>JAUMJJ010000014.1:5822500-7022500 GCA_033556795.1 Tapera naevia
TAATAGATTTCAGATTTTTTACTTCAGGTATGAAATATTTCATATCTGTTCCTTTCATCAATAGCCTGCTTTTGTTTACTCAAGTGAGTTTTTAGAAAATTCTTGATTAATGTTTATTTTATGCCTTGAAGATAAAGAACTGTAGAAGTACTTCAATATTAGTATTAACTTAGGAGTTCAGTCCAGATAGGATTTCTTCTGGAAAGCTAGTTCAAGTAACTGCTTTTTTCACATGATATATATAAATATTTATAAATTTTTAAAACGCTCTGATCATTGAGTCTCTCATTACTATTTTTTTTGATTCCTGCAGATCAAAAGAATATGTCTTTAAAAGTGTAATCAGTTCTTATTTTTCGTTTCAGTTTTCTGTGTGTGTAAGCAGTAGATGTAAACCTGTACCTGAAAGGGTTTTTTTGCACAGTGATTTCATCTCCCCACTGTGGCAAAAAGTGCTGAACACTTATTAATTGCTTTCTGTGCATTTGTTTCACCTTTCTCCCCTGGTTTTCGTTAGGTTCTGAGCTCATGCCTAAAGCCCTCTCCACCAGGATAGTGGGAGGCATTTGGTGGTTTTTCACACTTATCATCATTTCCTCGTACACTGCTAACCTAGCCGCCTTTCTGACAGTGGAACGTATGGAATCACCTATTGATTCTGCTGATGATTTGGCCAAGCAGACAAAGATAGAGTATGGGGCAGTTGAAGATGGAGCAACCATGACTTTCTTCAAGGTAAGATTTTTATTCTGTTTGAAAAGATCCTTTATCCTGATTGTAGGGCGAAAGTCCGTGCACCTTGCTGAGGAGCAATGGATAAGATTGACACTGCTGTCAAAAGCAACTGAAAATCAGTTTCTAAAGGATTTACAAGATAGCGAAGAAAGAAAATGCAAAATCTCTTATGAGAAATAAAAGGCAATTTCTTTTATGGTTTTCGGTTTAAGAATTGAAATTGCATCAGTGGAGTAGGTGAAGAAACTGAATATTTTGCTCAGCAGAGATCTCCTGTGTGCAGGAATGAGTTTTGTTGGATTAGGAGTTACAGTATCAATTCAATAATATTATGAAAAATTTTAGTCTTTGCTTCAGCAACTGAACTACTACACTAAAAATGTTAGTAATTGGACTGAGAAAAATCTTTTGGACTCCATATTTTTGAGAAATTTTGAATGTAATTTGGGGACTATATAGAAAGCTCAGATTCTTCCCGTTTTTCTGCTCCTTTCAACGTTTTACTAAGATCATCCAGTTTGAAAAATGGTGAAATATGTTGCTAGATTAGAAAGAAATCTTTCTTTTCTAGCTTCATCCATCATTTAAACCAGCTTAAATTAGTGTGAATTATGCATGAAGAGAAAGATTTGTTCTATATACTTTCCGTACTCTGTACTCTCTGTGTTTGATTGCACAGAGGTGTCTCAGATCTTCCAAAGACAGAGTGGTTTACCACTATTTGTCTGCTCTTTGGTACATTTTGAAGACTTCTAGCTAGTATATTCTGGGTTCATGAGTTTTTATGGTGTCACCTAAAGCTTTACAATGACTATTACATTGGCTTTGGAAACAGACCAACTGAGTTTCAAGATAACTTGTAAACTGATGCAGGAATTGGATAATGTGTACACAGTTCCTCTCACTAGATTTAGAAAGAACAAAAATGGTTTAGATATCAAGGCTAAATAGTCACTTTTAATCTTATGGCTTTAGAGCCTATAAGACGCAGAGACATGGTTTTAATTTTCAAAAAATCATGGTAGGGCTTTCAGCTTCTGCTTGGAAATGAAAAACCAATTCGACTTGAGTATCTCGGAATGGTTTAGGCTGCTTTACTTATATGGTACATGGGGAAGGTTCTGACTGTATTCCCCAGAATACTTGTTGGATAAGGAGCTGATGAACTTAATAGAAGTAACTAATGAGAAGTCTCTTGATGTTTGGAAATAAGTGAAGCTGTTTAAACAAAGAAACACTGAAAGTTTAAAGACTGAGGTCTTTAAAAGAGCTAAAAATATTTAAATCTTGGGGCATAAAGATGACAGAAAGTATCTACTGAGTTACCAGCAAACACTGCAGGGCTTTAATTTCATTTTTGTCTGGTAGAAAACTTTGAACTTGTTCTAATTCACATTCGAACTGTGGATTCTAAAATATTATGAAGGAAATTTAAATTAGCGATATCTTTCCTTCTGGTTGCTGGAAGCACTTTTCGTCTTCTTAACTTCTAGTTTTCCTCTTCATCATACTAAATTTTCTCTTCTATTCCTTCTTTTCCTTTTGTGAAATTTGTGGATTTTTGAAGCACACAAAGGCTATTTCTCTTTCTATGGATGTTTTTCCCCTTTGCGTACTAATATACAGCTCTTTTTTCCGCAAAATTCTTTCCTTCTGATGTTTTTCTTTTCTGTTCCTATTTATGTAGGTATATTTTATGTTTATGTTGTATACTGTATCCAAGAACTAGAAAGGACGTACTTCTCATGGAAAAGCAATTAAACATCCTGAATACAAGATTTTTGTTCTCAGTTGAAATAATGTGGACTTATATACAATAGAGGTGTCATGTCAGATCGTGTAGTCTGGTATTGCGTTTAATGCATTAATGAATTCTTTTTCACTATGAATGAAAAGGAGAAATCAGAACAAAACACAAGATTTCTTTATTCAGCACAAACATTTTAGGTCAAACTAAGGTTTATTCTATTGAACAAACATATTTTCTGATCTTTATGTATGAATAGATCATGGTTAGTGAGTGTTTTGTGACATTAGAATGAAAATAGCTAGCAACCAAATAATTACAAATATTTTTTGAGTGTTTGCTATCTTGTCCAGTAGTACATGAAATAATTGGTATTGTTTACCTAATGAAATGGATCCACACTTAAGCATCTTAAGCATTAGAATAAGCTACAGTTGTTCTTGTAGTGCAGCCAATAAGTGAAAATCACACTCAAATGAAAAGTAAATGGAAATCATATAATCTCATTTGATTCACTCACTGTGTAAAGAAACTTCCAGGTGGCAATTGGAGTTTGCTTGATGTGAATGCTATTCACTAGAGCTACTTGTGTAAAGAATGCAATATAATTAAATATAAATTCCATGAAAGTTAAACCAAACTATTTGTATACAGTCTATCTGTTAGAGTAAATATTCTAGTAAAGATAGATATGTTTATCTAGTGAGGTTATCAGAAAACTGAATACTATAGTTGTGGTCAACATAGTGTAACTGTATTTGTCTGTTTTGAAAATATACTGTTTTGTGTAAGTAAATTACTTCAGGAGTGTAACTTCCTTACATGAAGAAAATTAAAATGCAAAAAAATATTTTAAAATAAGACTTAAGCGGAATTGCCTTAAAAGACACTACTAGAGTTGAACAGCTCAGAGATACTACTACTAAAAACAATATAAAAAACCCACTTAATAACGGGAAGCTGATAAAGGAAGACATGAACTATCAGAAAAATATCTTAAATGAGAGAATTGACACTGGATGTAGATAGTGTAGAAATATATAGGTATTATAGAAAAGACAAAGGAGTTGCGTAGGTTTTCTGCATTGTGTGTAAAAATCCAGGATAAACTTTCACATTTTAAATCCATTTCAGACTACTCTAGGTTTTATCAGTAAGCTAAAGGAGGGTTTAAGATGGTATACATTATATTTTTTGATATACAGACAAGTGAATATCAAGTTGAAAATAACACTTCCTCTTTTATATGGTATTAGGGGAAACTATTAATGAACTATTATGTCCTGTTCTGGTGACCACACTTCAAAAATATATGTAGAATTGGAAAGAGATCATTAAAGGTGAAAGAATGACTATAGGCCTGGAAATAAACGTTGTAGTTAGACACTAGAGAAGATCAGTCTGTTTAATCTGCTGAAGAGAAGGTTATGAGGTGACTTGAACACAGTCTGTAAGTGCTTTAATGGGAATGAGACTTTTGGAAGCAGATGACTGTTTAATCTAGCAGAAAAAGGCATAATAAGGTCTAATGTTTCAAAGCTGAAGTCAGGCAAATTTAGGCTAGAAATAATGTGTATAGTTCTAAGAATCAGAATAACTGCTGTTACAACTTGTCTAGGAGTGAGCTAGATTAGTACACCCCATTGTAAGGAAAATAAGTACAACATAACCCAAACACATCTTGATTTTGATTTAGAGGCTACTGAATGAAATAGATAGCCTTCATTGTATAAAGTCAGATTAAACTTTAGTAGTCCCCTCCTACTTCTAATATCTATGAGACTATGACTTGTGAGGAGAGGATTTATTTATTCTCTTTATGTTTTTTTTTCTTAACTATTTCGTCTTGTTTTAATAAGAGTGGATTGAGTAAAACACTGGCATTATGTTACAACAAGAAGTGAAGGCACCAGATGGTTTCCTAATGTTAAATTAAATTATCATATCTTGGTAATAGTTATTAGTTCCACTCGCAGTGAGGCTCAGTATCTGCCCATGAGACTGACAGTAATTTCTATCAAAATTGTCTCTATAGCAGTCCATTGAATTCTTTCTTAAAAGAAAAAAGGCTTTGGAAGCTGTACAAAGCTATGTGATGCTAATACAAAAGAACAATGTTTTTTGAAGGACAACATAAATGGGAATCAAACAAATTAACTGCTAGATTAAAACCTCCTAAAGTTAAAATCTTGGAGAGCTCAGGGGGTATGCGTCAAAAGTGCTGCAACCCTTGTAAGCCAAATATCCCTGTGAAGTAGCTCCAATGAGAAAGGAGAACGATATCTCCAGAGGTTTATTAGGTCCTCTAGATCATCATATTCCTTCTCATGGTCTGAGAACCATGACATTACAGTTCCTTTTAGAAGCCAGAAAGCAAAGGAAGTTTTCAATGCTCTCTTCTCTTGAGAACTGGTTATCTAGTCTTAGCCTGCAAAGAAAGATATTTTGCAAGTCTGTTATATGCCTGGTGGGTCTGGTGGGTCATTCCATTGGAAACAAAAAAGAAAACCTTAATATTATCCAAGAATTAGGAGGGAGGAAATGTGAACATGAATTCTAAGCCATATCTACTGCTAGGTATGTAGGTTCCACTCCTTTCCACTCCAGACATTTGTTTTGGTGTTTCTCAGATTGTGGACTTAGTTGCAAACTTGTCTTCCTTTTCTTAGCAGATTTTGATACTATTGCCCATTTTCAAGTTTCAGAAGCTTGTCTTTCTTCCTGTTGAGAATAAATTAAGAAATATTTATTATTTGTATGAAAGGTACTTATCTCACACTAGCTGTTCTTGGGTAAAAATCCTCATTTTTTTTTCTTGCCTCTGATATCTGTGGTCTCCCAGTCTATGTTTCTCAAAATTCCAGTGTCTGTTTTCTTGCTGACTGGTAGTTCTGAAATGAAGAACAACAATGTTAATTCCACCTTGTTTCTGTTCGTACCACAGTTGCCATCCTCACTCACAAAGAAACTACTACAGCACATATACTTAAAGGTGGTCTGCAATCTTAAGATTTTTTTTGTGAAGTTGCTGTGTACCATTGTTTTTCTTATAGTTTTTCATATCTGTACCTTTCAATATCAGAATTCTTACTTTCTATGTTTTTGTGCAGTACCATGCACAATACAGCTTTTCTCAGTTATGGTTACTAGGCATCTGCATACCAAACAGTACAAAACAATTTTTCATTCTCTCATAGCAATAGATTAGTGTTAATACCCTGTATCATGAATTAAAGGTATTCTCAGTTCCCTAGGAAAGTTGTATAATTTATATCCTTGTTTTGCTGATAAGGAATCTGATGCACTAAAAAAGAAATATGTCGTTTCAAGATCACTTGTTGAAAGGCAGATAGAGGACTAATTCAAGAAAGCTGACTCATGCACCTTGGAATTATCTCATAGATACTTCTATTTAACATTTGCGCTTGCCAAGTCTTTTCCTTTTCTTCTTCAGGACCCATTTTTATATTCAGCTCTATATTTCTACAACACCATCCATTTCTTCCCGCCCTGCTTTTTCCCCACAAAGATCTATGTTACTGACCCTTTTCAGGTCACCCTCACTCTCCATTTTTTTTCCCTAGCCATTTTGTTACCACTTCGCTTAGGAAATTTGGGGGAGGCAGCAATTCAGCACTTAGTGCCTAACTTTCTCCTCCAAATTCTCAGATTGTTGTTAAAGGAAATGGTATGAAGCTGTACCTATACATTGCAAAATCTCAAAAATAACAGTCTCTTAAGGCTGAAAGAAGGAGTTGTAGGGGAATTTTCCCACTGCTTGCAACTGGAGTAAAATTGACAGAGTCTCTGACATAAATGTAAGAAGAGAAGCAGAGATAAAGGTATGAATGTCATTTGTCATGAGTGATGTTGGCATTGGGATGTATAAAGCCAGTATAATTTCAGTGGAGATTTCAAACCAAAGTCTGAGAACATTAATAGGCAAATTACATCTATCTGTTTAACAAATAATTTGCATGTAAAAGCATATGGGCATATACACACATTTAGTTGAATGGAAATAATAAAACATTATGAACTTTAGCAGTGCATACCAATTACTTGGCGGAATTCTTGCAAGTCAAAGATGAAAGAAACACCACTTCTGAACTTCTCAAATATCCACTGACTGACAGTGACTAATGGAAAACAATTTTTTGAGTCCCAACCTCCATGTGCTGATCCAGATAACACTTAAAAAGTAATTGGTAGAAGATACCACAGATACCTGTTCAGTTTGCTTTAAAATTATTTCACTTTATAGATAAGTTGCATTTAAACGTTAGTAAAAAAGGGAATTGAATATAAATATGATGTTTTGGGTTTTTTTTCTTCCTTTTTATCACCATGGTTTGGTCCTATCTGCTGGAAACACATATAGTTAAAATACAGCATTTTCTCTTTTCCATGGTTATTCCCTTTTTACAGGAACACCTACTCCATTAACTGCTACAACTTTGAATATACAAAAAAATCTGTCACAATTGCAAACCTGTAAAGCAAGTGCCATGGTTGGTCCATATGCATATAAGAACTGAATCTGCAATGGCAGAGTCTGTGAGAATGAAACATAGGCTTTGCCCGAAGACCTCAAGACTCCTCTGCCTCCTTGAGTTCTACTTATCTCTTTAAAAGATCAAGGAACTTACGTAGAGGTAGGTAGGCTATATGATACGTTAGACCAGACTATAACAAGAGCAGGAGTGTATTTGAATTCTAAGTAGAAGAAAATCAGACCATTTTTGGTACTATTAAGTTCTTTGAGGTGAACAGTCTTTATTTTGAATCTGAGGGCGGAAGCTAAAACTAATTCACATAAAAGACCTCATTCCAACTAACTTTCTAGGTACTATGACAAACCAATCTAACTGTGAATAGTTCATCCTCTGTTGGCAAAAATCAGTCCAGCTTTCTGATCTGAGTGAAAATTAATCTTTTATTTTGTTGTTACACATTTACTTCTCAATTGTGAAGAAACCTGCTCTGGCTGCTGAAATGCTAGAACTGATGCAAGGGGAGTAGAGGGTGTGCCTTTCCATTGCAGGGTGATATATTACTCTGCTAAATGAGAAAGCCACTTGGAATCCATACACTTTGGGAAATGAGTTCTCATGCTTAGACATTTAGGATATGAGGCTTAAAAAAGCAACAACAGTGTAATTGCTGACACCCAGAATGTGTATTTTCCTTATGTACTATTTTAGGTTTTGTCTCGACTCCTAAGCTATTTTATTTCCCTCCTCTTACACAGTGTTCTTCATTTTCTGGCCTCTTTAGGGCCTGTAATGACAGTGCTGACAAGAGTAGTTGTAAGAAAATGACTGAACCCTGGGTTCTGATCATAGGTTTAGTTGCAAGGCTTTTTCCTCAGAAGTGTCTAACTTAATTGCTACCTAGACTTATCACCTTTCTCTTCTTCTCCTGCTGCTTTTCCTTAGGAGGCAGGGCAAGAATACTTTCCTTTTCTTTTTTTTTTCAGCCTTTTTTCTCTTTACGTCTATCTTTTGATCATGAGCAAGGTGAGAAAGGGAACTGGTCTAGTTCACAGAAAATCCTTCAACTGCAAACATCTTTCTGTATGAAAGACAGATTTTGGAGTTAGGTTTTGTTTAGGAAAAGGAGCATACAACTATTTGAGAACATTTTTACTATGAGAGTCTGAAAAAATGTTATCTAGCTCTTCAAAGCAAATAGATCTGTCACCTAGTAGCCATGCAGATTTGATCTATATCTCATCTTGGCAATGTGATTCAGAAACCTTTCTCCAGAGCGAACTGTCTCTAGATTTAGGGAGTTTTGTGTGAGATATTGCCATATGAGCAGACTTCAATGTTGAGTTCCCGCCCACTGAAGCAGTCTGAAAGTCTCTTTTCATTAGCAGAGATGAAGCCTTGGTTCTGCCTTGTCATTTTATATAGGATACTACTGAGTTGTTGTTCAACTGGATTAATATTGCTTTGTGTAGAGAAATATTTCTATTGACAGAATTGCCATGGACATCACCCAAAGGCTTATTGTACTGATGGATATCTTCTCCAGAATTATTCATTGTTCCAAACAGAACAATTGTTGAGATTGGTTAAGCCATTGTTTTTACAATACAACTTTTATAACAATTATATAAGCTTTATTGGATGTGGATGGTTTTTAAGGATGGAGAAGGATGGTTTAAGGTGACCACTAGGGGGCTGCAGGTGAATCTGCTCCCAGCCTGGCCTCATCTTCCCAGGTGCTTGTACACAAGTACAAGGCGCTGGAATTAGAGGGTCAATCAGCTGATGATGTAAATGAAGCACTTTCTGGGAGGGAGTGATTATCCGTATCACCACCACCCACATTAAGGCTAAAAGAAGGGAAGCTGTCTTAGGAGACTCCCTTCTGAGAAGGACTGAGGGCCCAGTATGCTGTCCAGACCCAGCCCACAGGGAGGTCTGTTGCCTCCCTGAGGCCAGAGTTAGAGACATCACCAGAAAATTCCGGACTGTGTTGAAGTCCTCAGATTACTACCCACTGATGGTATTTCAAATAGTCAGTGAAGAGATTACAAGGAGAAATCCCGTAACCAACAAAAGGGATTTCCGAGCCCTGGGACCGTTGGTTAAAGTTTCAGGTGTACAGGTAGTATTTTCCTCAATCCTTACAGTAACTGGAGAAATGTGGAATTAAGCAGGTGGATTGACCAGGTCAACAAGTGGCTCAAAGGTTGGTGTCATCAGCAGAACTTTGTTTTTTACAACCGTGGGGCAGTCTATTCATCGCCAGGTCTTCAGGCATTGGATGGCTTGCACAAAGTGGCACAAGGATAGTAACCCAACAGTTAGTGAGGCTGATTAATAGGGTTTTAAACTAGATTCGAAGGGAGAGGGGGATAGTAACAGGCTAGTCTGGGATGAGAAATGGGAAGACACACCAAAGACTGAAGAGCTACATCCTTGTGAGTTTCAGACAGTAAAAATATTGGACAATTACTTGATGAGAATGAACATCTAATTAACAGCAACTTAGACAAAACAGAGACTTTTAATGCTTTTTTTTTGCATCAGTATGCCATAATGACATTGGGTTTGCCCCCCCGCCTCCGAGAGCCTTGAGCTGGAGGATTATGACTGGGCAAGCAATTTCCTAATTAGCCCAGAACTTGTGCCGGATCTGCTCCTTCAGCTAGATCTGTAAAAGTCAATGGGGCCTGATGGGTTTCATCCAAGGGTACTTCAAGAGCTGGCTGATGTCGTAGTGAGACCTCTCTCAATGATTTTTCAATGCTCTTGGGAATCCAGAGAGGTACCAGCTGACTGGAAAACTGGCTAACATTGTCCCAGTCTTCAAGGAAAGTGGCAGAGATTACCCCAGTAACTACAGGTCTGTCAGTTTCACTTCAGTAACTCATAGGATGATGGAGAAAGTTATTCTGGGAATTATTGAAAAATATCTGAAAGACAGTGCTGTCACTGGTCCCAGCCAGAACAGGCTTACAAAGGGAAGGTCCTGCCTTACAAACGTAATGTTCTACGACAAGGTCACGCACCTAGTTTACCAGGGAAAACCGCTCAATGTAATTTTTCTAGATTTCAGCAAAGGCTTTGCTACTGTCTCTCACAGTATACTTATAAACAAAATGTCCAGCATACAGCTAGATAAACACATGATACAATGGGTGCACAATTGGCTAACAAGCCAGGCACAAATAGTCATAGTGAATGGAGTTACATTAGGCTGGTGCCCAGTCACTAGTGGGGTCCCACAAGGATCCATCCTGGGGCCAGTGCTCTTCAATATCTTCATAAATGACCTGACTTGAAGGTTTATTGACAAAGTTTGCAGATTACACAAAACTGGAGGGAACCATCAACACTCTTGAGGGCAAAGAGGCCCTACAGAGGGATCTTTACAGATTAGAGAGCTGGACAATCACCAACAGCATGAAGTTTAACAAGGGCATTTCCTGGGTTCTGCACCTGGGACACGGCAAACCTGGATACACGTACAGACTGGTGTCTGAGATGCTGGA
The DNA here is from genome assembly GCA_033556795.1 of Tapera naevia. Taxonomy (NCBI): domain Eukaryota; kingdom Metazoa; phylum Chordata; class Aves; order Cuculiformes; family Neomorphidae; genus Tapera; species Tapera naevia. Next base: position 5,832,991 of record JAUMJJ010000014.1, read on the forward strand.
AAGAAGCCCTGTGGAGAGCGACCTGCGGCTTCTGGTTGATGGCAAATTGAACATGAGCCAATAGTGTGCCTTGGCAGCCAAGAGAGCCAACCCTCCCCTGGGGTGCATCAAGCACAACACTGCCAGCCTTTCGGGGGAGGTGATTCTCCCTCTCTACTGTGCACTGGTGCACCTCCCCTTGAGTACTGTGTGCAGTTTTGGGCGCCACAGTATAAAAAGGATATTAAGCTATGGAGAATGTCCAGAGGGGGGGCACAAGGCTGATGAAGGGTCTAGAGGGGAAGTCGTATGAGGAATGGCTCACCAGAGAAGCATTTGGACAATGCCCTCTGTCATATGGTGTGAATGTTGGGAGTGTCCTATGTAGAGATAAGATTTGGACTCGATGATCTTTTTGCCTCCCTTCCAATTGTGTAATTCTATGATTCTGTGATTCCGTATCCATTCATTAATTGAACTTGAATAAAAAAATATATTAAACCATATATACTAAACCATGATTTGGAATCATAGAATCATAGAATAATTTTGGTTGGAAAAGATCTTTAATATCATTGCATACAACTGTTTACCTAACACTGCCAAGTCCACCACTAAACTATGTCCATAATAAATACGTCTACATGTCTTTTATATATCTCCAAGGATGGTCTCTCAACCACTTCACTGCTCCAATGCTTGACAATCGTTTTGGTTGAGGCAATATTTTCTGATAAAAGCTTCATGTACTTTTCATACATTTCCACTTTCTAATGAAGGAAGACACATCCCTAAATGATCTTTCTGTGAAAAAAGAAGACTAGTGACAAACATTTTTCTGTGATTTGTTAGGAAGGCTGTCTAGTTCTTCTTCCTTTTACCTTATGTGGCAAATAAGCTCTGAGAATAGTTTATTTGAAACTAGAACTTCTATCTAACCCTATGCAGGTACTTGGTATTCAAGTGTATTTTTATTTGAGTTGAGTTGCTGAGGAATTTAATTTGATTGAAAAAAACCCAAGTTCCTTAATTTATTTTATGGCTACATCTAGTATGTCTGATGTAGCTTTTGTTCCTTGAAGTACAAAGATACTGAGCATAATTCGTTATTTATATGAAATCCAACAATAGTATTCTAGTCAGTGATCTGGCTACGCACAAAATCAGAAGTTAGCAAATGAAACACTGAAATTTCAGTTGTAGCTTCCTCTTCCAGTCACAGGAAGTTAAGGAGATTTTTTTTTTTTTGTGCAACCTGTTCATAACGAAGAAGATTTGGCTACCTCAGTGTCTGCCTTTTCAAATAGGATCATTTAAGATGAAAGGTGGATTGGGGGAAACTGTAAGGCTCATCACATAAGTAGTATTAAGGCCATTATTTTTTACATTCTTATTCAGCTAATAATGGATTTTTTGATTTATTTCCAAGACAAAGTTTGTCTTCTAAGTACTCCAAATAAATTTCTTAATACTTCCAAAAAACATTAAGACTCTTTGTCTTAATCTTCAGTTCTTCAATTTTCCTTTCAGAACTATAGAATCACTTTGATAAGTTGAATCTCTAACTTTTAGTGGAATAAATCTAAAAGCAAACCCACCAGAACCTACCAGTGTTGCAGTTGTAATATCATGTTATTTGTGATGTTTTTCCTTACTTTTATATTTGTTGGCATTAGTGATGGAAAAAAGTCATTAAAAGCCTCCTGTTACTATGTATTTGTCAAATAATTAATATTCTATTTTCTTACATTGTAGTATATTACACAAATCTTATTTTCATATTATCCACTGCTAATGTAGCTAGCATCGCTTCATAGGTAAAATGTGTAGCAAACATAATTTATTATTGTTTTATTGATACAAGAATAACAAAACAAAGCATTGGTTCTCTAAAGTGACAGTGAGTAAATCCAAGAATAGAAGGTATTTCTGAATTTTCTCAAAATACTTAGAGTAGGAATGTAACAGCAATAGATTGGTAAATGGTAAATTTACCACTAGATTGGTAAATTGGTGGATGGGTAAAGAAAGAATCTCAACTGTTGATTGAAAGAATTTATCAGGAATGCATAATGTTATCCCTGCCCCAGATGATTAGTTTTACCAGGAAAGTTGTATTTTTTGAAACACGTAGGGCAGGTTTTTCCTCACACCAGAATTCATATATCTACTCTTCTCTCAAGAATTCATCTAGTTGTCTTTTATTAGCACTGAAATTCACTAGAAAACAGTTCTTCCATTCTGCCTTAATAACTGTCCAAGAAGGAAAGTGTTCTCCAGAGTTCCAGAGTTTTTGCTGTTGAATGGAACACCAGAGAGTGGTAACACCTCTGCTGTGAGGACAGGCTGAGGGAGTTGGGATTGTTCATCCTGGAGAGGAGTTGTGATTGAAAAATATCTATGTATGTGAAATACTAAATTTTACAAGGAATAATACAATTTATTCTAAATCCCTAATAAAACTGATTGACTAAACTAGCACTAAGGGGGAGGATGTTTGTCTTATTTTAGATTATTGGCTTAAAGCCTGTGAAGAGCTTATTTTCTTACATGTTTGTGCTGAAAAGAACACAAAGATCAAAGAGAAAATTCTCTTTCAAATTATAGAATAATTTTACATTTGGCTTACAGTCCAAGTTGAACTATTGTAAAAATTCTGGTCTGTGTTTGTAAACATCATATTTTAAAGACTGAACTGTTCACAGTGAGTATTCCTAAAATTAAGAAATAGCAACATCCTGTCTTTCAAAACAAATGTAAAAATAACAAACAGTAAATGTGATCCACCATTTTGCTTTGCTCATGGGACTACATATGTTTGATCATACTAGAAGTTGAGTACATTTATCCTTCACCAGCAGGGCAGACGTCACTATGTCAACCGTTCTATAGCTTATTGGATTTTTTTCCACATTTATGAGTCGTATTTTTTTTGTAATTAAATTAGAATGACAGGTGGAGGCTTCTGATGTGTGCACCAGTAATGTATTTGCATTGTTTGCATATTTTGTTGGAAGCATGTGGTAATCTTGACATATTCTATGCCAGAATTTTCATGGAAACTTTGAATTGAAGGGTACAGTTCAGCAAATTGCTTCAGCTGAGTTATTAAAGCTCAGTAGATGTGATCAGTAAATGATGAAAAAGCTGAGGATATATACAGATTAAGAAGAATAACCAAACAAAAGAATTGGCATAGTAAATTTTTAGAACATATAATCTTCTTTAAGCCTGCAGATTATAACACTGCGGTTATTGATTCCTGTTTCTTTGATTATATAGTCAAGTTCTGTTCACGCATTTGGGTTTCTGCACACATATGGGACATTAATAAAATGACACACTAAAACTAACTACCTTGTATACAGAAAAAATGAAATCTGCCTACATCCAGAACAAGCTATACACTGCAAGAGTCTGAAATTTTAATTCTCTTTTGAAATTTTTATTTTTCTGCTCTTCCATAAATAATTTTGTATTGATTTCAGTAGGTTTTACACGTTTCAATACATTTTTGAAAGCTTGAAAACTTAAAGACATACAAAGGAAAAAAAGAACAAACCCTAATTTCAAGTAAGACTATACACAGAACAAAATGTGACCATAAAACCTTAAAGAATCTGAAGTTTCACAAAAGAAAAAGAAAAGAAAAGCAGTTAAATGTTACACATCCAGAGGCTTGGCCTAAAGGAATACCAAAGTACAATTCAACTAAAACACTAATGTTTTAATAGTTTCAATCTGTTTGAAACCAAAATACTATATTTGATGTTTAATTTACACATGCAATGATTTTATTTTTCTCAGGCTGGTGTTTCTCACAGTATTATAAGTGAGAACTATTAGATAATTGATATTACCGTTTTAATCTCAAATTAAATACCTCACTATTGTAATATATGTCAAGAAGAAATTATTTCATTTCACTTGAAATAAGAATCTTTGATGTCTTTGTATCCAAGGGCAGTGAAACAAACATGTTCTTTGTTCTGATATTTTCTTATGTGCATTACTGGGTTGTAAGTACATGTTTATTTTGTATCTTAAGTGGTGACTAATTTCAAGCTTATTTGCATAGTGAACACCATGTATTTTGGGATGGATTTTTTTAAGTGAGACCCAGAATGACTCCTCATTTGCCTAAAAAATTCAAAACCAGATCTACTTTGCATAATTTTACATAGGCAATGGTTCAGTATAAAAGGAACAAATGCTCTTCTTCTCCACATACACACATATAAATGATGACTACATGTTTGCATAATTTGCACACAGGGTTTCCCCTGAAGGTATAGGAAACACACTGCTATTTGACTATTTTGTCGAAGAAGAAGTGGTGTTGTTGAATAAAATTACCTCATCAGACACTTCACAAAAGTGCCAAGCTGTTGCAATCAATAGGGAAATAGCACATGTGAAGGCTGGGTTGCATCTAAGAATATAAGTGGAAGACTTTCTTCTGAGAAAGAAAGTTCTTCATTACTCTTCATCTATACTAAGAATACTGCTTCTATCAAGCTTTAGAAAATTAGAATATAATGACTTTCATGACTCCAGCTCTGAAAGTCACTTTAACAACAGATAAAAACTTAGACAGGTAATCATCTGGTCAATTGCTCTAAGTCATCAGTATTTCATTAATTTTAAATTGGAATGTTGCAATTTATTCTCTCTCTGAGTAGAGCAGATTCAATGTAATGACTCTGAGACAAAAACTGGCTCCCTGGGTGATCAATGTGTTGTAGTGTAAGTAGTGTAAATGATGCTTTTGGAGAATATTCATAGGAAAACCCAACATGTTATCATTTCTCTGAAGATTTCTCTTTAGAGAGGTTGTCGTAAAGGGAATGACAAAACCAGAGAGCCAGTACAAAGAGTGATGTTTAGCCAGTGAATCAAAGACAATATTTGTCAGTATGAAAGCTTACAGTTGATAACAGCAGTTGAAGGCGTCTCTTACCAAATAAAAAGGAGCAGGTGTTAGTGAGAATGGAATACTTGGAGAGAAATGTTCACTGATTGCTGCATTCACTTTGCAAATGTGTGAAACACTTCATTTTCAAGAAGGTGAATTAGAGATTTTGTGTGCTTGAGGCTGGACACGGGATATTTTTGCCTTAAAAAAGCCCAACTCCTTAATCATGTATCTTTCTCTAAGAATACCTCTAATTACAGCCATGGATACATTTTCTTGTAAAACATAGAAGGAACTTTCTCACCTCACCAATCTTCAAATGAAAAAACTTCTTATTGGAAGTTCTGCCCCTAGTCTGATCAGTTAATATTTAGAGCAAATTATATTTATTGACAATGTGGAGGAAGAGTCAACATTTATTATTTAAAAGCATCTTTCTCACTGAAATCCAGCATGGATTGAACATTAATTGTCCTTAGTCTTTGAGCTCTGTTCACCTAATAACCACATATATGCACTAGAGTTCACAATGAATCAAAGTTTGCCCTGAGAGTTTTATTTAGTGATATTTAGTGCCAGAATGGAATTTGGTTTGATAAGTACTTTGCAGTGCTTCAGTTTCCTGTGCCACCAAAGTTCACAAAACCAAGCAGAATTGAGGGTTTTGACACCAAGAACTTAAATGAACACCACGTGGTATCTGTTGAGATTGCTCTTTCATCTAAGAATGCTGGGTAATGATGTTTACAAGCAATTTGCATCTGCCTTCAGTGCTTACAGGTATGTTTGGCGTCAAGAGAATAATTTTCCTTTTGGCTTTTAAGTGAAGCTGAAACATACTTGTCATGCAGTAGTCCAAGACGAAATATTTTGTACCTGAACAAACATAGCCAAAAGAACCATAAAAATCTGTTAAAATGTGTGTTATCTTTTTGCATTTTTGCAGTTTTCAAACAACAATTTATCAAAGCAAGCAAAACAGAGATAGCAAAAAAGTTTAAACTATATCTAACATGCAAAGTCATTTACAACGTGGACTCTATTAGGCTCTTATAATAGGTAGTAAATCTGTTTTAGTGATGGAAAAATAACCTTATTTAATTACACTGAAAGCCTAAATGTCAGCTTCTTGAACTTGTGAATAACAAGCTCTGGAAGCTGAAATCTTTAGACTTCTTAGTCTAATATGAGTGGACATGGATAAACTTCTGTACCTGCTCAGCCAACCATATCTCGAGCATGCATTGAGATTCAGGGTGAAGTTCGCCTGTAAGTGAGATGACCTATAAATGACTGGTCTAAAATCTGTTCCTTCAGTAAAAATTGCTTTAGAAGTGTAATGACTCCTCTTGCATATTTTTAACACACTTATTACATGTCTTTTATGAAAAGCTCTGAGTATTGTAATTTTCAGAGTGGGAAAATATAACATGAATATATGTAATTCTCTAACTGTGTTTACATAAATCCCATTAACATTATCGTTTTGCTAGCTATTATTAAAAAAAGAGGACAAAAAAATTCATATAGACCAAGATCAGTAACAATATTTGTTTGTCACTACAGGTAGGTGTCTTGTTTCTTAAATGTTGCAATTTAGCTAATTAGACTGTACAAAGTATGTTATTTTCACTTTAGATCTCCTGACAATTTTCTGAAAACAATGAGCATTTTAATTGATTACCAAAACAATAAAGTCAAATGAAACTTCTTTTCCTCAAGAGCTACTTCATAGTGAGCAGTAAAGGACTAGAAACAGAGCTGTTACAGAAGTCTGCTGCAGGAAGCTTAGCACATGGATGCAACTGGGTGCCATGGTGAAAAATATTTATCAGAAGAATCTGGTCCCATAGTTAGAGTGGGATAAGGTTTTATATTTATAACAGTACAGTTTTATTTGATAGACTATAGTGAGTCTTCTAAAACATTTGCATTTATTTATTTAAATGTTTCTTCTTGGAAGTTTTTTTTACTGTAAGTATTATATGTAGTCATAAACCACAATTTATTAAGTGATTTTCAAAAGCTATTTTCAGACTCAACTATCTCAGCTGATTTATTTGCTTTTCATTCCTTAAAAGATAATTAGAACATTCTAGAACCTGTTTTCTTGAAAAATCCTCTTTACACAAGGAAGATTGATTTGTAGAAGCATACTTAAACTATTGTACAAGATATGCTCTGTGTGTCATATTTCATTGTACTTTTTAAACTTAAAAATTTATTTGTTCAGCCCAGTTAGCTTTTTCAGAAAACGAAAAAACCAATTTGTCAGATTTCTGACTACAAAACAGTTCTGCGGAAGAGTTGCTCTTATCAGAAATGTAAAATAAGGTAGATATGTAAATAAGAATAAAGCTGTTTTTGAAGTGCTCTCAGATAATTTGCCAGAAACAAACTGATAGCTACTTTCTTAGTGTCTTCATAATTTAATATTTTCTCAGGGGTTTTTTAGTGCATGGCTATAGCTAATGATATAAGTTTATAAAAAATATGCGTCTGGCTTTTAAATCACAGCTGGTAGCACTACCACAACAGGTCTTTAAGGTTGATTCCGCCCTGACAGCAGGACTCCTCTATCGTTGGATGTTATTGCAAAGATGTAACATATATGTTATACCTTTCCATCTACCTAACATTGATATTTATCACAGATAGCAGACAAGTAAGTGCTTATTAGGTGACCTTACATCAGAACAGTACAATCGCTTTTAAAGTTCAGAAAGGGAGAACACATCTTTGTTTCAGGTTTCAGGCCTGAGTTTTAGGAGTTCAATTTCATTCCTCAGAAAGTTTCTCTTTAAATTAGGTACTGTGAAACTACATGCAATGTTTTTTCCTCATTTTATTTCTGTAATATCAGTGATCCCTTTGTGTCATTCCTGTACACTAATGAGGTTGTTAAATACAACTAGACTTAACCTTAAGCCCTTTAGTTTCTTAAGATGAGTACTCTGTCATTAGTCTTATGGTCCTTTGGTTTTACATTCTTTCATTATTGTTTAGAGCCATTAAAGCCATAGCTTGAGGCAATTATTTCAATTAATTTTATGACATGAATTTTATGACACATTGATGCTGAGCTTGACAAGTACTCTGACTTCCCAACAACTCTCTCACAGGCTACTCTGGTCCTTCTTTTCCTTCCAAAATACAAAATGGCTAGTTATTATTCTCCTTTAGATTCTGATTCATTAGGAATTATCCTTGACAAATAATGTGTGGCAAGTTATATCGTACAACATGCCATTCCTTAGGTATCAAGTGACTTCATTTCATTCCAACCCTTTGGAATTGTTGACAATATCTATTTATGCAAGTAACAAAAAAAAGTCTGCCATAAATTAAGCTGAAAAATTAATTTATTTTTATTCTCTCCTTTCTTAGTAGAGAAGATGATGGGGCTGACAGAGGGTCCAATAAAATCTGTTGAGATCCAATGACATATTTTCTCACAGAATAAAATTAAGAAGAAACTTACAAAAGGTCATACAGAACTGAGGAATGAAATCCTTTCTTCTCCCCAATTCCCTTTTATTTCCTGAGCCCATCCAAAGTCTCTGCAAGGTGGGAGGTATATGGGCAGTGACGGTGCTCAGGGTCACTAATTTTCTCATCCTGTTCCAATCGTGCTGTCTAGTGATAGTATCTTGTACTCACAATTGAAAGTTCTCCCAAAATTTTTTTTTTATGTCTGTAGAAAAGCAGCTTCCAACACAAAAAAATTATTTCAGTGGAAAATGTCATCTGTTTAGTATGCATTTTTATCAGATTTTTCTGGGTGAATTTACCTGAAATCAATAATTTTTCTGTCCTTAGCCATGTCATTCATCTTGCCTAGTTTCAGAGGACAGAAGCTAGTCATCCAACCTGAACAAGTCTTTTAGTTCACTCACTTCCATGGTTAATGTAAGATTGGGTTAACTGGCTGAAGTGATCTCTTGAGATAAACTTTTTTCCTTTTCTTTTAAGTATAAGGTGAGTCTCTATGACTATCTTAATTTAGAATAGGTGAGTGACTTTTTAAAGCAACATGATTTTATCCATAAACGTATTTTTATTTCATTTTCAGCGTTGTTTTCTTTGTAGCATTTTGTATATACTTTTTAAAGTTTGGGAAATCTTTTTTACCCCTTTGAGGTATATGACAGTTGGATACTTCTCCCATGCTCTTTAAGAATTTGGATATTCCATGTCCTCTTTCTTTTGTTCTCTTTGATCTGTATCTTCAATTTTACTGGTTACTGACTCAGTCTACCAGGATCATTAAAATATACCATGCCATATCAATCTCTGCATTTTTAAACATTCTGTCTAAGTACTAACCAGAACCAAATGTGCTTATCTTACAATAAAAAAATTCTGAAGGAAGTAATCCTGAAATTATTACGTTATATTCTTATTTTAATACAAACTCTAGTGTTGATATATTGATTATAGAATATTAAAATTTTTATGATATACCTCCCAGACCTTCCTATCTAAAATTGCTCAAATGAAATTACGTATTTATCATTTCTCCTTCTAAGATATCATCTGTTCCACAGACAACTTAGGTAACTAATTACTGTTTTAATTAATGCACAACAGCTAAATCCTCAATTGCCATCCATCCCTGCAGACAGCCATTTCACTAGTTTCTTAGAAAGTTTACTTCTGATGTTACACAGAAATGGCTAAATCTTGCTCTTCTGAACAGTTGAATGCCTACTTTTAGCCCCTTTTAGGGACTAGTCACCTCCAGGGACTAGTCTGAAAACAGGGTGACTGCATCTTCCCTAACTCCTATAGTGACAGCAGTGTCAATATAGCTTGGTTTTATCTGGTGACTCAGTTTGTAGAAAATAATAAAAATCAGGAATAACTGAATTTTTTAATGTTGAGATAGTCAGATGAGAAAAGTTTTTTCAGTCCATACTATTTAAGATATCCCATTTTTGTGGTTTATTGTGCATGGAAGAGAAAAGAAAGGCAAGGGAAAGAACACACTGTAACACACCTGAAAGTACAGGCTTTCCTCCAGTATAATGCCTGTATGTTTCGTCCCAAATAACATTTTAGTACTCGGTTTAGTCAGGCAGAGTGTAAGCTTTCTATTTATCTCTTTTATCATTCAGGATGGAAAAACATTCTATACCACTTGTTTCTGCATGGTATTCATACTATATTAAACTTTTTTTTATATTTAGTCTATTTTAATATAATTTATTTCTTTCTTTACAGTAACTTTAGTAGATATACTCTCTCACCTTCTTGGTATGATGTCAAAGATACAAAGACGCAGAAATCTGATGCCATTCTATTGAGAATAATGATCTTGAGTGCTTATTGTTTAAAAAGAAAGCAAAAAGAAAAAAAAGCAAAATCGCCACTTTCAGACAAACTAGGTTAGCTTTAATTTGTACTCTGTGTACTTGAATAAGTTATTTAACACAGTAATTACTTGAGTATTCATGTTCAATAGTTGCTATAACACATCTGCAGAGAGTACAATTCCTTATCTTAATATCTGTATAATATGCATTATATTTTGTCTATTTTAAATCTCCTACTTAGTAAAAGTAAACATGTAAACCAAAAAAAAAGTCCAATAAAAGGTGATTAAAATGTATATATTAAACCATGAAACAGTAATTTAGCTTATTGTTTTGACTTATTACATTTTGCATATTACTGTGATGATGTTGAAGTGCTCATATTAGCATGTAGCAGAAGTACCCAGTTATTTAAAACAAACAAACAAGTTAAGAAACCTTCCAGCTGGAGCTGATCATTGCCTTCACTGAGCACATACCTAAACATACATGAAGTGACAGAAAATACACTCTTGATAGAAATTAATCTGACCTGCACTGGAGAGATTGTTTCTGGACTGTTGCATTCTTAGGGAGTGTTTTTGTTCTGAACAATCCAATCAAATAATACCTTAGGTTAAGGTCTGAAGGAAGCCCATTCTGAGGTCTTAAAGTTTAGTTCTATAATTTAACTGAAATATTCTTCCTTAACTCTTTTAATGAAATAATCCTAATCAAGCAGCTATGGTAAATGGCCTGTGAATGTGTTTTATACTAGGGACAAAACCATGCTTTCTGAAGATTTGTTTGGAACTTTTGTCTCTTTCTGCAATGTAGCACATACATAATACACACAGCACATTCACTCTTGGTTGCATTTTTTTTGGCTTACCATTTATACCTCAAAGATGAAGAATTCATTTTACACCCCAAAGCTTGATCTTACTCTTCATGTATGTGACATAACACTCTTTATGACTGTATCTGACTTGTTACCTCTCTGTTAATTTTTGATTTGTTCAGACATCCAGGACGATAAAGGATGCTGTTTATTGTTGTTTAGTGTGTTTTCTGAGTATTAGATTCTTAGTAGGATTTTCTTTATGGTTATAGCATTTCTCAATGGCATTCATTAGCTTTCTTGTGAATATGATCCCAGAATCATAGCCAAATAATCCTTATCAGTGACACTTAGTGACAAAATATAAACACCAATAAAAATTTTAAAAATGGCTTATTATAAAACTAGATAAATGGATCATTAGAATTACAGGCTGTACTACTTCCTATTTACTATTCCGAAGTAAATTATTATCAAGCAACTCACTGTTCTCTCAAGAATCTTATAATTCTATTTTTAAAGCTGTTTCCTGTAATGTAGTATGATCTGCCTATAAAGAAGATTTTGAAGATGTCATTCTCTAAAGAAGAAAAACTGTCAGATTAGATAGTAATAAACATACATTTAAATGGCCATGAATGAAGATAGATGATATAATTAAAAGCTAATTATGAGGAGTATGCTTTAAGGGGAAAGAGCTTATCATTTTCCAGATCTTACTGTAGAGAAACATATCAGGTTTAGTTCAATCTCTTTCTCTCTTTCTGCCTGAGGTTGTCTTCATGACATATGGGAGATTATCACTAGTTACTTGCCTTTTCAGATACACTGTTAGATGTCTGTGCATTCTTTGGGATGTCTCCAAAGTCTGTATCCCAGCAGGCAGAGTAACCTTGTTCAGATTAATTTCTTTGTGCAGAATAAACTAATCAAGTGATGGATCCCTTTGCCTCTCTGTGGAAAGTACACATATTGTCTGGTATTTGCAATGGTCACAGGTAAACTCCAGAGCAGAACAAGGTTTTGAGACCTTGGAACCTATCTCATACCCTTGAGATTTTGAGAAAACTATGATTTTCAGAAACTACTATGTGTCACCATATAAATCAACATATTTTCTCTATAAGGGAAAAATATGCTAAAGATACATATGTTGAAGTGTTTTTTTCTTAAACGTTTCATAAAAATTAACTATTTCCAATAAGCATGTGAGACACTGGTTTTAATATATTTATGGGCTTTTCTTTGGATGTTATTTATGCCACAGGTGAATTCTATAGGCCCACAATAATGTTATAAAAAGGAACAATAGTGACTTTCTGTCCCTAGGGCTGATCCTATGCCAAACATAGTCTATATTATGACAGTTGGCTGGTTATGGCTCCCAACAGTGCTTTGTTAGCAAGAAATTGCCTGAGCACTCCAGTACTCCCGTCATGTCCAGTGACCATATGGAAGTTAAGAATTTGGATTGTGGTTGCTGTTACCATCATGTTATACCAATTGTGAATTCGTTCTCCAGCATTGTACATCCACATTAATGACTTCACCTTTTTTAGACACTATAAGTTTTTTTCTGTTTATGATGATCTTTTCATTACCTAGGAAAACACATAGAGAAGTTAGTTTAGGGTTACTTCTAGCTAAATGAAATCTAGGAGAGTCTAATTGTATTGACTCTTTACACTTCATTTCTAAAACATCTGAGCCTTGCAACTTTGTCCTAGAAAGGCATTAAAATATCTGTCGACCTGAAATAATATAAACCTAGGAATATGTTTTATCCTTTTGTAGTTGTGACTTGAGAACAAGTAAAATTTCTCCCATATGCATACCTCTAATTTAAGTTCAACTTGATTATCTTTAAAATCTTTTCCAACCTCGGCGATTCCATGATTCTATAAGTAAAACACAAGTGGCTAAAATATAAGAATGCAAGGATGGTCTCCTCTGAACCATTTAGTATCCTCTTTATGACAGCAGTCTGTCTAGGGCGAAATATGAGAATATGGCATTCACATCCTTATTGAGATAAAAGTAACATTCTTATGTTTAGTAACGAGATTGCAGAAATAAGAGGAAGCAGAAAACAGAGACAGGAAGAAACCATAAAGGGAGTGATTAATAAGAGATCAGACCAGATTAAATCTTCAGATATAGTTGAATTACAGAAGTATTTCATGTTACATTCAGAATTTTTTTTGCTGGTTGGAATATTGCTGCTTTATTTTGACATTTTGTCCTCCAAACTGTCTGCAAACCATCTGAGTCCACTTTTTGTTTTGTAATAGAAATGCTTATTTTGTTCTTGCTATTTTTGCCAGTGTTTCGGGGATAGTAGAACCAGGTCTGTGAAAGACTTGATAAACTTGCAGGTCTCTGTTTTCAGATGAAAAATAAACCCAGGAATTTGATAGTGGAGTAAAAGCTGCAAGGCTAACTGTCAGTGAAGGTAAGGTCTGGAAGAATTATGACGGGTCAGACAGATTGTGCCTCCAGTGAGGACTTGGCAAAAGGAATAGGATAATTCCTGACATGGAAGGGATCTGGACAGTTTGGCAGCTAGGATCAAGATTTGTATATCCCTCACCTGCTGTCTTTATTCTGGAAATGGTGCACTGGATCTCTCCCAGTCATTATTCTGCAGCCAGCCCTGACTGTGGTCTAGTAAAGGGCTCTAGGAATGTAGTCTCTTCTCATTTCTGCTGTCTACTTGCTCTGACTGTTCACACACCTGGTTGAATAGACCTTATCAAGCTAATTTCATGACTTTAGATTTTAGATCTGCCTTTTCTCTCATATCTTACTTGGAGAGTTTTGGTTCTAACAAACAGAAGTGTTTTGCCCATCTGTTCTGTTAATGATAGATTGAGTTAAAAAACAGGTTGAGTAAAAGAGCAATCCGCATTGTAGGAAAAGTATATACAGTGTATGAAGTTTAAAGAGAAAACCACCACCATATACTGTATGTTTAAACATATTTTTACATTTTAGCCAGCAATCGCAGCCTACTGTTATTCAATTAGACTTTGAATGTGCAACTGTTTCTTACTTCATTAAGTATTCTGTTACAAAGTCAGTCATGGATTACACTGTGAAAAATATATTTTTATGGAGATAGATTTTTTTAAAAGTCCTGTAACTTTTATACATAGGCAGATGGTGGTATGTTGGTTTTTGGACGTACTTGTGATAAGAGGATGTATAATATATAAGTTCCCTTTGCTTCACTACACCCTTCATGCCTTCTGAGAAGTGAGAGAGCAATGTTATAGCTGGATATGAAAAGGGTTGTACTCTTTTGAGAAAGTATCATGAATGTGAGTTAGTATGTATGTAACTACTCCTCTATTAGCAGTCAATTATTTGGTTTTGCTACCTAGGTGAGCTCTGCTAATGATGTGGAAACTGTACTAGCCATTACAGTAACTCACCCCATTTTTCTGTTTGTTAGACCTATCAATTTTTCAGGCCTGGCCTGAATCCAAGACTAGAGTCCAAAACTCCTGAGTTCAACCTCTGTTCATCAAGTAACTTTATTATACTTTCAGGTCACTTAATACCTCTTTTTACTTCAGTTTTGTACTAAGAAAAAGGAGATGATATATATGTACTTCAGTGTGCAATGCAAGGAATGGTTAATATTTGTTTAGTGCTTTGAAAATGAAAGGTTTAATTTTGCATTTTTTTTTCTCTGTCTGAGGATTCTTCTCAGCAAAAACTATGGGAAAGGGGTTTTTTTGCATTGCCTTCTCTAACCTCCCTTTTCCACATTTTTCCTTCTAAACAAAGGGTCAAGATCTTTCTTCGTGAATTATCTGTGAAGGCTACTGTGTAAGAAGCAATGCCTTATGCCAAAGAGAGATAATCTAGATTCCTACTCTTTTTCCTACGTGTGTGGGAGGAGGAGAGTCTGGTGGATGTAAGGAAGATTTCACTGGAGAATTCTAAGTCAGGCTTTTTCTTCAATTCTCATGCCATTACAAAATAAAAATATGTATCTACCTTTGAGGTTGAGAGTCTAGTACTGTGTGCTTTCTCATACTGAGAAGTTGAGCTAATATTTTATAGAAATCCCAGGAACAAAATACGTCATTTCATCCCCCGACTGCTCTATATGTACTAGAGAGAATTTACATTTTTTTCTTGGTAATGTAATGGGTTTAATTTTCTGTTTCACAAGCAGATAGTTTAGATTAAAAATAAAAAGGTAATGTGAAATAGTAGGAATAGTTTTAAAAGCAAGGACTATAGCCATGTTATTGTGTTATGCATTTAATTTGTGTCATTGGGAGAACAGTTCGCAATACCTTTCTTTTCTTCATCAATTTAATAGAAATCACATGAAACTGTATTACAGGGGAGGGAAAACATGAACTTTCTTATGGAAATATATAATTTCAGACTACTGCAAGATCAAGTTAGGCAGTTATAATAGAAACCCATCTTAAATCCTAGAAATTGTGTCAGAAACAGATTACAAACCTGATATCATAGCTTGTCTTCTCACCTATGTCTCCACAAAATTTGTTTCTTTCTCAGTAGGATGTAAGATCTTTCACATTAACATCCATTATCTCCTCAGAACAGGCTAACTTCAAAAATTGCTGTGGAACTTAAAATATATAAAGGATTATATGACAGAGGGAAAAAAAATCACATGATTGATTTCCATAAGGAAGTACTGTAATTCTAGCAGAGATGAAAAAGTTGGTTTAAGATGGATCATGAGAGCACTCATTGCTGCTGAGGTCCTAGAATTTACCAGACTCCCAGGTTAATAGTGTATGCTATTTGTCTTCAGTCAGTATTTCTTCTCTATTTTCACTGGGGAAAAAAACCAAAACCAAACAAGAACCAAACACAATATAAAAACATCTGATGCTTATCAGGAACTTATTAAATTGAAGCAGTAAGTTTAGCATGAATGAGAGTGGGAAAATCTCATCAGATAATTCTCTTAAAATAATCCTGTAAAATAATACAGATGTTTAGAGGAAAAGGAGTCTTCAGTAAGGAATGTGAGTAAATGTGTATTTTGCTACCCACTTTAATTGTTGTGAGAGTGAATTAAAATATGCTGGATAGAAATCTTACAGTTTTTATAGTTTGGAATACTTTTTTTTTTTTTTTTTTGTTAAGTGTCATTTCTATACAGATGTGTAGATTGAAAGGTAGCACAGACCTGTTAGACTGTCATTCATCAGCTGTCAGTATCATAGTATCACTTAATTCTGATTGGCAGCTCTTAGGTGCTCACCTCCATCTCATTTTTTCCCTTAGAAAATTGCTCACTTTCAGCTTATTATCTCTCTACACTCTGTATCTCATACTGTTAAAGCAGTCTGGCAGTGTCTGACAGAAGTAAGCTGTAAACTGAAGAGCCTGCAGAGAATGGCTTCACTCTGAAGCTTTCTTACACTCTTGCTGTTTCTGCCACTAGAGCTGCTGTTCACAATATGGGAAGAGGTCTAGATTAAAAAGCCTTCTGTCAGCAGTGTTTGACCTAGCACTAGCTAACTCATGTCTGATTAAATGAAATTTCTCTCTCCCTAAATTAATTGTGAGTTGCTGTTTTGTTTTTAATACACAAACTTTGTTTTCTCATTGTTGTGGGGTTCATTTACTTTGATTATTACTTTGTTATCTTTGGTTGGCCCTGTATTGCAAATTACTGTGGTTTTTACAAGCTTTTTGGCAGCTGCCTGTATTTAGCATTGCATGTGTATTTCTTTTACTTGTTTCTCTCTCTATTCCTGTCCCCACTCCCAATCACCCTTTAATAAATACTAATTCAGGAGTAATAGAAGGGTTATTTTCTGACAGCTATAGAGAAATTAGCAAAATCCCCAGGATGCTTTGCACAATGGTCCTAATTTCATCGTGCAAGAGCTAAAGAAGCAGTGAGGACTGTGTGTCATAGCATTCTTTAAAGAGTTAGTGTCAAAATGAAACAGTTTAAAATTCTTAACTTTGTTTTTAAGACTGTCTATTTTGAAATGAGAAGTATTGATGGTGAAGTTTGAAATTCTGTTTTACATGTTTTCTCTGAAAGACTAAAGGTTGTTATTTTGTAGGTTGTAAGTGTGCCATCTTTCACAGGTTGCACAATTATAGAAATAATATCGTAACAATGATCCATCAATTTCTTTTCCAAGATCAAGCCATGTAGTGAAAAATACCCTTGCATGAAGAGACTTCTAAAATTTATTTCGATTTGCTGCATTAAGGTGAAAAGAATGAAAGCTGAAAGCTGATTAAATTGATATAGTTAATCTTTATTTCCTTTTTAATCTTAGAAACTGAGGGGAGAAAAGAGAGGGAAATTGATATACATTAGTGCAATATCTACCTATGAAAATACCTAAATGTCTGAGTCCTTCTCTATGTATTAGATACTCAGGCATTAAAAAACTTGTGCTCCTGTACTTTCTCCAAACTGTTACCTCCGTGCTCAGACTATCTTTTGGTGACAAAAGTGTTGCCTATTGTGGTTTAATATTTTTGACCACAAGAAAGAGAAGTATAAGAAACTCTCATGGAAGTATATTGTTGAATAATCAAAGAGTTCCTTGTTTGCTTTTGCCTTTGCCTTTCTCTTTTTTTGTGTGTGTGTTGTTTTTACCCCTACAACAACAGGAATTTCCATTCCTCTACCTTAACTTTGAATAGGCATACCTTGAAAGTTTAAAATGCATTTTCACAATCATAAAACACCAAAAAGTGTTACCCAACAGAAATAGAAAAGAGAGATGTCAAACTTAGGTTATAAACAATAACATAATAACCTTTGCTAAAGATCAACCCTTAACAAAAATCTGAACTAGTCAGAAATGACATTGGCATTAAACAGATAAGTTTTAGCTTTCTGAGGTGAGAAAAATCTCTTAGTTTTGAGTAACTTTATAATACGCTTAAATGCACCATCTTGTTTTTCGTTTGTGAACATGAAATAAAGATGAACTTCCAGGAGAATTTTCAAAGTAATACTACATCTTTTCCTCTGATTCATCTTTCATTTCTGAATAAATCTTTGCCCATGTTATTATCTAAAACTATTTTACTGACCTTCAGCATTGCAGTACCTCATACCCTAGCAGCAATTCAGGTGGCCAGATTCCAGCAGCAAAGTACTTTGATGATACAGCCAGTCTTATGCCATATCTCTTTAAAGGGCCAGATTTGGTTTTCTGGAGCAGAGTTTATCCTGGGTTTTGTAATGTATATTGTGGGATGCTGTAACAAGTATGTTTGCGCCGATTTGGCTAAACTGCTTTTGAAGCTGTATTTTTTTAGAAAAGAATATCAATCTTATACTTTGGGCACTAGATCTAGGCAAAAACACGGGTTTGACCTGCTTTTCTCCCACAACCTGCCTTTTCCTAGTAATTTAATAATAGAGCCTATCTGAGCTGATATATGTCACAGTTTGCAACTACAGTTAGCAATGGCATTTTGTGTAAAATCAGAAGGCTCTGGAAGGAGATGCAGATTTCAGGCCTGATTTCTTCTCCTCCTTCTCCTTTTCCTTTCCTTCTGTTTTTTATTTTTTCTTTTTTTTTCCTAAATTCTACTAAGTGCAGCAGAGAAATATAGAGAAGTGACACTCTTGAAAATTCGAATCTTTCAATGACCAACCATCAAGAATACTTTAAATTGCTTTTAGTTTCATAAACATACATGCACAAGTTATGTTCATATTGATAACACACACATGCACAAAATCCTACTTTATAATCACTTTGGGAAGTTTGTCAAATTTGTTTTGACTCAGAGTTATTTGCATTTACGTGACATTTTAATTGCTTGCTTTTCATCTTTCTTTTTGATACCTTTGGGAAAAATCCTTTTATTATAACATTAAAAGTACTGGGGCTGGTGTAAGTATTGGCCCTACTAGCTTTATTTCAGGCAAAAGATAAGGGAAAGTTTAATACAGTCTTTGGAAAGGCATATTTTTTAATAAAAGATCAATAATATTCATAATGTAGGAAAACCTTTCTTTGATAAATTCTTAGCCCAGATGACATGTAATTTTCTAGATTGACATTCTGTTGCAACTACACTATTCACTTGATCTCTTGTACTTACACAAGTATTAGATAACCTAATCAGAGTGTGTGTGTGCACATTTAGATATATGTGTATATATATGAATTGGATGTGCACACACATCAACATCCAATTTACTCATAAAGTCATACAATTTTGCTTCCAACACTCTCTTGTAGACAATTTTATCCTTTCTTTGCCACTGTTTTTCAGACAAATACAATGCTACTTTCATAATGAAATATCCAGGTAAACTAGAGGCTTTTGAGTGTATAAAATCTCTGCACAGTCACATTTTTATTACTTTTTATCCAATTTTGATATCCATTCTCTGTTGCATTAGAACATTGTGCCAGGATCTGGTGTGACTATATTTGAGGGCTACAGACACCAAGAGCTACAGCTAAACATGGGTATAGTATTGATAGTGCACAAATAATTGTATAGCATATGCAGATTGATAGTTTGTTATATCTATGACTGTATAGGAATTAAAAGGTATTCTTAGAAGATAACATTTTAGAAATCCTAACAAGATATGCATAATTGTATAAACCTACTTCATCTCCTATGTATCAGAGGCTGGAAGACAGAAACCATTGTCTTACACTCTTACAAAGTCTCCACCTCTTTCAGAATGATTCAAGTTTCTTTTGCGGTATCTTATAGAATAAGTTGAATGTGTTCATCCACCAGTAGGGAACTACTAATTTATATAATCTAAGTTACAGACAAGTACCACATTTGAGCACCTGTAACATGCCACTTAACCTTATGAGTTTCATAGAATCATAGAATAGTTTGGGTTGGAAGGGATCATCTAAGAACATCTAGTTCAACCTCACTGCCATCAGGACCTCTTTCACTAAATCAGTGAAAGTGCTCGATGATGGAACATTCAAAACTTGTCTGGTCAACCTTTTCCCCTGTCTCACCACCTTTATTGTAAAAAATTGGTATCCAACCTATCCTCTTTCTGTTTAAAACTCTTACCCCTTGTCCAGTTACTATATAGCCTGGTAAAAAGTTTCTCTCTGTTTTTCTTACAAGCCTCTTTTAAGTATTGAAAAGCCACAATACATTCTTCCTGGGGAACTGCTTCTCCAGGCTGTTATCCCAAATCACGGTGTCTCTTCTGCTCCAAATAGATGTCTTCTGGAAATCCAGTAACCTTCAACAAATGGGCCTTGTTTTGAGTTACTGAAAGATCCTAAGCAAAGTTTCAAAGTCCAATCTTACATTCATGGTTTTTCACATTGTTGTGAATATGGCCTGAATACTGACAGAATGTATGGTTTTGTTTGCTTATTCAAAATTCTCTAAGGCTCTACTAATGTATGTCCATACTGCACCTCACTAGCTAATATCAGCTATTAAACCACATGCTGCTGTGTATAAAATGCATGATTATGGCAGAGTTGCTTATTTATCTTTATTCAGCTTCTAAAGATAGGGTCTGATAGGTTTGTCTGACACGTTAGTTTATGACTTAATAATTAGCTGTTCATCTTTGAAAGTGTCTGTCTTATTATGTCATTCAGGCTGGGAACCCCCAGAGAGAGGATTGAGAATTGTATCTACATCTTCCTGTATGAATATTATATACAGAAGTTTTACTTTAATATTAAAGTCCTTGAATAAGTAAAGCAGTAGGAAAAAATTAAGACTTTAAGTGAAGCAGATCTGTTTGTAAATATAGATGTTTCTGAAATACAGTTTTATATGAGATGCATACTTTCATTCTTCAGAATGACATTTTAGTCTCTTGAAATAAGTTACTAGAAATATCACTTTTCTTTAATTATTGTAATTCTAAAATGTGAAAAAGGAACATTAGTTTTTAAACGAAACACACTATTAGTGTTATGTAGGTACTAGTCATTTAAGAGAAGCATTATTATGCGAATGTGTTTGATAATAATTGCTATGCTAAATAGTCAAACGTTATTTATATTAAAAGCCTACAGTAGTATTCAGTCATCTTGTGGTCTAAATCTATTAGGTACTAATGACTGTGTTAAAGAAAATCTGAAAATTTTCAGAAATATATCTTCTCAGTTTATGGATTCTTAACTGCGGCAAAGCTTAAGCAATGAATATTAACATATACTACATTAATAAATGACAGAGTATTTGTGAAAAGTAGTTTTTAATGTGAAATCATACCCTTATCTTTTACCCAGATGCATGTAATGAAAGTGAAAGAATTTGTTTTTCTGAAACCACTAATATGCAGCAAGTTTTTTGAATACAATTCTTCTACTAATGTTCTTCATTAAACATTTTCATGTTCTTTCGTTCAACTATCGTCCCTTTTGATTATTTATTTTACGTTGATTGTCTTCTGTTTCAGAGTTGGAAACTCATTTGTACCATACTTATAGATCCCAGCCTCAGAGACAGTTACCTTGGAGACTGTTTGAAGTGTATCATCTTCTTGACTATTTGTTCCATCAAATCACCTTCTTTCCTCTTTTATCTATTGCTCCACAAAGCTTGGTACTAGTGAACAGACATGCTTAGCTTATTTCTTACTATAACTCCATTTCCTAGATAATCAAGGTGACACAGTGCTGTAGATATTTGCTTGTTTTCTGGTAATCATTAGATGTCTACTATTTATACAGTTTTGTTAAGAACAAATAATGAATATCTAGTTACTCTTCTACTCTCTTCTGCTAACAGCTACTGTTACAAGCAGTAAAGTGGCACAGAAATAATGAGTAGTGTAATAACAGATTCTCACTCTTCAGAGAATAACAATAGCTACTGCTTCCCTTTCTAATGCACTCTTCTTTACTGTGATGTGGAAAC
The DNA here is from genome assembly GCA_033556795.1 of Tapera naevia. Lineage (NCBI taxonomy): Eukaryota > Metazoa > Chordata > Aves > Cuculiformes > Neomorphidae > Tapera > Tapera naevia. The sequence goes on from JAUMJJ010000014.1 coordinate 5,854,886, forward strand.
AACCAAAGTGAGTATGATGATGAAAATTATACACTTAATAACAATAGTTATTTTGAAAATAGTGATCTTAGGATAGCATAAATAAAGTCATTTGGCTTGTAATACTGGTACAAACTTCTAGATTCTTATCCTCATCTGGTCTTAAATGACGTAGCTCTATTGAAACTTTTGGTATCTAAAGATTAGTGTTTTGTTTTTGCATTGATGTATCTCTGTTTTTCTATCAAATTCAACCTGTGTTTAAAATTCTGACAAAAATAGTGATGCTGATATTTTACACTGAGAGGGGCAGACAACTGGAAACATGTTTGAGAACACAGTCAAGTAAGGCACAAGTACAGCACAAAGTTTTGTTAGAGTAAGGCACAAATTGAATGTAAAAGTGAGAGCCTCACCTATGTACCCTCACTTTTATAACCAAAAGGATTTCATGACATTCTTTCAATATTTATACATTGTTTATAAGAATTGACAGAGGCATTTAAACTTCATCAAGGATGTATAAATGTCAAGGTTAAAGACCTGTGAGCTGTTTTACCTTCCTGAGTTTCAAAATCCCATGAAATTTAGTTTATGATGTCAAAAAGTTATGTGAATCCCATTACAGCTTAGTGTAGCAATCAAAAAACTCTGTATCTGATTGAAACCAGGTATTCATGAGAGAGAAACATCAAAAAGACTAAAGACACAGAAGGGCAATATCAATGCTAAAGACAAGGAGAATTAATTACCTTCATGGATATGGTTCCTGTTGTTCTTTACAGACAATATAAGGAACTACTGGGTTTAATTTAGATGCCTGACTTTTAAACAGCAAATGAGATTAGACAAAGCTAGTACTTTGATCTGAAAGCTAGGAATCAAATGAGAAATGAGGCTTTGGCATTGCAGATCATTTTATCAAACAATACCAATTAGCCAAAATCAAAACTCTTCATGGAAAAATATGATTCACCCTAACTTTTATCAGAAAGAATAGTGAAGTCCAGAAATACCTTTATCTCTCATAAAGTGCTCATTTGGGTTTTTTTTTGTCAAAAAAGGCCCAGTATATTAGTAAATGTATGTATACACACACATGCAGTGGAGATTTTTAATAATTTCCTTCCGTCAGGTATGGGGAGCCAGTCTCTTGTAGAGACTCCTCTTTAAAGGGAGTAAGTTGGTCATGAGCGCTTACTGCTATGGAAACTCAGAATATTTCTTTCTAGCTCTCCCTTTCCACCACTTACTTCAAAAAATTAAATTAGAAGAAAGGAAAAAGGTCTAATTCTCTTATTTTACCTGAACAACAAATTGTGCTATTTCATTTTTTTTTCTCAGAACAGACTTTAGCTTCATCTATTCAGATGGTCTCAAATTTTCTAGGCACAGATCATGTATTTGAATGGATAATGGGTAGTTTACTTCTAAGGAGTTTTTAAAGGAGATGATAGCCTCAGCCTTCCCAGATGACTTTCCTCTTGCAGATCATTGCAGATGTGCAAGAGATGCTAATTTCTTGAGACCTTTGAGAAGAAATGGGCAGAAATGCAAACAGATACAAAGAAGGTGATTTGGCTGATTGGCTATAGCCAACACTGCCTGTTGCTGAGACTCATTAAATGTAAATCCCAATATTGTACAGATTCATGGTAGTTTATATTCTGCAAATCTGAAGAATTGTATTGCAATGCTGCAAAATCTTCTGCGGTTTCTGATGTTTTTCTAGATCGATTATGCCCAACACCTTCCTTATCTTTCCAGAAAATATAGGAGGCTTAAGAGAAGCTACTACATAGAAAGAGTAATATCTGTCAAGGATGATTGTTTAGTCTACTTGATTTCAGTTCTTATTCTAGGATCTGCAAGAAACATAAAAATAAAACCACACACAGATGCATACATATGTGTATATACACACATACAAACATAAAAGGGTGTATCTACACCAGTATATAAGTATTTTTTTGAGAGATATACTGTCCTTAATGACTAAAGATATTTTGATTTGTGGATTCTAGCTAGTAGGAGTATTGCAATGAAGAAAGGAATGCAGGAATAAGAAAAACATTAAAGATAATCTCCGTGGGATTGGCTCTGTTTTTATTCTCTATGTAAAACTGTTTCTAGAGTTTACCTCTTCTTTAATGAGAAAAAAACAGTGGTACTGAACATCAGCAACCCCTTACATGAATGTCACTAGTGGCTTTGAAGTGCAGGTTTTGGTAGGGAGGTGTGAAGAAAGGGAAAATGAAGATTTTCATTTCATGTCAATTGATTTTCTAAAAATAAGTAATGTTTTAAAGAAAAGAAAATTAATTTGTCCATGGTCTTTGGAAAGGATTTTAGGGGCTGTATGACAACAGCATATTGATTCTAATTTCACTCTGATTTTCTTGCCTGAAGAAATATTTTAGATTCGAAAACACTTTTCTTACCCTGGATTTCTGATAGAGGCAAATTCTTAGTTGTCGTGGATAGATGATTTGGGAGAAAATGCCAACCAAAATAAAACTCTATTTGAGTTAATTGGAACATTTCACAGACACATCCCTTCTGGGTTTTTTTTCAACATTATCTTAAGTATTATGCTTAAATTTATTAAAAAAAATAATTCTTGAACTATATTTCATCTTCCAAACCAAACAAAAACTAAAAATAATGGTAGGACATCTTCAGAAGCCTAATAAATCTTTCAGGGTTTTTTTTGGAACATAGAAGTTGACCAGGTTGATTCTTCTCTAAGAACATCTGATAATTCAAAAACTTTTCAAGAAATAAAAAAATCTGTTGAGTCCTATCCAGGCTGAAGGCTTCAACTTGATCATTCAGGAAATGCTCTTCATCTGGGGTCATGAACACTAAGGATGCTACAAAGAAAACGTGTTAGCTGACTCTTTAAGAAAAAATGTTTCATTCCAAATGTAGGTGTACCTAGGCAGACAGATATTACTACTTCAGGGTACACGCTTCACTGATTGTCAAGATAACATAGATTTTTCTGTTGTTATCAGTGAGTAAAGAATGTTCACAAACTCATGTTTCCATAAACACAATTATTTTCTGAAAATTCTAAGACCCTTTTCAACTTCTTTCAGTTTGTGAATGTCTGACTGTATCTTATCGCTGGTGATACCTTTTTCAGCCACAGTACAAGACATGGGCCTTTTGAAGAGGCCTGGAACACCTTTCCTCTGAAGAAAGACACAGAGTTTGGATTGTTTAGCCTGGAGAAGAAAAGGATCTAAGTAGACCTTAGTGTGGCCTTTCAATAATTGAAGCAGACTTATGCACAAATAAAGACATTTGACCAGAGCCTTTTTACGTTGATCACATAGAAGAAGTTTCTTATGATGAAGGTGGGGAGACAGGGGAACAGGTTTTCCAGAGAAGTTGTGGATGCCCCATCACTGAAAGTGTTCAAGGTTAGGTAGGATGGGGCTTTGAGCAACCAACCTGATCAAGTGAAAGATGTCCCTGCCCATGGCACGGAGATTGAACTAAATTTTCTTAGAAATACCTTTCCAACGCAAACAATGCTATGATTCTATGAGTGAATGAGAACTGTTTTATCAATGAATGTGTTAGCTAATTTGCATTACATAATCAAGAATTGAAGACTTGGACTATTTGTTATATGGATGTAATTTGTTAATGCTAATGATTTTCTTTATTGCATAAATGTTTTAATGAATTATTAAAACATTTAGTAGAAAACAGAAATATAGTAGATACAATTCAATCAAGTACTCTAAGCATAATCCAGAAAGACTTGCAGAAATTTTGCTTGTGTGAGTGTCACATCAGAGGATCCATAATATTTACGTTTGAAATGTATCTATCTTTTATTTCTCACTGATGCTTATTTGTGACCACTGTTTACACACCATTCCAAACTAGATAGCTCAAGACTGGAGTTTTATTAAGGATCTCTGACCTAGTTGTAAGGTTTTGATATTCTGCAGCTGGAAAATAATACTGTCCTCCACATACAGCTCCTCACAGATATAGAATACCTATAGAAATTTCATTTTTGAAATATCAATGTTTACCAATTTTATATGGGTTCAATATTATAGAATGCTTTGAGTTGGAAGAGACCTTAAAGATCACCTAGTTCCAATCCCTCTGCCATGGCAGGAACACATCCCACTACACCAGGATGCTTAAGGCCCCATCCAATCTGGCCTTGAACACTTCCAGGGAGGGGGCATCTACAGCTTCCCTGGGCAACCTGTGCCCTCATTGTGAAGAATTTCTTCATGATATCTAACCTAAATTTTTCCCCTTCCAATTTAAAACTGTTCCTCCTTGTCTTGTCACTACACGTCCTTGCAAAAAGTCCCTCTCCAGCTTTCTTGAAGCCCCCTTCAAGTACTGGAAGGCCGCTATAAGGTCTCCCCAGAGCCTTCTCCTCTCCAGGCTGAACAACTCCAACTCTCTCCGACTGTCCTCATAGCAGAGGTGCTACAGTCTCTGATCATCTTCATATCTGTCCTCTGGACCTGCTCCAACAGTCCCATATCCTTCTTATGCTGGAGATTCCAGAACTGGACACAATACTCAAGAGAGTGGATTGTAGGGGTATAATCACCTCCCTCAACCTGCTGGTCATAATTTTTTTGATGCAGCCCAGGACACGGTTGGCATTCTGGGCTGCAAGTACACATTACTGGCTTATGCTGAACTTCTCATCAAACAGCATCCCCAAGTCCTTCTCCACAAGGCTGGTCTCAGTCACACCTTTCCCATCCTGCATTGAAACCGTAAATTGCCCTGACCCAGGGATAGGACCCCACACTTGACCTTGTTGAACCTCATGAGTTCAACATGAGATTGAACACAGGCCCACTTCTCCAGCTTGTCCAGGTCCCTCTGGATGACATCACATCCTTCTGCCAACTTCACCACTCATTTTGTTGTCATCTGCACACTTGCTGAGGATACACTTGATCTTATTGTCTATATCATCAATGAAAATATTAAACAGCAGTGGTACCGGTATGGACCCCTGAGGGACACCACTTGTCACAGTTGACCACTACACTGTGAATATATACACAATGTTTGAAATAGGTAACATGTATACTCCATTTGTTTTAGATTGCGATTTTAAAGGGACAAAATCTCCTGCAAACATCTGGATCTTCAGAAACGTGTATCAATTAATTTATTCATATGCAATTATTAAAAGGACAATAGCTTTATTACCAATTTCTCAGTACTGATTAGAATTGGGAGAAATAAATAAAAATGAAATATAACTTGCAGGATATTTAAGCAATGTTTTAAAAAATTGAGATGATTTCAGTGTGCTGTTATATTTTATAACCATTGATGAGTGTGATTTGCTAGTTTCCTTATGTGTTTCTTGGTATTGGATATTTGTATTAATGGATGATAAAACAAAGAAGCAGTCTAAACTATAACCTGTGACAACTATTTAAACAGTAAGAAATAGCTTAATCATTGGCTTCAAGGAGGTCAAAACGGTAATCCCAAAGACAAGTAAATGTATGCATGAGCTTGTATTAGTTCCTTCTCCATCACTTGATACTTCAAGTAAATGTGTTGCCCTACAACCCAGAAGAAAAGGTACTGCACTATGGATATGGTATTTGGTATTGCTTCGATAAAGTCTTTCTAAAGGTGTAGAAAATAATATTGCTGTAATTCTCTTGTCAGCTTCCAGTCTGAACTAAATTCATACATATCAAAAAAGACTCCAAAAATAAAAAAAAAACAAAGTGAGTAAACAAATTAGTCAAGGGAAATGCTTAACACATATCTAGGCATTGATCATACTATGTGTAAGTGAGGATCAGAACAGCTGAGATGAACAAGGAGTATTTTGGTTCAGAGAAAAATAAAAAAAAAAACCCAAACAATTAATCTAATCATTTAAAACAGATAGATAGGAATATTTAAAGCAAGACATAAATGCCAGAAAATTAGATTCATATTGCTGAGGTACAGTGGGCAAGTTATAATGAATTCTCAATAAAGTTTTTCAAGACAAGCACTCAAGATCAAAATGTCAAGATAAACATTTTTTTTTTCTGATCAGTAGGAAGAAAGCTAAGGACAATTCTAGAGATAGATCAAACAATTATGAAACTTGGTTTTGAGCAAAGAAACTGAGATTCTTAAAGCTGATCATAGTAACTTTTCTACAGAAAACCCCCAAAGTATCTCAATGATTGACTTTAACTCATAGACTGGGAGCAGCAGGGGTATGGTTTTGTCTCCTCAAAATGTTACAAATTTAATCTCCGTAAATAATAGAGAGGTGGAACTAAAATAAGAAGTAACAGTCTCAAACCAAGTCATTATATCTAGCAAAACACTGTAGTGACAGAGATAAAAGGTGACAAATATTTTCTTTTTGTACCTGAAGATGTAAACAAAATGGGTATATAAATGTTTCTTCACTCTATCAGGAATCCACTTTTTCTCCACAGTATTATTCTAACTAGTATAAAGAACGTTTTCCATAGGCTATTTCAAATGTCTTTAGTAGACTTCTGAGGCGAGAACTACACAAGTAAAGGACAAGAAGTTGTTCTTCTGTGTTATTGGTGACAGATGTCCATCTAGCCTAGTATTAACCAGATAAAGGGAGATTGATGAGGACTGAAAACTTGTTGAACTGCCAGGCTCAAAAAGCTGTAACGAACAGCTTGAATTCCAGCTGGATATCAGTCGCATATAGCATGCCTCTGGGGTTAGTATTGGGTCCCATACAGATTCATTAGTATCCTGGATGGTAGGACACAGTGGAGAGTGGACTGTAGGACAGCAGATGGTAGGACAGCAAGTTTACAGATGATACAAACTGTAAAGAGTCGTTTGTAGACCAGATGTTTGTGCTGGCATTCAGAGGACCCTCAACAAGCTAGTGAAATGGCAGCAGGAACCTCATGCAGCCCGACAAAAGAAAATGCCAAAATCCTGCGCCTGGGACAGTATATCTCCACGTGATAGAACAAGTTGGAAGGTTGTCCAGCTGGACTGTATTAGGCAGAACTTTGTCAGCGTGTCAAGGAAGGTGATCTTTCCTCTCTATTTAGCACTAGTGAGAGACAGCTACAGCTACATCTGCCTCCAGCTCTGGGTTCCTGATTGCAAGAGAGGCGGTGTTGTGCTAGAGGAAGTCTAATGAAGGTCAAAAAAGGTGCATTAAAGGATTAGAACATCTGTCATTAGGAAAGCAGCTCAGAGGGCAGGGTTTATTTAGCCTGGAAGAAAGGCTAGGGGTGAGGAATATTGATCAGTGTTTATAAATACTTGATGGGAAAACATAAGGAAGATGGAGTCAGACTTGGTGGTATCCAGTGAAAGAAGAAGCACAGACTGAAATTTGAGAAATTCTATTTAAACATAAGAAAAAAAACGTGCTTTTACTGTGAGGGTCATGCACTGGAACAGGTTGCCTAAAAGGACTGTGAAGTCTCCATCCTTGGAAATATTCAAACCCTTCAGAATGTCCTAGGCAATCTGTTCTACTAGACTTTGCTTGGAGCAAGATTTTGGGCTAGATGATCATCAGAGATTCTTTCCAACCTCAACAATTCTGTGATTCTGCTATTCAGTGATTCTGTCATTGCTGTGATAATCCAGGACAATTGTGTATGTGTCATCCTCTGTACTTTTATTTTCCTTGCATGTTCCATGTCCATATCAATGAATTCATGTTAAATGGGCCTTGCATAGAGGAAATAAGCATTCAGGAAGGGGGCAGTTGTTGTATTAACAACACATAATGAGCTGTTTCTCCCTTCTCTTACTAACTTCAGTATCAGCAATATTCCTTCTGGGATGAAGATGAGGCATTTCAAATTTCTAACATTTTTTACCTTAAGCTAGACAATTGTTTTAAGGCTCAGGCTTATAGTATTTTGAGCCTAATAGTGAAGAAAGTACAACTCCTGCTAGGATAATATTAATAGCAGGGAAAACTGGAAGAATTGTGCCATATGTTTATGCAGCTCTGGAACAACAAAAAAGAAATGGTAAATAACTGGAACTTCCTTTATGTTTACATTTTATTAAAAATGAGAAAATCAAATGGAGAGTAATCAAAATGCAAAGAAAATACTATGATTGTGGGAGTGTCACTTGTGTATATACCTTTTATTTGTTATTTCTTTAGATTTAACAATTTCTGAGTTAGATTTTTGGGTTTAAAAATAAAAAAAAAAGTGATAATACCTGGTTATTATCTATTCTTGTAGGATAAAGTTAGCTGTAGAAAATGTTTGCTGGAATAAAGACAATCCTAGAACTGCAACAAATACTACCATGATCTGAATGGACAGAGCATAATAACTGACAGATGCTATCACATTTGTCATGAAGAAGATGAATATATTCTTCCCAGAGATCTTCATTAAATTGACACCTTCCTGGAACGTTCAGTGCAACTTTGTCAGATAAACATAAACCAGAATCTAATTATTAAAATATAAATGCAAATTAATAAGATTACAGTACTTGTCTCCATTTGAGATATGACATTGATGCATAGTCTTTATACACAATACTGACATTAATTATTGCTATAAGGAAACAATAATAGTTAATTAGTCTTATGACTAAAGTTGAAAAATATTTCTAGAGCTATACGTCTTAAAGGAAGTTTTTTTTCTTTTTAATTTTATTGCTGACAGATAATGTTTATCATCTAGCTGATTATTACAAAGTGAATTAGTTGTGGAAAAGTCCAACTACTGACCAAGATCCTCATTAGAAAAAAAATATTACTTTAATTGGCAACATTTTAAGCAACCTCAGCAGATGATCAGTATTCAATATACAGATGAAACTATTCCCTTAATTCCCTCAAAACTTCCATCCACTTTATCACGGTAAAAGCTGTTTGCACTGTCACTACTTTGGCTGCTTTTCTTCTTGGAATATGCAGAGAAATCAGGTTTGCAGTGTTGCTACATCATGTTTCCCAGCACAAAGGCTTTTGAACTCATAGCTGACCTCTGAATCTAATATGTGAGCTGTGAAAGGTCACCTGAAATAGCATGAACGCAATCACACATTGTCAGTGGCATCAGTAACACATGATATATTAAAATCACAAGCTCTATCAGTGCAACAGTTTTTGTTAAACTCCCTGGAAATTAGAGAAATATAAGAGAAATAGTATAAAATTTACAATAAATTCTGTGTTTTCACTCTGTTTTTGTTGCCATTGTTTTCAGTCCTGTGTAAGACATATGAACAGTAGGACATGAAGTCAGTCACTGTCACAGTCAGTCATATTAACTTTTACTATAGTAATTTATTACAAGTTTAATTATTATTCATTGAAAGTTTCTAAAATAGTTGCTTATAGATTACTTTACATAAAAGTCCCTGGAATGGAATTTTCTGACCCGTCACAAATAGTTTAATTTAAACAACAAAATAGGCAATAAAGTCAAACACTCTAGTTCCAGCTGTTTTTATTTGAAACTGCTCAGCAGGATAAATTGGTAGCATCCAGAAAAGGTTGGCTTGTTTTGGTAAGAAAGTTAGTAGCAAAGGTATTAATATAAGTTTAGCTAAATTTAACTTAGTGGATGCTCAAACAATCAGAAAATTTGTTTCCCTTTAGCTTTACACTGGGTGCAGAATGGAATTGCTTTTGATGTCCAATTGATCAACTTACTGCAGTTTGACAGGTGAAACAGAATCTGCAGTAACAAACCACCAGTTTCATGGGAGAAAAGTCTAGAATCCTTGGCAGCTCTGATAATGCCATACAAATGTAACAAATTTTGTAGGAGTTACGGTACATGTACCAGCCCATACAATATTTCCATGATGGCGTATGGACTTCCACTAGTTCGTATCAGTATATAAAGTCAAATGTCTGTTCCTTCTCCTGAGTGTATTTCAGAACTCAGTTGTCACATTCCATGAAGTAAGTATTTCAAACCATCTTTGAAACATTTAATCGTTGATATATTCTATGCAGTCCAACAAATTAATAGATAATAAACTGTAATTGCTTTTAAAACGTGTAACTATAAGTATACACATTTAAACTAATATTTGAGTCAATAATAAAAGTCTTCTACTGTTGGAATTAGTACAAATTTTTAGTTAGAAAACTTAAAACATCATTCAGATATCTATGCAGCTCACATGGTTTGATGTTGATGCATACCGTAGAAAATTTTTATGCCAGCTTAGGCATTCTCTATTAAAAAATATTTTTTTGCAAAATAAAAATTTTCCATGGTTAAGTTTTATTTTTGTTTTTTCTGCCAGGCAAAATCAATATTAAATTTTGCAGTCTCCTGTTTTTCCCCCGTCATTCTGTCTCCTTTGTTCATAGTACTTGGTTATTTAATGTTGTTTTGAAAATTGATTTCAGAGTTCATTATTCTACTTTTCATTTCAATTCAGTGTTTTGCAAGTGCTGAAATACCAAGATTTTCTGTAAGAAGTAAATCAATTTTTTTTTATTTATCTCAAGTATTTAATAGGCTTTGAAAAACTTTTGGGCAAGTGTTTGATTTGTAGAAATTTGGTCTGTTTGGTCTCTGAATTCACTGTGCTTAGTTTATCACTGAAGATTCATGTTGTCTCGCAGGGATATATGTACTTGCCATATTTGGTCATGTAGCAAAGAAAATAGTAAGGTAGGAACTGAAGTAAGGCCATATCAGCCTAAATAATTATTTCATTTTTCTGGCTGCTATGGATCAATGTTAGTATGATTTTAACTTTGATTATGGTCATTGAAGATGATGTTTAATAAAACTACACTTGGACCTATGTTTGCCTCAGAGATGCACACAGAAATCACTGAAAGAAATAAGAGATCACAGTACTTTTCACTTTGATCTTTCCAAGAATTTGGGGCAACTAACAGAATAGAACATCCATAATTTTCAGGTTACAATGCCTGGATACAATAAACACTTCCTAGTGCAGACCTGACAGATCACTGTTGTCACAGAAATGATTATATGTTCTTACAGCCAATGTTAAATGTGTTCTAATTAAAATTACTTTTGCAATTTCAAATTCAATCAATCCTACCCATGCAGATGAATTCTTCGTGACGCTTTTCTCAGCAACCAGTCTAGCTGAAATATTCCTGTCTTTCACTGTAGCATTTAATGCATTTAATCCCAGATCTTCTATTTTATTTTTTTTAACCTCTTCGTTGTTGGAGGAAAGCAGCTCCTTAAGTGTAATGTGGCTTGCCTTCTCATCTCTGCTGGAATTATTACAAGACGTGACAGATTTGCTGGAAAGCAAGCAGTTCTTCTGATCAGTATCCTAGCACTCCTCTATACCTTTATGTGAATACATATGGCATCAATCCTGTTTCCCTGAAATAACCCCAAATTTGTAGTGACCAAGGTCAGAACACAGAAAGACTCAACTGTGCTTAACTAGCACATATGTTCCAATGTTGTTGTTGGTAATTTACTTACTATAATAAAAAAGTACTGAATGCTAAATCCAAATCCTACTGCAGAATACCTCAGTGGTACCTTATGTTAATCTATAACTGGAAAATATTATACATGAGCTATTTTGTAAATAAATAGTTGAAATTGTTGGCTATTTTGGATGTTCAGGGTGTTGTTAGGTCTGGCGACAGAATTGGTGAGGGAATTTATTGAGGGAAATGAAATGCCAGTCTGTCTCTGCCATTAGACTGACTTTGTGACTGTCATTACAGGCAACAACTAACTCTAGCACTACTTCTTGACAGGTGCCAAAAGAAAAAAAAAAGGTGACAATGGAACTTCCATTAAGTTTTGGAAATTTCTGAAGATAAGGACAAAATATGTATTCTTAAGTATTTTGGACAACAAGTTAGCAAATAATATTTAGTGGGTTTTCTATCCTTTCTCATTCAAAAAGTTTTGAATGCTACCAATTTGATTTCTAATGCTGCCTGATTAATGTCTTCAAAATCACAACAGCGACAGGGTTTTAGATTTAGTGCATTACCATTTTGGTTTGAATATCACACAAATATCTTCCAATGCAATGTAGATGCTGTGAGAATACAACTTAATTTTATGACATTGTGACAAATTCTTACTCCACTAGAAAAAGTTGTTAAACTAGTATTTGTGAACTTCATTCTCAATTCTAATAATGAATCTATACGCCTACTGCTTTTGGAAAAGAAGATTGTTTCCAGACACAGTGCAAAGAAAATGTGGAGGTTTGTGCTGCAGTTTGTATCCGAAAAAAGGCAGAGTGAGCAGAAGTAGATCTATCTTTACAGACCATGTAGAACATAGGAAATACTTTAGGAACAGATTAAATTTTCTTAATGCCTTATTCCATCATATAAAGATACTTACAGATAAGTGACAAACGTCACACTTGTCATTTTTCTCAGTATTTTACAAAAAGTACGATTGTGACATCAGTTATAATTCAATAGAGGGATATAAATCATTCTGCTATAAAGGGCACAAAGTTTTCTGAAGTCCATTAGTGATTTTGGAGCTATAAAATCTTTACTTATTTCCAGGTCAAAGCCAAGAGTGAAAACTTATTTCAATAGCATTAAGGTTTGGGGTTTTTTTAACCATAAATAACTTTAAATATTTAACGTTTGTTCAAAATCTTTGGTTTTTAAAACAAAAAGTCAGCACAATCAGGGCAAGAGTAAAAATGTCTTTCTCTGAGCACTGCATTTTTCATTCCTTGTAGCTCTATTTTTGGCAGAAACACCTTTCTTACCTTTTTCTTTTGTGCTCTATGGACCATGAAAACTGCTGTTATGGAGAAGAGAATGCTGTACGCATTGGTTTTATTGTTTTTATGCTGACACACCAAAATCTAAATCGACTGGTTCACTTCAAGGTTTTAAGGCCTCAGCAGATTCTGAAAAAATAGGCAAAAAAAAAAAAAAAAGGGGGAAAGAATAGAAGAAATGCTCTGATGAGACCAGTTTGATAAAAAGAGAGTTTTCTTTTCACTTTTTTTTGATGATTGAGAAAAACCAGTCTAATAGTTCTAGGAGACCATAAAGAGAATGTGGTACTACAAAGGTCATGTTTTATAACTAGTTGCTAATCTGGTCAAAAAAAATCAGCTGATATTTAGAAGTTCATTTGAATTAAGACAGTCTTGTTGAGTGATAGAGGACACATTAGCTGATCTAAATCTGGTCTGCCATCCAGCACAGGAGGAGGAATGTATAATATTTCAGTATACTTACACTGACAGTGATCAGCATAGTGCTCTGTAAAATCAATGCCTTAGCCTATAGCAATGTTTCAAAACTGGACTGCACATATGTCAACGCAGTGTTTGGATGTCTATAGTATTATGTTATATTATGGAGACATCAGGTGCAGATATGCAATTAAGACCAAATTGTGTTTTACACTTATTGTGCTCAGCTATGTCAAAATTGGTAAATATATTGCTTCTTCTGCCTAAAAACTCTTGGAATGTACAATCAGCTAAGGTTTACTGGAAACTAGAAATTATCACAGTCATTAAAACAAATTTAAAAGGACTATTTAAACAACAAATCTAGAAATAGGACATGTAATGGTACTGTATAAAGCTAAAAAATCTACAATATCTGATATTTTCCAGGATGGTTCCTGTAACTGGTTCTGATATGTACATATCACAGTATCACAGTATCACAGTATCATAAGGTTGGAAAGGACCTCCAAGATCATCGAGTCCAACCTATAACCCAACACTAACACCAACCCATCATCTAAACCATGGCACTCAGTGCCTCATCCAATCTCCCCTTAAACACCTCCAGGGTTGGCGACTCCACCACCTCCCTGGGCAGCACATTCCAATGGCCAATCACCCTTTCAGTGAAGAACTTTTTCCTAACATCAGGTCTGAACCTTCCCTGACGAAGCTTAGCTGAAAAGTCTAAGTAATAAATCAGGATCCCATCACTGTCAACTTCAGAAACATTGCATAGTTTTGGAGAAAACAGTACATATTCCAAAGAACTCATATTTATATTAAATAGTGGGAGAGCTGGATCATTGTAAACAGATGCATATTGCAGAAACAAGAAGTACAAAAAATGCACGATGGAGCAAACATATTATCGGTCATTGATAGATATTCAAATAGTAAAAATAAGCCTTTACAAATATCCTTTTGTTGACAGTTCAAGAAAGTGAGCAGGCTATTTACGTTTATTTATAATGTATTTTTCTTTATGCAATTGTTCAAATTCTTTCCAATAGCCTTATCTTTCAATTTCACCATATTTATAATGCTCAAGGACAATTACAGAATTCCTAAAACATTCCTTATTTTAGGCTTTCGGTTTGTTCTCTCAGCTTTAAGCTTGTCATACTATAATTTCAAATGTCTTAAATGAATTAACTTTATTTATCTCTCTATTAATGGTACTAATCCTCTGCAGCATAACATACTGAAGACATATCCCAAATATGTTAGAACAGCTATGAACTGTAAAAGGATTGTGAACAATGTTTGTTTCACCTAAATTTGACATCTAGCCTTCTTATAGTAAGAAAAAAACCTTAAGATGCCTTATCTTTGGCCGTTACTAAGAACATTGGAAATGCATTTTCTATCTTATTTCATAGCTATGCAGATTTAGGGCATATGTCAAAACAAAATGTCAAATGTAGGAAAATAAATAAGTAATAAATGAAATAAACACATGCGAATAGTTCAGCTTGTATTTCTAAACTGGTGTTCAAGCTTTCCAAGAAGTGATGCATGAAGCAATTCAAATGAGTCTATTTCAGTTTCAAAGGACTGAAGAGTGAAAAAGACAGGAAAACAGAAGTTTCCCTTGTTAATAAAGGGCTTGCATTTGGCTATATATATAAATTACGTAAGTTCACCAAGTTTGGGTTTTTTTACAGAGGTGGGGTTTTATTTTGTTTTGTTTTGTTAGTTTTCCCAAACAGTGAGTAAAATGCTTTGTTTTGTTTTCTTGAAATTGCTCAACATCAAAATTTGAAGAGTCACCGGAAACACTAATTACTCTGTGTAATTTCATACTGATAAAGAATCACAGAAATCAATGAATATTTGAAGGGACCTCTTGAGTTCTTTTTCTCTTTTTGGAGGAGATCCACTTTCCTAATTGAAAGCAATACCTTATACTAGCTTATTCAGGCTCATGTTAAGCTGTTTCTTATATTTCCAGTGAACTGATTCCACCACTTGCCTGGGCTACCTGTTCTAATTCTCAGTTGTTCTCATGGCAAAATTTGATATCCACACAAAATTTCCCTTCAGCAGCTTGGGCCACTGCCTGACCCTGACAGCTTTAATCCTAGTGAAGAGAGTCCCTGAAACCTCTCTATAATGTTCTTTTTAAGTAATGGAAGAACATGATTAGATTCTGTGTAAATCTTCCATTCTCTTTGTTGAACAATTGTTTCCATCAATCTTTCTTTGTATGTTAAAATTACAGAATCATCGAATGGTTAGGATTTAAGGGACTTTAAAGATCATCAGGTCCCACTGTCATTGGCAGTGACATCTTTGACTATACCAGGTTGATCAAAACCTCATCCCACCTGGCCTTGAACACGTCCAAGTATGGGGCTTCTCTTGGGCAACCCGTTCCAGTGCCTCACCACCATCACAGTAAAAAATTTCTTCCTAATATTTAATCTAAATCTACCCTCTTTCAGCTTAAAACCATTACCCGTGGCCTATCACTACTCTCTCTGATGAAGAGTCCCTCCACATTTTTCTCTTTAGATACTGGAAGGCTGCTATAAGGTCTCCATGGAGCCTTCTCTTCTCTGGGCTAAGCAAGCCGGACTGCCTCAGCCTGTCCTTGTATGGGAGGTGCTCCAGCCCTCGGATCAACATCATGGCCCTCCTCCTGACTCATTCTCACAGATCCATGTCCTTACTGTGCTTCAGATCTCCAGCTCTCTGATCACCTTGGTGGACACTTTCCAGTTTTAACATTTTGAACTTCGAGAACCAAAAGTGGACACAATATTGCTGGTGCATCTTGACAAGTGCCAAGTACCGTGGATTAATCACATCACTGTTTCTGTTAGTTATGGAGACTATAACTTGTAGTCTTGTTGATAGAGACTGCAGTGTGCTTTCCTGCTGCAAGGATAGGCTACTTACTTGTTTTCAGTTTGCTGTCCTCTTGGATCTATGTCTTTTCGAACCGAGATACACTCCTGCCAGTCAATTCCCAACTATTATGTATGCTCGGGTTTACTTTCTCCCAGGGTGGACTTTGCATTTTTCTTTGTTAAACCTCATGGAATGCCTATTGTACTAATTTTTTAGCCTCTTGAGGTCTCTCTGCATAAAATATAAAAATATATAAAATCATACAAATCTATAAGAACTGGGCTTCTGAATTTTTTTTACTTTTTTTTTCCCCCAAATTTCATCTTATTTACCTTTAATCTGTCATTTGTTACTACAGCCTCTTTTGAGTTTAAATACTGTATGGGTGCAAGCAAAGCTGTGGCATTGTCTGTGACAATCAAATGTTTTTAGAAGCTAGGAAAGAAGTTAAATACAATCAGTAACATAAAAATCTCCATTAATGGATCTGTAATTTTGATTTCATAGAAAACAGTTCAGAAAGTGGTTGGCACATTTTACTGTGCATTCATCAAATCTTGTCTTGTATCATGAGGTCTGCTGTCTTTTCTTTTGATCTTTATTTATTCTGGCATTCATTGTACACCCTGATATTTTTCTAACCTGTGTTCCAGAGTCTCATGGCTCAGACACTTGCCTTTCCTAGCTAGTGCTTCAGTATAGAGCGATAAGGAACACATCAGTAATGACAATCCCTTCTGTTTCCAGCCCTACATTTGTGTATAGCCTTAGACTAACTTAGAGCCTTTGCCATGGTTCCTTTTTTGAACTCTGACATACAGAGTTTTCTTCTGTGATCTTCAGTTTATGAACACTGAGTATGTCACAGACAGTATCGTCTGAATGATATTGTGAGATCTACCATTTTATACACCACGTAGATGAGTTTCTTCATTTTACTTAACCTATTCATTTCCAACTTTCCTGTTTTTCTTTTTTTTATTCCCATGAAATTCAAATATGGCAAAGCATAAGCAGATTTCCTACTACTGTGCATTGTCTTCATCATCACTGAGGGAAAACAAGCATGATAAATAATACCACCACAAGTTATCTTATACAGCATTATACTTCGACAGCATTTCCATTTGATTTCAAGTTAGGTTGGATTTCCGGACAGAGATTTCCAGTTAGATGAAACAATATGATAAACTAATCCAGATAAAATAATACACTTCATTGATGGTGTATGTAAATTGATTAACTAGATTGATTTGCAGGCAGTGAAAGAAGAAGAAAACATAATGTAAATTGAAGCATCCGCATCTATCACTGTGAATGACACACTAATAAACACAGGAAGCAATACGTACATATTAGAGTGTCATTCTCTTTAGTTCAATGCCAATGAGCTCCTGATGCTTTTGATTGTTCTGGCTGCTTGATTTTAGTCATGTGAGTCCCTTAGTAGTTTGGCAAACAGAGGAAAACCATTTGTGGTTGTATTTTCCTGAACCAAATATTGGGGTTTATTTTCAGATAAAACATTCTCTGTTGTGCATAAAACGCATAAAACAAATCTCATGATGTAAAGTACGCACTTTTTAAGAACTATTTAGAATTTAGTGATAACAGGTAGATGAGCTGTTTTTTTCTTGGCATCATTTCAATCCTTACTTTTAGGTTTTGGGGTGGGGGGGAGAAATACATGCAAAGACATTGTAGTGTTCTGCTTATCAGAAAACTAAGATCTCTGTGAACTTTCTGTCACCCTTGATAACTTCATAAGGGTAAGCCATGTAAACTGATGTTCTAGGCTTTGTGTTATCTTCTAGAGTCTCACTAGTCATGTGTAGCCTTTTTGTTTGTTTGTTTGGGTTTTTTTGTTTGTTTGTTTGTTTATTTGTTCTTGTTTTACTTATTCCCGTAAGTGAGCTACCCTGTTCATGAGCTCTCTCCAATTTTGTTGGTGACTTTTGTTGCTTCTTTTTCAATAGTAGCTGTGGCTTCATCACAGCTGATAAATAAGTCATGGCAATGTGAGCATGCTGTTCTTTATTGCATTTTTTCATGTACTTTAAAATACTGTCCTTACAAATATGTTTTCATCCTGGAATCTAATTTTTTTTTTTTTTAAACAGAAATATAGAAGTGCATGTGTATTACAGTTCATTCTTTCTTTATTTTCATTATAGCTAATTTAACTTTTCTTCTTCCGCAACATGTGTCAGCAATGTGTATCTAACATTTTACTAATTTTTTTTCTGGTAATATTTTATATCACTCAGATTATTTATAGAAGCTAAAACGTTTCTTTTGTGTACTAGAATTAAAATGGAGGTTATTGGTAACATTTTACAAATATCGAAAAACATGCATTTTCCATAATTTATGTATTACGTAGTAATTTATATTCAGTGCTGATGTGCTCTTGCTTAAAGTATGTTATACTACAGTGCAATATGAAATGCTTGAAAGAAGTATTTCATTTTCAAAACAAACCCTATGGGAAGAAACTGGATCTGTTTGGTCTCTATTTTATACGTTCATAGTATATTCCGAAGGAAAATTATTTTCCTTTTAGTTGTTATTAATACCTGCTGCAATCAGCTACAGACTATGTTCAGTACAATAACAAAGTGTTCATACAGAGTCCTGAAAATTTTCAGTTTTTTTAGCATTGACACTAGAGGTTGTTCAAATGCTAAATCCCCAGGCAGAATGAAATAACTCTTGGATTGTATCTCAGCAGGGGGAAAAAGTCATGTTTTTCTAAATAAATGTTCTTTTTATTCCACATACCCTGTTAAGTTCTCCTCTGAGGCAGAATTTATGGCTGCCAATCAGGTGAACTTCAGAAATGTTTGTAGTGTCAATCTTTGTTTAGTATCTACATCTGAGCTGGAAGCACGGTTGTGTTAAAGGCTGACATTAAAAGATGAAAGATTCGTCAAAAAGTCTGATTGTGTTGGTTTTAATGCAGTATTTCCACATTTTATTTACTGGGAAAGATTTAACATTACTGTACATTTTCTGATGCATTTTGAGTTTGAAATATTGTTAAATGGATGGGTAAAATATAACATAGTATGTTCAGTACTTCTAATACCTTCAATTTATCCAGTGGATATGATCTCTTAAGCACTGTGTTTTACAAAGATGAGGGAAAGTAATATTTTTTTAAAGAATCTGAGGTGAAAGAAAGGAAGCAGTTCACCTATAGTCTCACAAAGGAAGCAGCTCACTTACAGTCACACAACATCACTTTGTGCAAAAGTACTATCTATCTCCTTTGTCTCAAACTACTGTCTTTCTCTCTTCCTATTAAAATACTTCTTTACATTCTTGAAATATTAAAGCAAAAATTACATAGACATTTTTAGGACTTTTAGTAATCAATTTCTGAATGACACGGTAGTATTAGTGTGACCAGTATATTATACTATCTCTTACCTAAATTTTTTCTCCAAGTATTTTTACAGTGTACCATGTATTGACATCTGTAAGTACTCTGACTACTTCAGGTTGCCACATTGTGTATTAGGTTTTCAGAATTGCTCAGGAGTAGCAGAGTGACTGAATAGTAAAAATTTCAAATGTGCCATAATACACAGATTCTCCTGTAGCACTCACCAACACTGTTGATGAACTTCTAGCTACAATGAAATACTTAATAAAAATCATATAAACAATCAAAACCACATAAACAACAATTCTTGAGAATCTGTCCAGCTGATTTGTTTTATACACCCAAGATGAGAGATATTGATAAGTTGAAATGTACAGGAATCCCTGCTAAAACCTGACATGTAGTAAAAAATAATGAGAGAGCAATATGCAAACTGAGAATTTGTTTTCACTCTTACAAGCGTATTATTCTTATTCATGTTGCATCTAACATCTGTCTTTCAGAAATCCAAAATCTCCACTTATGACAAGATGTGGGCTTTCATGAGTAGCAGGAGACAGTCAGTACTTGTCAAAAGTAATGAAGAAGGTATCCAGCGTGTACTTACCTCTGATTATGCATTTTTAATGGAGTCAACAACCATTGAGTTCGTCACACAGCGGAACTGTAACCTAACACAGATTGGAGGCCTGATAGACTCAAAGGGTTATGGCGTTGGAACTCCCATGGGTAGGTGATAATGTAAACAATTTGTTTTCTTTTCATTAATCTTAGTTACTACAATAGCATAGAAAAGCTCTGATACACTGTTGCTTTCTCTGCATTGTTAACATTTTTTTGTTCTCTTTTTCCAACCTGGGGAAACTTTACATAGTTTATCGACATTTATGAATTTTATTAACTCTTCTAAATAGGAAAACATAGTTACTTTGTAAAATTTAGATATTTTCATAAGATATGTTTCTCTTACATGGTACCTTCCATATGTTCAACAACAACCACAAGTACTTTTCACACCACTCCATTTGGTGAAAAGTTGTTTTTAAAATTTTGATCTCTTTAAAGAATGAGGTGCTAATGGTAGAAGGCTTGCGTTTGCAATTGAGGAGAAAAGATTGTCTTTGTTTTTTGAGAGTGAAACCCACCTTCCTTAGGTTTAGTGTGGCAAAAATTAAATTAGATACAGTTTAAAGTCTCTGAATAAGCTACATAAAACTTGTGAAGCATCTGAAGTATACCCCAGAAATCTAAATGCCCATGAAAGTGCCAATGTGATATGAATCAAAGAGACAAGGCTATTTTATAAATGATTTTGGTTATGAGTAAATCAGAGAAGCAGCATAAACACCAGAGAAAACAGATGAAAAGCAATGATAAAACCAGAAACCATCTTCTATAGTTAAAGTTTAGGGGAAAAAGTATTGGTTATAAGGAGGTAAGGAAGCAAGTAAGCAAGCTGTCTTTTGATCTTTGTCCCCTACCTTATTTAGGGAGAACAGGCAATATGAATGCATGATTTTGTCATTAACTTCAAATCATATCAAAGATATTATTCAGCTTTTATTCATTTTCAAGATGCCAAGTAATAAATTATCTGTGTCAAGAGGAATAATAGTGTTGTGCAAAGGGATCAGTGAGCTGAAAATTGTCTCAAGTCAAGATGAAACAAATAGGGAACTTACTTGCAAGAATCAGAGGTCACCAAAATAAATAAAATGAGTTGAAACTTAGCTAAAGAGGTTGAAGTAAGTTCTGAAAGAAATATGAAGCCTTCGTAAAAAGAAACATAACCAAACTTAAAAGAAGATGTAAAGTAAGATTTTCACAAACGAAGGTACAATAAAACTGCATCTGGGGATTTCCCAGAATAGCTAAGAATAAGATATTAATTGTATCACAGTATCACAAGGTTGGAAAGGACCTCTGAGATCATCAAGTCCAACCTATAACCTAACACTAACACCAACACTAACACCAACCATCATCTAAACCATGGCACTCAGTGCCTCATCCAGTCTCCCTTTAAACACCTCCAGGGTCGGTGACTCCACCACCTCCCTGGGCAGCCCATTCCAATGGCCAATCACCCGTTTCAGTGAAGAATTTTTTCCTCATATCAAGCCTAAACTTTCCCTGACGAAGCTTAAGTCCATGCCCTCTGGTTCTGCCACTGGTCACCTGAGAGAAGAGACCAATCCCTGCCCGAATACAACCTCCTTTTAGGTAGTTGTAGAGAGCAATGAGGTCTCCCCTGAGCCTCCTCTTCTCCAGACTAAACAGCCCCAACTCCCTCAGTCGCTCCTCATAGGGCTTGTGCTCCAGCCCCTTCACCATCTTCGTTGCCCTCCTCTGAACACATTCCAGTATCCTAACATCCTTCACAAATTGGGGGGCCCAGAACTGGACACAGTATTCAAGGTGAGGCCTGACCAGTGCCGAGTACAGGGGGACGATAACTTCTCTGGTCCTGCTTACTACACTATTCCTGATGCAGGCCAGGATGCCATTGGCCTTCTTGGCCACCTGGGCACACTGCTGGCTCATGTTGAGCTTCCTGTCAACCAGCACTCCTAGGTCCTTTTCTGCCTGACTACTCTCCAGTCACTCTGTCCCCAGTCTGTAGCTCTGCATGGGATTGTTGTGTCCAAATTAATTGTGTGTTTGGGAAGTATCTGTAAAATGCTCTCCAGAAAACTAACATTTATTGAAGTTTTGTAGCCTGTATATTAACTGCAGAGTCTAAGAGGAAGGACATTGGGTAGACTCTACTAAAATAATATGTATTTCACATAAACCTTTGAAAGGAAAACTTACGGAGGAGTATATCCATAGTGTGTTAGACGAGTTTTGTTAAATATGTTTCTTTACTGAAGTTGAAAAATCTTACAGAGCAGTGGATGATGCAAAATAAACTCATGCATTATGGCTAATATCATTTCTGCAGGGAAAAACTATTGCAAAGTCTTTGAAAAGATTTACGACATGGTTAAATCTATAGAAGTAGATTTTATCATTAATGATTATCGAAGAAGTTAAAAGACAAGCAATTATATCTTTTTAGAGTTAATAATCCTAAGAATAACTTGTCACGTGTTTCAGAAACTACAAAGTAATGGTTTCACAAACAAAACATATGTTACTACTTGTGCCTGTTTGGGAAGCAACATATCTCTGAGTAGAACAACACTATTTGTATTGAAGGCATGGTATCTGAAAAATATAGATATCACCTCCCAAAGTTTACAAGAATACCCATTTATCTCCTCGAATATTGGCTTGAAGTTGCAAAAATATTTGCACATGAGATCAATTTTGTGGAATACCGTTGTTACAGGCCTTGTGTCAAGTACAGTGAATAGATATGGTTACTTTTGGAGAACAGCATGAAAAGAAGTAGGTGCAACATATCTTGTTTCTAATGAAAGTTAATAGTTTAACAGTTAGTGAGAACATAATTTGCTTGAGTCTAAGTAGCTACCAGCAGAAGAGCTAAAATCCTTCCTAACAGAAAAATATGCTATCAGAGTAGTTTGTCATAGCATAATCACTTGGAGAGTGCAACCATTCAGATAAAGCCCCAGCTTAGAGTACTGCAGCGAAAGCTCTTTGTTCACAGTGTGAAAGTTTAAAATTTAGAGAAAATAAGTTGCACAAGATGAGGAGAAAAATCAGCAGATCAAGAAGTGTATAGGTCAACTCCTTCCAAACACATTGAAGAAACAAAATCTGAGTATACGTAATTATTTTAATCCTCCTAAAAGAATTAGTCAAGTAAACAACGTTTAGATTGCTAAAATGTTGGATGAAAGAAATCTGAAAGGCTGTATGTTTGGTGTGAAGTAGGATCAGTGCACACATTTTGTGTCATCGAAATTCACTGCTGTTTGGAATAGGTGCAAGGTAGGATTCTGCATGATATTTTGCTGTTAGCTTTATTTAATACACCATACACGATACTCATAGACCTAAAAAATAAAATAGAGATAGTGAATTTGATAAGTTATACATAATATCAATGATTATCATGAAACATGTTTATAAATTAAGACAGCAGTCTTGTATATACTTGAATTAATTTTCAGTCAGCCATCTTTGGTGCTGGGCTGGAAAAAAATTCATTTCCAATAAAAATAGAAGGGAAGAACAGACATGGGATGAGATGTTTGACTGGAACTGACGATTTGGGGCAGATAAGTGAGAACTTATTTGTAATTGGGGTTATGTTTTGTTTTATTTTCCATCTTTGCAATGTTGTTTATAGCTTTGTAGCCAAGAGTGTAACAGTTGCTTTGCTAGAGCACAGATGTGCTTTTTATTCCAGTTTGAAGCTACTCATGTCAGGGCTTTGTATTGGCTGTATTCTGGCATGTCCTATTAGGAGGCATTGTTTTGGTAGTTCTGTGTTCTTCATCAATTAATTTGGTAGATGGGAAAACTTTTTAACATGAGTAAAGTTTGAAATATGCTGTGTAGGTTATTTCTAATAATAAATACAGGAACATTTATTATGTTCAATTATCTATTAGAAATACAAATATCTTTCTTTTTGTGATTGGAATTTGGCTCTGTGTGGGCATGCACCTCATCATCCAAGGTTGATATTCAAGGGAGAAATGAAGAAAGAGAAAGAGAGAAAAGACAGAGAAAACAAATGAAGAAGGGGAAGGAATGGGGTGGAGGAAGAGAGAACATACCCTTTGGGTATGCAGAATAACTTCTGCTTTTAGTGATAAATCCTCTATGGTGTTACTCATCACCTCCAGGAGTTTTAAGGGTCTCATTTTTTCATCATGCAATGATAAAGGTATTTAAAATTGGCTTTGTTCTGGAATAAATCCCAGTTGGCATAAGTTTAACATTCTGAAGGATTCCTAAATGTTATGATACTTCCACATGCTTATGGTCTTCTTATCAAACATAAGTAGTTACATTTTCTCAAGCAAACCTAGTCTATCCAGCGATATACTGTTAATGCCCTACTGAAACACTGTTAATATGACTTTCCTATGGTGAATATATGGTAAAACCTACTGATATTATAGATATATTTTCCTTTGTTTCTGTAAATAATAACATAATTGTTAATGTGAAGTGAATCACATGAAGGGCTGGAAATTTTGATTCAGTGCACTCATATTAAGGCCTTAACAGTCTGAAAAGCCATTTTTCACATTTTTTTCTTTACTTTTAACTCTCCAACTGGAAGAAAAATACTTGAAATAATCTCTTGGAAAAAAGCAAATCTTCATCTCTTTGGGGTGCTTATAGGTTTTTATTTCTTTTCCAAATTCCTTTTTCTCTTCAGCTTGTTATACAGCATGCTACTTTCCATATGACTTGGGTATATTTTCTACTGAATTACCAGTTGCTTCTATGTTGAGTGTGGGGTACATAAACGGCTGACAAATGTATATGCCAAACATATTCCGTATGAGCAGATCTACTGAGCACGCACCTTTCTGATGATCTATACTTATGTGACAACACAGGAACAATCTGTACATGCTAGACAAATTATGTATGTGTGGAGATACATGCAAAGTAACAACTTTAATATCTGAAAAATGATGTAAATAAACCTTAAATTTTGCATGCATTTCTTCTAACACTTAAGAAATTCAAAATAGAAAGCGGTGCTGGGGAGAAATTGTGCGTATAAGAAATCAAAGTGAGTCATTCCTCTGGTGCTTCTCTGTGATTGTTGAGCTGTGGAAAGTTATAGAACTTGATTAAGAGTAAGATTTAACTGTATACAAGTGATGTTCCTATAATATATTAATGGCAAGGCAGAAAAACAGTTTGAGAAAAAGTGAACTACACTTTTTTCAGCTTTTCTTCCTGTGCATTTATTATGCTATTGATGTTAATATTAACTCAGTTGCAAAACATAGTGAGCTAAATCTGTTATGACTCTCTTACTTTCCCTTTGCTGTGGTCAAAATATGACTTTTCCTGCTACAGTATGTCACATTTGTGTCCCTGATCTTTCCACACTACTGTATTACAAAGATCCCCTGAAAAAAAGATGCTGGAAATAGTCTGAGGCTCATACTTTTAATACTTAATAATTAATTTTAAAATTATAAAAAAAAGGTGCCCTTGCCCAACCACACAGAGACTCTTCATTGTACATGGTGATAAAATACAACTCTCAGGATATAAATGAAATTAAATAAAGTATTTTGAGGTCAGCATACCAAGTGGATAAAGCTACCAACAATTAGTTGCCAAGCTAAGTCTTATACTCATGTGCATACATAAAACATATCTGCAAAGTGTATATTTTTTCAATAGAAAGTTGGTAGCTGCTGTGACACAAAGAAGTTATACTCCCCAGGTCTCTTCCAGCAGAGACACATTGTCTGCAAGCCCCATGTGCCAGTACACTCACTTAAGTTCAAAATACAGAGTAAAACTTCAGTGCTCTTATGTTCTATGGATTCAGACGTGCCATTTTTAGTATTCTCTTTTATATAAATTCTAATGGAATATGAAATAAAATGTCTTTGTTTACAAATGTATTTATGTCTTAGAGAAAAAAAATGTATTTTTCACAATACATTGTTCTTAAAGAATCTCAAAATTTTACCCACTAATCCATGACTTCCGAAAAATCTATTTGGTCTATCAATGTAATGTGCAGATCATTGGGAACAAATATTTATTTATATAATTTTGTACAATATAGTTCTTAATTTTTTTTGAATTGCTATTCTGGAATTTCAGTCAGCTGTGTAGCATGTACTTGAAATGTTTACAATAAGCACATTTTGAAGGCAGTAGTATAGTAGTATTAATATAATTTCATCAGACGTAGACTCTAGAAAGAATATTTCACACTCCAGACACTTAAAGGTTTCACTGTAGAAAAAAAGGTTTTCAGGCAATAATTTATGATCTGCTATTTCATATTGTTTCTAAGAATATGACTTCATGAATTATTTGTATTTATCTAAGTTATTAATAAATTCAATACAATAGTATTCTTCCTACCTCAGAGATAGGCAGTCAGATTCAAATAGAACTTAAATAAATAGCTTAATCAGTCTAACGCTTAATTATCATGTTGTATCTAGTAACACTGTATAGGTTCTGATTTATATTGCCTGTTCTGTCTCTAGGGAGTGACTTAGAAAGAAATATTCACAATAAATATTTTTATTTTATAATATTGACATTTCTTAACTGATCTGACCACGTTCCCAATGCAGATGTTTTTCAAAAGATTTCATTACCTATTATTTTTATTTAAGTACAAGTTTCGAAATATAGAAAACTTTAAATGAAGACACAGTATGAAATAAAAATTACTTAAGAACAAAAGATTTTAATAGATGCTTCTAATTGCAAAGATTAAAGATTCACGTAGTAGAAATACAAACCAATACATTACTTTTATTTCCCAAATATGAAACAGAAAGTGAAAAATGTATTGTGAATATGATCTTGAAATAGCCTTAACTCTCCTCTAACAATTCATTCAGCCTTATCCTGTGCCACATTTATCAT
The DNA here is from genome assembly GCA_033556795.1 of Tapera naevia. Classification (NCBI taxonomy): domain Eukaryota; kingdom Metazoa; phylum Chordata; class Aves; order Cuculiformes; family Neomorphidae; genus Tapera; species Tapera naevia. The sequence continues at coordinate 5,881,821 of JAUMJJ010000014.1, forward strand.
TCCAGACAGAGATATGTAGCCTGGTTTTGCAATCATCTAAAAATTAGTTTACTTTTGTAGCTTGCCTGTAGATAAAAAATAGATAAAATTGGAGTAAACATTTGGTGAATGTAAAAACAATGCTTCCTCATCCTATAGATGTGTAAGATGTTGCCTCTTACATGTTGTCTTGCTTTTAAAAGACCAAACATGTTGATTTGCTTTTAAAAGACCAAAGCCTTGAATTCTACAGCTGAGTATATGAATAAAAATTTTTGTTAAGCAGTTTTGACACTTAGAACATGAACTGCATCCAAATTAAAGTTTTTAGCAAATGTCTTGAAAGTTTTCTAGTAAAGAAATCTTTTATATTTTACGTATTTAGAACATAGTGGTGCTAGAGTTTTTCCTGCTATAGGTGCTACCTACAACTCTGGCAAAATGAATTACAGTTTAAAAGAGATTAAATGTGAATAAAAAGCCTTCCATTTTCCAGAAATTACTTAAATAATAATCTTAAAATTGAAGGTACAGTTGTCCAGTAGGGGACAGTTTATCCTTTGTGCTCTGGTTGAAGTAAAATCTATAGTATGGTTATTCTGCAGCTGCAGATTCTTAAGAAGGGAGTAGGATTGTGATACAGATGAGTATAGAAGGTCTGGCAAATTTGGGGAAAAGGAGGTTGAGGTGTGAACTCATTTCTTTTTACTGCTTCCTGAGAAGGGGAAAGGGTAAGAGGGTAGTGGCCTCTTTTTCCTGATATTCAGTGACAAGACATGTGGGAATGGCTCAAAGCTGCACCAGGGGAGGTTCAGATTGGACATTAGGAAACATTTTGTGTTTATACAGTTCTTAATGCTTTCATTTTATGCGGTACTCCTTACAATTACTGCCCAGGTGCACAAACACGCATATTTTCAGTCTGTTCCTCTATTTTTAATTTACCTCTGTTAGAACCAACAGGGCTAATAAGGAGTTATTGATCTGATTATCACAACCAGATCACTTATTTAAAAAAAAAAGAACAACAAACAACAAAAAACCCACCACTGCCCCCACTGAGGTGTGACATTTCTATATATAACATATCTGAACAAGAAAGTAAGACTGAAGTTTCACTGTCATTTTAAAGTGGCATAAGGCTGCTGCATTTTGCAAATCTGACAACTATATAAGATGATTTAGTGACCTAAACTGTTCATGACTGAATACTATTCACCTTTTTCATAAAATTAATTTATTCCATGTTTAACTATGTAGCTGGTAATGAGACTGGGTGAGCTCTAGTAATAGTATGAAGGGAGCAGTGAGAACAAACAAACTGGGATGTGGAATAGGAAATGGGATTTCCGCACAGTCAGTTGTTAGACTGAGTTAGAAGACGATGTTGAAAGCTTTCCTTGTTTTCTGAGAGTTGCAAAAAGCTGCAATGTATCTCTCAGTGGCAGAAATAAAACAACTGTAATTTAGAAGTGAATAGTTGTGGGGTGGGGAGGAGTTGTCAAAGTGAGTTTACCATGTGTTTAAAAACCCTTTTTTTCCATGCCTCACAGTTTTTTTCTCAAACTTCTCAGAATTTGAGCAATACACTATTCATCCCCCTTCACGTTCTACTGTAAACAGATGTACAATTTTTTAAACAACTATGTTTAGATATATTTATGTAAATCCAGCAAAGCCACAGGTATGAATTATTCAGGAACTTTTCAAAAAGTAGACAATTCCAAAAGTGAAATGAATGACAGGTAAATGATGTATTAATTTAGTCCCCAAAATTTATAACAGTCTGCTTGACTGAAGCCAAATTCTGCATATCTGAAGATACTGAAAAGGTCAGAAGTTTAAAATTTGCACTGATTAAAACATACTCTTGGATTTCTTCTGTAAAGTACTAAACCTAACAGTCAACACTGACTTTCAATTCAATCATTGCTGAAATTTCAGACTCTTGCTCCTATGTTCTGTTTATATTGTGTGGGATACTGAGGATGCCTGAGCTATCCTCGTCTATTACCTTCTGCAGAGCACTGCTCCTGGAGAAAAATTTCCATCTTACAGTCCAGTACTCTGTCTGCTTAGGAAATACGCATATGTGGTTATCTTTATATATTATATATTCTTAGGTAATTTTGAATAAAATATGTAATGAAAACTGTGCAATTTTTTTACTCTGAACTTTACTCTGAACTGCATCCCAGCACATAGTGTTTGCATGGTTTTAGGCATTTTTGGTCTGAAAAAGTTGCAGCGCCTTCTCTTTATTGTCTTTTGTATTTCCTGGCTAAGTGTTGCTTTTTCCCTGCCTGTTAGAAGTGGGATCTAATTACCCAGCAAACCAGGGTCACAAGAAATATCACCATCCACCACCCACAGTGTCCTGTAGCTTAACTACAATGCTTTAAGGTTATTCTGCGAGACGTGTAATAACTAGAAGCAAACTGCCCACAGCCTTTCTGAAAGTTACAGGAGAGGCTGATGGAGCTAGGACAGTTCAGACTGAAGAAGAGAAGGCAGCTTAGGGAGGGGCATGTGATCAGTATGTATAAAAACTTAATGAGTGAAAATAATGAATACAGAGTTACACTTTTGTCAGACTGGCATCCAGTAACTAGAAAAAGGCATAGGACACAAACTGAAATTAAAAAAAGTCCATTTAAATGTGACAGAGAAAAAAACACACACAAAACTTTTTTACAGTAAGAGTGGTCAAATACTACAACAAGTTGTCCAGTGATATTGAGGAATCTCTATCCTTAAAGACACTCAGAACCTCAGACAATGAGCCCTGAGTAACATGCTATAACTTCAGCAGGAGCAGGTGGGATTGGCTAGACCATCTCCTAAGGACACATCCAACTTTCTACCTTTCATAGTATGGAAATGCAACAGTTTTGTGCTGAAAGTACTTCTTAACTATGGAATGTCAGACTTTTAAACTACAGAATCCTATTCGAACAGTGACTTGAATTTGCGTTCAAGAGGTATAAATAGAAGATATTGCCTATCTTTTGGTTTAAGCCTTCACTGTTTTTCTGCACCAAAATGATACCCTTTTAATGGAAAAGAATTGTAAAATTCTGAAAGCTCTTAATAAATCTGAATTCTTACTATGTATTCCAGGCTCAATGTTGAGGATAGAATACTTGAAGTTGGCTTAGGATAAATGAAAAGACTAGCATCATGGTATTAAATCTGTCATGGTGTTTTATAGACAAAGAGCACAGTAAGTGAAACACTGAAAGGCAATATTTTTAAGCAATATTTGAACAGCTGAGGATTTTTAGTCTCACTGTCCATATGATGTACAGAGTTAGCTGATGTCTCTATTTCTGAAAGATCAACGAAGAACTTGCCACCTTGTCTCTGTAATCACTTTATACCTTGTAAATCAAATTAAGGAACAGAAATCTGCAAGGAAAACCTCAAAGAGTCAGTTTCTCTTCATTATCAGAGGCATTAGAAATAGGGGAAACATCAATTAATTGAACGGTAGCAGCTGAAACTTCGTATTATGATCTATAAATGCAATGTGAGACTTTGTAGGAATTCTGACAGATCCAAAGGTCTAATTTTTTTTCATAATTAAATGAAAATTGACAAGATTTAAGATGGCATTGTAGTTAGATGCACCCAAGGCCTCTTCATAACTTGTCTATGATGAAACAGTTAATGTAAAAACACTGTTATTTGATGTTTTCAGAATTTCCCTTACAGTTTTGCAAGGGATTGAGTGTTCATGAAAAAGTATGAAATTGTTTTTCAGGTCTGGATGCTTTTGTTATGACTTTATGCTTTTCTTGCCTTTCAAAATACTCATCTGCCTGCCTGGAATTCGGGTATGGTAGAGCAGCCTGCAGCATTTTTTAGAATTCCTTAATTCAGCTGTTTATTGCTGGGTATTGTTAGACAAGTATTTCCCACAAAGGAGACTGCGCTTGCAATCCATTCATATGCAAGTGAAACAAGTTTGCAAGGAGAATTGAAAAAAGCACTGTATAAATATGAAATACCTTCAACTGTGGTAAAAATATCACTGGTTTTCTCAGCAGAGGTTTCAACAAAGGTATCTTCCTGTTCTGCAGCTGCACAGTTCAACAAAGGTAGAGACATAATAGTGTATTAGTGTTATGATGTTCAGACTGTCTGTGATGTTACAATGCATGAAGAGTCTATAAAAAAAGTTACTAATTTTCATTTGTTTGAATTTGGTATTTTTTCTTTCTAAGAACTGTGCTTTAGAGTTGTTTGTAATGATAGTTTGAGGAGGAACTAAGGAAATGAAATTGTTAAAAAGAAAAAAGAAAACAAAAGGAATATATAATACAATATGACTGGGGACAGAGTGGCTGGAGAGTAGTCAGGCAGAAAGGGACCTGGAAGTGCTGGTTGACAGGAAGCTCAACATGAGCCAGCAGTGGTTAAGTGCCCAGGTGGCTAAGAAAGCCAATGGCATTCTGGCCTGCATCAGGAATAGTGTGGTGAGCAGGACCAGAGAAGTTATCATCCCCCTGTACTAGGCACTGGTCAGACCTCATCTTGAATATTGTGTACAGTTCTGGGCCCCCCAGTTTGGGAAAGATGTCAGGATGCTAGAGTGTGTCCAGAGGAGGACAATGAAGATGGTGAAGGGGCTGGAGCACAAGCCCTATGAGGAGCGACTGAGGGAGTTGGGGCTGTTTAGTCTGAAGAAGAGGAGGCTCAGGGGAAACCTTATTGCTCTCTACAACTACCTAAAAGGAGGTTGTAGTCAGACAGGGGTTGGTCTCTTCTCTCAGGTGACCAGTGACAGAGCTAGAGGGCATAGACTCAAGCTTCGTCAGGGAAAGTTTAGACTTGATGTTAAGAAAAAGTTCTTCACTGAAAGGGTGATTGGCCATTGGAATGTGCTGCCCAGGGAGGTGGTGGAGTTGCCGACCCTGGAGGTGTTTAAGGGGAGACTGGATGAGGCACTGAGTGCCATGGTTTAGATGATGGGTTGGTGTTAGTGTTGTGCTATAGGTTGGACTTGATGATCTCAGAGGTCCTTTCCAACCTTGTGATACTGTGATACTGTGAAATTAATATATTCAAGGATGTTCCCTTCCCAGTCCTAAAACCATAAGTACTTATGAACACAAGAACTCATGAATGGCTATTGTAGTCCTGAATCTCCCATGCATTCATCTAATTTTTATACTTATATCCGAAAAATTATAAGAAATTTAATATGAAATAAAACTCAGCTACATGATTGGTCTTCATTACAGTTCAGCTTTATAAACCTACATGAACTTTTTCTTGATGGGTCTATAAAGGAATGGCAAGAAATTAACACAAATTGGGAATGATTATAACTGGGAGGAAGTGAAAACAATAAGACAACACACCATTTGTGAAAGAGTTTCGATTACATATAGTTTAAAATACTGATTTAAAATATTTCCTCCTTCTTACTATCAACTTCTCTTTTCCAAGTCATACATCTAGCTCAAAGGTGAAAATATGCAAATTCCATAGAACACATATATCAAATGCTTTACTGAAGTCCAGATACACTCTATCCATAACCTTTTCCTCATCTATTAGACAGGTAACATTGCCGTAGAAGGAGATGAGATTAGTTTGGCACAACCTGAGTTTCATAAATCCATGTTGACTGGGATTGATCACAGGGTTGTCTTGTGTGTACCATGTGATAGCACTAAGATGATCTGTTCCATGACCTTGCCTGGCACTGAGGTCACACTGAGAGGTTTGTAGTCTCCCCAGATCCTCCCTCTGACCCTTCTTGTAAATAGGTGTAATGTTTGCTAGCCTCCAGTCAAGAGGCACTCCCCGAGTCAGCCAGGACTGCTGGTAGATGATGGAAAGGGTTTTGGTGAGGACTTCTGCTAGTTCCCACAGTACCCTTGGGTGGATCCTATCTGGAAACATAGACTTGTGAATGTCTTATCATAAATGAATAGGAAATTTGTATAAATTTTACTTGTCTCTTGGAGTGGCAAACCCAAGATCTTCACTCCTTTCTGGATTAAAAATATCTCTTTCCAATGAAAGTTTATTAATATAGCAGTTGCTTTCAGTATTCTTGGGAGGTATTTTTAAACCCTGGGATGCTTTGCTATTAATTGATATGCACCTTAGAGGTGAGAAGGCTATAACATCTGATCATCTCATAAATATTAAAAACCAAATTTGCTGTGAGGCAAAGAACTAAGAAGCAGGAAAAAGTGTTCCACTCCATGCCAAAAAGAAAGCCCATTATCAAATCTACCCTTAGAATTCACATCCATCTTAAAATGGATCTTTTATCCTTTAAAATACCTGACCAATTGCTACTTCTAACAGAAGTGGCTGATTTTGCTACTAAGAACATCTTTTCACCAGTGGCTTTTTTTTAAAAAAAAATAAAAATTGATGGGCCTTGCTTATTTATTTGGAGTTAAACAGAAGTCTAGATTTGGGACAAAGGATCTCTTGTGTCAAGTTTACAGTACCTATTGCCTTTTCTTTTGATTTATTGCTCTTCTCTTCACCATGAGGTGTTGTTTATTTCCTCTGATTGCCAAAGAAACTCTCAAATCTCTCAAATCTCCCAATTCCCCAGCTATGGCAATGCCATTTCTTGATGACCTGGAAAGAGACCTGAGTGATCTTTCCATATGTAAAAATGAGGTAATTTTGAAAGTGGAGCCAGTGAATGGGAACTGACAGAATCCCTCTACTATATTCATGTGCTTTTTGGGGACTTTTGAATCCACAGATAGGAAGAACAAACCAAGCTATGTTAACCCTTCTCTCTATTACTTCCCTCAGATCCAAATTAGTAAGGGTTAACAAAGCCAGGGAGCAGAGCTAGCTGTGACTTTTAAAACAAAATCACTTCTGTGAAGCTGAAGTGCTGTAAGTGCTGCTTCTATACTTGGTGCCCCTGAGCTACTCTTTTCCTACGGCATGTTGAAACTGTGGCTGTCAGTATTACTGAGTGCTGACTGTGCTATGGAAGCTGTTTCAGGCCCTGTGATGCATGAGGCTGTAGTAAGTAGTTTTTCCATGATTCCTCACAGTCTAAACATCTAATGCACAATTATGTGTAAATGAAATCCCTTCCACCTTGTTTTTGTCATGCTGATGCGTATGACTCCAGTATGCATGACGCATAACAGAAACTAAACTCCACATGCTGTATTACCACTTATCCCCTAGCAAAGAATTTCTAATTTCTGTTTTCTAGGGCCTGGACTAAAATTTTTCTAGTTTAAAAAAATGGAAAGCTTCATTTTAGTAACTGACAGAGATAGCAAAACCATATAACTAACAATATTTTGAAAAAGGATTTAACGAAGTGTGAGATCTGTTTGGTGTCAGAACATCTATTCTGTGATTCTTGATGAGGCTAAGCTATGCCATAAGAACAGAGAAATGCTGATTTGCCAACACTGAAATGTTCCACCCATTCCCAGTAGTAATAATGGTGTTATCCAACATTCATATAGAAATTTAAGATATGCCTATCCTGGAGTGAAACTGTGTCTGCAGGTTATGTGTATGTATGCAATCTAGTTTTAGTACAGATAGATCAATCTGATGTAACCACAATGGGAATGAACTCATGATGAAAAAGACTCCTCAAACCAAAAAAAACCTCAAACATCCCCATGTTGAGTTTAGTGTTTCTTCCTTTCAACTGCTAAAAGCAGAACTTGAACTGGTTGCTTTTTTCAGTGTAAACTACTCTCAAACAGCTTCAACACCTAGATAGTAAACGAATATGTTTCCTGTTACACGTGACTTTTTCCTTGCAATAAATATTTTAATAGCAGAAGTCTTGATGATCTAAATTTTGTACCAAAGTTCTGATTATGATAGTATATTCCAAACTGTCTTTCTCTTTTGCTTATGCCAAGTTTGTAGAATATGAAATAATGTTGCAAGATAAGTAGAGTAGTCTTGGGATTTTTAATAACAAAAGAAAAAACATAACAGTAATAAAAGACACTATTAGTGGTGTAGAAGTGTTCGCAATGTTTTTTTTCTGTCTAGCAAATCAAATGTAACATGCAACTAAGTCACATATGCATCTAGTTTCAAAATGCCAGAAAAACTGCAGTAATTTCCTTTCATAAAATGCACCTGCAATGATGAAATAAAAAAAGTTACTACTTTGACAATTTCATAATGGAGGAGTTTTTAGAATGCTGCTGTTCCTTTTTAATTACTTAGGGCTAAATTCTTTTCTGCAGGTCCATATATGCTCCAACTCCTTTTGTATTTAATGGAATGAATAAAACATACTAAGAGTAACCAGACAGGAGATTTTAGTATTTCATAATCTAGTAGGAAGTATGTTCAAAACCAGAAAGATCAGCAACATACTAATCTGTATGGAGTGAAGTCTTAACATATAAAATTTATGTGTTCATAATTTATGATTAAACACGATTATATGCATAAATATTTATATACTGAGACTTCAGGACAGAAGACTTACCTATGTAAAACTTCTGCAGTATTTCGAAGACATCATTAACTTAGTTTTGTACAGATGCTTTAGATAATGGAATTTACTTCAAATTTTTATTTTAAAGTTTTATAATTAAGTAACTGTACCCAGGAATTATTGCATCCCTTACTGAGTTTGTTGATAACAGGAAGGCACTAAGGTCTTTGTAATCAATAACGGAAGGTCTTAAAAGTCTTCTGGCAGAAACTTTCTTTCCTGCAAACAGCAGCTAGAGTGGCATCAGCAAATAATATATAGTTTATATGTTCTAGTCCCAGTTCGTCATGGGAATAATCCACCAATTGATAGAGAACTGAAAGATGTAGGAATAAGGAAATAAGAAGGAAGAAGAAAAATTCAGATATTTCTGCTTCTCCCTTTCTCAGCACTCAACGGAGATTTTATACTCATCCCTTTCCCTGATTTGGGGACGGAGTTTTAAATATCATTGTGTCTATCCTCTCCCAGTCTTTCCTCATTCATCAATTCTCAAGATATTTTCCAACTGTTTGTCTTTTTATGAAGGTTGAGAAGTAAAGTTCACATTTCTTCACATGGCAGGTGTTTTTTTCTTCTTCAGAGCGTATATGTTTTTCAAATGCATTCATACACATTGTCTGAGAGTCCTAAAAAGTTTCTGTTTTATTTAATTTTTTTCTTTTGAAGAGTAAATTCTGTTTAATGAAATACTTCTTATTTTAAAAAATCTAAAAGCCAGAACATGGCCTTCTTGCAACACCACATGGGAGGACTTGATTCATTTTTCAGTCATGTGGTGGGAGCAACAGGGAAAATTGCCAGTAAATGCCAAATATCTTTTATATTTACCAGCTGAAATTTTTAAATTCTGCAAGAAAAACTGTTTTAATACCTAGGGTATAATCTAGATGCCTTGCCCATATTCTAGATTAACTTCTCTTCTTTTTTATATACTGTTTTTGTCATTGACAGATCAAACCATGATTGTTTCAGGTTCTTCTGAGTGGATGTCCCATTGCTGGAACTTTCAATCTAGCTTGTATGAGAAAAAAATCTAGAAGCAAATAAAACCTTAGGAAATAATATAATTTATAGATCTCTTTTTTTAATCAGTATAAAGAGCATTGAAAATATCTTTTTTTAAATAATCAGATTGTTAGGTGTACTCATTTGTTGCAATATATCAATCAATGTATGTAGAACACTGTAAATCATTCAGAAATAGAAATACATCATTGAATGGTAGCTTCTTCAGAGTATAACACCTAAAATGCTTCATTTAACAGCAGCAGTATGCAATGCTGGTCGCTCCACATCGATCCTTACATTTTTAAGACAAGATAATAAGGTATAAAAAATATAAATATTGCAGTTTAAACACCAATGGCCCTGTAATCTATTTTTTGCAAAATTTTGCAGATCACCAGCAATAAGTGATACAAATACTGAATCAATAATAACTGCTTGCTTCGAATGCAATCTTCGTAAACTTAAGAAATAGTAGAAAGAATTGGCCCATCCTTTATAGTTTCTGTCTGTGATTTCTTCTTAATTAATTCTTTAAGTGCTTCAAATGGACTAGAATTGCATGTGTCCAAATCTAGTCCCTAGAATTTATAAATAATACATGAATGATAGTTGGTATTGCCTATATATAGACCAGCAGAAAGTGTGGAAACAAAATGCAAATCAGTTTAATTAGAAAGCAGCCTGTCAAATCAAAAGATGGCTTAAATTGGGTTCAAAATTATTTCTTAGAATCTAATGTTATTTAAGTTGTTTTTGTTAAATATTTATAGGCAGTGTAACACTGAAAATATCCCCAAGTATGCACTTACACTTCCCTAGGCTCTTATTGACTAATCACTTTTCTTCTTCCATCTGACTGAAGAAATCTGTCAAGTACAGGGTTTTGCAGAGTTTCAGCATAATCAGGCTGGTTTGAAACCGTGTGATTTAGGTCTCTGCATGCAGAGGACAGTAGAAAAGTGTTTACTTTCCTTTCTTTTGGCTTCTTCTATAAATCCTTGTAAACACAGTTTACTTCCCAGTACAGAACATCAGTCTTTTGTAAATATAGATAATAACAGTACAAGTTCTTGCAACTTAAAAACCTTGAGGCCAGGTTTCTCCACCTTTTCTTCTGGAATCAAGGAAAATCCCAGAGTGTTCTGTAATTAACCATTCTTTCCATATTTTACTTCCATCCTGGCACAGCAACACTTTACTGTTAGCTTTATTCACATTATAAGGTCTAGATAAGAAGAAACCAAAGAAAAAAGAACAAATTGAAAGAAAGTCCCAAAAATATGTTTTCCAAGAGTATAAAATATCCTACCAGTGCATTCCTACATGTCCTTCATAGTTGATCACAGTATTTGAAATAGTCAAATAGGCAATATGTCTCTAAAGGATGCTGAGAATTTTTTTTTAAGGTATCAAGTCAATGAAAATACATTTTATTACTCAAAGGAAAAACTTTAAAAATTATAGATTGTAAGTAGCATTATTATGACAGAAAGAAAAAGAGGACGGATTTTTTTGTAGAATTACATTTATATCACAAGCCTTTTCATCTACTCTTTTTTTTCTGGGATTTTTTAAACACTAATAAGGAGTCTTTTGCTTCTTTTTTCAAATGAAGAGAAGAAAAATGATGCTTTATTCTCTCCTTAAAGAGTGCAAACACACTTAACCTTATCTTTCTGAATGCACTGCTACTCAGTACTGTTAACAAGTGAGTGCTTGGGAGGTATCAAGTGCCTGAAAATCTAGCAAATAGGCAATTTTGTGGCTTGGTCCTCAAGCATAAATTCTTTTTTCTTCTTTTAATAAACTAATTGCATAGAGTTCCTTACATATCAAACCGTGGATTAATTTTATGGTAACAAGATAGGACATATCAACCTGTACACTTATATGTATTAGATTAAATCTACCTCAGCATAATCAAAAGCCTGATGGTAATTGAAAAACGAATACTATTTGGCTGGATATAGTAGCTGGACACGAAGACACTTGAGACCACAGGATTAAGTGTGATAGGACTTCTTGCATCAACTTGCTTGGCTTACAGGCAACACCAGCTGGATCAGGTTCTGAGCATATATATTTATATGTGTGGTCACATGTGGGTTTGTGTTTATGTGGCCAGTGTGACCATGGTGAAAAGTAAAATGATCTTCAATAAATGTTATGGTCATAGAGGTTATAGTTTTTCCTGAGACATTATATTGCATTTTGTTCATATTGTGAATAACTGACTTTCTTTAAAAGATGTTCCATGCAATGTATGATCCATGTGGTCTCTTTAGGTTCTCCATACAGAGACAAGATCACTATAGCAATTCTTCAGCTGCAAGAGGAGGGCAAGCTCCACATGATGAAAGAGAAATGGTGGAGAGGGAATGGCTGCCCAGAGGAGGAAAGTAAAGAGGCCAGTGCTTTGGGAGTTCAAAATATTGGAGGAATCTTCATTGTGCTGGCAGCAGGATTGGTGCTTTCTGTCTTTGTAGCCGTTGGGGAGTTTTTGTACAAATCCAAAAAAAATGCCCAATTGGAAAAGGTAAATATTGTCTTTTCCTATTTTATTTTATATTTATGGTCTATTTAAGTAATTCTTTAAGCATTCAGTAGTAAAATGTAGGTGGTTGATTGCTTATTATATAGTACAGTACTTGTATAACAAAGGATCACAGCATACCACCCAAAGTTTTATATTTACAGCTTTTAATTTGTCTTCAATATGTTTAATTGTAGCCAGATTTCAGGACAAGTGACTATTTCTCCTCTTATTCAAGCCTGAAAAAGGACAGCTTTTTACTCCTGGAAGTTCACTGCAGTTAATTTTATGGATGAAGAAGAAATCCGAAACTGTAATGGAAAACAAATTAATTTTCTACAAATAATTCTGTTTTTTCAAAAGACAAACTGTCTGTAGCTCAAAGTCCCTACAAAAAGATGTCTCTATAGAAATGTTCTTTACAGAGTTTACACTTGCAAAGTTGTCCTGGGTGCATCTGGAAAAGATGACGTCAACACAATTTTTTTGGTGGGTTTACTACTGAAATGATGTCCTGTAATTTCAAAATGACTCAGTTTTGAAAATTCTAGTCTTAATTTGTTCTGTACTTGAAATTTATACAACAACAATACTGTAATTGTGCAAACACCAGTAATATCTTGTGAAATTCTTAGATGGAATTATCATTTTTGCATAATAAATAAACAAATCTCTATATGTATCCATGTTTAAACCTAAATTCAAATTATATATTTTATTTATATGACATATTCTAAATTTTAAAAACTGGGATAAACTGTTGGATTTTACTAAATTCTTTTCTTTCTTTCTTCTCTCCTTTTGAGGAGCTTGTGACCTGTGAAAATGTCTATATTTATATTTTGTAATTTAACTTAATAAAATCAGTAGTAAATCCAACAGCTATATTTATAATGGTATTTTTCCAGATGCTACTGGAGAATTTTTGTAACTTGAAATATTACTCAGAAAATTTACAATTTGTTTTCACTTCTTTTGGGGCAACCTTTTGGTGTGTAAGTGTCCTGTTATAAACATATTGTTAAAGAAGCTGTTTCTAACACACACAAAGGCAGTGTGAGGTCACAAGGTCCTAAACACAGTTTGAACATGGCTACATTTTGTGAAATTTTTAAAGGACCATTTAGATCCTCTTCTTTATGATACTATAGGTTGATTCCTTTCTGTTAACATACTATTGGAATGTTATGTTTTTGAAATTAATTTGTGAGGAAAAAAGATACCTTTTACTTAAGTAAGCAGTGTTAAGTCTCAATAATTTTTGTCTACTCCTAAAGTGGATATGGATTGCTTATGAACATCAGTATAGTTTGGTTTAGGCTTTCTGGATTTTTAACAAATGCTGACTTAAAAAATAAGACTATTTTGATAATAATTTTGTAACATGAGTTCAGTATTTTGCAGAGTGTGAATGCACATCTTAACATGAAAATAGCGTGTTGGAAATTGTATGAGGAAGCAAAAAGAAACTTCTTAATTAACGATTTTTTTCTCAAAAGCCCATGGTTTTGTAGTGATTTAATTTCAGGGCTTAGTGTTTTATTTTGCTTGTTTTCTTCTAATTTATTTTTATTTATTAATGATCAATAGACATAGAATTGACTGGAGGTCTCTCACCTTTTAACAGTACTTGCACCAGAAAGGTCTTATCATACCATCAAGTGCTGAGATACTTGAGAAATGTAGGAGTGGATCTGAAGCAGATGTAAGACTTGGATGTCTCCTCTCTCTTTTGTCCTGGCATCCAATCTCTTTCCTTCTCTCATCTTCCCACTACACCCACATACCCTGCTATCAGGAAATCAGAAATATTTCAGTAGAACTTATGGAATGAAATTAACAGGAAAATGATGCCAACATCCCTACACGTGGCCTATCCCCACACCTGTTCACGCACTCTTCTTCGAGCACTCATAGACTTTCAGTGAATGCCTTCTTCCATCCTCTGCAAATGTATCAGATCCCCTTTGACTAATAGAGGGAGCAGCTGCAGCCAAGGGGTAGATAAGCAATACTGTCATCTGTCTCAAAGTTCTACATCTTCCATACTGCTTCCTTGACGATCCCATAGCAATAGCGGAGGCACTTATTTTTGGTAAGATTTATAGTTTAATCCCTTTAGAATCAGAGTATCAGTCTGGCATTTGTACAATACTTGTCAATATTTGAATCACAGATTCATAGAATTGTTTGGTTGGAAAAGACCAATCATAACTCTCCACTACTAAGCCATATCCCTGAGCATCTCATCTACTTATCTTTTAAATTCCATCAGGAATGTTGACCCAACCACTTCCCTGGCAGCCTGTTCCAGTGCCTGATAACCCTTTTGGTGAAGAAATTTTTTCCTAATGTTTATTTTGAACCTTCCCTGGTGCAACTTGAGGCCATTTTCTCTTGTCCTTTGCCTGTCACTTAGGAGAAGAGACCAACACCCACCTCACTAAAACCTCCTTTTAGGTAGTTGCAGACAGTGCTGAGGTGTTCCCTCAGCCTCCTCTTCTCCAGGCTAAACAACTCCAGTTCGCTCAGCCACTCCTCCTAGGACTTGTTCACCAGCACTTTCACCAGCCTTGTTGCCTTTCTTTGGATGTGCTCCAACACCTCAATGTCCTTCTTGTAGTGAGGGGCCCAGAACCAAACACAGTACTCAAGGTGCGACCTCACCAGTGCTGAGTACGGGGGCAAAAATCACTTCCCTGGTCCTGTTGGCCATACTGTTTCTGATACAGGCCAAGACATCATTGGCCTTCTTGGCCACCTGGGCACACTGCTGGCTCACCCCCCGGTCCTTCTTTGCCAGGCAGCTTTCGAGTCACTCTACCCAAGCCTGTATCGCTGCATGGGGTTGTTATGTCCCAGGTGCAGGACCTGGCATTTGGCCTTGCTGAACCTCATGCCACTGGACGAGCCTATCAATCCAGCCTGTCCAGACCCCTCTGTAGATCCTCCCTACCCTCAAGCAGATCAACATGTCCGTCCACCTCAGTGTCAGCTGTAAATTTACTGAGGGTACACTCAATCCATTCAGTCAGATCATTGATAAAGATATTGAACAGAACTGGACCCAACAGAGTCCTGGAGACAGTGAAGATCAAAGGTCATATTAACAACCAAGAAAACAAAAGTTATCAGCTAACCTCACTTGTTAAATATATGGTGTATCCTGGGATATAAAAGGACATATTTATATGTTTGTCTGCTTTTTAATGTATTAAAATATACAGTGGAAAGGCAATGCATATTTAAAATGTATGAGCCAGATAATTTTTTTTAGTACTTCTTTTTCACCCTGCTACTAGAGTGCACACATAAACAGAGACATTGGCTAGTGTGAACTTAATGGAACTTGACTGGAACTTTGAAAGGAGCTGAACACAGAAAAGCAGCAGAAAAAAAAATGTGTTATTTGCTAAAAAAAAAAATGCTGCATCTTGTAACCAAAGTGGTTTAGAACATCCATCCTCCTGATGTATTCAGATATCCAAAGGAAACATGTCTCTAGTCTTATTGGGAAACAGATGTCAACAAGCAGAATACCATGCAGGATTTTGTGCCACCACACTTTCCAAATGCAGAGAAATTCCTCTTTGTTGACACCTTTCAAAAGCAAAGATAATCCTGGGTGTTACAGCAGTTAGGCTGGCAGTTACTGATACTTACTATGACTAGTTTGTTTGAAAAAATGAGTGTCCTAATTTACTAAGTATTTCCTAGAAGATCCAGATCTGATGAATGTGAAAAGAACAATATATGAATTCACTTCTGCTGTCATTTATAGCCATTCAAAACTCATTGAGCCATAAGCAAGTCAGAACTAGGGGTGCTTATGAAAAGATAGCAGATGTACATTTTAATAATTTTGAACTGTTAAGTACTTTAAAAATGTCAAATTAGACACATGTCAGCATACCTTAGCTGTTTGTTTTACTAGGGGAGATCTGGACATAGATATGTTATAATACAAAATACTAAATTAAACTTTAGAGCGTACTGATACAATAACACCAAAAAAAAGTATTTCTGGAGTTATGTGATCAAATCATAACATAAACAGCAATTAAATTAGCCTCTCCAAAATAGTTATGTATTTATAAGTGATTATAAATTCCAGAAAAACAATAACTAAATTGATCAAGGTTTATATTTCACATACCTTTCCCAAGGAAGAAAAAACTAAGTGAACTTTCTGTGGTAAATAACTCACTGCTCAGCTACACAATTGAGTTCAGAAAGATCAGTCTGGGTAGTTTATCTCACAAGGTACAATGAATCAGCATTTAACAGGACTGGACCCAAAGCAGTCAACAGTAGCTGTGAACATAACTTGTGTGTTACATGCAAAACAGTATTTTGTTTAAAATTACAGATCTTATTGAAGAAGAAATTCTGAATGCTGAATTGTTACCTGTATATGAGAATAACTATGTCTTTGAAGATGGCACAAACTTAACTGGTTAACTTTTGACTAGAATAAATTGTTTAAAAAAAATTCAAAAAAATACTGCAAAATACACAAACCGAGTTTTAGTTTTGATAATATAAGGATAACAGGAACTGAAATTTCAGATCTTAGCTGGCTCAAAAATTCATGAAGATTTTTCTGAACTGCAGACCCATTACGTTATAGCAGTATTTGATCTTATACTTTTGGGGAATTATGCGTGGGTTTGTTGTAATTGCCAATAATTTTGAAGTTGCTGTCTACCTCAAACACACATTTGAGTAATGTGATAGCCTGGGTTGTACTTTGAGCTAAATAACTCCTCAAGTCCTACCTAGTACATAGTCTTACTGATCTTTTTCGGAGTATTGGAAATGACAAAGCATTGTTCTTGTCTGTGGCAGAATTTTGACATTCTAGTTGTCACATTGTGGAAGGCTAGGAGGAGATGGCATGCTGGAGGCTGTCCTAAATGCATTTCTGCAGAGTAACCAGAAAACGATGCCATCTAGTTTCTCAGAGGGAAATTTAATTGTTACTTTTTCACAGAATTTATGTTACAATGCTCACCTATTTTTTTCATTGCAGCCTTTCTATAAAATATTACAGGTTTCAATTCTTTGTTATTGTTTATAGTACAATACATACAATATAGTATGTATTTTGCTTAGAAGCATGTTATGAAGCAGACCTTATTTATCTAGCCAATCTTGACAAAAAGTTCTCAGTGGTTTTCACTTCATAATTGCTTTTACTGGCGAATGATCTGCTTCCTTTTTTATAAAAAGGCACTCAGAGGGCAGTCAATAAACAATAGTAGAAAGAGAAGCAATTTAAAACAATTACTACGTCCTTTTTTAATGTACTTCAATGGGTTATGGGTTTATGTTCATTTCATACATTAATTTTTGTATAGCTGATATTATTTTTATAAGGATCAGGGAAAATATTGACCTTGGAAACCATTAATATATTGATGATTCTCAGTTTGGGAATTTATTGACCTTTCCTTATTAAGCCAAGGGCCTGAAAAAGCTGCTGTGCTGTAACCATATACAGTAGACACCATGTGCTGATGGTACTTCTTCCAAATACAGTTCAATTGTTTACATGAAGTTAGTGTAATATTTACCACAAGTTTATTTGTCTCAGAATCAAAGAATAGTAGGGGTTGGAACGTGCGTCTGGAGATCACCTAGTGCAGCACCCTTGTTAAAGCAAGTTCACCTACAGAAGGTTGCACAGGAAAGTATCCTGGTGGGTTTTGAGTATCATCTCCTGAGAAGGAGAATACACAACCTTCCTGGGCAGCCTGTTCCGGTGCTCCGTCAACCTCACAGTAAAGGAGTCTTTCCTCACGTTGAGGCGGAACTTGCTGTGTTCCAGTTTGCACCTGTTGTCCCTTGTCCTCTTATCGGGCATCACTGAGAAGAGTCTGGCCCCATCCTCTTGACACCTACCTTGTAGATATTAATAAGCATCAGTAAGTCATCCTCTCAGTTTTCTCTTTCTAGGCTAAACAGACCAAGTTCACTCAGCTTCTCCTCATAGAAGAAATCCTCCAGTCCTTGACCATTTTTGTGATCCTCTGCTGGACTCTCTCCAGAACTTCCTTGTCTTTCTTGAACTGAGGAGCCTAGAACTGGACACAATACTCCAGACGAGCCCTCACAAGGGCAGAGCAGAGGCGTACAATAACCTCCCTTGGCCTGCTTGCTGCAGTATTCTTCATGCACCTCACAATACCATTGGTCTTCTTGTCCACTAGAGCACATTGCTGGCTCATTGTCAACTTGTTGTCTACCAGAACTCTCACTTGCTTCAACACAAAGATGTTTTCCAGCCTGTCAACCTCTAACCTGTACTGGTGCAAAGTGTTATTCCTCCTGAGGTGTGGTACCCTACACTCACCTTTGTGGAACTTCATTAGACTCCTCTCTGCCCAACTTTCTAGACTGTCCGAACCTTGATGAATGGCAGAATAGCCTTCCAGTGTATTAACCACTCCTCCTTGCTTCAGGAAATCTGCTGAGGATACACTCTGTCCTCTCATCCACGTCATGGATGAATATCTAGAACAAGACTGGGCTGGGAGCCTACCCCTAGGGAACACCTCTTTTCACAGGCTTCCAGCTAGATTCTGCACCACCATTGAGAACTCTCCGAGATCTGCCATCCGGTCAGTTCTCAATTCATCCTACTGTCCACTCATTACACCCATATTTCCTAAGCTTACCTATGAGGATATCGTGGGAGACAATTAACAATAACATCCACCATTCTCCCCTCATCTACCCAACCAGTCATGACAGAGAAGGCTATCAGATTGGTCAGGCATGATTTTCGCTTGGTGATCCCATGTTGACCACTCTCAATAAACTTTTTCCTTCCAAATGCTTGTAGATGACATCCAGGATGAGCTGTTCCATAACCTTTCTGGGGATGGAGGTGAGGCTAAATGGCCTGTAGTCTCCTATGTCCTCCTTCTTACCCGTTCCAAAGATTGGAGGCATATTAGCTTTTCTTCAGTCCTCAGGCTGATTTTCTCTTTTTCCTCCTGGGTCTGAGATTCCTGATGGCCATCCTTAGCAGAGAAGACTGAAGCAAAGAAGTTGCTCATCAGCTCCACCTTCTCTGCATCCTCTGTCACGTGGGCACCCAACCTTATTCAGCAGCGGTCTCAATAGTCTCCTAGCCTTCTTTTTGCTGATGATGTACTTGAAGAAGGCCTTTTTGTTGTCCAGATTTAATTCCAAGTAGCCCTTAGCCTTCCTCGTTTCATCCCTATGTACTCTGACAACGTTCCTATATTCCCTCCAAGTGGCCTGTCTTTAATTCCACCATCTGTAAACTTTCTTCCATTTGAGTTTTTCCAGAAGCTGTTTACTTATCCATACGTTTTTTTTCTGCCTCCTGTTCTCAATTTCTTACTCCTTGGGAGGCACAGATCTTGAGTCTGGAGAAAGAAGTGCTTGGAGATCTCCCAGATTTCTTGGACCCCTCTACCTTCTAGATCCCTATCCCACATAATCCTCCAAGTAAGTCTTTGGAGAGGCTGAAGTTAGACCTACAGAAGTCAATTTGTAATCCTCTTTATTGCTTTGCTTCCTCCATGCAGAATCCTGAACCTCACCATCTCATGGTTGCTGCAGCGAAGCCTGTCCTCAACTTTCACATCACCAATTAGACCTTCTTTTTTTTTCATTAGTATATGGTCCAGCAGCACTCCTCATCTGCTCCTCCACCACGTGTGTCAAGAAGGATCTTAAAACAAGTTCCTTCTACAATCTGTTTGCACCAGGATTAATTTAATTCATTATGTCTTAGAATGCTTCTTTTCAGAATTGAAGTGAGCAAAATGCATCCATATAACTTTCCCTAAACTGAATGGTCTTACAGGAAGAAGTTAATTAGTACTGAAGTATTGTGGATGCTTATTTGCCAGCAGGATATATAGAGAGTCAGTATTTCCTTCTTTGTTTTAATTGTTATTTCTTAAGAACAGTGTACAAGAAAATTACCACAATAATTTCATAAGAGAAATGAAAATATTTTTAGGATCACTTTTTAGCTTACCAGAATATTTTATGGTTTGATTTCTTTAACATATTTATTTATTTGGTTTTCATTAAAGTCTTTTTCATTATTTTCTCAAACAATGCCATTATGACAGTATTATTAGAGTTCAGAGAATATTCCAAATAGTTTAATATAAGAAGTCTTTGATATTTGGGGCAGTAACACATTACTGTTTTGGAACAATCCCAAAGTAAATCCCAGCGCTGTGATTTTCTTTTCCTTTCCAGGGGAAGACAAGTTCAAAAGATTTTAAAGTCGAAAAGCCTGTTCCTCAGGCTACAATAAAGAAAAGAATGTGCAAATTCTTGGTAAATCAGAGCAAAAGGTTTGGGATTTAGATTGCAAGTAACTTTTATACAAAGTACTGTCACTGATGTAGTCTGTATTGTCATGTCACATTTTATAATGGAGTAACCTCAGATTTTTTATGTTGGCTGGAAAAGCAGCAGCAGCTGTGACAGCTCATGAATGTTTTCCCAACATTAGCACATTGCATTCTGCAGATATGCTGTTGGAAAACTGATAAATTCCACCATCCTATACTCCCTTGAGCACTGTATGTGGATGTACAGAGTTGTATGGATAATTTGTGTGTGTTTAAGTGTACAGATTACTAGAAGTTGAGGTACTGCTTATAATTAAATGCCCTCTTTAAAATTACATAAGTATATATTAGAGGATACTTTCTAATGGAAGGAACTTTGACAAAAAAACCACAACAAACCAAAAAAAAAAACGCCAAAAAGCAAAATCAAATACGCAATGCCCTCCTTTCACAGGAATAAAAAATATGAAAAGAAA
The DNA here is from genome assembly GCA_033556795.1 of Tapera naevia. NCBI lineage: Eukaryota > Metazoa > Chordata > Aves > Cuculiformes > Neomorphidae > Tapera > Tapera naevia. The sequence continues at coordinate 5,902,647 of JAUMJJ010000014.1, forward strand.
AAAAGAGAGGAAGTAGAAAAAAGCAATTTGACTGACTGCGGCATCTTAAAAACCACTTGCAAAGAATAAAACTTTAAAACAAAGATCTCTATTTTGATTTTTTATTGCAGCTCAATTTGGTAATTGAATGTGTTTCTGAGGTATTTTTAGTTTCTTAATTTGTATTATTCAAGGAACAGAAAGGAAAGATTAGAAATGTATGTAAAGCTGACCATAGCACAAGTACAAACATAGGAATATGATTTCAGGAGGTTCAGTATTGCTTCATAGATATTCACTCAAAAATCAGGGCTTACATTACAGGTCTGAGTTACAGAATATTTTATGTCTGACAAGAATTTAAAGCTGTATAAAAATTTTTTTGAAGCCCTCATGTTTATTTTATAGCAATTAGCATAAATAGAAAGTAGAATATTCTCATTATGTAATTATTTGGTCTTCTGAAAAAAAAATTTATTCTTTATTCCCAAGGAAAAAAATGTTAGATTATAGAGCCTACCTTTCTAATAATTTTTCATTGACTTCCTCTAAATACTACTTCAAAAAGTAATGTGTACAAATATTTTAATATATAAATATTAATCTATGCATTTTGAATTAAACAGCTATATTATAGCTAAGTGTATTACTAAACATAGTTCATTAAATCTGATTTATATTACTTCGATATTTGTATAACCAGTAAAGAAACAACAAATAATTCCATCTGCCTTTTAGATTGGGAAAATATCCTAGACTGCCAGATAAAACCATGTAATTACAGAGGAATGGAGGCTAACCATTTTGATATTATGTAGTGGAAGATGAATATAATAGTGTTTCCAAACCAGTAGCAACTGTTGGTATTAAATTAATACTAATACTCTCTCTCTGTTCAGTATGGTTTGAGACCATGCCAAATATTATGTGAAGTTTATATTACCACACTGAGCTATGAAGCTAGTATACATTTTTACAGTGAAAATGTACAGTGGACTTAAGCTCAGCAAACTTTTTTAAAAAAAGATGTTTAACTGCAGCTAACCTCAGGTATGAAAGGTTGTATTTATTTTCTAAAATGTCTCTGTAAAAAAGAACTATTAGTTTTCAAATTAAACCCTATGGTGTTAAATAGTGTCTTTTAGTCTGGATAGATTCATACTCCAAAGGATTATTTATATATCATCATCACTTGCTTTCACCATACTCGAAGATCAACACACCTGACCTTCTCTTAGACAGAGAATGAATTTAGTTGGAGGATCAAAAAAGATTCAGCAGAGGAATGTACTTTCAAATCCAGTGGATGACAGTCTCAGGTGGCTGATTTCAGTGCAATGAGGATCACCTCTGCTGAAAGACAGCAACACCCTGCGCAGGTGCAATCGCAACATACAAGAATCACTAAAATGTTACATTGGATATCATTCTAAATCAGATAGGCAGTACTATTGCACTGTTATTTATTTGGTCATCATCAGCAACACAGCTAAAGCACTATGAATTATTATCAGAACTTATTAAATGTTCTGGAAGAAGGTCTGAACAGCTGTGTCAAGCTTCACACCAGTAGAAATTATTGCCACTAGTTGAAACACAAGTGACAAATAGTCATTATCACCACTGATCAAAATTGAAAACCCAGAAAAAGATATAGGAACTTGGAGAAATCTGAGTCCATATGCCTCTTCACAAGAGGTGGAAGTGAATAATAAGGGTAGATAGTATCTTCTGAGTGCTTCCCTTTACTTGTCCAACACAGCACCTGTCTCCCTGGGATTAAGCTGCCCTCATAACCCTATTTCAGCCAGGTACTGGAAGCGCAAAATGACTGCACCATCCTGGTCTGACAAGAGAGTAGGACTGTGTATCATCTCAGTGTTGATGACACCACAGCCCAAATTATTTCATTATCTCCTCAGTGGCCTAATATACATGTTGAAAGGAGAGATGACAGGATGAAACCTTGTGGAATCCTGAATGAAAAAGGGCTCTCAGGGCTGATGATCAATTGCCCTTTGCCATCCTCTGGGATTTCTCTGAGAGGAAAGAGTGGAACCACACAAGTGCAATCGCATCTGCCCCAGCCTAGGTCCACAGGTGAGTCAGAAAAATGTCATGGTCAGTGCAATGGACAGAAAGGCTGCTGGCAGAACTAAATAAACTTTTGAAAAAAAACTTTCTGCACTGTTAGGAGTTCCCCAGCAGCCACAGTGTAGCTGTCAGGTTACACTCAAACTGGAAATCAGGTTAAATAATTTCAGAAGATTTTAAATGGGCTCAGGGTTGCTTTCCCAGAAGTCTCTGTCGTCCACTAGAGTGCATTTTGTTTCGGCAAGAAATTAATTTTAGAATGTGACTGAATTGTTTTTTTGAACAGCAATTGGTAATTATTTAAGGCAAGCTGGAATCTTTTTTTCCTTCTGGGAGGCACTGACAATGTATGCTAGAAATGGTCTGCAATGGGATCCTCTATGTCATCTATGTCATCCCATAACTCTCAAACTCAGTGAGCATTTCAGTCCCCAGAATGTTTTTTCGGTGTTGCTTTGTTACAGGAAGGGTTAGTCCCATCAGATTGTTGTTGATCTGAATAAAACACTTAGAAAAATCCTTGAAACAGTCAGAATTCAATTCAATTACAAAGTGAAGCACCTCTTGCTTCACCAAGCTGTCTGGAACCACTTTAATGGTCTTGATTTTGTATTATGGTGGGAAGAAAAAACCTTAATGTATAGAATTATAATTTTCATTTTGCTTGATATTATTGTCTTTCTTTGAGCAAGCTATGAAATCTCCTACATATATATTGGTGATATGTTCAGCTAATTGATGTGAACTTAGTCTTCAGTGTACTTGTGCATTATATATGCTGTAGACTGAAAATGTACTACATCAGATAAGTCTGTGGCAAATATTTTCAATGAAATCATACTATGTATATATGCATATATATGTCAGTGCATATATATGTATGCAACTTTTGACCAACAATTGTAAGACAAGGCATATAACTAAGCAACCTAGAACCCGATCATTACAAGTACACTGTAGCTTCTTTTGAAATGGTAATGCCTCAGCTGCAATGAAATACGATTGTTCTTTTTCTGAGATTATTTTCATTCCGTTAGTTGCTCATCTCAGTGATTCTAAGTCAACATTCTGCTAGGATTCATGTTTCTGTCAAGGGGGTTTAAGACTGACAGGTTTTCCATATACACATTCAAAATCCCTGGGGGAGTGGCATATGGAAGCAGAAACTGATGAGGAGGGATAGCTGCAGTAGGGTTGTGCATTCATTCTCAGCTAACTACAAGAACATGAAAATCAGTTTGATTGATATATGCTATTAGATGCTAGAAAGCTGACCCATAACGTAACAAAATTACGCAACATTACTGTTGTTACTGCTTTAAGGTTTCAAATAATATCTGACACAAGACTGGAAGTAATGATCTTCACAGTATATCTTACAGGATTGTTATTGCATGTTATTGCATGTCAACGTTATATTATTTGCATCAAGATCAAAAAATATAGACCAGCAAATGACTGGAGATTTTGATTTGAAACGCATTGAACATTATTCACTTAAATAAGAATATTGAGGGTGGTGCAGGCACACACTCCTATCTTCCTCTCTTTCTAGGCTATTAAAGAAATGTCTGTGGTGATAGTCTCATAATTCTGTGTCTAACAAATTCTAATGATTTCTAATTACATTTCTAAATTCCTACAAAGAAATATGAAAAGAGTTTAAATATTGTTTAGCTTTCATATTAATTCAAACATGTAAAGATAGATTTTTTTCTTCCATGAGGCAGTAAAGCCATGCAAAATCTTTCTAAATAGATTGCAAACAGGGGTAACATTTTGCAAAATTATTGTCTTTATTCTACATAACTTGTGATTTGTCATCTGTGTCAAAGAATGAAAGTATTAGTTACTTCACTCTTCTAAGGAGATGTGCTTTTTCAAAATTGCTTTGTGTTAAAAGATGAAGAATTATAGTTCTGATTAAAATATTATGCTGTATTATGCTATTGTTTAGAGACTTGTATGCCTCGTTCAACTCTTCTACTATTTGATTATATGTAAGATGACTTGGAGGCAGCATTTACTTTCTGGTAACATTTAAGAATGCAACTTACTGTTTTGTAAGGGTTGGTGAAAAATCAATAATAACTGATGTTCTCATAACATGCCTACAGTGTGGAAGGTTAGTTGGGGGCAGAAGGCTATTTTCTTTGAATTAAGCAGACAGTCTTGTAATATACGCTGAAAATGATCGATCTCATGATGGGCGACAATTTTGAAATGTAGCCTATTGGTTCTGTAAACATTTAATTGTTTTTCTCTAACAATCTGAATGGTCAACTGAATCCAGAATAGAGCCATTGAATTATGTTTCCTAAAATTATATCTGAAAATGTCATTGATCTGTAAGAAAAAATGTATTTGAGAGTTGCTTGGTGTCCATGTCTTATTATTCCAGAAGTTGTATCCTAACAATGAAAGAACACAAAGTTTAACTGTACAGAAAATGGAGACTGTGCCCAGATTGGAATTGAAATGAGAAAACAAAAAATTTCTATTAAAAAAAATGTCAAACATAAAGTAAATCTTTTATGAATAAGGTTTTGCAGTATATGGGAAAACTGCTCCTCATTTTTCTCAGATAGAACCCAAAGAAGAGTAGGATCAGGTCATGAACTTTTACATAACCTTGAATTCATCTTTTTTAAAATACATGTTTTTCAGGGAGTGAAAAAAAAAGTGATCTAATATTTCTCTTATTCAGTGTTCAGTGATACTGTCTGGCAGATAATATAATTTTCAGACATATGATATTTTAAAATACAGAGCATATCTAAAAATCAGACAATTAAGTAATTAAATTATATTTTTAACACAATACATGTAGACAATTTCCCATGAACTTTATTTAAAAATAATTTGATAAAAAATAAAATAGAATAGTTTTCTAGCAATTGTAACTTTCTCAAAATCATGTTAACTCTCTTTTTAAGAATGTCATTCTTGCCAAAATTCTTATTTAATGAGTTTTCAGATCCAGGTAAAAGTCTCAGATAAAACATGTTGGCAAGTTTCTTGTGATCTCATTTCAGGATTCTTCAGAATATTGAAGTGCCTGTATTTTCTTGCTTATTGGCTATTGATCATAATCCTCTTTCTACTGATGCTACCTAAAAAATTATACTCTTTGGTAAATCTTTGCAGATGTTTGCAAGTGTTTTTGGTGGATTGATGCATCTTGAAAAGGATTCAAACTGTTTTGGCACTCTTATTAGATGTCTTGGCAAAAAAGACAAGGAACAGTCTTGAAAGTGTTAAGTGCTAATACAACATTTTAAGATTTAGAAGGAATTTGCCCCTCAAAATGTTTCACTTAGGTCTCTGGTTCCAGAGGTGAGGGCCATATAATAGCTTGAGATGGTGTAACAGTGAGAGTTTCAACATTTACTTCTTAATGGATTCACCAAATAATTCCTGAGTTATGTGCTAAGTTCCCCACAAAGTGAAATGTCAAGATCTGCAAGCCTTAACAATTTAGCCTATAAGCCACTGGGGAATATTAAATTAATTCTTGCCCTTTCAAGAGAGGGCTATTTTCAGATTCATAATCATAACTGCAGTTTTGATGTTAAGCAACAGCACTTTCTTAAAAAAAAAGTGAAAGTAAGAGAATAGAATGTTTTCTTTCGAAGTACAACTGGATAGGAGAAAGGTACAGTTTCCTGCTTACTACAAAATGCTAAGCAAAGATACCTTATGCAAGAAGTTCTGACATATTACAGCTCATACCATTAATTTAGAAATTTTAGCCACCTCATTCAGACAATGAAAGCTATTAAGTTCTGTCTTGGATGTCTATCCAGGGCACTGGATCATTTTTAAAAGGGATTGCTAGTAAGTATGCATTGCAAAGGTCACTCTATAGAGCCAGGCAGAAGTTATGAATTTTGTCTTGAACTTAGGCCTCTGCTGAAGGACTAGTGCTTGACTCTGCATCAGAGAGATACACCTCTCTCTCCTTTGGATTCACAACTTAACATTTTCTTAGTTGTAGGTGGCTAAACCCTTTCTATCATAAATTGACTTGCTGTCATTTTTTTCTTTCCAACTCAGCAGGAGAAAAGTATTTGATGGAGATTATCACAGTCAGAGTGAGATTACCCTTTCCTTCCCGCCTGCCTATTCTGTTATTCATGCAAAGCATTAGTGAAGAGAACATTTGTTCAGGATTTTTGGGGGATTCAGATTCAGTTCTAGCCCATGGCTGAGAGAACTTATGTTTGCAAAGTGCACTAAGCAAACCTGTAAATAAAAATGTTGAAATTGTCACTGAGACAGGAATTACTGCTGAAGTCTTTCCTCTACCACTGTGTACTCTAATCCTTAATTTACAGAACAGCCCAAATTCTCCCTCTTTCCCATTCTCCACTCTGCCTTTGTTAACTGTTTACATGCAAAGTGGACCAGGATCATTAGGTGGCAACTCAAGTGTTTTTCCTTTGAAATGAGCTAATGCTTGTAGGTTATAGCAATTTGCTGATACACTGAAGCTTAAATGTCCTCCGGCAGAGGATGCTATTGTAATGTCTGCCACGTGTTCTTCTTTAACAATTGCCACATCTTTTGAGGAACCTCATTTGTTAAGTCCTTTCAGAGTACACCTGCTGAATTGATGACCTTACCTTTGGAGAAATAGAGTGTGCATCCTGATAGGATACACGACTAAGCCAATGTGTTTAGCAGAATTTTTACTGACTGTGGCAAATGACAAACCTGTAAATTTTAATGTAGAAAACTGAGTGCCCTACTGCTTTCAGCCCTGGAGGTTGGAAGCTGAATGCAGATTTTGATAAATACAGTTTAAATTTAGGCTCCTCCTCAGGTACAGTGCTTAAATATTTTCTAGATCTGATGTTCATACTCAAGGTTTGTATCAATAATGGATACGTAACAGGTCACAAATAAAGCAGAGTTCTTGGTTTGGAATATAAATTAGAGAATTACATATTGACTCAAGATCCAGCATTAATGGTACAAAATCAAGAGATATCTAGAGATATTGACAGTAATTCCAGGTGCTGTGTGTTGTGTTTGTTTGTTTGTTTGTTTGTTTTGTTTTGCTCTGGTTTTCCGGGATCATCTCCTTGGACTGTAAATTAGTTATTAAGAAAACAAAATGTAGAGGGGTAGATTATACATCAAATTTGCTTCAGGTGAGGGCATTTGTCGGAGGCTTATAACATCTCAGGCTCTGGGATGTGTTATTTAGTTAGTATGTTTCTGCATTAGTTGGAAAACATTTAAGTATATGATAAAAGAGATTAATTCACAGACCCCAATACTGTGACTCCTCTTTCTTATTTCCGTATTTCTTCCATATTTGAGTTCTCACACTGAGGAGAAGCTAATTGCTCAGCACACTATTAAAAGTTGAGAATTCAGTCAGACAGAAGGAATAAGGAAGATTTTTTATTTTCAAATTTCTTCCACTGTAAAATGAAAACAGGGCTTTGAGAATCTAGCTTTTGGTAAAAAAATGTTAATAAACTGTTTTTCTGACAATGTGCTCTTCATAAAGATCAATGGAAAGGAATATTTCTTTGCAAACATGTGCTCCACACATGATAGTAAGCAGTGGAAGAAGTGTTTAGATACATTAGATATTAAAAATAATGGAGTAGATCATAGAATCATTTGAGTTGGAAAAGACCTTTAAACTCATGAAGTCTGACCATAAACCTAACACCACCAAGTTCACTACTCAACCATGTCCCTAAGCACCAAATCCACGTCTTTCAAATATCTCCAGGGATGGTGACTCAACCACTTCCATGGATTGCCCATTCTAATGCTCGGCAACCCTTTTGGTGAAGCAATTATTTCCTGATAGCTAGTCTAAAACTCCCCTGGCACAACATGAAGCCATTTCCTCTTGTCCTATCACTTGTTACTTGGGAGAAGAAACCAACATCCATCTCGCTAGAGCCTCCTTTCAGGCAGTTGTAGGGAGTGGAAAGATTTCCCCTCAGCCTTCTTTACTCTAAACTAAACAACCCCATTCCCTCAGCTGCTCCTCATAAGAATAGAATTTTCACCAGCTTCATTTTCCTTCTTTTCACATGCTCCAGCAGATATTTGTTTTCAACAATGGGTTGGCATTTTAACAGTATGTAAACATTAATTTTGGTAAAATTTTGTTTGGTTTGGAACAGCTATTTAAATCATGTAGAAATGAAATATTTTGAAATATGGGCAAGTAGTTTTTAATGAATACTTAATAAAGCTGTTACTTTCAGATGCTGTTCTGTAAGACTAAACTATGTTAACAGAACATCTGTTTGAAATATTTTTAGGTGTAATATGCATCCATAGTCAGTAGCTGCCAGCTAAATAATTGTAGAGACAAGGTGATTTTTTCAATGAGCCACCATAGCTGGTTAAGTCATTTTAATAATTGTCATTTAATAAGTCATTAAATTATGTGATGTACATTTAAAATACAGCAATTTGTTATGAGCTCCAGCTGAAACAAAGCAAATTTAAAAGCTGTGCCAATAAAGTGAATCTACTTCTAGAAACTGCAGCTAGATATTTCTTACAGATATTTGTTTTTCTTTTTTGTTTTTTTTTTTTTTTATTTCTTCCTTTTTTTCCCTCTGTAGAGGTCCTTCTGTAGTGCCATGGTAGAGGAGCTAAGAATGTCTCTGAAGTGTCAGCGTCGGTTAAAACACAAGCCACAGGCCCCTGTTATTGTGAAAACAGAAGAAGTTATCAACATGCACACGTTTAACGACAGAAGGTTGCCGGGTAAAGAAACCATGGCATAGAGCTGGGAAGCCAAGTAGCCCAAGCACAAACTGTCGTCTATTTTCCAAACAACCTTGCGAGAATGTTTCCTGTGGAAATATGCAACCTGTGCAAAATAAAATGAGTTACCTCATGCCGCTGTGTCTATGAACTAGAGACTCTGTGATCTCAGCAGTTGCAATGGCCAGACTCTAATCACAAGCATCATGGATCAACCAAGTTATGCAGAGTTACACTCTTCGTCATGGGTTTCCACCATTCTGAATGAATGAATGTTCCATGTGAGTTTTGTGGCTGGTTTCAAATGCAGTCTCAGTGAGAAATTACAGGTTCCTTTTAAGTTCAACTGTTGCCAGGAGCTGGAGAATAAATGACCAAGACAATACTAACCATGGAAGGAGTCTAGTGAAAGTAATATCTCAGAACTGTAATAGAACTAGAAACCATATGTTCTTCTGAATTTTCAAGCATGGAAGAGTTGGCAACTGCTGGTAGACTGAAACAACCACCTGGACAGGCGATATGAGCTTCCTGGATGGGAGAAATCTTAAAGTGAAGAACCATGAATTCTATTAACAGAAAGATAAATATGAGGATGTTCACCTACTTTTTGGACTTTCTGTGTCACTGAACTAAGTAAATAATAATAATAATAATAATAATAATAATAATAATAATAATAATAATAAAATCAGTAACTTAATTTACCTGGGCTGGAACTTTGATCTAAAAACCAACAAAGATACCCATAATTTTGACCCAATTTTTAGATGAATGACAGTTTCCTTAGTGCAAAGGAATGTATCTTATAACTTTTAGATATAAGCAATTAGTTTTTTTTTCTTTAATCATGAAAAGTGGGAGGGGGGTGGGAAGCAGTGTATTTCACACATAGAGGGCTTGCATTTAGCCTGAATGGGTTTTGAAACCCTTGTTCCTGCTACTAATTGAACTCAATGGAGCCTGTGAAATTCTCACTAATGTTGGAAGTGGAATGGGTCACCTAAAAGAAGTGAATGTGGAGAACTATAAGGAGGACTGCATTTTTCAATACAGTCACAGTACTAAATGAACAAAACTCTTGAGCAGTTTTTTTTTTTCCAAAAAAAAAAAATGTTCAGGTTTATTTGTGGAAATGCAAGATTTCTATGAAAATAGTTTTTGTATGGAAATTTTTGTAATACTTTTTATCAACAAAATAAGAACATATGTCAGGGGTGTGATGCCAAGCATGAATGGTAGTACGTGTGCACCACCAACGTTTGGTGAAAACTATTTTTATCGAGAAAAAGGAATCTTAGAAGAGACATATTTTCAAGTTAGATAATATGAAAACTAGATGCACTACCACCACTGCTTACCATGCTACACCCCTGGTTTCCACTAGGCTGATAACATGCTGTCATGAACAATTGTGTGTAAATGGTAAAAGACACAGACCTCTTGACCACATTGTGATAACAGTTAAAGTGCACTCAGTTTTCTGTTTGAATCAAATGCACAAAATTAAAAAAAAAAATAAAATTTGTCAGTTTTAGTTGTTTTGATTTTGCTGTGTGATTTGAGTAACAGATGTACAGTACTTTGTGTCAGTACTGGTACTTAGCCTCAGCTTAGTGCCCTATCCTGCTGATTGTTGCCACTAAACATGTGGCCGCAGAGTTTACTGGGATTTCTGAGAGAAACCAGTACTGCACCTTGCGGTAAGTTTTTGCAGGATCTGGCTCTTAGCTGCTTCAAAGCTAATTTATATATCCTGCCTGTGGTGAGTTCTTGGACATAACATTTTGAACCACAACCCTACATATACTGAATCTTGCACCTCCGCCTACTGTAAATTTATTTGTATCTTGACAAAACATGTATAGGATGGGCTATGTAGGAATGCTATATTGACCAGAAAAGGTTATGAATATGATTTTTATATGGGAAATAAATCATTTGATAAATTTAAAAAAAAATATTTAAATTATCATAGTTAATTCACTCATTGGTGTGTAATAAGATAATTTGTTTACTGGGGTTTAATTTAATCTTACCATCATCTTTCTAGGACAGGACTAAAAGATGTATCATCCAAATTGTAGAAATCATAGCATGGAATCTGGGGGAAAAGAGGAGGTTTGTGTCTACTTCCCAGTTCTTATAAGTCTTCATACACACTGAGCTGGCCATTTCCATTGTGAATACGGACTGAGAAAGAAAATTCTCTCATATTTGTGAAAATTTCAGTCCCATTTATGTGATAACAAGGAACAGCTTATCTTTGTTGGAAGTATAAACAAGACAAAACCATCCTCAGCAAAGATTCTGAAAGTAAGTATACTTATATAATACCTATTGAACTTCAAGGTAGTTCTTTAATATACAAAGAAGAAGAAAGTAACTAACACAACAAAATGACAAATTCTAATTATGACGGTTTGGAATGGAAAAAATTGGCTATTACATGTAAAATCATGTAATAAAATGCTGTATTGTATTCAAACAAACCTTTCTTTTCTCCATTAAGGTTGTGGAAATAATCAGGATTCCATTCTCACCTTGATACACATGACAAATTCTCATTAGGCTTTATGAAAGCCAAACTGAATGTGAATGCAGAGTATGTCCCAAATATTTTATTGGATCAAAGTCCTCCAAGGAACAAAAGGTTTTTTATAGAACTAGTGTAGACTAATTAAGACTTCAGCGAGATTTTCAGACTTCCATTATTAAGGGTTATATGCAACGTATATGCAGATCTGTATTTAAGATCAAGACTAGAAATGCATGAGACCACAGATTCATAGTAGGATAATGGCTTTTTCTTTTTTCATCCCATTACTTTGTTATACATTAGTAATTATTTCTTTATTTTTCACAGAGAATTAAGACATTTAAGGAAAAATGACTAACAAAGAGTTGACACCCAAAGTATTAGAAAAAAATACTAGTAGTTTTGTACTCCAAAACTCAATGGTTCATCTTCCCTTCACTGTTGTGAAGGAAATAATTCTGAAGATTTCCTCATTTTGAAAGGCCTCTGAATGGTTAGTCCCAGATTTCCAAATTCTCCTGTAGTATAAATTTCCATAGTATCATTAAAATCAATGGAATTACATCAGCTAAAATCAAGCGAGTATCTGGCCCATGAAGATTCAGAATCTGTACATAACTGCTTTATGTGGTTTCATAAAATGACTCGATTAATATGTTGGTTTCCCAGGGTACAATGATGGTTGCTTTTCTGACTGGCCTTGAACGTCACTCTAGAGAAGACTTTTAAAGCAGTTATAACTCAGTAATGTAGTGTTATCTGGTGGGTAATAATTGGAAGTAAAATCTTAACAGGACTCTTCTTTTTTTTTAAGGATTCTCAAGACACATATAGCTCTTCAGGCTGCCTTAGCATGGTTATATAATAATAAGTAACTATGTGGATATTACAGAAAACATTACCAAAAATCTCTCTCACTTTTTGATAAAAACAATTTGTGAAGGACTGGTAGTGAAACTTCTGAGTCAAATAGTTGGATAAAATCAGAAGATATGTGGTGCTTTACTGTAAATGAAGGTTTGGTTGCTTATAGACATCAACAGGTCATTTCATAGTATTCATCTGTTATATAAACACAAATACAAACATACACAGGGAGCATCTGGCAGGTTTTTCATGAGATATTACTTTCTGAAGTTTCCATCTCAATCTTCAGTTCAAGAATTCAATATAGCTGTGAAAGAACATTTTCTTTCATATTTATATTAATTGAGGCTCTGTGCAATAATCCTTCCTGGTTTCATCCATAGAGTCTTCCAAAAAAACCCCACAAACCACTGTTTAGCCCTACTACTCTACTTAATGTTTCAGAATGGAAAAGGTATAATATCTGAAAAAAAAGAACAAACACCAAAATCCAAAGCCTCAAAGAGAAGTAGGGGAAGAGAGGTCATGACCAGAGATAACAGCATACAAAGAAGTAAATTATAATTCTATAAAATATGTTTTGCATTACTATTATATTAAGGACATTAGAAAAATATTTAATTTAAAGTACTTCAGACACAACTTCACTTAGTCTCCAAATACATCAACAGTCACAAAATATGGTGATTGAAATGCTGACTTTGAAAGCAGTTTCAAAACATCTTCTTCAGAGGAATCAAGATTTTGCCCAATACAACCCCAAATGTGTAGTGATGCAATATGAAAGGTAAAATAAGATGTGAACATGCGTTTAAGTGTGCAGAAGCAATTGTGCTCTATGTCATATTTTTCAAATATGTGTAGGAAAAGAAAAAGTCACTGAGGTTGACTCATCTGATATTCAGGATCATTGCTTTCCAACCTCAAATATGTTGGTGTCCTGATCCCTTCCAACCTTGCCTCTCTGCCTTCCTACAAGCACCTCTGACATTTTCAAATTTATTTTCAAAACCTTTTTCTTCTGGATTTCCTCTAAATTGTAGTTCTAATTAATATTAAAGTTACTCAAGCACCTCATATTCCCAGTTCATATCTGACAAGATAAACAAACTAGCTTTTTATGTGACTGTAATCTAATTGTCCTTCTTTTCATTTACTACCCTGCTCTTTTCCCTTCCTGTGTTATATCCTTCTGTTGTTCTTGTTCTTGCCTAGACTGTAAGCTCTTAGGGGGCAGGGAATCTGTCTTTGATTTTTTCTATGTAGCACCATGAACTATGGAGCTATATGAATAATAAAAAAAGCAGATCATCTTAAATGATGTTTGAAGTGATAGTAATATGATTGACTGCCAGTCTAGTAATAATAATAAAATAATCAAAAAAAAAAACAATAATAAAATCACACCAAAGGAGCTATTACACTGACCCATTTTACTGGAAATTTCCCTACATGGTCAGGGTATAGGAATGTAGAATATCATATTCACATAGCTTCTATGAAGTTTTTAAAATGAAATCAGCTATATTAAAAACTGAAAATACATGTTAACACATAAAAAGAAGGTTTATATTCAGGATGAACTGAATTGGTTTAAACTCGGAAAACCTATGATTAAGCAACTTGTTGAGTTGAACAGCAGACACCATGCCTTTCTTCCCAGTATCTACCCACTTAAGTCAACAATCTCTCATTGTCAAAATCTATACTAATCTTATTTTATTTTATAGATGTCATTAGGAATTTTCAATGAAAATTATTCTAATTAGAACTGAGGAAATATTTCATCTCGTTCCTATCCAGCAACATTAGCTTTCTTTGACTCCTGGAATGACAGAACTGTGGGAATTTGAGAAAAATGTTAGCTGTAGATAAATCAAAGGAAACAATGCATCTGATCTTGAAGACAAACATATCAGCTTTCTCTTTTTTCAAGGAATATTACTCTAATGATGAACCTTATTTTTCTGAATTTTGATGTATACACTGGAAATTATACATAAATATGTCTTTCAGGAATTCTCAGATGCAAGAGAATGCCTTTCTTTCCTTGTCATACAATGTATGAAGAGTTTTTCCAGTGACTTAGGAAATCTAACATGAGTTAAGAATAACAGAAAATTCTTAAGGGTTCCTTCTTTGCAATGACTGCAGGAGATTTTCTTTGAGGAAATTAGATACTTAGTCTTACATTAAAGTCTTGAAAGTATATTTTAAAATATTGAAGATTGATAAAAACTTTAGCTATTGTTAATGTTCTTTGGGATACACCATCCACCACAGACCAAATTCATAACAATTTGGTCATGAAGATTCAAGTTTAAATTTTATGGTGTATTTATATCAAAGATTGTCACTTGCCCATCTCCCATAAGTAGACTGCTGCCTGTTAAGCACAGGGAGTTGAAAGAAGACTAATGCAGTGAGGTCAACCATGTAATTCTCTTTATGTTTTAACCATGCTAATTGGCAGGCCCATTTAGACTCATGCAGATCAATAAAAATTTCTGAAATGTAGACCTGTTAAGCCATTCTATGCATTAATATCTATCTTAAAAATGCGCATTTGTGTTAAGTAATAATTACTTGCAGCCTTCTCATAGACACACGTCTAATAGAACCATAGATACACAAAATCACGGAATCACTGAGATTTTGAATTTCTAAGCTCAGTGTTGTTACCAGATGGAAGGGCCTCCTGGAGACTAGTCCATTGCTCCTATTCAAAGCAGGGTCAACTAGAGAAGATTGCCGAGAATGTTGTTCAGTCAAATTTTGAATATTTCCAAGGACAAAGCCTCCACAATCTCTCTTTTTCCAGTGTTCATTTACACTTACAGTGAAAAAGCCTTTTTTTCCTCACATTTAAATGTAATTTATTGCATTTCAGTTTGTGCTCACAGCCTCTTATCATCTCACTGGACACCACTGAGAGTCTGGCTCCATCTGCTTTCTGTGAGATTCTGTTGAGCCTTTTCTTGTCCAGGCTGAAGAGACCCAAGTGTATCACCCTCTCTGTATGACAGGTTCTTAATCCCTTAACCAACTTTGTGACCCTTTGCTGGGGTCCATGCTTGCTCTGTTATGTCCCTGTCGTTTGTGTACTGGGGAGCACAGACTTTGATTCAATACTCTAGATGTGTCTCATCAGTGCTGAGTGGAGGGAAAGGATCATCTTCCTTGACATGCTGGCAATGACCTTCCTTTTGCAACCAAGGGTTCTGTTGCTCTTAGCTATAAGAGCACATTGCTGGCTTATATTTAGTTTGTTGTCCCCTGATTTATCTCTGCAAAGCTGTCCCCAACCTGGGCTCATGCGTGGAGTTATTCTTACCAAGGTGCAAGACTTAAAATTTCTCTTTGTTCAACTTCATGAAGTTCCAGTCTGCTGAGGTCCCTCTGAATGGCAGCACAAACATCTGCTCTATCATCTACTCCTTCTTTGTGTAATGTGCATACTTGCTCAGGATGTACTCTGTCCCATCATACAGGCCACTAAAGAAGATGTTAAATATTATCAGAGCCAGTATTGCGTGTTCAGGTACATCACTAGTTACTGACCTGTAGCTGGACTTTCTGCTAATGATTGCAACTCTTTGATCACAACATTTAAGCCAATTTTTGATGTATGTTACTGTTCAGTGGCCTAGTCCACACTTCATCAGTTTGTCTGTGAGGTGGTTGATGTTGAAAACCTTGCTAAAGCAAAAATAAAAAATACCTACTGTTCTTCCCTCATTCATGAAGCCAATCTTCTCATTATAGAAGGCTATCAGGTTCATTAGATGTGGTTCCCTCTTTCTATATCCGTGTGGACTACTTCCAGTCACCCTCTTGTCCATTTCCATTTGGAAACAGTTTTCAGGAGGTTTTACTCCATCACCTTCCTATGGATGGAGATGAGGCTGATGAGACTACAGTTCTCCACATCCTCCTCATTGCCCTCATTCCAGTCTTCTGCCAACTACCATGATCTTTCAAAGATTATCAAGAATGACCTCACAATGACACCTGTCATCTCCCTCAGCCTTTACAGGTGCATCTCATCAAGTCTCACAAACTTATATATGTCTGGTTTGTTTAAATGCTCTCTAACCTTACCCTTATCCACCAAGGGTAAGTTTCCTTTCTCCAGACTTTCCACTGGTCCCAGGCACTCGGCTTTTCTGAAGGGAAATCTTTTCCATAAAGAGCCAAAATAAAGATGATACTCAGTATCTGGCCTTTTCAATGTCCTTTTTCACCAGGCCTTCACCTTCATCTGTAGCTGTCCCCTGATTTCCCAAGTCTACCTTTTGCTGTTGATATATCTGAAGAACCCCTTTTTGTTGCCTTTCACAATGCTTGCCAGGTTCAGTCCAGGTGGACTGTCATTTGTAACACTCTCTCTGCATTCCATGACTGCTTTCCTTGGGATTCTTTCAAAAGATCTTGGAAGGCCAAATGCCAAATTCTGCTTTTCTGAAATACAGGATTATGATCCTAATTTTTGGCCTGATCCTATTCACTCAGAATCCTGAAATCTGTCACCAGCAGTCGATGCTGTCCTTCACCCTGATTTTTCTATAACTGTGTGAGATCCAGCAGAAAATCTCTCCTCTTGGTTCCTCCATCAATTGTTTCAGGAAATTATCATCAAAGAATTGTAGAAATCTCCTGGGCTGATTGTGCCCTGCTGTGTTCTCTCTTCAGCAGATATCAGGGAACTTCAAGTCCCAATGATAACTTGAAGGGCTTTTGAACATGGGGCTTCTTCCAGTTGTCTGAAGACAAAATCTGCTTGCAATGTGCAACATGCAAAACAAATTATGAAATTTGCATCATGCCATAAATAACCTATCATTAGAATTTTCACTATCTGATCATTTTCATTCACTTCGAACTCTTATTCGATAATAATAAAAAAGTTCTAGTCTCTACTTGGAAAATAACAAAATATACACACTTTGTTTTACATATTTTTTTACTGCTGAGTATTTTCTGAACATTGCCAAGAGAACCATAACTAAATACCTGTCTAGTTGGCTTCAAATTTTAGTGATTTTTCTGATTAGGTGAAAAAAACCTGAAAAAATGTACTCCTTCAGAGTAAGCAGCACGGTGATTGAAGGCAGCTGGTGTACAACCCTGTTTTGAAATATTTCTGACTGTTTAGTTGCTCCAAAACAGATACTTTCAGAATAAATTGTTAATGTGCACGTTTTCATCTCTCCTTGAAAGTTTTGAAGCAAAGTTGCCAGACAAGGGAACAAAAAAAACCAATAAAACAGCCAAAAGCTATTTGTGTTGAGTGCTCATTGAGCTCCAGCGGCTTTTTCCAGATTACAATACTATTCTATGTCTCGGTAAGCTCTCACATAGCAGGAATTTAAAGCAAAGACTGA
The DNA here is from genome assembly GCA_033556795.1 of Tapera naevia. Taxonomy (NCBI): domain Eukaryota; kingdom Metazoa; phylum Chordata; class Aves; order Cuculiformes; family Neomorphidae; genus Tapera; species Tapera naevia. The sequence goes on from JAUMJJ010000014.1 coordinate 5,920,260, forward strand.
TATGAACTTGGTAACTACAGAAACACATGGGTAGATGAAGCTGAAACAGTTGTCATTATCTGAATCTCTTCTAAATCAGAAGAAAGTGTCCAAGAAGCATGGTTGAAGTACAGCTATATTTGTAGCTCTGTTTGATAAAGCTTATGAGGCTTTTTCATTTTTTCCTTTTGTTTCTTTGAATTAATGGATCCCAAAATAACTCAAATCTACTACTAGCTACTTGCTCAGGATTCTTTCTTGTCTCTTTATATTTTACGACCAGTACAGTATTCTGCCAAACAGATGATCTTTGGCCAGAATCTAGTCTGAGGGACTACATACGGCCCTTAGAATCAAAAATAACCCAATAATAATCGAGTGATAAAAATTATTGGTTGTCCATTTTTCAGCTCAAAACTTTCTTTACTGGTGATAGGTATTAGATTCAGATGGTTAGACTTGTATTGTCTTTTTCCTTTTCTATGTTCCTGCTGTAGATGTGTCCATGTTATAGGAATCTCTAGTCTAACATTTTCAAAAAATTATCCCTGAAACACAGGGATCATTTTAGTTTGCACAAGACAGTGAATCAACTTATATTTCACTTGTAAACCTGTGATACCTGTCATTAGCAGGTTTGAGTATCATCATAACAGTTCCATCATTTTTCTTGCAGTTTCGTTGCCTTTTCTCTGCATTTTTGTAATGATAAGTGGATACTTTTTTGTTTGTTTTAACATCTGTTTTTATGTAGGGTGCTCGCAAAAATAGATTACTAACAAAATGCAAACATTACGTAATAGTAATAAGAAAAAAAGTAGTTTCTCAGAGTGGTATCTATACTGCCTCCAAAATGTTCTGGTCCAAGAAATGTTTGTGATGACATCACATTAACTTAAGGACCCACTTCCAGGACACAAATTTTTTGACTTTTCTTAATGTGTTTTGGTTCTCTGTAACATAAAAATCTCTACTACTAGCATTGTTCTGACAAGATCAAGTTCAATCATGCTTCACATCAACCTATTATGGTTTTTGCTATTTTCACAACAAAAGTTGTATGATATAACTAGGGAGATCACGGGACTTCAGTTTATCTTCACACTTAGACTACAGACATACCAGGACTTCTTTGGAAGCTGTTAAGAAATCAGAAAAAATATCATAATTACATTAGCTATTCTTAAACTGCTGCTCTGAAAAACATGCTGAAAGATGTCATCTTACATTAAAGGAAAGATACAATGAATTGTAGTCTTTGTAACAAGCTTTCCGTGGATGAATACATGCTAGATGAAATACAACGAGTCTGATTCTAGTATATAATTGAATGACCAAATTTTCCATCTGTTTACTAGGATGTTGAGCTTCTAAAGCATTATAATTAACATTGACATCTTTGACACTAAAAATTAAACAGTGTGAGATGTCCTTGAATGTCCTAAATTCTACAGATTTTTATTTTAAAAAGGTTTATATATTTCACTTGTTAGGAAAATGCTATAAGTACTAGATAATTGATCGTAAGCCCAGTAAATTCAGCACACCACTGGTGGCACAGATTAACTTTTAAATGGATGCTGTCCCTGGATAGCCATTTTTCATAGCAACTCTTTATGAAGGTGTTTGAGTATTCTGTAATCATGCCGTATATCTAACACCTTGTTCAGCATGAATGAAATTATTGGGAATTTTTAGAGAGTATTTGTATTGGTAAATTTCAGGAACTGATATATATTAGTCCCCACTTGGCTGTGTTCCTCAAGGCTTACTCATATGTGATACGGTGATATGATACTATATACGTATCGATGAACTGATAGCTGATGAAGCCTACTTTCTTAGCCTCCTAAGGCTATCCTTTTTAGGATTGTGCTGTCTCTTTTTTAAAGTGACAAATGGATTTGTGAAGATATACAGGATAAGTAAAGGCAGCTTAAGTTGTTTATTTTAGAACACCTTAGAAGATGTATCTAAACATTACAAAAAAGGCATGAAAGTGTAGATATTGATTAACCCATTGAAGAGTCAGTGTTAAGATAGAAATTAAAGTTCAGTTTATAAAAAGACAGATAAGATGATTGCATATTCTTGAGTGAAATTTTCATTTTACCTTCTCAGTAACAATCTTATTTCTAAACCTGTAACAATTTCTCTGTAAACCTGTGAGATAACCAGCAAGGGGCTGATAAGAAATTTCATCACTTAATTCTCTTAAATTTTCCTTTCAATAATCTGGATATTCATAATTATTAATCGCTCAATTTTTACCCACACTGTAGAAGTGTCAAACCCTGTCCAAAGCTGTGTTTCCTCCACACAAATCTGCCCGATGATATGATCAACCACGTAGTTTTTCCATTACAGAAATCCTAATGTCGCCTCAGCTTACACCGGAGTCTGATTTAATCCCTTATGGTCTCTGGGCTCCCGTTTCATAAATCAGGCTTTGTGCTAAAAACAGTCTGTCTGTTATCAAGACTCAAGAACGTGACCCTTTTTTATTCAAACAGCTGCTGATCATTCCAATGTCCCAAAAGGATGTGAGTTTTTTTTTTTTTCACAGAGCTCTAGAGAGACCATGGACTGGAGACAGTCTGCAGGTAGACCTCTGGGTAAGTTCTGCATTTTGGAAATGAACCAAAGGTGTCTCTTGTAGCTGCCAGTGCATGGGACATCTTGGCTACAGAAGCAGTCAAAGCCTCTGCATATCTGTGATCTTGACAGGGAAGGACCTGAAAGTGCATTTGGACCTTTATACTGTTTCTTACTATTTCTCTAGTTAGAAAACATATGGGAATTTCACCTTTGAATGGAAGCAAAGGGAAAGGCAAAGGTTAATGAAATTATGCACATGACCTACAGAAACAATAAGCAAAAAAGGCTGACCAGTTTTATTCTCTCCCCAACTGTCTTCTTTCCCTCTTTCGTTTCTTTTCCTTTTATTTTTGTTTTCTTTTTTTGCTTTTTTATCTCTTCTCTTTTTCTTGATATCTGTTTGCAAGCTGCATTGTGTCATTTGTAGATTTTCCTACTTAGCCTGGGATTCTTGTGCTTCTTCTACTGTGAAGAACATTACATTCACGGAACATTTATTTGGTGCAGTGAAGAGAGATTTGTGTAGCTACCATAAAGGACGGGAGTTAGAAAATGAGAGTGAAAAGGAGAATCAGTGTCTAATAATCTGTCTTTGTCTTCATTTTGTTAACTCAGTTCTGTGTAAGTGTTTTCTGGGGAAGGTAATAAGTGAGAAAACATGCCATCAAGGGATTTCCTGCAGGAGCAGTTATTACAGTCAAAGACCCATTAGTGAATGGAACTGACTTTGTGCTATTTTCATACTTACTCTCTAAAATTCCACCCATTTTAGTGGTAGGGTAACCAAAGCACTGAACTGCATCTGGTATTTTTAAAGGAGTTTGACTCACACCTAAATGTTAAAATTTGAAGACATGCATTTTCACTCTTATCAGCAAGAAGCAATAGGTATAATCGTTACTCTTCTTTTAAGAATTTGAGCTGCTAAATACGTAGTCCTCCTAATCAATGGTCCTGAGGAACTTTTCAGATGTGAACTGAAGGGCTGATTTCAAACAACAAAAGAAGGTAATGTTGGGTACAGGTTTGCAATGTGAAGAATTCTGGTTTATCTTGGATCATAACACTGCTCTTTATGAGAGAATTACCACAGAAGAACATGCTAAAAGCCCTTAAACTCTGACTTGAATGATCTGAACAATATTTAAAAATCTATTCTCAACGCTCATTCCCCGAATATAAACCAGCAAAGCTCAAGAAGGCTCTTTTCTACAGGCTATCAATACTGGAAAATATTTCTCAAGCCAGTTTTTAACCTTCTGTCATTTTAACTGTAGATAATCCTAATTATGTATCTTAAGAGTGAAAGGTTATTTTATTCTTGTTTTTAACCTTCAACCACGTAGTTTATGTTAGTGTCATAATGACAATATTTTGCATGTTATACTCCTGGCATTTTTTAAGCATGAATCCTCTATGTTTGACCTTGTCCTTGATATTTTTAGTTCTCCAAAATATTTCTAGCACATTCCTTTTAAAAAGAGAGGGTTGGCAATTGTGTCCATGTTGCTTGTTCTGAGAAGTCAATTTTCCTCTGTGAAGTTTCTATGGTTTCAAAGAGACATGCAAAGACTAATGAAAATGTGCCACTGAAGCTGCAGAACAGATATCTCTTCTTGTGGAATGATGCTGCATTGTAATGCAGACAGCTACCAACTGTAGCAAAACTGTAGTAAAAACATTTTAGTAGCACAAGGAAATTTAGCATCCAGATCTATAAGAACAGAAGAGAAAGAAAAAGGAGCAAAAGAAAATTACATTAGTATTGTCTCTGCTACTTCACTTTGCATTGGTTTGTAAACTTCTAGAAAAAGAACTGTATAGCACTAGCTGTATTGCATGAACAAATGGCCAACTGAATTCTGGATATAATCTTACAGCTTCTTCCAGACTAGGGAGAAATACGTCACTCTTACATGGAGTAGTTTATTGCTGACCCTGCACGCCAGCTACTCTAACCAGCACACAGAAGTCCTGAGTTTCTCTATTCACTAGTTTCTCTTTTCTTCTTTGCACAATATAAGGGTAAAATTATTTCTTTGCTCTCCTAAGTGATTCTGATTTCTCCCTTGGTCTCCTGCTCATCCACGATAAGACAGTGACTAACCTTAATCTCTGACAAATGCATCTTAATAGAAGCTGAGGAAATACAACACAAATGAGTTGTGTTCACATTCACATTTAAAGCTGGAGCAAAACACTTATTTATTGTATTTATTTTCCTAATTTCATTAGTCCTAAGTGTTCTTTTCTGCAAATGCAACAGAACAGAGAGCTTAACTTTGCCAGTCTTTTAACCTACTTGGAATTTTCATGTTGAGCTTTGTAAAAAAGCTAGGAGTGTCCCTGACAAAGGAGACTCTTAAAAGTTAGGAGTCTGTGCTCTGACTTGTGTGGAGAAACTGAGTTTACAGAGTCTGATATTAAATACTACAGTTATAGCACTGAATTAACCTACGGGCATTTTAACAGAGAAAGAAGAGGAAATATGAGCTTGGTGAGTGTTTGAAATTATTAGAGCTTAAAAAAATATCCTTTAGTCTATAGAGATCCTGTAAACACTTCAGTAAACCTGAGTATAAACTATGCTAGTGAAGGTGTAAATTGAAAATGAAATTGGCAGCAATGTTTTAAGAAGCTTGGGAATTAATTATTTATATTGTTTGCAGAACCCCTGCTGGGTCTATTAGAAAATATATAACAGACATGATGTCTTTCCTTACTGCATCCTCCCTCTCATTTTCCTTGCCTATCATTGTCACAGGAGCCTTAGACAGTGAAGATGTGACAGAATGTCTATCTTGCTATTCCACCGTGTATTCCAGCATGTGCAGAAGTATCACTGGAAGAATAATTAAATAGTCAAAGAAAGACACTAATTTGCTAAAAGGTTTATTTACCTTTGTGTGTAGCATATAAACTCAAGAGTGTTTAGACCCTAGGTACTTGCAGGATCCAGTTTCTAATTATTCCATTTATATTCAATTATACCTTTTGTGGACTTCACTTAAACAATTACCATAATCCAGAGAACAGCCTTTTACGTATCTACACAAAATCATGTTATTATCATTCACTGTTAACAGAGGCAAGTTGGGAAAATTGCAACAAAAATGACAGCAACCTGCTCTTTTGGCTTTGTTTGTGGAGGTACTGTTTAAAGGTTCCCTTGTGTGAAGGTTATTTGCTGACAAAGTTCCAGATCATCAGGAAAGTAATGGAATAAATGACACCGCTAATGGTTGAACTTGGATATTCTGAAAAATTAGACAGATGTACACACAAAATTAGCTGGACTGTGCCACGAGACAGGCTGCAGTCTTGTGAGGTTTTGTTTCCTTGATAATATGAACCAGTGAGTGACTTTACATGATTTTTACATCCCACCAAACCCAAGAAACTGTAAAACTTCAGCCTGAGTAATTACAGGTCTAAAGCTGCAATGAGTTAAGCAAGAAATAGCAAGGGTATGACATACAAAACGAAATTCTCTTTCTTCCTGTTTCCTTTGGCTTTAGAATAAAGAAAATGTGTGGAAATAAAAGCAGACAGACTCTCTGTATAGCATATAACAACCTCTGTGAGGATGAATAAATGCTGATATTTACAGACTGCCAACAGTGACTATGTCACAAAACCCTAGCTTTTACTGCTTGTGCTTCTGCAGATTCTCTATACGGATTTGAAGCATTAACCTATCAAACTCTTTGACTGTACATTTTTTTCATAATATAAATGCAACAAAGTAATTAAAATAGTGTTAATATTTGAGCATATGATGTGTTGTAAGAAAGAGTGAAAATTGTCATTATATGGAGCGAAACACTAATTAAAAGATACGGTTCTTGCGCACTGCACACCTTTTCTCTCAGGATCAAACATTGGGTCCAAGGGCCTAATTTGGAGTGTTGCGTTTCGGTTCAGTGCCTGTAGCTCTCAATAAGTCAACAGAGAAAGGCAAACATAAAGGATAAATTTTAACTCTTGCTGTAGCAGGAACAAGGCACAGAAATATTTCTGTCTATTGTTAGCTAGCTGTTGTAGAAAGACAGTTTCCTTTACGCATTGAATACAGCTGCTTTCAGTAAAGGAACATTAAAAAACAAGAATATTTTTATGGATAATTTTCTCTAGAGAAAATGCTTTCTTCTGAAGCCTAAAACACATTGAAAGGTGAATTCTTATTAGATTTCTTCATAATCATGTTTGTGTGGCTAATCATGCTGTCCTATACTAAAAATCACTGGCAGATGGTATAGACCCTCCTACTTTTTTCCAGTTGGTGGTCACATAGCCTGTGCCCTCATGGAGCGTGTGCTTCCCAGAGCCACTGTGTTCCTGAGGTGTCAACTAGCCAGAGAAGAGCTCTGTTTCTGCAATAACTTCAGCTCTGTTTTCTGGCACAAATATAACTCAGGTAATCCCGTTATGTAGGTATACTCCCTGAGGCTATATAAGCTCTATGAGATTTCTGGTGATGGAGGTGGGAGAATCCATTTCTATGGCCAGTTTGTGACCACTACTCTCATTCAAAAGGCTGCACTCCCATTAGAGGAGAAGCAACAGTGAGGTCTAACAGATGATGAAGAAAAGAAAGGACTTTTTGCAAAGGAATCCCTTTATCTATGGTCAGAGCTACAGTCTATGTTTATGGAAGGTTTACAGAACGTCTTAAAACAACTCCAAACACTGTACGGCAGATGAAGAGAAAAGAACTTCCCATTTCTTTTACATATATTTGCACTTGTACTTTGAGATGTTCTGATAAATTTCTGAAGCAAGAAATAAAAATAAGTCTAGATCTTAGTATGGGAATTTAGCCTGTAATACATTTTAGGAATTTCTTCATATTTTTTCCAGTCAGAAACAGAAAACTCACATTCATTTCTTCACTGAAAGGGTGGTTATGCACTTGGACAGGCTGCCCAGGGAGGCGGTTGAGTCACCATCCCTCAAGGTGTCTAAAAAGCCGATAGATGAGTTTCTTAGTGACGTGGTTTAGTAAGGAGACAAGTACAGTCGGACTCAATGATCTCAGAGGTCTTTTCCAACCAGATAATTCTGTGATTCCAGGTACTGTAACATGGTAATTTGTGTTAATGTTGGAACAAAGAACTGGTCATGTATATACCTAATACATAATTTTGACACAATCACAATTATCTGTCATCTATGTGAGAGGTTTTCTCTACTTATATAACTAGATTGAAGGTCTATAGACATCAGAAAAATCAGTTGAATACAATCTTTGTAATTTTACCTCAAATAATATATAAGTACTTTTCTATTACCCATGATAAAAGAGAAGAAAAAAAATCTAAAAGCCAAGGCTAATAATTACGTATAATGAAATACAGTGTCCAAATACTCATAAGTATAAGATGCAATATATTTAATTGAAGAAATAAATTTATAAATATAGAATAGATTCTGGAAATATGAGTAATCATTATAAGGAGAAAAGGTAACCATGAAGATTGTAGCATAATCCCTCTTAGTTTATAGCTACAATTGAAGTAAGACAAAAGGACAATGAATTTCAGCAGAACAAGATTTGGAAGTATGCAGGAAATGATGGGTGAAATTGAATGATTTTGAGTAATGGAGAGAAATTTAAAGTGTTTAGAGATAAATTTCTTAGGCACAGAGATTATGCATGCTACCTAGCACTAAATAGAGTGAATGGTGGGTACTATTCTGTTCTTTTCTCTTTTTTTTAACCCCTGATGCAGACAAATAGGGAAATGAAAAAATCACAAGCAGTAAGAAAGGTATACAGTATGTTTAAGAAAGTATGTTTAAGGGGTCTTTTCTGGGACCAGTGTTGTTTAATGTCTTTATCAATGACATAGATGATGGGATCGAGTGCACTCTCAGCAAGTTCGCAAATGACACCAAGATGAGTGCCTCTCATACTTAGTTATCCTTAGTTATACTTAGTTATCCTTCATGTGATACCTCATACCACCCATGTGCCATGCTGTTGAACTGAGACAAAGAGATAAAAAATCCTATTCTTAAATTAGTTGAACAGGTGTAGTAAATGACAGAGTAGGAAAATGCAATGCATGGAGAAAGCAGAAGGACGAGATGATACTTAACACTTAAAAGAATAAAGGAGTACAGTTCAACTAAGAACTAATCATAGAATAACCTGGTTGGAAAAGATCTGTGAGATCATTGAGTCCAGCTGTACCTGTCCAGTACTAAACCACATCCCTGAGAAACTCACCTACCCATCTTTGAAACACCTCCCTGGGCAGCCTGTTCCAGTGCCTGACCGTCCTTTCAGTGAAGAAATTTTTCCTAATGTCTAGTCTGAACCTTCCCTGGTGCAACTTGTTTCAATTTCTCCACCTTTGTGTGCAAGCTGTGTTATGCTAATGTTAAGTTGATGTTATATTTGTGGATAATTTATGTTCTGTATTGCTGAAAAATTTTTACTGAGATGATTGATTACATTGTTTTGGAACCGTTCTAAGTGTCTTTTCTATGGAGCACTGGAAGATGATAACAGATTATTAAAAAACAATCCAAAACAAAGGAAATAAAGTGGATTACGACCTTCATCAGTCGTATATGGATGTCTTGGTTAATATGTTTTTTTCTCTTGTGCAAACCAGCATTTTAAGATACTAACAATGTAATATTCTGAGGACCAACAACTCATCTTATGTCAAGGCATTACATTTCAATTTATGTGAAAGAGAGCTCTGCCATGAGTTATGAAAATGCATCTGAGTGAACTGAATTAAATGAATTCTGGACTTAAATATATTTTCCAAAATTTTACACCACTGAGGTTTTTATATCTTCATCTTCCACCTGAATATTTGAGAGTTTTACATAAAGGACTATTCTAGATTTTCAAGACTTCCATATTGTTTACAGTCTTGTGAACAAATACAATGTCATCAGATGTAGTAGCTGCTCAAGGACATTGGAAATTCTTGTACTGAAGAAGAGTTTAACACGGCATTTCAACATTTATCATCAGGTATGTTTGATAGCTTTTTACCATATGAGTGACTAATACTTTTTTTAGAAACATAATTGTTGTGTGGTTGACTGACTTCTCCAGAGCTAAGAATTGATCTGCCACTCAATATATTAAAATAAACAAACAAACAAACAATCCAACCAACCAACCAACCAACCAACCAGAAAAACCCTATAAGTATAGATACTGCACAATGTTGTGAATAGATTTATGGACATCTTGATTAAACAATGAACACTTGCAGCCCTTGAGGAATGTTATTCTTTTTTTTTTAGTAGATTCTCCTGTGTTGTGTATGGATAGAGGTTTTTGTTTCCAGATTTCCAAGCTAGTTCTGTTAAAATTAATGTTCATACTAGTAAATTAAGCAGGTGATTTCTGACCACACTAGAATATAAGGCCCCCAGCTCCTAGTAGTGTTTTGGATTAGGTGTTAACGCTTCCACCCGATAAATCATGGTGTCAGTTCAAGACTGAGGAGAGGTCCTGGCACAAGGTGGTTTGGACGGGCTATCTTGCCTTAACTGGGAAGAGTTTTAGGGATGCTAAAACATTAGTGCTAGAGACCTGTTTCATCATGTATTTAATTTACCAATATACAAAGAACCTTGGAGACTAATTGATTTAAAGTGATGTGTACTTTTGTATTATATAATACTGTTCACTGTGGTGTGGGCATGGAAATTACTTTTGCAATACAGTCATCTAAATCTCGAAACGCTCACAGGTTTAGAGTAAAATCTGAAAAACTGTGGATGCTCCTAACTCAAATTCATTGTAGCCTGCTCTTTTAGTCATGGTCTCAACATGGATATTCTTACATTTAAAGAGAAATCACAGACCACATAGTAAGCTCCCTTCCTTGTTTTTCTCTTAGTCTAAGCAGAAATTAAAGATATGTAAGACTTAAGTCCACATGCCCCTTTTCACTGAGGATTTGACTTATCCTAGAAAAGTGTAGCCATGAGGCTGAAGGCGGCTTGAGGGTGGGGTTTACTCAGGCTGCTGTGTTGAAAAAGCCCTAATGAAGTGGTAGTTTCACTGGACCGCGTGGCTAAGAAGAAGATGAGATGGGTTTGGACAAACACCTGTCAAATATCTAGCTCTATGAAGTGTATTAATTGTAGTATTTATAGTACTTCTTTTTTGAGGATATGACATAGTGAGAGTATGTATGTATGTATGTGATATTTTCTATTTTCAACAAATTAAGGTAAAGCTGATCAGTCAGAGTTGCATAGCTGTTTATTAGATTTGTTTGTCTACATGTCTATGTATTTTTATTAATGTAACTCTTAGTACCTGAAGCTTCACTAAAAGTCAATGTTTTTGGAATGTTATTTCTGTTTGGTTTTAAATATGCATAACCTCTTAAAAATAATCTCTTGGGTTAGAAAAAGAAAAAAAATAAAAGGTAACATGGAAACAAATCACTAAAAATAAAGGTTCAAACTTTTGTTAAAGTAAATATTTAGGAGCTCTGAAATTCAACAGCCAGTGAGATATTTGCATAAAATCACTAGAAGTAAAAGATACTTCAGATTCTCTTAATTTACTTCTTAGTTCACCTTCTACTCCACAGGTGAATCAAGTAGACTTGGAGATGCTTATTCCAGAAGTTATCTGACATATTCACACACACACAAATCAGTGCTAGATGGTTCACAGCTTTTCTATATGACCTATTCAAGTACTAAATTGTACTTCCTACTAGAAAATGTCTATAAATCTGTATCTAGACTATATTTTATGTTCTGGTTTAATATTGTTACTGCTCACCCCACAAAGAATGGTTAATTTTACTGTATTTTGATATAAAAAAATTATAATTTTTTCATTTACAAATATTTTGTGTTCTGGACAGTCATTATGCTTAAACTTGTTTGTGGTCAAAGAAAATCACTCTCCCTGGTTTGTGTACACCTTTACATCAAAAACTCCCACTTAATGTGCATCAGATCTAATATTCACATAATTTTGCAAATCTTATCTTTCTGGCATGTAGTGTCTTTTATTTCCATCTACAGTAATTTAAGTTCATTTCTGACTGTTAGCATTGCAGAAAAAAAAAAATGTCTATAAGAACATTAAACTCACCAAAAGTATTTAACCACTGTTTCAGTATGGTTTATCTAAATGTATATGAAAGAACAGTCAGAAATGTAAAGAATTTTAAGTTAAATGTTGCAGAATATAAAAAGCCACAGAAGTAGAACTCTCAGTAAAACCTTCTCCTTTTAAGACAAAATATTCTGCAAATAATTTTTACCAACACTAAATATTATGTCACTTAGATTGGCTACATCACTTCAGAAGAATTCTGTGGAACTTGGGGCTGAACAGAGACATGTTAAATATGTCAGTAAGCATTTGAAGACACAAAATATATTTGTAATTTCTATATATAGTTTTATAAGCAATAACCTATGAAGGTAATATCAGAGGAAATAAATCAATAGTAGCAAAATCATACTGTCAAAGAGTTTCAAAAATAGCAATTCCTTCATCACTTCCTCAGCTTAATCTAAGCTCAACTGAGGGCAGCAAGAAACCCACTTTGGGCCAAAACTTTATGCATCCTTGACACTGCATGAAAGGGTGAATTTATAGTAGGGATAAAGTATTTAATATTTATGCCATATCCATAAGAGCTTTTATGTTGTAAAGCATTTTAAAGTGTAGTCACGTTCTTGCATGTGTTTGTGAAACTGGTGGTCACTGAAATGATAAGAGGATTTTGGATTTCAAAATCAGCAGATATTGCCTTTAGAGATAGAGCACGGGCTTTTAGCTACCCTTTTGCCCTGAAGAATCATTTGGTTTTGTTTTTTTTTTTTTTTCCTTATCTATCCACACATACACATATACTGACACCTCCTTATATAAACCACTGAATGATATAATGTAATGCCTAAACTGCAAAAGCTCTTTCTCTTACTGTTGATATTGTAGCCTTAAAAACTTGGAATATTGCTCAAAATACACAATGAAAACATAAAACTAGCTTAGCATATCTGTACAGTTTAGGACTTTTCGCACTTTAGACATGGAGTTCCATAAGGATTTCATGGTGAAATAATACAGGTGGCAAACTATGCACTGCTAGCTGACTTGCTTTTATTCACCTTAGAAAAAAACACAGACACATATTATTCCCAGTATTGCTATTCTGTGTAAGAAATTGTACTATTCAACAGCACATATTGTTTGTTTATTAGTAGTTGATTTTTAGCAATATGTCACATTAAAAAATAATAATTTGAGAAGTATTTTTGTGGAAAACTTAAATAGTACAAGACAATTATATTACTCATTTGTGTTATGACATGACATACAAAATCAAACCCATAAACTATTAACTTGAAAAGAGTGGGCCGGATTCTACTAGATGCAGGATTTGATGTATATCTCACTAAGTTTAAAGAGTTTGAATGAGAAATGGATGGAATTGTTACATTAATTGGATAAGTGTACCTAGTACACTAGTACCTAGTACCTAGTATGCAATGATTCCAGAATTACCTGTACCCTGACAAAATAAAATGAGAAATCTTGATAATATTTTTGGGAATGAGATAAGTACTTAAACACTAGACTTTTTTACTATTTCATTAAATTTACTGAAATGACTCAAAAAAGGATTTATAAAATGACAAGATGGCTTTATATTATCAGTGACCAAACAATCCCTGACTCAAATTTCTGTCAATTAGAAAAGATAATAACTATTTTTTTCTTTAATAAGGTTATGTGTAGACTCTGAATTCATACTGAATTAAATATTTTGAAATGATACATTACCAGATATCGGACCACTCTGTAGTACATAAACTTATGTACCTATGATGGCAGACTACTAATAGAGGAGACAAGTACCGTAAATTTAAAAGGAATTTTTTGATTTTTCTCCCATGACCCATGTAAATGAATTATCAGAGAAAATAACTGAAAGTATGCAATATAATTCTGATGGAAATTAATGAACCTGTAACTTATACAGAACTAAGAAAAGAGATTTTGAAATTAGAGATTTTGATTTCTGTACTTAGCATTACCTGAATTGCCACGGTTCAAGGTTTAGAACAAATGTTTTCAAAATAATTCCTCCTTGATAAACATTGAATCAGCTTAGAATTGGGCCTACATCATACTTACTAGGGGATTCTAGATCATCATAACAACCCCTGTTCATGACTTTTGAGAAAAACAAGTCAATCATAGTTGAACTAGTAATCTAATTTTTAGATACCATCTTTCTTTTTTGAGTGGTTTTGAGTTATTAAATTTATCTAACCAAACATGAGTTAAACTTCCCCTAAATCAGCAGGAAAGCTATAGACTTGTTAAACGACAACAAAGATAATTTCAGTACTAAGTTATTACACTGAGTTTTATAGACCAGATTCTACAACTTTCATGAAAATTTTGCTTTTCAGGTAGATTCTCAACTGTACCATCTGAAACCAAAATACTACTTACTAGGTATCCACACTGTTAAATACTCTCTGAGTAATAATCAAATAGATGTTAAAGCTCTAATAACAGCAAACAAGAACATGATGCCAGTTGAAAGAACCATATTTTACCAAAGTATACCCCTAAACGCTGTTTCTCAAATTATATGTATTATCCTTCTTTTAATAAAGTATACTTTCAGAGCACCCTGTGGTATTTCATACCTACTAAGGTGATGTGGGTTTTTTTGATAAGTTTGCAACTCATAAAAATGAAACTTGTATATCTAAAATACGTCTCCTTTTAATTTAACTGTTAATTTGAAAAGCTACATGATGGTAGGTTATTTCTTTAATTGAAATTCCAAGTGATTTATTGACTTTGGATTGGTAGATTTCAGGAACTGATTAAATGCCTCATTTCAAGGAAAAGAAAATTTTTTTTCTGAAAAAGAACTCAGAATTTTAAGGTGTTTCATTCAGCTTTGTATATAAAAATAAACTAATAATAAGGTAGACTTGCAGTGAAACTGCAGAAGAATATAATTTACAATATTCAGTAAATTTTCAATGATTGTGGAAATGTTTATGATTAGACATTGTTTTATGATGTATTACTTTTGTTTGAATGTTATTGGATTAGGCTATACAATCAGTCCATTAGAGTGTGCCCTCTTTTATTTGGTTGAGTCTACGTCTCAAAAAAAAAAGCAAAATTGTATTCTTATGATAAGAAAGTATAAATTCCTCTTTTCTACTTAAATAAATACAAAAAGCCATCTTCCATAAGACACACTTTGTGCAGATCCACATGAGAATCATTATTCAACAACCTCCTTAATGATGAAACTGTTGTTTTATTAAAATCTTTGTAAGTGCAAAGGAAGTCAATCTGACTCCTTCACTAAGTACACAAGTTCTTTGATGAACGAATTTAAACACGTGAGCAAAATTAAAGAAAATATTTTTTAAAGACAAACCCCTCCACTGGAAATTCACTGTATGTTGTGAAGCAGGAAGTTTTTGATGGCAATAGAATTCCTTGAACATTTTCCCGCATCAAATGACATAGTACATTTGCGTTGTACTTTTCTCCTTTCCTTATTGTCCATTTCCACTTGTGTTTCCTGTCACTGACAGTACCAGACATATTAACGTGTCTATTTTTATGTATATTTCTTGCTGTAGAGCAAAACCTTATTTGAAACTTCTACAAAATAAAATCTGCCACTCTGTGCTTCTTAATATTCTAAAGCAAAGTATGTTTGGAATAGTCAGAATAAATTCTAGTGTCAAAACCAAGATGATATGTTTATGTTGAAAATTTTATCTCAGAAGTTCAGATCATAACACTGAAAAAAATTAAGTGTGACTGTCTGTAGAATAGCTTTGCCACGGACAGTAAACTACACATGGAAATACATATTTTGGAAAATAACAAAAGTTTCCAAAATGAAGGCTTCAGACCTGAAATGAAGGCTTCAGATGTGAACTCTGTGCAATATATGCCTTATGCCCTCAAGTTTGAATGGACACGTCTCTATAACTAGAAACGCTCCTGAGGCATCAGTTTCTGTGCTTTAGGGACAACTGTAGCAAAACCAAATAACTTCAATTTTTTTTTCAGAAGTTTAATTTTTCTACATTTTGGAAGGATGCTCATATCATTTTAACTCATTTCCTTTAATGCCTTTCGTATTTTTTATGTGGATTTCTTGCAAGACATCAGCATGATAAGAGTGAGTTTGAAAATTGTGTTTCTACATAAGGGAGTTTTCCTGAGTTATTTCCCTTGGATTTCATAGAACTTGACTTCTTCCTTAGGACTGCAAAGGAATATGGATCATGCCTGGAGAACTGTCTTTCTCACTGTCACAGTGTGACAAATCTGTCCATTGTCTCTGCTGTTTTCCCTGGTTTTCCTAATTTGCAGTTGGCTAAAAGTTGGCCACTTTTATCTATAGTCTGTAACAGTGATTCAAAACAACAGATTGAAAAAATAACTCATTTCTTTTTACTAATGGTGCTCAGAAGCTAACTATTAATATAAACCATCAAAATTCTCACAGCATGTTGTACTTTTCTTTAATCTTAACGTGTTTGGTGTGACTAGCCTTTCCCAAATATGAAATTGAAGTAACATTTCCAAATCTATTTCTTTTTAAAAACTTTTTTTTTTTTTTAATCAGGCTTGTTACTTCAAGGGTTATGCTAACAATTTGGAATATGAGTTTCACAGTACTGAAAGAATTAGATAAATTTAACTCTGCTGCTAGGGAAAGCCACAGGCAACAGCAAGAGCTAACTGAAAAGCTTTTCATAAAGAGAGACTGGGAAAAAGATCTTATATTTATTGTGCAACAGTTAAAAAGTACTGGCATGGGAGCAGAGAGGATAAGAACCTTTGTTTTTTCATTTTTAGCAAGAATTTTAGGGGAGAGGAGCAGAGGGATTACATTCAGTTTTTTTTTCACATGTAGCATTCTTTCTCTATTCAACTTGACAATATTTTTGAACAGTGTGACTTTGTTTGAAAATGTTGGTAGAAGAGTTGAAGATTGAAGTTCCTTAAATAACATAAGATTTCAGGTACCAAAGTCTTGCAAAGAAATTTTAACTGTTTTCCTTCAAGCACCATATATCTCAAAAAGGCTTACAAAACAAACAGAAAACAGTAGCCTTCACACTCCCAGATTTTCTAGGTTTCTTTCAACATTTTTTTGGCCTTACTTAAGTACAATACCTGAATAGTACACCAGTAAAACAACATCTGTTCTTCAGATACTTAATGGCAAACAAAGGTTCCATCATAATATAAAGACATATTTAGGGAGAGGAAGGAAATTGTGAGAAGAACAAAGACAGCATACGTAAAAGAGGGAGCAAATAGTGCAAGTTAAGGTAATGACGAGGAGTGAAGGTATGGAAAGAGGGGAAAGAACAATGCAGAAGACAGCAGAGGCAGGGTAGGGAATAAGCAAGTCTAATATGCTGGAAGACATTCTTTCCTTGCACTGGGGAAGATTCCAATATTTTCCAACTTTACTGGTAATTCTGTTGTATTTAATTGGTTGTTGTATGCCTTTGTAACTTTGTAATTATTTTCACCAATCACAATAAAACAGACTGCATTTAGCCAGTCTTACAAAAGGTCTAGCTTGTCTCTAAACTTAATGGAGTGCCATTCACACTATATAATGCTGACATTCAGGGACCTAGCTCAAGAGCATGATACAGTTGTGCTACATGTTCTGCAATAACAGAACTAAACTCAGGTTTTTGGAGCTGACTGCCTAGCTAGAGGAAAGACAGAGCACAATGGACAATAAAACTACAAAATATATTATGAAGTGAATTTGAATATAAACATGTTTTAATTTTTTTCTCTGAATGAGCATGATTCATTGGACAGCAGATTGTTTTCTAGTTTTCATGACAAAAATTCATCTGTTATAGTCTGACACTGACTAAATCTTCTAGTGCAAAAACACATCTAAAAGCATATATCCATCTCTGCTGAGATACATCCTTGAGCACAACGAATAGATTTCCAAAGGTAGCAAAGCCAAGTAGAATAGAGCCCCAAAGAAGCTGTGGAGAGTGACTCAATTTTTATTGCTAGAACTGCTCCACTTTTAAAAATACAATAATGGCAAATTATCGCAGCTCACATCAGCAAATGGCAGAAAGGCAGGACCATACTATTTAGCAATCACTGCACAAAATCTGTCACTACATTTCTGAGCAATATTTTGTGTCCACTTGAAGGATACACAACACATTGTCTAGTTTCAGTCAATAGCAACTTTTGTTGCTTTTAAATGAAAACATATATTTAGCTTTTATCTGAGCTCCTCTCAAACAAGGTTTTCGATTCCTTATCCAAATAATGACAATTTTATTTAAAATTTACCTCTGGGTCATCTTTATTACTTATTTGTATTTCAGAAGTATCTTGAGTCCGTACTGAACTGATATCTTTCCAACCAGGAAAGCTTCATCATTTTCATGATATTTCCCTGCAGCTGTTAAGTCAGTTTCCTCTACATAAAATGCTTTTATAAATCCCTTTTTATGATGCATTCCATTTGTAAGGGAGTTCTTAATGACAATTTCTTGTGTACACATATGTTGATGAGGATAACTAACAGTGAAGATATATTTTGGGAGCTGGGAATCATATTGCCATTATCTATTTGTCAAGACAAATATTCTTTTGCTAGGTTGAAAAGTTTTGTTTTGTTTTGTTTTTCTGAGAGGTTTTCTTTTTTTCTTTCTCCTTGGACCAACGTGATATCTCTGTCATAGTAAGAATGAAAATTTTTTCCTTGCATTTTGACTGGGTTGACTAAATACAGGCTTCCTATACTACAGTGAAGTTTCACAATGAGCATGTACTATTACATTTCCAAATGACATATCCCTCACTTCACAATGATTTAAACCTCAAGGAACAACCATTGTTACTTCTGCTGCATTCATTACTTTGGCTCCACATCCAGAGCTCTTCTCTATATAGTAAATAGATATCTGGAATAATTTGTTCCATACCTATTTTTTAATAGATGAGATACTTAAAAGTAAAATCAACAATGACGTTCTATTGTTCCTTTGCCAGTAGGTTAATTGTTATCAATGAAGGACATTATTCTTTTCCATAAGCACATTACACAGTTCCAATTATAGAAGCAGGAAGGAAAGTATTGAATTATGAAAGAACTTTCTCTATAAATTAAAGTCCATGAAGTTCACTCAGCTTTTTGTTCAGTGAACAATGATACTGGCAAATAGACATAATCTATATTCTAGTATCTCTCACCAATGTAGAGTTCTCTAGGAACACTAAAATAACAACCATAATTTGTCTATATACGAGTAGCTAGACCAATGTACTTTTTTTTGCACTGAAGTAGAAGAAAATACAAGTCAGGGAGTTAATGAAGTAAAAGCACTCAAAAAGTCTCTGACCCCCCACTTCTTTCAAAAATCTTAACATTCTACCCAGTACAGCAAAGAAAAAAAAATTCTGTAAAAAAAATTAGAGGAAAATAATTTTTTTAAAGCAGAATAAAATATTTTTAAATATTCTGTCACGGTAAACTATTGTAGACAATATATGAAGAACCTTATCAACTTACTAAGTTGAAACATACTAATAAATGATACATAGACTTCTAAAACTAAAGTTGATTAAGGTCATTTCATCCATTAAATAATTTTCTCATATTAATAGGATTTTTTTTTAAATGAGCAGTTATGTTATGTGCTTTTGTCATTATCAGTAATTGTAGTACTGAGGGGATGTTTTTTAACAATACTGAGATAAAACATTTCATAAATTCACGGAAAGTTAGCATCCAATAATCTGCCCATTAAGCAATCCACAGATTTCATCCTTATAAATTCTCTTTCTAGGGAAAATTGTTTGAGAAATTTATTATTTAAAAAATATTGGACACTTCATTTATTGTGCTTTAAGCTCCATATTTAGCATAAAACAATCAGTCTCTAAAAGAAAACACAAAAAAATCCAGTTTTGCAATGAATTATTTTATTGTTTCTTCATTTCTTTACAAACTTTTTAAATAACTGTTTGTTTCTTTTGCCTAACTTTTATTAGTTCTCTAAAAGCTCATGAAATTGATGATAAGAAAATTATAAAAAACTGCATTTACTTCCTATTAAGAAAATATTGAGAAGTTGCAACACTGAAAATTCCACCAAGTCCTGCTTCTCTTTTTCAATTATCCTGTTTCAGAACCATTTTGTTCAACATAGAGGGAGAATACTTGTGAAGCTTGCTTTTAAATACAGGTAATTTATATCTGTCTACTCTCTGGAGAGTAAACTAATTCAGAAATTTACCCTTGTCTACTCACCCAGTAGCAGTCAAATAATATATACAATTTCAAATAGAGCCTGCATGACTCTTCTAATGCCCCTCTGACTGCAAAACCAGAGTAATCAAACTTCATTAGATTCATTAGCACATAATGACTTTGGAATCTTACTGTGGTGGTAGGAAAATTGGACATTTCTATTTCAAACTGTGGACAATTTAAATTGGTTAAATCTTGAGGCAATAGTGTTCCGATTTTCCTAATAAAATTTTACCAAAAATTATACTTCTATCTGGAAAAATTTTTCTTCCTGGAGGATTTTCACTCATTAACATTTGGTTTCAAATTTTGCTTGCTTCCACTGCTTCAAACCTATTCAGATACTACATTCAGAATTAGGGAATACGCTATCATCATGACTCCAGCTAACTTACTTAAACGTATGTTGTGACTGCAGAGAGACAAACAAGATGTATGTCAAGTACAAGGAACAAGGACCTCCAATACAGTAGAACTCTTCATTTTCTTCAATCTCATCTTCTTATTCTGTCTTCAATCCATCCCTGCAAATAACTCCACCCCCTGTCAGCAAGAGGGAAGGATGGAGCTGTCATTAGATTTGTATTTTGAGAATTTTTTTCCAGATGGTGCACAGTAAGTCAAACAAAAGTTGTTACAGCACAACTGAATAGCTGAATGGGAGATTCATGCAGGTGTGCTGAGGTGAGCACAGCCGGAGTAATAAAGAAGATAAATTAGCATATGAATTTGACTGCTCTTTCTTCTAGGACTGATTGTGTCATGAGGCAAAGGTCATTAAGTACCTCAGCCTTTTCATCACCCTGGGCAGCAATGTTCCCCTCCATATCCGATAAAGAATCGAGAGCCTCTTTGGTTTTCTTTTTTTGTTGATGGACTTGCAAAAACATTTTTTGTTGTCTCTTACAAGAGTGACCAGATTGAGATATGACCTTCCCTGTGTGGAGGGGAAGGTTCATCTCCCTCAACCTACTGTCAAAACTCCAACTAGTGCAGCCCGGTATAACATTAGCCTTCTTTGCTGCAAAGGCAAGTTTCTGTCTGTTCAACTTGGTGGGACCCTCAGATCCCTTTCTGCTAAGTTGCTTTCCAACCAGTCAGACCTCAGAATATACTGGTGTATAGGGTTGTTCCTCCCCAAGTGTAAGACTTTGCTCTTCCTTTTATTGACATTCAGGATGTTTCTGGCATCCCATTGGACTGATAGTATTAGATCAAGTGTACAGATCAAGGGAGGCTATGAAATCAGAAGCTTGTCAGTTTTTGTCCAAATATTCTACAAAGAAACTAATAGTATCTAAACCTAGATTGTTTTCCAGATGCCTTGGAACTTATGTTCATGCTAAAACCATTCTAGTACCTCCCTACTAAAACTCTGGGTTTCTATTTACTTTTTTCAGTTCTTTTTCTCCCCTAAACCAATGTTTGTTCATATTGTCTCACAGACTCTTTCCATGAGATCTTCTTCTCCATATAACCCTTCAGAGAACAGCTGTTGACTTGGACAGGCTATTTGTGAATGCATGACTGTTTAAATAATACATTTCTCCCAGTTTAGTTTGAAGATCCAAGTCTTATCTCACTTGGAATTTTCTGCTGAGTTTTGATCCTGAACTCAAATGTGTAATTCCAGCACTTTTTGCTAACATTTCAGCACTTCCTGTCAAAATAAATGTATCTAATGGAGCAAGCCATGTAGAAAATAACTTCTAGCACTTTTTTATTATTGAAACAAATATAAATCATGCCAGCTCCCAGCCCCAAGCGGAGATGATATCTGCGTTTAAAAATAGCTACTTCAAAGAAGTTCAGAACATATTTGCATAAAACTGTTGTCAGATTATTTATGTTTAGCTCAAGAAGATGAACAGTTCTTGTAAAATGCCACGTGGGGATTTTGCTCATATGGTGTCCATAGGAATGAATAGTTTCATAACTGGATTTTACATAGAATAGTTCGAAGAGTAAATTTTAAAATAATATTTCCCCTCCCATTAGGGTAAAGTACATAGTTGCAGCTCAATGGAGTATAAATTGCATTTGTTTTCTTAAATTTTGCTAATAAAACTTCTCCAGAAGGGGTGCATATTTAGCGTAATTAGATAATTGCCTCCTGTGGTAACAGAGGTAAAGGTTGTATATCACAGTGTTGAATTAGAGGCGCATATCAGATATATATCTAGTGTGATTCACTGAAAACAAAAATATCTCTTTCTTCTCCGATTTTTCAAGCTAATCAGAAAAAACAAGTAGGAAGTGATGCTGCTGAGAGACCTATCTTCACCTTCTGTATATTACACATTTCTGTGAGGATGGCGAACAAACAAACTATGTTTTGTTCCATGCAGAGTTACATATATTGAACTGAAAGAAGACACTGGTAAGTGAGCTCTTCCTGCAAAGATTTTTTTTACAGGGAAACCAGATCCACCGTGACTGAAGTCATGGCATCCCAACAGTACTAGTCCACTGCAACATTGTGTTATATTTAGTCTATTTGAGGAAGGACTTATTTTCCTAATTTGAAGATCGCTGGAAGGCCTTAGCCTTCTTCGCTGCATCCCTAAGTACTCTGACAACATTCCTATATTCCCTCCAAACGCCCAGTCTTTTTCCCACCTTCTGCAAACTTCTTTCTTCCAACTGAGTTTTTCCAGAAGTTCCTTACTCATCCATAGAGGCCTCCTGACTTCTTCGCTCAATTTCTTACTCCTATGAATCCTAAGATGCACTGAGTAATCAGCTGAAAGTCAGCCCAACCTGACATAAAAGAAAGTAAAATGAAGACATAGATTTTTGCACCATTATACTATACCTTTTGTTAATTGATATTCACTTTATAAATAAAATTGTATATTTAATTGATATTGCAGATATATTCATGCAAAACTTTCAGATTTCTTTTCCTGCATAAATTAAGAATTGGATAGTCAGTTATAATTTTTGACAGTCTGTTGCAGTGCATAGATTTCAAGATTATTTTGATGAACAGTTACTGTTAAAATTATCGGTTTACAGGATTTTGAATATTTTGAATTTGTATCAACTTTTTTCCTATCATAGAATTGAGAAGCATAGAATGTTCTGGCTTGGAAGGGACCATTAAATATCCCTGCCATGGGCAGGGAACACCTTCCACTAGATCAGGTTGTTCAAAGCCTCATTAGACCTGGTCTTAAACTGCATCTCTAGGGATGCAGCTTCCGTGACTTCTCTGGGCAACCTGTTCCATGCCCTCACCACTCTCACAGTAAAAAAAATTGTCCTAATATCTAATCTAAATCTACCTTTTTTCAACTTAAAACCATTATCCCTCATCCTATCACTATACTTCCTGATAATTTCCAAAACTCTCCTTCCTTTCCGATTACTTTTTTCCCTTATTTCTCAGTCTGGAAGATTGTCTTTGAACAGGATAACATTTGATGTATTTTAGAAGTTTATTTGGGAGGACTTTTTCCCTTTATTTATGTGAATGTCAAACCAGTTTACTCACAGACGGGCAGATTCCTGTCTTTATTTCTTGCCAAGCTATTACTCTTGGATATTTTCTGTTCTGCATCATTTCGTGGAAGGTAAAGCAAAAACAAAAAGAGGGGAGGGGAAGGAAGGGAAGGGAGCAGAAATTTAATTTAGATGGGAAACATAGTGCTCTAGACACTTCTCTGTGTATATTTCTAAAAATCAAAGACTTCTAGGATGACCATTTGACTAATGTATTACATTTGGTAGACTGGATCATATATTTGGCACTATTCTGATGTCTCTTAGGCTATAATTTGCTTTAAGACATCAAGCTCCCATGAACAAGGTGAAATTAGTCTGGAAAATATGCTGCAGTGTACAAAAGAGACTACAACACATTTTATTGCTGAACAGATCATCGCTGCAATAACTCAGAGGAAAATGCATGTGGGTAAGTATATATTCTAGCTTTCCTTCAAATTCAAGACAAGAATATGTGTTTTCCTTAACAAAGGTTGGAACTTTAGTGAAGAAAAGGGTAACTGTCAATGAAATAATTTTAAAATTAATCAGATGATCTCTAGACAGAAGGAGTGTGGAGTTGCATAGGGAAACTTGGGTCATTTGTTTTTACCTAAACTCTTACCTTTTTTCACAAATGAGGATGAGCAAATATTGCACTATCCTTTAAAGTGTTGCATTTTAAAGAAAGTTAAATTCCACAGTGCCAATATTTATGAAGCTGAAAACTCTTATTTGGATTGGATCTGTTATGATTGGAAGATGTATCCTTTTTAAAAAATTTTTTCCGTAACTAAATGGAAATATTTCAATTTCCTTCATGAAGACAATAAGTACAAATTAGAAATTTGGCCTCTTAACAGCTACAGAATTGCTGTCTAAATTGATGAACATAACCTATCCAAGTTTATTCCATTTTTTTAATCACTTTTGTGAACTGTTCAGTACATGATGTGTATCAGAATGTCTGTTTACAAAACAAAGTTCTTATGAGCAAGATGTCAAAATTCAGCTGTATTAAACAGAATCACTATATGTACTGTTTTCCAGATGCCTGTACCTTCATTGTCCTTGTATCACTTATGATATTAAAATGATGTTTGTCTTGGATCAATAAGATCAATAAGATACAAATTTGAAGTCATTAAACTTTTTAAGGGCTTTTGCTGCTGTACTTATTCTGCACTGGATCTCTTTTCTAGTCTCTTGCTACTCATCATCTGTAGATCTCATACACAAGTAAGTGCCTAGAGTTCATAGACTACTAGTGTAGCAAAGCAGAAAGACTTTTGAAATTCTCTGGATTGCACAAAAGATTGGGACAATATGCTAGAAACTATGAGACCTGGCAACTGTCTTTTTGGGGAAAAAAA
The DNA here is from genome assembly GCA_033556795.1 of Tapera naevia. NCBI lineage: Eukaryota > Metazoa > Chordata > Aves > Cuculiformes > Neomorphidae > Tapera > Tapera naevia. The sequence goes on from JAUMJJ010000014.1 coordinate 5,945,029, forward strand.
TTGGAATATGGTCCTCAGTAACACAAAAGGCAAAGTATATATATAGTTTCATAGCTAGATAAAAATAACTAATGTACAATGAAAGCTAAAATATAAACATAGAAGAAGGGATATGACCAAGAAAGGATTATATCAGTATTATTTAAAAGATCAACAAATAATTATCAAAGAAGAAACAACCGCACTCAAGTACGTTTACTTACCAGCAAAAATTAAACTGTGGCTCTAACCCAGGGCAACATCACATTTCTAAGTGAGTCTGCCAACACCCAGTTGAATCTTCACTTTGCAGCTCTCTGTGATGCCCTACGGTGATAAATGAATACTGGTGTGTTAAATCGGAAGTGCAGAAAACTGCATGGATTAAAACAAAATTAATAGATGAAGATAACCTTAAAATCTGTCCTTTATATAAAAGCTGTAGCTTGGAGCTGAAATAATAAACATTTTTTTTTTTTTTTTCAGTAGCTGCGCAACTAAACATTACTGTTGGTTTGTTTGGTAAATGACGCTTTTTCCTTCTTTTAGTTTCTCATCTACTGTGATCACTTCAAATTTAGCAGCTTTTCAGACTGTATGAAAAAAGTGCCAATGACCTTCTTGGAATAAAGGGTATCTTTACGCCTCCGAAATGTGTGCTACCCAAGACCATGAAAGTCTGTCATATGATGCCCTAATGGCTTTTGTTGTTGGCAGAACAATTTCCTTAGGACTGGATGCATTTTGTCAGCTGTCAAGCTCAAAATCATAGGGTTGCTTGCGTATTGTTTTGAAGGAAGGGCTAAAGGTGAACCTTGAGTGTTGTGTTTATTTGCTTTAATGACTGTGCAAAGCAGGAGTGCTGGAAAATGACTAATTGAGTCCCATTACTTTTGAGTCCCAGTTATTTGTCATAGGATGTTAATTTCTTCTAAGGACATCAGTGGTAGAAGTGCTGCTTTAAGAGCACAATGTCAATAATTGTTTTTTGGTTTAATGACAGTACTGAGAATTGATATATAAATAGTAATTCCTGGTTTAACACCTGGATCACTGAGTCTTGTTCTGGGCTTCTGAGTACAAGTGAAACATGGATGTACTAAAGTAAGACCAGCAAAAGGTCAAATAAGAGCTTAAATCTTCTGTCATACAGTGAAAGGCTGAGAGAACTTGAGTTGTTCAGCCTGGAGAAGAGCAGACTCAGGCATATCTGAGCAATGTGTACAATTATTTGATGGAGAAGAGGAAGAAGACGGAGTCAGGCTTTTCTAAAGTGATACTCAGTGAATGAACAAGAGTCACCGGACACAAACTGTGGGACAAATACTTTTCACTGTTAGGATAACCAAACACTGGAAATGTTTGGCCAGAGAGGCTGTGGATTCTCTATCATTTGAGGTATTCAAAATCCAAATGGAAAATGTCCTAGGAACTTAATATACTGAGAAGATGTTTGTTTTGGGAAACTGACGCGTAGCCTTCTAATTATTATTTTATTTTCAATTCACTTGTCTAGTCTTGTATATAACATTTGAAGATGTGGATGGACATTGTAACATGGTTATTTTCTGGTTTAGGATTCTCTAGAGAAATCCCTAGTGCGCCATGTGATTGCAGAATATATTTTTTGGAGCCTAAGTTTCAGCTTTACTTTAAATTTATGATAGACATACAAAGAAATACCATTATTAAATAATTATAAAAAATAAATTTAAAACCCACATTTTTATGGCTGTGAAATTAGCCTCAAATCTGTCATTGCACAAATGTTCCAACCACGAAATATAATCTTTAATATTTTAATAGAAATTAGGTATAAGTGAAGTTCATTTCACAGGAATAGTTGGCGATTTGGCACATTCAGCAAACACTGAAAATCTCTGAATAACCAAGGAGTCTACTCTGATAAGGACAGAGAATTTAAGCAGCTTTATTTAAACAGTTTAAGTAAACTATTTAAAGGGAAACTAACCCTAAAGAGGAACACTTGAGTAGATTCAGACAGCACCCAAATCTCAGATTCAAGGAAGTGTGGAACTGAATGCCAAGAGTCAGAAAAGTTATAGACTAAGGAAGAGGAACTTGGGGTTGTTTGGTGTTTCTTTTGTAAATTTTTTATACATCAATGCTAGAGGTGTTGCTAAGAAATGAGAAGAGCTGAAATTGTAATGACTATCCTCCCACCCCCCTGTATTTTTGTTTACTATCTCAGCTTGAAAGCTTCTGTATCAAACATGGTCCAGTAATGTTTGAGAAAACAGGATATACTACATTGTAAAATAGGAAGTAATGATGTCACACAGTTATGAGCAGAAGATATAGGCTGTATGTACAAAACAGTGTTCTATTTTCAGGAGAAAATTTTTAAAATATTGTGATAGATAATCTGGTTAACATAAATGTCCATTGTAATGCTATAGCAGTCAAAAATAACTTATTCCTTCTACCTGTTTCTTCCTTTTATGTATTAATAAGAATATTCAATAGGAGTAGAGTTATAATGCTAGTGTCATTGTCTGATTTATTGGAATCTTGTGTATAATTCAGATTATTCAGCTGACACTGCAAGAAGGATATTGAAACAGTTAAAATTTCAGAGAAGAACAGTGAAAGTGATGAAAGCATTAGGAACTGTACCTTAAGAGAAACAGTACCAAAACCCAGTTTGATTGTTGATTACCCTGAAAATTAAGATTTTATTAAACTCTAGTCATTGCAGGGTAGCAAATTGCAAGAAATCTTATGACCTTGTTCTATGTATGAGGCCAGATTACACAATCACGACAATCTCCTTTGGTTTTGAATAAAGAACATGAATCCTATGCTACTCGTCTTCTTCTGTGCTCGTACTGCAGTCAATTAGGAGCCAAATCACTCAGGCTGTCTAGCCCAATTTGTGAAAATGTTGATAGACAGTCTAGATAATTGACATTCGAACTTTTATGTGAAAATGCTGCTCATCTATCTTGTTAAGAACGAGTATTCTCAAAACAACAGTTCTGAGCATTTGAGCTACCTATTGATAAGTATTGTCCTGTGTTGCTCGTTATTATTTCATTTAACTTCCATAGATAATCTGTCTATCACTGCAACTGGAGTGCATTTCATCCTTCTTGTAGCAGTTTCAGTAGGGAAAAGAATGTGTAGCTATGCTATAGATACTTGCATGAAGAATAAAGTTCTTTTGCCTTTAAAGTATTTTGCAATATGATTTGATAGTGACCTCTAGCAGTAGTGGATTTACCTCTGCATATTGCTTGCCTTTTTATAATTAATATACTTACAAAGTTTTAAAAACTGAAATTGTTGCTACTCCAAAAAATTTAGAAATACAATCTGATGTATGTTTTTAATGCTCACACTCACCAAATGTGACTAAGTTATTTTTATAGTACATAACTTCTTGTAAGAGTACAACAATAGTGTAAACACAAACTTCTTTTTGACACCAGAAATATAAATAGATTGCTCAGAATTGTCCCATAGTATTTCCACCTGCATTATTTTCTTTTCTACAGCCTGTCACATGGTTAACCTTTGTGAGTGGTCCTAGAGTTGTTTTCTCAGAGACATTCAATACATCTATCCTCGAGCACGGGAGCAGTTCGATTCTGTAGCTTTTGTGCAGTACCACAGATATCAGAAGGAAGGATTCACTCAAGCATTGAATAAGACTAAATAGTCCTTTGTGTGGTTTTAGAAGACCAAGGACATGTTCTGGGCAATCCAGAGCAGCAGGACCTTAGTCTGGCTAAGGCATAGAGATATCAGCAGGCCTTGCAGGAATGTTGTGGCTAGGACACCTGCAAGAGGAATTTGGCAAGATAAGCAGCCTAGCAAGTGAAAAACAAGAAAGGGGGGCAATGCACACGTCATTGAAGCTAAGACCTTGAATAGGATCTGAAACTTACAACAAAGACGGATGGACAGTAGAGACTGACCTATTGTAAAGAAGCATTATTCCAGCCAACAGCACGTGTTAACCAATCCTTATTGTTATGCGTGAAAGTAGATAAGATAGAGTATATAGCCATTAGCAGTAAAGCAATAAACTCAGCTTGTGTCTGATCACATTGATCATGTGATGAGTCCGTGACTTCCGCATCAACAGTCCTTAACTTTCTTTGTATTTTAATTGTTGTGTATGAATACTTTATGGACTGCATTGGTTAGTGTTTTCTGTTATTCCTGGTTGGAAGCTCATCCCCATACAGCCACTTGCTCACACGCCTGCACTAGGATGAGGAAGAGAATCAGAAGGGTAAACCGAGAAAACTTCGTTCACTGGGATAAAAAAGTTTAACAACGAAAGTAAAAGGTGCACATACAAGCAAACCAAAATAAGGAATTAATTCATTACTTCCCATCTCCAGGAAAACAGGGTTTCATCATGCTTAACATCTACTTGGGAAGGCAAAATTCTGGATATTCTGCCTTCCTCTTCCCACTAGATTTTTATTATTGAGCATGACATTATATATTATGGGATATCCTTTTGGTCAGTTGGGCCAACAGTTGGGTGTCCCCCACCCCCCAATTTCTTGTTCAACCCTAGCTAACTCACTGACAGGGCAGTGTGAGAAGCAGAAAAGGCATCAACACTGTAATGTTTAGTAATAACTAAAATATGTATGTGTTAACAACACTGTTTTTGTTATGAAGCCATAATACAGCTCCATACAAGCTACTCTGAAGAAAATTAACTTTATTGCAGCAAAACCAAGTGCACTTTGCAAGTCAGAATTATCAGAACAGGTTTTGCTTCTGCTCTTTCAATATAGTGCCAGGTTTTTATTTCCTTATGCTTGTATTTACATAACTAAATCTCTAAAAGAAATTAAATGCATGTCAAAACACGTATTGAAGGAAAGTTTGGTTTAGGGATGCCTCTATTGAACCGGCTTGGGTACTGTTCTGGCTCACAGTTTGTTTCCTTCTGGTATGCAGTGGAACAATATTGTGTTACTCTGTAATATGTGATAGAGGAATAATACTATTTTAATCAAATCTGTGATTGAGAACAGATATTGAATGCAAAGGCCTTTAAACTATAATAAAGCTGAGCTACCAGCTCTTTTCCCTTCTGTTTCTTTACGCTTACAAATTTTGGGTTTAATACAATTTATATTTGCTAGTGTTGTCAAAAAATATTTTATTAATTTGCATCAACTAAAGCTTCCCCTTTGAGAATCCTGTTTGAAATTAATAGGATTTGATTGCTCACACTTCTACATGCAAGTTAATGTGATCCAACAGGCATTGCTTCTGCATATAAACAAATAGTGTGAAATTATAATTACAAATAGTAAGTAGAGGAAGAGAAGCAAATTCATCTAATTTTCATGCAAGTTATATGTCTACTTTTTTCCTTTTAATTTCATTTAAGACACATATTTCTTTTTGCTCTAGCAGTACTAGTGAGCATGAGGGAGCAGTGAATAATACTGAATATGATTCGAGTACATATATTAATATGTTGTAACAAAGATTTTAAGTAAGCCCTAATGAAATTTTGTATTCCTTAACCTAGCCTGGTCTTTGTACCTAAGCTGATTTATTGATACACAACACCACAGTGTAGCAGGCAAAGTTTTGCAGTTTTAAACAATTAATTCTGCACTTCTTTCACCCAGTTAGGTACAGATAACACAATATTGGTTGTGGTAAGTGTGATACATATTTTTTGTGCATTATTCAGTTATGCCTTTCCTAGGGTGACGTTAAATAGCAACAATGAAAAATCTATATTGCTTCGCTCTTGTTGCATACCAGGTCTGGCAAAGACATTTGGGAAACAGGAGACTTCATTTGAGGAATGAACCTCCTCAGCTGGGAGTTCAATGGAGCAGGCATTTCTTCAGTCTAGCAAGATAAGCTGTCAGAATAGTGAAGACTTGGAGTGGATTTGGAGGGACTTTGCTGAAATGAGCTTCTAGCACTCAGAGCAGGCCTTTGAAATCCCAATCCTTCAGTCTTTACCTACCTTTTAAGGGGTTTGTTAAAAGGAGCAACAATTAAGATGGCTGCCTTTGCCAGTATTCTTGAGTGCCGGGAGGAGGAGTGAGAAAAGAAAAGACTTTTACTTGCTGGTTGTATGACTTTGCATTCTGTGTCTTGATCTGAGTGAATAAAAATAGATATGCACAAGACTTTGCAAGTTCAGAGAACAGTCTTGGAGCAGGGGTTGGGGGAAGAAAAAGAAGTTCTTCAGAACTAGAATCAGGAAGGATTGCACAAGTCTCTTATCCTGAAGGGAGATTGTTCTTCTGCGATGTAACAGTGATAGGAATTTGAAGAGAGACAGGGAGCTCTGCTTCAGAAACAAGTTTGCTGTGATTCATGATGGATTGTGGTGATGAACAGAGCAAATTCATGCCCTATTGGCAGAATAAAAAGAATAAACCCAACAAATAAACAAACAAAAATGGAAACTGTGACAGCACTTTATCATTTTTTCTTTAATCCTTGATCTGGATTGTTATTCATTGCACAAGAAGGAAAGCAGATGAAAGCAGAACTTGGAGTGATGATAATTAATTGTTCTAACAAAAATGGCAGTATGTAACACTTCAATATACTGAACACTTTGATTCAATGGAAAAGAATTCTACAGATGTCAATCCAGGATTCAATCTGCTCACAGAAAATGAGGAAAAAAACCTCATATGAAATTTTTATTCTGCCACATTCTTGGTGCAATGTGATAGTAGATGTCAGTCATGTTTCAAGAAAAGGTTTGCACAAGTAAAGTAGTTGACGACATCCCAGTTTTATTGAACTTACAGAATAAAAAAGGGTTTGGCGGGACTTTTTTTATTTTTCTGTGCATATCTGTTGAGTAATATAACATATATTATTTATATATTTTAATGCAGAACATTTTTTAGATGAAACATCCCCAGATATTTATTAAAAGGTCAGGGACATGTTTTTAATAGACTTTTTTTTTTTTGTAGCAATAGGAAAGGGGTAATTGTTTTAAACTAAACATGTTGCATTCAGACTAGATACTAGGAAGAAATTTATTAAGACGTTGATGAAACACTGGAACAGGTTGTCTAAAGAGGTGGTATATGACCAGTCCCTGGAAACATTTAAGGTCAAATTGGATGGGTGTTTGAGTAACCTGATCTAGTTTAATATTTCCCTGCTTATTGCAGGAGTTTGGACTAGATGCCTTTTAAGTGTTCTTTCCAACCTAACCCATTCTATGGTTCTATGATTCTGTGATTCTATGCTTTTATAGAAGTACTTAAATAATTTTAAAAGACAGCATGAGAACCTGTTATATGTGAAGATAACAGAAAGAAAGAAATACTGTTATATAAGAAGTTAACCTTAGTCCTGCTCTCATGTGTACATGAATTATGAATTACACAATGGAAAGACAAAACAGGAAGTTTGATAAAGTGAAAATACAGAAAGATAAAAAAAAAGAAAAAAGACAATATTTAAAAGTCCATTTTAAAAACAGTAGAAACACATAGACAATTTTCATCTAAATATACACGTTGGTAAAAATTTTTAGTAAGTATACTGGAACAAAAATTTTATATGTACTGCACTGAGGTTTTTTTAGAGTAGCTGGATATAGCAAAAGAAGAGAAAGTTGGTTTCTTTCTTGTAAAAATTGCTGAGGTTTAAGTTGCTGGCAGCTAATTTAAAGAGGAAGAAGAAAGGTATCAGACTGTGTCTGAAAGAGTACACATTTTAGGGATCAGCAGTATATTAGACGGAAGAACACAAAAATATATTTTGAATTTCCTTTCCAACTCCAGTGAAAATGTGACTAGGAATTAATTTTAAAGTAAATTGCATTCAATGTTACTCACATGATTTGTGGTGGTTATTTTCATTGATTGTGTAAACAAAAACTGAATATATGTGTAATTCAGTATCTTTGCCCTCTGAAAAATCCCAAGGAAGAACATTTTCTCTCAAGTGTCTTTTCCAGTTTATAGCAAAAAACAACATCATCTTTACCCTTAACATCCACGGGCAATATGGAGGAGAAGCAGAGGAAATAAAATCAGTTTAAGAGAATGTTGGTAGATGTCAAACTTCATGCTGTAAAGACCTGCTCCAGAGCTTAACTTGATGCATTGTAAGCAGCCCTAGTGTGAGTCCTAGCATAAAGATAAGTGAATATGCAAAGTTTTGAAGAATAATGGCTTTGGTGGCACTTTTATTATTTTCCTAGGAAACTGCAACAGACCATTGAAGTGGATGTCTGAATGAAAGTACAGTGGACCTGATTTAAAGCACAACACCGTTTTTTTTTTTTCTAGATTTTTACTTTAACTCTTATTAGTTATATGGTATATTTTTGTGCATTTCAAAGTAGCTTTTTTTGGTTAAAATTTGTCAGCATTTATTGCTTTGGAGGTTTCAGAGGCATTCAAATAGAAATGCAATTTAATAATTTTAGAGTATTTCAAATTATATTAATGTTAACCAGAATTAGAATTAATTTATTTTTTAAAATATTTCTCTCAATTGTTATGCCAGTGATAAAAGCAGTGAAGCATTATACATCTTTCCCTAAACTAGAAATCTAAAACTTGACCTGGAGTTGTGTAGTTCCTTTGAACATCTGTGTAAATGATAACCAGCTGAGATGCAAATGTCTACAGGATAGACATTTGTGAGTCCTAGTCTGACTGACTGAGCTACACACCTTGGATCTAGATTTTTTTAGTGCCCTTGTGATCTCTCTTATTAAAGTGACTTTCCTAAGTGATTTAAATTGAGGGTTTTTTTTGTATATTAAGTGGAATGTATCATATTACTATAAGAAAGATGATAGTCCTTACTTTTTCCTTGTCTCACTGACAATGGCAACACAGTTCAATAGACTTCTCTACTATGAAAGAAAGGAAGATTTTTTTCTGCTTTATTTCCTTCAGAAATATTAGCATGATATTGTGACCAGTGGTATGTGTTTTATATTGGTGACCTATCGTGTCTGGCTGCACTTGATTTTATGTAATACACACAGCACTGTACACAATGCAAGTGTAGAGTGAAAATTTTGCCTGGAATTTGTACAATTATCCACATTTTGAGGTAGGTATGACTTCAAGTGAAAGAGTCTGAGAGATTACTAGGCTGTTTTGAATAATTAGTATATTTGTATACGCTGCTTTGTTATTAGTTATGTTTTCTTGCAAACTAGACATGATGAGATAGAAAGAAACCACGCTCCAGATATATCACTAATACATTTTAAATCAACAGGGCCACATTCTTGTGGTTTGACCCCAGTGAGTAACTAAACTCCATGCAGCTGCTCACTCACTCCTCCTCCCATCTGCAGTGAGATGGGGAGAATTAAAAAAAAACAAAAGCAAAACTCATGGGTTGAGATAAAAGTTTCATAGGACAGCAAAGGAAGATAAAATAATAATAATAAAAATACAATATACAAAATGAGTGTTGTACAATGCAATTGCTTGCCACCTGCTGACTGATGCCCAAGTTGTTCCAAGCAGCAATGCCAGCTCCCTAGCTATCTCCCCTCAGTTTATATACTGAGCATGATGTCATATGGTACAGAATATCCCTTTAGCCAATTTGAGACAATTGTCTTGCCTATACTTCCTCCTAGCTTCTTGTGCGTCTCCTCACTGGCAGAGCACATGAAGCTGAAAAGCCCTTGGCCTGGTATAAACACTGCTTAGAAACAACGAAACACCAATGAGTTATCATCAGCTTTATTCTAATACTAGTAACTAGGAAGAAAATTAACTCTATCCTAGCTGAAACCAGGATACATTCTTAGATTAAACAGCACCTACGATATATTTACTGTTCTTTTTGACTACAACTGCATTTTAGTATACAAGATCGATAACCTATCTTTACTCAGAAAACTGATGAAATCACAGTTTCTGTGTGATTTTGTTCAGGAAATTCTAGTTGTTTCACTCTTGTTTAAGGTTATGCTTCAGGTAAACTTCAGGCAACAGGTAGCAAAGTCTCAAACAGGAATTAAATGACCTTGTTTTAATGTCTGGACATACAATATTACTGTGAAACTCTTGTAAGAAATTTCTGACTATGACAAATATTTTATACAGTGGTGTATTTCAAAATGTTGCTACCGTATTGCTGATTTTTGTATTTGTCTTAATTAATGATCTGCAATTAAATTCAACATGACATCAAATTCTATAGAGAATTGCTTTTGACTTTGGTCATAAAATTATATCGTCCGTATTTATGTTACATATATCAGGAAAACTGTATTTTTTTTTCTTTAGCATATTGCTTCACAGTCTTTCTTTCAAGAAAGAGTGAATGGAAGTGGTAGGGAAAAAACAGATCTCAAAAGGGTACATGCATAGTTTTCATCAAAGATCAGTTAATTTGCACTGTGAACATTAATGTAGCAGGTTACACGTGCAATGTCTGGTTGCATATGCAATGTCAAAATACAGAATATTATTAATCGAGATCATAGCAAAATGAAGATAATTCTGAGACTTTTAACGAGGGTAACAACATAAACAGAAATATTGATTTATTTCTGTTTTTACCTCATTTTGATTGGTTTATCATTCATTCCCTCTACAGAATGGGAAGAAACAGAAGAGAAGAAAAAATATTAGAGAAGGTGTGTGGCTTAATATGAACTAAAATGAATTTTATAATGCTCTAAAATTTTAGTTTCTCTCTCCTTAGTAAGTTTTGGATTGGGAAAAAAAATGAACTGTGACAATCTTTCACTGAAACTAAGTGCTGGGAATAATTTTAAGAGATTACTTTTTCAGTAACAGTGTTTCTCTTAATATTCAGTCATATAATCCGAAGTTAACATGCTAGAGGAAGGATTGAACATAACAGATTTCATATGGACTTTTAGCTCATTTTACTAGTAGTAAAATATTTTATTTTTACTATGGTAATATTAGAAAACAGTAATATATTTATTATTTCTCATACAGTTTGATGACTTTAGCTGTCTATTAAAAATTACATCCAGTTAAAAAAATTTCTCTTGGCCACAAGATGGTTTTAAATGGTCTAATATTCTTAAACCATTCCTAATGCATATTATTCTATCCTATCTTTAAAATCTATGGTGATCAAAGTTCCAAAAACTACTGAGAACTTCCTTCAACTTCATGCAGAAAGAACCCTGGTTTTCAATTTCTGTAATCTGAATCGATTTGAATACTGAAGTTACATTTGTTGTGACTTATCCTCTCTTTGAAATTAGATTATGTAATTTCTCTATGCATCAATCATTTCTAATTCTTTAATATTTTTTTTCCTTTTAGTACCTAATCTGGACTAAACATACTATTTTTTTCTTTGTAGACATCTGATTGTGGCCAAAAGCGGACAGTGCTGGGATATCTTGGCAATGAAACAGGGATAGTGGCTTGAATTAAATCTGAGAATCTGGTTTAAACTTTACAGCTTAATGATATATTTGAAAATTTCAGTCTAAGATCATAGAAGTTTATAAGACCATTCTATGAAATTTTTGCACTCATAAAAAGTTTGAAAAATATCCTACAAAGAAGGAAATATAAGCAAATAGATACAAGGCTTGTGGAAAGCATTATTTTTTTCCTCTCTTGTGAATTAGACCATTGAGACCTTTATGCTCAACACTTTTTGAACAGGGATTCAGCTGATTGTTTAGTAGGCAACTCTGACAACTCCAGATATTGGTTGCTTTTCTGCATTCACTATTCATTCTTTAATTCCCTGTGGGAATCTTGTCAGAAAGTTGTACAGTGTGACTAATTGTGAAGAAAATGTCCTGATCAGCTTGAATAAGGAAAAAAAACCCACAGTATGACAGTTTCTAATGTTGATAGGAATCTCAATTCTGAAGCCTTGCCTGAGTCAGTCTGCCTGGAAAGGTGACAACTTGCATGGACTAGTAAGGAAGCAGTCTTGAATTCTTTTCCTGAGAAGCTGGAAATATTTAGGAGTTGAAAATAAATCTTCAGGTAAAAAGTAATGTGTATGTAGTCAAGAACAATTATTAGCATAGCTATGTGTCATACACGTTGCAATATCTAAGAACGTCTAATATTTAATTTGATGGAATAGGAATCAATAAAATATGATAATCAGTGAAGGAAAGACACCAATACTGATGTTTTTATTGGGTTAAGAAAATCTGGAACAAAACAGGTTTGCTGATGGAGAATACGAATACGAAATGGGAAAAATAGATGAGGAAAGAAAACTGAAAACTGAACAAAACACAGGGAATACTCAATGTAGAACTGGTGTACTGAGAGGAAAACTTTGGTGTAATAAATATGTTTTGTTTGATAATGCTGAGCTGGTAAATAAGGCAAGAGAAAGAAACTCTCTGCTGAATTAAATGAGATCAAGCAGAGTGAATCTGATAAACCAGCAGTAGATAGAGGGAACATGGGCTAGGTAAGGAAAAATTCTCAGGCAACAAAACAGTTATTTTAAAGGAGTAAACGGTAAATTTGGGTGTAAATACAGAGGAAATAGTAGAGTGAGAAAATAAAGGAGGGAAAGAATACTAGAATTCTGGAAGGTGATGGACAGACTTTCCAAGTGTAAGTTAAAAGAGGAGGTGAATCTTGAAATCAAGACTAAAATAAAGGTAAACAAAATTTTAAAGAAAAGAGAATGATGAATAATACGCAAAGAAAGAAAAACTCTATTTTTATGTGCGTGTTTGTATATGAATGCTTTTATGTTTTATGTATAGAAGGAAAATTGTTGTAAAATACTCTTATCAATCATCCCTTTTTAAAAGTCTAAATGGTTTAGCAATGGCACAGATGATATGAAAAATATATGTGTGTGCAGGAACTTTCCCAGCTTTAGAAAATGAAACAAACAAGTGCTCTACAAATGAGCAGACACCGTATATATTACTTAGACAATAATCAGGTGAGCACATGCTTCTCAGAAAAGGAGTTCACCCATAAGTCGTAATAGATACTGTATGATGCAAAGGAAGTCCTTTCTACTTCAATCTATTTTGCTGCCTCTGTGTAAATAGAAAAGGCTCCTTAGCTAAGCTGTGGGCTAGGATGTTTTTCAGAGAAGGGTGTCGTGATATTGCTGAAGGCAGTCTCTTCTGTCATCAGGCCCTTCAGCATAATGTGTTCACCATGCCATTTTCTGCAGTGTGCCAGGACTCTTTTTCCTCTCTAAAGAATTTTAGAGAGTTTATGTTCAACCACCAGGCCAAAATTGCCCAGGCATATGTTTGGAAGGAAAGTAGTTTTTCTGTCAGCCTCAATTTTGATACAATGATTGATGACTTGCATTCAGAAGACAGTAAGTGATAGCCTTGTTTCACTATGACAATAGCGTTGATTTTATTTGAGTAAATCTACATAAAACAAATAGTGAGACAGCAATATCTGAAAAGCTCTAGGGTAATAATATTTTATGTTCCTTTTCTTCTCTTTGTCAAGCAGAGAATCTCTCTGGTTTTTAATATTTTTTTTTTTTTTGGCTCATAGTCACAAAGCCTTTCGTATGGTTCAGAATTTAAGCAAAAGGTGTTTGCAATAGTATGATAAGCATAATGGTGCCAGTTAGCACTTCAGAACTAAGAGATGACTGGCCATCTGGGAAAAGGAGTAATTTAAGGTCAACACATGAATAACGATAAAAGCTCAGATCAACTTTTTTTCATCTGCAGCAGCTATGCTGCCGAAAGATTGATATTAAAGTGCAAAAATCAAGTGTTCTATGTTTCAGCAACAATTCATTCATAAATATCAGTAGATCTGTCACATCTCCTTTTTTTTCCAAGCACATGGAGTTTTCGAAGCAGAATTAAATGCTCCTCTCAAACCAATGCCACCTATTTCGAAGGAAGAATGGTATGGCACTACTTAAAATATATTTCTGTTTAAGATGCAGTTCCCATGAAAACAAGGTTGATAATTTGATAGAAAATCAGTCTAGGTAGTAACAGCCTGAAATTAGTGTAAATTGTCTACTGCCCAGGGAAAAGAAAAAAAGTCTCATGCATACAAATTTTGCTAAGCCCAGCAATCTTAAACAGATCAGTGTGGAATTCACTCTGGATACTGTTATATACATATTTACTTGTTTGTGACACCCAAGTATACTGGAAACTAAGCAACCCAACCTGTCAAGGTAGAGTGCATTCTGCATATTCACTGGAACGCAGATGTGCGAAGGCGTATGCATGTGCAAAAGTGAAGTAGGTGTAAAACTGACTCTTCTGTTATTGCTAATAGTATATCACAGATATTAGTTTGTTATGGTTTCTATGCTTACGTAAATGACCCTTTTAAAAAAATCTTTTTCTTCCTGAAATAAATCCGATAATGTATTCGAAAGTTTGTTTGTACTTCATATGCAATTGAGAGTGAAGTGAGAGCCTTTGCCATCAAAGTGATTATGTCAACCTAGATGAACAAGGTTTTTTTATAATTTTTTGAAAATAATCTGATTAGTTTAAATGACAAAGGAAGGGCATTCTAGTTCAGTTCCTCCAAATTAAGTGGCCACAACTCCTAAAGAGAGAAAACCTTGTCTAATAGGTCATTTTCTAAACTCTGGGAAATAATTCCCCAGTTTTGTAGACACATATGCAAGTATACAGTCATCTTTGTGCATATACATTATATTATGAAATGTTAAGTTAATGCTTAAAAGAGATCCCAAGGAATGAATGAACCTGGAGTTTCTTCATAGATCTTCTTTAATTGCCTAATGCAAATAACAGTTTGACCTGAAGAGAGAAAAAAACAAACTTACATACTCCTTACAGATCTCTCATTTCTGGAATGAGAAAAATCTGTGTAAATATACATTTCATTTTTAGAAACAAAGCAAACGAGGCAAGTGTCATGTCAGTGCAGCTATTGCTAAGCTGATAACTGCACCTGAACTAACTATTATGAAGCTAGCCTAAATCTCTATGCCATAGAAAATCTCATACAGGTTAGCTAGGCAAAATAAAAGTCGGAAGAGAATATTCTTTTATTTAATAAATTCATATAGGCATTGAGCAAATTGGAAAAAGTATTATATTTGAAGGGCAAGGTTCGCATGAGAAGAAATGTTTGTCAACTTACTGAGAATTAATTAGCCTGGAAATAAAAAAAAAATCTGTTTGCAGAACATGAAAGATCTAGAATATCTTTCTAGTACTAGCAGCAGAGATATGAAAATCCAGCTACATATGAGTCTGGAGGATACAGTCAAAACAATCCACAAACAGATTGCATGCCACTCAGGATAAGGAGATTTTTGTATTCCTACAATTCCATAATAATAAATCTGTTAAAGTATTTTACTGTTTCAGTGAATATTCATTATGTCATATTCATTATTTTGGTGTGGGATTTAATTCTTGTGTTTCTATATTTTAACAATAAGAATTATACATTGCATGTGATTCTTAGGAAAACAATAATGGGAAACATACTGCATAAGATTTTTCAGAATGTCTGTACCTATTTTCTTTAAAGCCTTCCTATAAAATACTATCAACATTTAAAAGATTTTTAGTGGTGCTCATTATTCTGTTACAGAAGCTCAAGCTGCATACATGCATAGAACTACACAGAATTATTTTTGGGAGATTGAGTCCATTGTTTGATTATTTGATTCATCTCTTGTATCTTGCTTTTTATATAGGTATAACACCTGTCTCATCATATACATATAGAATTAAAATATAAATATACTTTTGCTTCTTTCCACTTGTGGATATCCAGTAGTCAAAACACAGGCCTGAGTTAAAGAATCGGGTACATTTTTTCTAAGTACTTCCTTCCTGTGAAACATATTCCCTGTTAAAAAAAGATGCCTGAAAGAGAAAACCAAATAAATTAACCTCCACTTCAAAAAAAAACCCAAAACATCAAAGCCTGAACCATAATTATTTCTCAGATTTACTATAAGATATGGTTTAAAGTTTAGATCAACCAAAGAATGCTGATGAGATCTTATACAACATCAGAACGGTGACCTCTCCAGAGTACCTGACAAAGTGTGCAGAAAACCTTCACTGGGACTCAAGCTCTGCCAAGGACTTTCAGCCTTACATTTGATGAGACTTTTCAATACACAGCTAATTTAGCTCTTATTCATGTGCAGTGAATCTTTTCTCTGTTGAGAACTTTACGAGCTCAGCAAAAAAGTCTACTGTGTATTTTCAGTCCACAATTTTCAAAGGCTTATCATATTGTCAAATCAAAATGAGTTTCCTATAGGACAATAAAAGACAACACTCCTCAGTGAAGGTTATTCTGTTAAGCTGTAGCTTTCAAATGAATTTCAATATTTTTGGCTACAGACACCCTGGAAAATAAATGGCTATGAGATTTATTTTACTTTTAATGTAACAATGAAAAATTTATTGAATGGTAAAATAATTGCTGTAGGAAAAAACCCCACACAAAGTCAGCTCTGTCCAGCTTCTGATAGTTGGGCATGAGTGAATACCAGGATTAGCACAGAAACGTCTTTTTTATTGTCAAAAAATAAGTGAAGGTTCCTAGAATACAGTCCTATGCTGTATAGTGCAGTTTCTGCTGCATACATGATGAAACTTCTAGTTTTCTTCCAGGATATTCTCAGATAGCTATGACATTGTGTTCTGTCTTGTAAGTTTTTCTTATAGTGCTTAGGAATGATGTTTCATTGCAACTCAGAAGTCACTGTCTAATTATACAGGAGGGGATAAGAATGGAGTGAAACTACAATTTTAAAATAAATGGTTACATGGAAATAAAGAATATTTAGTTTTAAAAAGGTGTACTGACAAGGAGATAAACAAAAATAATAGACAAATAAACTAAGCCACTGCATATACGTTATTCTGCAAAGTCAGAAAATGAAAAAAACAGAAACCTATTATAATTATGCAATTACATGCAATCATGTGGTCACACATTTAAGAACAAAATTACAATTCCGTATATAACAGTGTAGAAAATGTTACATACACAAGCTTAATCTTGCAATTTCTCTTTAGAATTTGACTTTTTAACTTTAAAAATGACTATGTGCTGAAAGCCTGATTTCCTAGGCTTTTATGAAAGTAAACAGAAAATGTTAATTCCATAAAAGTCAGTAGAAAATACAGACACGCCATGCTGATATTTAGAAACAGTAGATACCTGTGCCCCTTGCGTGAGTAAAAGATGTTATTAATAGATTATCAAGCTCTGTGGAACAAGATAAAGAATGGCACTGGAAGATCATTTCCATGTAGAGGCTTACAAAGAGCCACTTCATTGGTTTTCAAATTATTCTGACATCATATTGAGGACTCAAGCATTTCATTTTATCCTGTGGGTTTGATGTTCCTAGTCACATCGACATATGCTTTCTCTGTCACCTGATATATCAACTGCATAGCATAAATATATACAGAGAAACCTGTGGATCATATTTTCTGTCCTTGTATGTTGATCTGCCTCTTTTACCTTCTTTCTCTCTCCTTATTGCCACATGATGATTCCCATTCTTTTTAGTTTACTATCTTTTTTTCCTAGTTTAGGGACATTTTCAAGGAATTTTGTGATACCACTGCACTGATTGCCTTGTATCTCTGTGCCCTTTGGGAACTGGCATGCAGAGCAATGATTGTACTAGATCCTGCTTTAAGTGTTTGACATTACAGGTATCCATGAACTGTTTCATCTTTGAATGAATACATACACAGTAAAGATTAAACAAAAAAATGAACAATGAAAACTACTTTTTGAGAATATAACCACCAGTTTGTCATATTTCTCTATTGGACCTCCTCAGCTGAAACGCTCCAAAAAAATTTGTATTAAACCGACAATCAACTTATAAATTATTTTATTTCCTCTAGAGTTATCTTCTGCTTCTCTTTTCTTTAGTTATGCACGATTTTTTTTGGTTTTTTTTTGTCATATTTCTCCTGACCTCCTGAGTCTTACACAGAGTACCTGATCTCAACATTTGATTATGAGTTAAACTTCTGCAGCTGGGCTGTTAAAAGAACTTCCCAGTTAGTCAAGTGAGACAAAATACCTTTATTCACCTTCAAGACAAACAGGAAAGGAATAGATCAAGATCACATTTTCACAGTGTCTCTCTGCTGGAAAGTCCTAGACAGCGTCGATAGAGATGAATCAAGATGCTGCTCTTAAGCATGAGACTTCATGTGAATTTATGTTAAAGCAAAATGTTACATACTACCTAAACAGAAAGAGAAATTACTTTATTACTGCCAGAGTCTGCCATGCTATTTTATATATACTCAAAGAGGAGGGAGAATAGAAGACTGAAGAAAGTTCTTTCTCCTCAGGACTCAGCAACAGAATGATATGGTAAGTATTTCTAGCCTTTTTTGAGCTGACAGCTCATAGACAAGCTGTCCAGTTTAGGTTGAAGATGTAGACTTAGTGTTTGTCTATTGAATTAAAAGTGATGTGTTAAGAATTGTTATTAAAATCTCTGAACCGTTTCAAGAACAAAGGCCTAAAGAACACCCATGGAAATACTAGAGTTTTATTTCATAGGTTTTCAGAGGTACGTAGGCATTTTGGATGTCTCTCTTTTTCTGTACTCAAATGGAATGACATTCCAATGGAGTAGGAAGTTCTAAATATGTTCTGAAAATCAGCTTTAAATCAGTTCAAAATATAGAAAATTAATATTTTCAGTTTTAAGAAAACCAAGATATGAATGTTTAGAAAATATTGATTTGTAATGGCAAAACAAGGATCTCGATTACTAAACAGATTTTTTTTTTAAAAAGGTCCTTCGTAGGTGACATGCATTTGTTGGTTTTACTTCTATTTCTGAAATATACAACACTGGTCAGTATGGAGTGATCTAGGCATAAACAGTTTTTAACCTGGCCTGTCATTGTAATTTTTGTTTCCATTAATATATACATTTTTTTAAAATGGTAAGTTTTTTCATAAAGTAAAATTACTGAGCAAAAAAAAATCTTCTAAACTTATCCTACTGTTATTCTTGTCTGTGCATCAAGATGGGCTCAGAAGCCTTGAGTAACATAGTTTGATCTATTCAAGCCATGAAAGAATGGTCCCAATGTACACAGAGAATAAAGAAATATTTAATTCTAATTTAGAAAAACTTGAGGAACCTTAGTAATACTCTTTACTTCTAATTGAGAGACTTGGCATGCCAACTGACTTAACAGGAATAATATTC
This sequence comes from Tapera naevia, assembly GCA_033556795.1. Taxonomy (NCBI): domain Eukaryota; kingdom Metazoa; phylum Chordata; class Aves; order Cuculiformes; family Neomorphidae; genus Tapera; species Tapera naevia. Next base: position 5,964,169 of record JAUMJJ010000014.1, read on the forward strand.
TTATTTACTCCCCAGTGCTAACCATTACAATTTTAGACAGCGCCTTCTTGAAGGCTTTAAACTCTCTCACCTTTCTGTTTCCAAAAAAGATGATTTAATTCCCTTTTCTCGAAACAAGATACTTTGCAAATTTCAAGTCTTTATATGTTTTCTTTTGCCTACTGTGCACATGCCACAAATTGTCAATATGTCTTAGAATAAAACTAGAAGAAAACGATACTTAGGCCAAGAAACAGCACTGAGCTGCTGCTAAGTTTTGCAAACTAATGTCCTTATATATACGACCATCTTCTTTTTATAAAAATAGTAACTATATGATCTAAATATAATGGATAACTCTTTTAGATTTTCTAATAAAAGTAGAAACATTCTTTCTGATTTTTGCTTTCATTGTTACACATCCTATACAGCACGGGAAAAAATAATGGAGAATAAATAAAGTCCTTCTGAAATAGTGAATATACAAATATTGTCTAAGTTACCATTAGTAATGAATGCAAGCTTCATATAAAACAAGAAATCCATAATATTCAGAGATCGTTTTTGCATTGGATTCTGGTCCCCTCACCCCGGGAAAGAAGTAGAAAATGATCCGTGAATGATCTTTACCTGAAAGGTAGATTTCAACACTACTGAAAACAGAGACAGACAGGAGCCTAAGGGCATGTGCTTTCTTGGGAACAGGCTACTTACTTGCAGAATTCTTTTTCAAATATTTTATAAGAATCTACATAATGAAGTAGCAATTGCTGGGTGCAAATAAATAATTTAATTACATTAGCCAGCTTGGATTCAGACTCCTCTTACACGTTATAGAAATGTGAGGAAACCCATATTTAACTATTGGTGCCTCATAAGCCCTTCTGCTGACCTGTATCTGCCCCACTGTGCAAGCTGATTGTGGTAAAGTGGCTCTAGAAGCATCTGTGAAAACTAGAGACTGCTGAAATGAAGTTTATTTGTAACCCTACAAGCTTGACAACACAAATCTCATCACCTTAAAAAGTACACATTAAATTCTGTTAAACTGCAGCTGACTCCCAAAATTAGCTTATTTCGAGCCAGTAATTTCTATATATTGCTGCTGTCCCTGTTGTGATTTTATACACTGCCAATTGCATAATTCATGTGGACAACATTAGTGACTTTTTTAGTCACATTAATGAATAAAATTCTTTGCCTTTCCCAAGATTTTATTCGTTGATTCACAAAAATATGCTGGAGTTTTGCTGGTATCAAAAAGATTAATAAACCAAAATGACTGATCAAACATGTATTTCCCATTTATGAAACTTGAATTAAAGTATGTCTTGATTTGGTTTAAATATGATTATTTCTGGCAGGGAGATAGAACTAAGGACCTTTCCAGCAGCACCCAGCATTGATTTATAACACTTTACAACACGGCAGTCCATAAAAGATTATCCTTGACCTTGAAAGTATGGGAGTCTTCCACCATTAAATGATGTGGATTTTTTTGACTAATGAGGTGAATGCTAAATTGCAGTGTGCAGAGGAAGTTCTGTTACTCGGCCTGTTGAAACAGTGCTTGAGATAGTAACTTCCTTGTTCAACAGTGATGGTTTTCTGGGTTAGAGTGACATTTCCTTTTTGATCTACACATTTACTCTGTGTTTCCAATGGTTTGTTTCTATTACTGATGCCCATTTTGCATTGGTTTTATTTGAATTGCCTAAAATCATTGAATAAAGAAGTTATAAAATAACATTATGATGATTATTTCATTTTGAATTTTGTATTCTCCTCAGTTCACTGTTACTAGTATAGTTACTTGTGGGTCCTTTTGTATAATCAAAACTTTAATTAATAAAAATATTGGCTTACTTTTATCATCATATTCTTGCACATTGATACCTTAATATCCCTAGGGACCTCTAAGTGGAAGGGCAGCTGTACTAACAGCACAGCTTTGGCAAAAGCAATATCCAAATATGTGACTAAGCATCAAAATGTTTCTACTTCAAATGCAGCTAGAGCATCTCCTTTCTGATTACACAGGGAATCCAGTGCTGCCAGCTTGTCACTTTTGATAATAAAAAAGTTGTTTCAGCAGTCTTAGCTGTTGGTGCCACTAAACACTTCTCTGTGATGACCATTAATATTTTCACAGATTAAAAAGAATAAAATGTAATTGGATCCTTAAATCACACACTGATTCTACTGAAGAGCTCTTCTAGTTATCTTTGTTGTCTTCAACACAAGTTCTGTGAAACAGGCAGCATTTACTGCTAATGCATTGTGGCCATGATGTAATAGAAAAACAGCAGAAAACTTCTAAATATACTGTAGGGAATTCCTATGTCTGCTCAAGAAAAATATAGTTCAGGAAGAAAACGGATGTCTATTAACCAGACACTGCATGTCAAAAGAGTGCACCTGATGGTCATGCACACGTAAGTACTGGTTCTTTCAAGAGTGTTTCATAGGTCAGAAGAGGTCATGCTGCTTTCTGTATAAATGTCAGCTCTGAAAGCTCTTGCACTGGTGAACTGGAGCTGAAAATATCCCTGTAAAAACATTCCAGATTTCAGAGCGTGGTTATAATAATAAATAAATAAATAAAAATGCAGTTCAACAGAGTCTAAATGTATGTTTCTGATTGCTATTCGGGGGCTTATTCTTTTCATGAATTTAAGTTGACCAGGGTAATATCAGTTTCTCTATAAGGCTAAACTAGCTGTAGTTAGTGGGAAAAGAGAGCTTCTTTTTGTTTTCTAATACAGAAGTCCTTTTAATGACAGTGCTTTTCTGGATTATTAGTGTTTGAGTTAGTTTATGACAAAGAAACTAGAAACAATTTCATAATCCAAAACTAATTAAATGAAAATCTGAAAGCAGAGAAAATAACTTTTCCATCTATGTGGGTGCAGGTAGGAGTTTGGAGCTGATTCTGCCACGCACAGCACATTCTGTCTCTATTCCATCAGAGCACTGATGAACACACCTGGTTAATTCAGGCTGCACCTCTCATGATTAAACCATTAACACAGTACGGCTTCACTTACAGAGGATTCAGTTTGTACCTGATCAGACCACATCTGCAATTCATTTGGGATTCAGTCACTTCTCAGATATTTCCTTCAAACCGCATCTCTTTCTTTTACTCCAAAAAGGAATATGAGAAAATATTCAGGTCCCCGTAGTGAATAAATTATTAATAATTTATGTATGTGTTTAAGCATTTTAACTTTCAAATTACAGCATTATTTTATTCTCCCATTTTGTCTCTTCCACCATCACTGAAAAAAAGAATAATTTCTGAAACTGCTTAATTATTTTTCTCTTGTCTATATAGATTTTTTCCCTTTATGTATTCCTACCTAGTATTAATATAAAAAAAATCAATATTGTTGCTTTAACATTTTAGTAATTTCAAAATACCTTGAGGGCATTATTCCTCTGAAACATGTATATGACTTTCAGTAACCCCTAATGAGTTATTCTTGCTCATCAAGGTGAAAATATGCCCTATAGTGTTGCATGTAATTTTCTTTTTCCTTCTTTGTCCTTTTCCTCATCTAACTGCTTAGTAATGAGATGTTAATGAGGATATGGCAGAATAGTTTAAAAAAAACCACACCAGAAATGAAGGTAGCTGAACTCTTAAATCAGTCTTTGAGTATTAGAATACAGCAAGACAAGATACAGTGCGCTTACAGCAATACTTCTTACTATATTTAGTGTAATTTTAGAACTCTTCATCTGTCATGTTCACCGTAAGAAAAAAATTATTTCTTCAGTCCAGAATGAGTTAGAGTGATGCCAGTATTGGCTGTGCTGTCTTTAAAAAGGAGCACTTGACTTCTATTTTGATAATGTGAAATCTCTAACCTAGGAAATGTCAAACTGATTGTTTCTTTCCCAGATATTACCCAGGTGAGGTTTTCCCAGTTCACTTCTAACCTTGCTGTCAGCTCACTTTAATGGAATCTTATCAAACAATCTTCATGCTCTCCTGCCCAGCATGTGATCTTCCTTCAGTTTTCCTAAAATGAAAACAGTGAAATCCACTGTGATGTTTGGCTGCTACCTGTCTCCTGAGATGACATGAGATCAAAATCAACTTTTATTTTCACTACTGAGGCAAGAATTAATGGAAGGAAAGTTTAGTGAGCAAAGTATAGAAGCTATTAACTTTCTGATTTTTTTTTTGTTTTAGTTTTGTTGGCTCTAACTTCAGATCTGAAGCTAAAGGTGGAGGTAGCTGTTGACAAGTAGGCTCAGTCTCTTTCAGATTCTGCGATGTGTTACGGCAGGGCATACCTATTTGAACTTTTCTTTCACAAGTCCAGATGAGATCAACTAATCCGTTTGCACATTTTCGTGGTCCCATTTTGTGCACATGACACTATGACATACAGATAGGATAGAAATAACATGTATGAGCACATATTGGTCTGCAGATTAATTTTACCCTTATGCCTGAAGCACTTTCAGTAGTGTGGATATTTTTCACCCAGATAGTGCCAGTTTAAGATTACTAATTCACTTCTTTTCATAATTTGTTAATAGCTCATTTATCAAACTCATCTAAGAGAAGATAAAAGACTATAATGCAGAGCAAAACTACACTTGCTAAACTTTTCAGAAAATTCCCCTTTCCCCATCATTGTCATTAAATGGGAAATAAATTATTTTACTGATGTCCTCTCTATGTAAAGCAAGAAATTCTATACCAGTTAAGTTGTATTTTTTTTTATCCCCAGATATTTTTTCATTAATGTATCCCACCATGTCATACGAGTTGAACCAATGATTTTTTATAATTTACAGGTAAGTATCCTTGGCAGCCTTTCTTCCCTAGCCCACAAGCCCTTCTCTGCTTTATTTTTCAGTGCTGTTTTCTTCGCAACATTTCATCCTTTACATTCATGTTACCAAATATTTTCTTGAGACTAGTCCTTCTAAAGAGGGCCTCAGAAATTTAGATTTGGAGAAATTATTTCAGATTTCACACTTCAATAATGAATCTTATAAGGATTGGCTCAGGGAACTGGAGCTGTTGAATATAGAAAAAAGGAGTCTAAAGGGAGACTTTATCACTCTCCGCAAAATGCTCGAAAGGAGGTTGTGCTGAGGTGAGTGTTGGTCACTTCTCCCAAATAACAAGCAATACAAAAAAACAAAATGGCCTCATGGTGTACCAGGAAAGATTTAGACTAAATACTGGGAAAAAACTTTGTCACCAAAAGGATTGTCAGTCATTGGAACAGGGTGCCCAGGGAAGTGATTGAGTCGCCGTTCATGGAGCTACTTAAAAGACATGTAGATCTGGGACACAGAGACATAGTTTATTGAAGGAATTGGCACTCTAGGTTACAGGTTGGACTTAATGGTTTTAAAGGTCTTTTCCAACCTAAATACTTGTTTGACTCTATGAAATGGTCCTTAGAAGGCATAAATTAATAGAATAAAAGTAGTCAACAGGTGAGGTTTGGGGAGCAGGGTTGTGAGTTTGTTTTTTTTTATTTTTAGCTGTCACTCAAAATAGAACCACACGATTCTTAGGACTAATGCCCCACACTTGATTGCTTGTTTTGGGGGGAAAAAATAATAGAGGAAATACCTCCTTAAAAATATTTTTTAAAGGGAATAAAAGAGGTAGAAAATATAGTGAATAGTGACAATGCTGATTTCCTCATTTTGAGCTGGAACTGATTGAATGGGTTGGAAAAAATCACATTGTGATGCTATTATCCTAGATTACTTTCTTTGCTTCTGTGTCCTTTGTATTGCAGTGTCTTTTGCCATATAGGGCAAACTAGTTGATAGGGTTCACTGCATTCATTAGGCGTTTCTCTAAATGTGAAATTTTGTGGAGATTATCCCTTTAATGATTTCTTGTCATTTGATCCCTGGAACTGGACAGACTGTGAGTTTATATATACATATATATGTATGTATATGCAAGCATAAATATACATATAGTTTTCCATAAAAGAATACATTATGTAGAAATGTATCTGAGCTTAAGACATAAGATAGCACTGACTAAAGGAACTGACAAGTAACTTTGTTGATATGTGTGTTCTGGATTCCCATCATACAGAAAAACTTAAAAGGCAGAATGGAGAAGTCCATAAGGTCTTTTAGGTCCCAGTTTTGTCACATAGAACTTACAATCTCTGACAGATCACCTGACCCCCTCAGATCTTTGCTGCATTATGACTCACAGGCTCTCAGACTTGAGGCAGTAGTAAGACCATTAGCCCCACTGTGCAGAATTTTAAGCCACAGGATCTTGGTAATTTGTCAGTTACCAGACAATTTGTTCCAGAACTGGGAAGACCATAGCCAATTACTTCCAGGGTCAGTGGCTCTACGGCAGATCCATCATGTAGATTGATGCAGAACAAATCAGTTACATGGACCTGACCCAGCTTTTGGCAAGCAAAGCTCTCAGGTTTTCTGCCCTGGAAGTAGTCTGGTTGATCTGTCCCAGACCTGCCAAACTTGGCAACAGCAAATTGATTGCTCTGAAATAGCCTGGCAGAACAAGAGGATTTGCCTTTCATTTGGCAAAATGTAGTCAAACCTGAGATGAGTCAAACAAAGCATTCAGGCTCACTGAAACATATTTTAATGAGAACATTTCCCGAGGAAATATCTTACCATCTGTACTCAACTTAATAGAGCCAGTTCCCACTAAGGTCATAAATATGAATTACACATGTTTCCATTAGAATTGCACAGCAATTGCGGTGGGTTTTGTAAATGTAAAGCCAGGGTCTTTACAATGCACATAGTATTTCAGTTTTTGTCTGGCAGCTTTCAGCAGTTTCTGTGCTATATTTACTTTTTTTCATATATGTTCTGTGTGTACATTCCCTAAACAGAACATGCACTGTGCAGCTGTTTAAGATATTGTCAATATAACTTTTTTCCATAGTATTCAGTGCTTCTTTTTCCTTGGTTATCCCTGAAGGGTGTAGCTGCCTTATAAACCAGAGTATTTCAGATAACAAGACAATCAGAGACAGTCCAGTTTGTGACTCCTATTATTTATTTTTGTAACCCTGATGGTTCCTGGAGACCCCAGGTACATCATAGTGTCAGATTGCAAGACAAATGCGCAATCCACTTTCTCATACCTGGATGAGTTCATACATGAGAAGGGGCTATCAGATCTGATAAAGAGAAGATCAGACTCAATTAAGGAGGAAGGACTTTGCTGAACTATTTTGAAGTTATGGAATATATTAACAAATACAATATTATGATTACTAGAAAAGAGATATTGGCTCAAAACTCTGATCCTGAAAACATTGTCTGCTACACTGCCCATTCCCCTTTGTATATGATCAAAAATCCATGAGTTTTAACTGGATAGCTTGATTTATTTCTCTTGCTTATTCCTCATAAGGATTCCTAAACTCAGTATTTCTCAGTTTATTTCTCATCAAGGCTTTTTCCTCAAACCTGCTTTGAAATTTCCTTTTTGTATTAGACTGTTCATCTAAAATGTGAGAAGGTTATGTTGTTTTGGGTTTGTTTGTTTGTCTCCTATACAGGAAATTGACTTCATGTCTATTTCTTAGATAAAAGTACAGAGTGTGCCCCCACCATCCACCTGCCCATAATTCTAGGGGAATAAAAATGCTGGGCTAGGGTGAAATAAGAAGAAACTTTTCTTCTTAGTTGTGTAATAGGAATGCTTTACCCTGAGAATCAGGAGGTCTTGCATTTTCATCCTAGCCCATAAATGTCATAGTTATACCAGTAAATGAAATGACCAAGACATGGAGTTGAGTACCTGACAACTGTTTAATCATTAACACCTTGGAAGTTTTGTTTCATGACAGCTAATACATTCCTAGGCTGTGCAAAGTAGTAGAAGACCAAAGAACAAAGTTCTTGAGGAGAACTAGGTGTATTCCTACTAAGCTGCATGGATGAGGTCTTCTGTTTCAGGAGTGGATGATGGTTGATTTGTAGCAATGTTGGTCCTTGTCCATTCTGTTTAACAGCATAAACGTAACCATAGTATCCCTGTGTCAAATGAAATGCTGAGGTAAACCTTGGAAAAATATAGCTTTCAGGCTTTCTAACACCTTTCTTGAAGGCTTTTGTCACAAGATTAAAATCTAGCGGACTACTGCTTCTGGCTGAGTGATATTTGTTGCTCCGTGTAAAGTGGGATCATTTTTGATGCATATCTAATATGTTGACCCTGGCATCCAGAACAAGCGACACAGAACAGTCCTGCTTGGACATGGCAAGTAGGAGTCATAGTCTGTATCTTCTCAAAATAGAGAAGAAGGAATTAAACTCAGTGTGCATAAATCCCTCTTTACCATGCACATTTTTGCAGATCCTGCTTTAAGATGCCAAACTTCTCTAGTGAATCATGTAGGAAGATTAATATTTTGATTCTGTCTTTGGGACCAATGCTTGTAAATTAAATATAAGGATGCTTTAGCTCATAAAATCCCTTTCTTTCAAAGCAAGTAAGTGTTAGTGTCTCTAAATCCCCAGGAATAATAGTGGGATAGGAGAAGGAGAAAACTGAGTTTTAGTCTGTCTGTTATAAATCATAACCCTGAGGATATATTCTTATAACGGGAATTCATTGTGACATTGACAAGAAAGGGAAAGACAGAGAAGCAGAAAACATCAAAGTATTTGAGAAACCTCCAAGGAAACAAACAGAATTGGAATTATTCAGTGTGATTATACATATCTCAAAACTGTCTAAATGTAGACTGGCCTTAAAGCATACGTTATGGCCCAGTGGGATAACTTGGAAGAAAACCAGGCTTCAATAATCATACTGCACATGTAAAATTTGCATTTAAATAACATTAATGACTTAAGTATCAAAGTTATAGAAAGAGTTTTAAAAATTCTTCTTGGTCAAAAAAAGTAAGTTATATTTTTAAAATAGGGTATATAAAAACCTAATAAGATAAAAGAGATGAATTTGAACATATAGAATTTTTCTAAAAGAAATGTTTACTTTACCTCTCCACTAGACCCTTCCATCCATTTGCAAATTCCAATTCTAGTGTGAGCTGTATGTTCCAGTTACACCACATTCTTCTTTCAAATGAACAGTATTTCACAACTGGTGATTTAAACACGTTAAATATTATCCTTAAACATTTATCAATGAATTTCCCCGAATAAGTTTGAAATTCTGGGAAAAAGACCCTCTTTTCTGCAGGAAAAGAGATATTTTTATTTCTCAGAATTCTAGTAGTCAAACACAAAACTATTTAAGGCTGATGATATGTTTTGTAGAACCACACTCCATAAAAACTCAGCTAGCACTTTTTTTCATCCCAGGCATGCTCATTTTTTCCTTCCAGGAATCTTCCTATTTCCAGAAAAAATTCTTAGCTGGAGAGGTGCTTGCAATTGAAGACTCTCTTTTCTTCCTTCCAGCTGACTCTTTCTCGGGAAAATGAATAAACAGGCATTCACTTTATTTTTTGATCGTCTTCGAAAATTTGTCAACCAGTTAGGGTTGGGTTTCTCGTTTAGTTGATTGGATATATGTGCTTTGATAAACTGATATCTATCCTGGAATTCTGTGCAGCTGGGACTCATCTGTTCTTCTAATGGAGACCTGGACTCTGTCGTTATTGGAACATTGTTTTTGTTGTTGGTTGCTAACACATATCCAGAGCAATATTTCAATTATATTTTATCACTCTCAACAGATCTCCTCTGGTCCATACTGTTGTGTTCTGTTTCAGTGTTTCCTGAATTAAATACATCATGTTTCCCTTCAAAGCAGCTTATTACCATACAATACAAAATATAACGTATGAGGACTGAAGAACAAATATTTAAATTGAGACAATACTTAAAATACCAAAGTAGTGTTTCTCAGTCTTTTTATAGCCCATGGAACACTTAAACAACGATTCACAAGAATTATCTAGTTGTTTCATGAAAAGGAAAACAAAAGCAAACAAAACACACTCCCCATATTTCCCCTCACCCCACCAAATCCAGTGCTGGATTTGTGCCATCATGCACAGTATAGCCTCGACATTGGTCATTTTCATTTTTCTTAAAAGTTTTATGAGTTCACAGCAGTAAGCTGTTATCACCCTTTTCTATTCCATTTGCTTCCTTCCATGTGACAAGGAACATATGGTCAAATATATGTTTAAAAAAAAATAAATACATTTCAATATCTTCATATGCTGCTTCATATGCTGCTTCCATGAAACACAGGCCAAGAAACAGTATTGCAGTGCATTTTGAAATATTTTGTTTCATTCTCAATTGGAGAGTAAGACAAATATTGAAAACCTGTGTGAAATACAAATTTTCTTTTCAATCTGCCTTTCAGTGATTTTAAAATATATTCAAAGGGATCTGGCTGAAAAGATAATCTTTACCGTACTGATTATGACAGTTATCTGAGAAGTCTTATGTGTTAGATCTGTATTAATGTCCTTACATATCCATGAGTACACATAGACATAACTTAAATTTATTTCTACAAATTATGTCCAGAGAACAGCTATTTTATTAATTGCAACAAGCTGCATTTATCTCTGCAAGACTGAGCAAATGAGCAACAGAGATGCCCTTTGGCAACTGGAATGATAAGTGGCTTGTATGGCCCCTCCAGTACAGATCAAACTGACAAGAAGCAAAAGGTGGAAAGCAATGAATTTGGCTGGTGTGTGTGTTAGATTTTGATGTGCTTGTCTGTGCATCAATCAATACAAGAGACTGTACCTCAAAGGAGGAGAAAACCAACAGCTGTCAGGGATGCTACTCAGGACACTGTAGACATCATTCTGTATTCTTTATATCTGCATAATCAGCTACAAGGCAAAAAGAGGAAAGATATTGGCTAACTGAAGAGATTTTTAGTTCTATTGAAATACTTATTTTGTATATGGTATGTGAAAACCATCCATTACGGTTTGGTTACTGATCTATAAAGTATGAGTTTGGGACAACAAATTAATGCTCTAGCGAGGTCTAAGTACTTGTGCTGGTAAACAGTTTCTTGATAGGCAGTATATCTGCTAACCCACCTTTGTTTCTGTAGGTACAGCCTTTTAGGGGTAAAGACAAGGCAGATTACAGCTTGTCTGTAAAGATAGAGAACTCCTGTGAAAGAGTAAGTTTGGAGCTGGATATTCAGAATCAGAATAATGCAACTGATTGCTTTCTGGGACCAGAATATGTGCTTTTACGGCAAGTCTACGTCATGATCTGAAGTCACTAACACGGAGGTTAAGATTAACAATTAATAAAATGCTGTTTTATGAAGCATAGAGGAGAGAAAGCCATGTCTCAAACCCTTTCATTTTAACAGTGATTATTGTCTGGGCAATGATAAATCTCCTTCACCTTAGATGGATATTGCTAAATGGGCTCACCTTGCTTCATTAGAAAAAAAAAAAGGTAAACAATAATCCAAAACAAGAACAAAAACACACATAAAAAAAAAAAGATTCTGCCTTATATGTCCAAATAATTTCAGAAATTCAGGTCATTTAGATGGCTTATTAAACAAACTACACATTTCTGTTTCAGTGCGCATATCATAATGTTTAAAGTATTAGCAGTGCTGTGCATTAGATTAAAATTACATGCTGTATCTGAAGCATTAAACTTTGACAGGACTATGCTGAGTAAGTTAACAAGAGAACACTCCATAGAGAAGACTGCATAACAGTCTATTAGCTGTGCAAGTAATTATCTTCAGATGAATTTGTGATGTTTTAAAACAGCAGAAAATTTTATTTTACTCATAATGCTCTGAAATACAGATGTTTGAAAGACTGAGTTGTAAGTATGAAATTGTATGCTGTCACTCTAACTCTTTGTACCCAGAGTCTGAGAGAGCAATTACTTTCGCAAAGTATCGCTGTGATGAAATTTATAGCAGATGTTCACTATGGGTTTAGAAAAAAAAAATTGTGTATGAGTTTTGAGACTAGTATTGTTAGGAATTTATCACTATAGCACCATCCACTCGATGCCCATCCACCTGCACAGGGAACCACACAGATGTCCTGCTAAGACAGCTTTACTTCTTAAATTATGTGAATAAATCCATGTCTGGATTTAGACCCAATCTGAAATGCTACCATAATAAATGATGCCCCTGTCTAAGGGATTCAATGATTAAGAGATCTTATGAAGCAAAACATGGGTGGTGACTATGGCTTGCTCTCTTGTCTATGATTTTATTTCTATTTTTCTGGAAGTACTGTTAGGTCTATTTAAAAAAATGCTGATACCTAGGAATGATATTCTGTATGCGTGGGAATTTATGCATACACTTACATTTCCTTTTTTGAGAGATCCCTAATTCATCAAGCAAGAAAAAAGATACCAACATTCAGCAAATACTGCAGAACGTATATCCTTCAGTCAATAGCAAGCCATTCTTTAGGGAAAAAAAAGGATGCAAAGAATTATGGTAATATATAATTACCTTCATTGTTAATTTTTAAAAAATAGTTAAAATAGCTGTTCCTTGGCCATTCACACTCATAATTATTCAGATGAGTTAAAAAAAGAAAAATAAAATATACCTCTATCATAGAATCATAGGATGTTTTAGGTTGGAAAGGACTTCAAAAATCACCTAGTTCCAACACCCCTGCCATGGGCAGGAACTTCTTTCAATAGATCACATTACTCAAAACCCCATCCAACTTGGACTTGAACACCTCTAGGAATGGGGCATCCACAAGTTCTCTAGGCAATGTGTTCCAGTGCCTCACCAACCTCACAGTAAAAAATTTCTTCCTAACATCTACTCTAAATCTGTCCTCTTTCAGATTAAAACTGTTAGCCCTCATCCCATCACTACACTCCCTGACAGAGTCCCTCCCCAGTTTTACTGTAGGCCTGCTTAAAGGAAGTACTAAAAGACTGCTGTAAGGTTTCTGTAGAGCCTTCTCTTCTCTAAGTTGAACAAACCAAACTCTCTCAGCCTGTCCTCATATGAGAGGTGCTGCAGCCCTCTGATTACCTTCATGGTCCTCCTCTGGATTTGCTCTAACAGATCTAGACCCTTCCTGTGCTGAGGACTCCTGAACTGAATGCAGTATTCCAGGTAAGCTCTCATGAGAGTGGAGTAGAAGGGAAGAATCTCTTCCCTTAACCTGCTGGTCACACTTCTTTTGGTGCAACCTGAGATACCATTGGCTTTCTTGGCTGCAAGTGCACTTTATCAGCTCATGCTGAGCTTCTCATCCACCAATATCCTGAAGTCCTTCTCTTCAGGACTGCTCTCAATCCAATCTCTACTCAGCCTATATTTGTGTTTGGGGGTTACACTGACCCAGGTCTTGCCCGAGGCCTGGCACTTGGCCTTGTTGAACTTTATGAGGTTTGTGCAGGTCCACCTCTCAAGCCTGTCAAGGTCCCTCTCAACAGCATCCCTTTCCTCCAGCATGTTGACCGTATCACACAGCTCAGTGTTTTCAGCAAACCTGTTGACAGTGTGTGCAATCCCACTGTCTATGCCTCTGACAAACATGTTAAACAACAGTGCCACTATTGACCTCTGAGGAACACCGCTGCTCACCAGTCTCCATTTGGGTATTGAGCCATTGACTACAACCCTAACCAAATCCTTATCCATCCATTGGTCCATCCATCAAGTCTGTGTCTCTTCAGTTTAAAGACAAGAATATCATGCGGGGCAGCAACAAATGCTTTTCACAGATCAGGTTAGATGATGTCAGTTACTCTTCCCTTATCCAGCAATGTTCTATCCTGACAATAGAGGGTCACCAAATTCATCAGGCTGTCATTGACTTATCACTGTCTTAAAGGAAATCCCTCCTGAAGGCCAAAAGACTTCTAGTTTTCTTAATGGATACACTTTTCTTAATTAATACATGTGCCACACCTTGCAATTGCGAATTGTGTTCATGCTCATACAAAGTCTTCCTTGATTGTTTCCACAGGGCCTTCTTATGGTTTTTAATAAATATTTGTTTGCCTTGAGCACAAATACTTCTCAAATAAGGACCCACATGACATGATGCATATGGTAGTGCTAATAAACCTTTAAGCTCACCCTTGGAAAAAAACACAACGGTGTTTTCATAGCCACATATTTGGCAATTAGGTGTGACATTAAAGAGTTCTAGAATTTCTGGTTTGAGCTACATTTAATATTGACTGGTGGTTAAGTCATCTGCCATTTTTTGATAATATTTAGCCACAAAAAACAAGAACTGTTGTTTTGTCATGCTTTCTAGCTTTCACTCCATGGAGTAAGTACCATATCTGCTGCCATTGGAAAGTCAATATTTGCCAACTCTTTGTAACAGTTACAGTAGTTGAAATTATTTCATATTGCCTTTACTAATAACAAACAACATCATCATTGTTTACTTTTCTAGGTGAATAACAATTAAAGAAGTAACAAACTGATAGTGAGATGAGACATTACAGATAAAACAATGTGGCAGAAGTAATTCTGAGATATAGTACAGGATGTACTGAGTTAAATACTCGAACAGCATCAGAGCAATATACTGTTGCAGAAACAAATGAAGGACTATTCTGAATCCAGAGATGCTGAAGTGATGAGTGAAACACCAACAAACTTCTTGGGTATAGATAGAAACATACTCCTAATTGCTTTTCACTGAAACCTGATATTTTTCTGCAGGCTTTCTATGAAATCAAAGAATTATTTCTGCTAATTCAATAACAAAGCATGACCCCAGCTAAATTGAAAATGGAAATATGGGACAATTTAATGTTTTAAACTTAAGGATGCCTTCAGAGTTTGAAATACAGAGTAACACGAAGTTATATAGCCAGGAGATGAGAAACCACTATAATAACAGCAGAAGAATTGTCATCAGGGAAAAGTAGTAAGTTTCTTTTTCATTTTTACATTCAATATCAATACCTGTTTGCATAAAATTGTGTTTGTTAACATAATTATATTAGAGTTCGTAGAAAAACTCTGAGTTGCAATATTTCCTGCAGTACATGTTTTGTATTTACATTACTAGTGGAACATATCCTTCTCCAGCTGAGTAAAGTAAAAGAAATAAAGAGCTGTTTCATAAAGTTGCATTAAGGATGCTGTATAATTTCTATATTGTGTATTATTTTCTTCTTGGAGTTTTACTGCATAAATTGCACCATCAACTGTCTTTTAATGAACGCGTATCTCTTTCTTTCAGCATCTTTTTTTTTGCTTTGCTACAAATGAAACTTTAACAAATTGAAAAATTCTAGATCAGGGTGTTCTGTATTGTGCATTTTAAAGTGCTTGCAAGCTCCAACAGTTGGTACTAGGATATATTATATTAGGGAGAAAAAAAAAGAAACAATGAAAATTAAAATAAAAAATGTTTTCTTCACTCAGTGAAACTGCATCATCTGTCCCTGTTGAATTAATGCTCTCAGGCATGGACTAGTTGCTTACCTATTTTCTAAAGTAGTGACTAAATGAGGAATTTGTCATTATCAGAAACTATGTTCCTATAATTAATTTTAAAAATATTTTTGCTATTTAGCTTTTTTTTTTACATTATTGCGATAAAATTGTTGCCTTCATTCTCTGATTCTGCGAAACACTGGGAAGCTGGCATGACATGTACACAATCTCCTTTTAATATAGCGAAAGTGTCACATTCTTAACATGATTTGGAGTTTTCTTTGTATTTATAAACTGATTATTATGTATTTTTAATATTATATTTCTCTATAGAGTGAAAAAATAACATATTCAACTGTGATTTAGTGAACAATACAAACAGTTAAGTCAATTAATGTACATAAAATTTAAAATATATGTTTTTCTTGATCAGATAGAGGTGTTTTGATTACTATTTGGCTGCTTTAAAGAATATCAATTTAGTAAAGGAAATGCTTTATGTTACTTAGATCACATGCAGCTCCATTCTGACACACTACTATATAAATTTTCATGTAGTTTGAATTTTTTTATTCTCTCCATCAAGTCACGGCTTTTTAAATATTAATGTAAGTTTTTATACATATAGCTAAGTTTCTGTGTCTTCTGTGTGTATATATTTTTTTTTTCTAATACATAGATCAGTCTTTTGGATACCTGATGGATACAGGTAACAACAGACTACTAACACTGTGGATTAAAATAAGAAAATTTGCCAGATTTTTTTTCTGGAGATAAGACGACCATTCAATTCAACTTCATTATTGTTTTGTTTTTGTTGTTTAGTTTTCCTTCAGTCACAATTTTTATGTTTCAAGGTTTTTCTTCTTCTTCCTCTAATATATCACAATATTCCTTTTCTTCTTTGAACTTCTAAGTTTTACCTTGCACATTCCAAAAACTTCTTACAGTGTGGGGAAAAAGGCAATGTTCTCATCTTTCTGGTAACAAGTGAAATAACTTATAAAAAATGGATTTCAATAAAATTTTTTAGCTTTCTTTATAAGATAAAAAAATAGAGGGATAGGATTAGGTGCCTTGAAATATGTCATATATTTTAAACATATTTTACTTACATTCAACATTTTTTTAAAACTGGTAATTAAGAAAAGAAATAAAGCAAAAGAAGAATTAGAAAGATTTTTTTAAAAATTTTATTCTAAAAAAGAGTGATTTTTGGAAATAAATTGTTAAACAAAATATAAAAAAACCCTAGAGGCTTTTGTTTACCTAAATTTGTCATGAAGTAACAAATAATTTTAAACTTTGTAGTATTCTTAATTTTGTTTACATTTATTTGGAAAAAACAAACAACCCCCCTCATAGTTCTTATCTTTAGTAAAATAAATTCAGATTTCCATTCATGAAAACTGTTTTAATTCACATGAAAGTTTTATCTTAGCAAATTGCAGAATTCTACACATTTTTTTCTAGGATTTTTTTAGAGGGATTAACTCAGGGAATGAAGCCTAGAAGAAGGACAGGGGAGATGAGTACTAGTATTGCGAATATCAAGTAGCAACTGCAGAGCGTTCAGAACCTGGGACTTGATACCCTTTGGTAATGTGGGGAAAGCTTGTTAGCAAAATATACAAAATGAAGTGAGGCTACGTGGATTTAGAGTTAAACTCAGAAGAGAGTAGAATTAATTTGGGTAGAGGATGGATTTAGATACTAAGACTGGGGCTAAAAATGTAACAAAAGTATTTTTAACAATATAGGAGCATTGTGGTGGAGAATAAAGACTAATTAGAAAACGACAAAGAATAAGGCAAAATGAAAGGTTAATCTTCAAAAACATAATATATTGAGACAAGAGTAAGGAAATTTAGAAAATGATTAAAAGGGGGAAAAAATATGTGATTATATTCTTGGGCAATATTGAAGAGATTTGGTTGGAATAATAGTGCTAGGTTTAAAGAATGAGGCAAGGTGGTAACTAAGAATTTTAAGATAGAAACAAAAGATGAATATTTATACTCAGTGTTCAAGGAAATCTGGAGCAGGATTTGAAGGTGAGGAAATGAGCAAAATAAAACAAGACATGGATTAGGAAGATTTGAGAACTGATTCAAACATGCAGATGATTCTGTTAATTTCTCATCCCCTGGATGATTTTTGACTTCTGTGGTTCCTGTCAGCAATAGGTGAGAAACAGAACGACAAAATGTTTAGATGGTATTCACATAGTAGACATTAACAACATTAACATTACTGTTGTTAATCTGTTCATTTGGCAACAGATTATAAAACAAAGATGACTTTACAAAAATATTTTTTTCAATAAATAAGTATAAAGTTATAAATGACAATTAAAGAATAACATAACATACTACAAAATCAAACTTTGAGAAATGTCAGTTAATATACTACCTTGAATGTTAATACAATGATG
Organism: Tapera naevia; assembly: GCA_033556795.1. Taxonomy (NCBI): domain Eukaryota; kingdom Metazoa; phylum Chordata; class Aves; order Cuculiformes; family Neomorphidae; genus Tapera; species Tapera naevia. The sequence goes on from JAUMJJ010000014.1 coordinate 5,981,961, forward strand.
AAATTGTTTTTGGAAGTGAAATAATATTTTTGCATTTACTTCATTGCATAGGACAGGTGTAAATATAGCAAGAAATATTGCTTCACACAGTTCCACAGTATCACAAGGTTGGAAAGGACCTCTGAGATCATCAAGTCCAACCTATAACCCAACACTGACACCAACCCATCATCTAAACCATGGCACTCAGTACCTCATCCAGTCTCCCCTTAAACACCTCCAGGGTCGGTGACTCCACCACCTCCCTGGACAGCGCATTCCATTGGCAAATCACCCTTTAAGTCTGGTAGAAAAATTACAATGGTACTAGTTAACATATAACTTCTGGTTATGTTTCCAAAAGGAGTCTGATCTATGTCTTGTCTTGGAGCACTGTGCTAAGGAAGATAATCTGCACAGACAGAAGAGGGGAAATACATTTTCCTTGAGAGGGAACATACAGTCATTAGGACAAAAGTTGTACCTAAATATCTGAGGACTGTTATTTGGTGTAGTTAGTTCATATTCTCCTTATAACTCTGTTATTTTAGAGGCAGATTCTCTATTGGTTTACCTGAGACTGAACTCAGTGATTTATATTGCTAAATTTCCGGACTGAGGTAAATGCTAAGCTGGCTGCCCATCTGGATGAGATTGTAGTTTAGGACAGACTTTATTTGATGATTCAGATATATACTGTCAGGATAGTTAAATAGGATCTTCTCTGTTCCTGTGCTAAAGAAGTCTTTTTACTCTCATAGTATAAAAAATCTTACAGAAAGGCATAATGTCTGCAGCAGGAATTTGTAACTGTGAACTGTGAATATGTTTATTTACATTTATATGTGCAGGGTATCAGCCTAATAATGCACTGCTATGTTTCCAAAGTAACACTAGACAAATAAAAGGACAATTCACATTTGGCAAAAGGATAGGCAAGACATAAGGAAGCAGACTTGGAATAACAAACAAAAGAGATTTTATGGCTTTGCTAGGTTTGACCTTTTTAATAGGTGTATGTACACTGCCTAGAATAATGGGACCTTGGTCCATGATTCATTCTTTTGGCTTGATAGACATAATAAACAAGCCACTCATACAGCTGATACAAATTTTCAATAGAGAAAATTTAGAATCAATAGCACAAACACAAAGATAGTAATTGATTTCCTGAATGAAAAATAATAATCATACATACGCCTTTTAGTTAAAGAAATCAGGTAAACATGAGAGGTTTTTTATTGTATTGAAGTGTTCAGCTCCTCTTTTTTTAGTGTTATGCGATTTCTAAAATGCTTTTCTTCTATAAATCTTTTTGTTCCATCTTTTAGTTCACGATGCCTATGTAGCACTTATCTAGCTTCCTCTGAGCACTTGAATACTTATCATCTGGTGTCTGTTCTAGAATTATACTTGATATGGATCCAAACTATGACAGCTACATTCTTAAATTCTTCTGATAAGATTTTAGGGTGTGTCCCTTGTTTACTTCATTTCAGTTTGATTTGTTCATTATACCTTCAGTAAATTTTATTTCCACATACTCCTACAATAAGTCATTTTTCATGGTCATCATGATTGTTCTTTGCTGTATTGTCTTTGTTCTTTTAGTTTTCCTGACAATATTTGCTTCCTTCCTTGACTCCTTTGTTCCCTCTCCATTTGTCTTGTTCAAAATTATTTTTGTTCTAAATCTGTTGCTTTATTGGTATAGCACTGAAGATACAGTGCAGATATAGGCCTATTGTTCTGCAAGCTCCACTTTAACTTTTCAGTTTGTAGAAAAAAAAACATGAAAAACTTTCATGGAATATGAAACAGACAAATTCCTTTGTAGGTTTTTTTTTTTCATAGAATCATAGAATCTTCCGGTTGGAAAATACCTTTGAGATCATCGAGTCCCACTGTACCAATCTTCTGTGAAAACATGTCCTTCGAAAACTCTTCTACCCATTTTTTAAACACCTCTAGGGATGGTTAATCAACCACCTCCCTGGGCAGCTGTTCCAGTGCCTGACAACCCTTTCAGTAAAGAAATTCTTCCTAATGTTAAGTCTGAACCTCGTCTGGTGCAACTTATGGCCATTTCCTCTTGTCCTATCACCTGTCACTTGAGAGAAGAGATCAGCGCTCACTCTCCCACAGCCCCCTTTCAGGCAGCATAATTCAATATTCATGGTCCAGGTTAGGTAATTACTGCTAATTCATCTTAATAATACAATTAGAATTGTTATACACTGACTTTCTAGCCAGTATTCCTTTATCTGGTGTAATGTCCACCCTAAGAGTATGACCAACAGGACATGAGAAGTGATTGTGCCCCTGTGCTCAGCATTGGTGAGGCTGCACTTTGAATAATGTGTTCAGTTTTGGGCATTTTACTACAACAAAGACTTTGAGATGCTGGAGATTATCCAGAGAAGTGCAACGAAGCTGGTGAAGGGATTGGAGAACAAGTCCTAAGAGGAGCAGCTGAGGGAACTGCGATTGTATAGCCTGGAGAAAGGAAGGCTGAGGGAAGATCTCATTACTGTCTATTACAACTACCTGAAAGGAGGTTGTAGTGAGGTGGGTGTTGGTCACTTCTCCCAAGTGACATACCTCACAAGAAGTATGACGAGCTAGTCAAGGGAGGTGATTGTCCCCATCTACTCTGCTCTCCCGGTGTACCTCACTGGGAATACTGTGTTCAGTTCTGGAGTCCTCAGCACAGGAAGGGTATGGATCTTAGAGTCAGTCCAGAGGAGGGCCATGAGGATGATCAGAGGGCTGCAGCAACTCTCAAATGAGGACAGGCTGAGAGAGCGACTTTTTAGCCTAGAGAAAAGAAACCACAGAGACTTATAGCAGCCTTTCAGTACTTCCAGAGAGCCTACAGGAAAGGCTGGGAGGGATAATTTATCAGGAAGTGCACTGATAAGACAAGGGCTACTGGTTTTCAGCTGAAAGAGGGTATATTTAGATTAAATATCAGAAAGAATTTTTTTATTGTGTGAGTGGTGAGGGACTGGAACAGGTTGCTCAGAAAACTCGTGCGTGCCCCATTCCTGGAGGTGTTCAAGACCAGGTTGGACGAGGCTTTGAGCAAGGAAGGTGTCCCTGTCCATGGCAGGGGTGTTGGAACTACTTGATATTTTAGGTCCTTTTCAACCTAAATGATTCTACGACTCCATGAATCTTCCATAACAGCTAGCAATAGGACCTAGGCAATAGTCATCTCATCACAAAGCAAGGTGACACCACCAAATTTTCTTATATAATTTGGGAATGCACTTAAAATCAAGTTAAAACGTGTTTGAGATCAAACAAGTCCAGACAAAGCTTGGCAAATGCTAAGATACCCTATGGTTAATTACTGTTTTTAAAGCCTAGGGCTTCTTATTAACACTTAACAACTTTAAATTGCCTTGTCCACAGGCTTTACTGACTTCAAATTACTCATCCAGTTATTTTCTGTCTTAGGGACCTCCTTGATACCTTACCATAATTTTTTCCACTATTACATTTCTGAACAGAGAAAATTGCCATACTTCCCATTGCCTTTCACTTTAGTTGATTGCAGACCATTCTGTCGTTATTTATACTAGTTTTACAACCTAAATATTATAACAGTAGGAGCTTATTGTCACTTATTGAATCAAACATATTTTTAACACTTCTCAGTCAAATGGAGCAAGAATCTCATCTCAGGCACTCGAACGTACATCTATTCTTTCAAATAAATAATGTTAGTGAAGTACAAAAAGAAGAGGCACTGCTAATTTGAATGAGTCTGCTGGTTATTAATTGCACTCTTGTGTTGATTCCGTCTCACTTAACTGAAAGGTTGTCTGATCAGCTGGTATGGGTAATGCTCGTTTTCTTTAGATACTTTCCAGAATGGCTACAACAGAAATATGTTCCCATGAGCTAACCGCAAATGCCTTGCAAGCTATAATGTTTACTTAAATTATACGCTTATTGATTAATCTTCAGGAGAGATAGGCAGGAGAGAAGGGGTGGAGAGGTGGCCCTATGTATAAAGGAAACCCTTGACGCCATAGAAGTTGAGATTAGTGGTGACCAGATTGAGTGCCTATGGGTAAGTGTCAGAGGGGCAATCAAGACTGACATCCTGGTTGGAGTATGTTACTAGGCTGCCTGATTAAGAGGAAGAGATGGATCTACTGTTGTTTAAGCAACTGGAAGCTGCCTCAAGATTGGCTACTCTTGCTCTTTTAGCAGACCTTAATCTCCCAGATATCACAGTATCACAGTACCACAAGGATCTCTGAGATCATCAAGTCCAACCTATAACCTAACACTAACACCAACACTAACACCAACCATCATCTAAACCGTGGCACTCAGTGCCTCATCCAGTCTCCCCTTAAACACCTCCAGGGTCGGTGACTCCACCACCTCCCTGGGCAGCGCATTCCAATGGCCAATCACCCTTTCAGTGAAGAACTTTTTCCTCATATCAAGCCTAAACTTTCCCTGACGAAGCTTAAGTCCATGCCCTCTAGTTCTGCCACTGGTCACCTGAGAGAAGAGACCAATCCCTGCCTGACTACAACCTCCTTTTAGGTAGTTGTAGAGAGCAAGGAGGTCTGCCCTGAGCCTCCTCTTCTCTAGACTAAAGAGCCCCAACTCCCTCAGTCGCTCCTCATAGGGCTTGTGCTCCAGCCCCTTCACCATCTTCTTTGCCCTCCTCTGAACACATTCCAGTATCCTAGCATCCTTCACAAACTGGGGGGCCCAGAACTGTACACAGTATTCAAGATGAGGCCTGACCAGTGCCGAGTACAGGGGGACGATAACTTCTCTGGTCCTGCTTACTACACTATTCCTGATGCAGGCCAGGATGCCATTGGCCTTCTTGGCCACCTGGGCACACTGCTGGCTCATGTTGAGCTTCCTGTCCACCAGCACTCCCAGGTCCTTTTCTGCCTGACTACTCTCCAGACACTCTGTCCCCAGTCTATAGCTCTGCATGGGATTGTTGTGTCCAAAATGAAGTACCCGACATTTGGACTTATTAAACATAATCCCATTAGAATCAGCCCAGCTCTCCAATCTGTCCAGATCCCTCTGTAGGGCCATCCTACCCTCTAACATATCAACTCTTCCTCCCACTTGATATCATCTGCAAACTTGCTGATGATGGACTCAATCCCCTCATCCAGATCATCAATAAAGATATTAAACAGGACGGGACCCAACACCGATCCCTGGGGGACACCACTAGTGACCGGCCGCCAGCTGGATGAAACACCATTCACCATCACTCTTTGGGCTCGGCCATCCAGCCAATTCCTAACCCAGCACAGTGTGCTCCCATCTAAGCCACGAGCTGCCAGCTTCCCTAGGAGTCTACTGTGGGAGACAGTGTCAAAGGCCTTGCTGAAGTCCAGGTATACCACATCCACAGCCTTCCTCTCATCCACCAGGCGAGTCACATGGTCGTAACAGGAGATCAGGTCGGTCAGGCAGGACCTACCGCTCCTAAATCCATGCTGGCTGGGCCTGATTTCTTGACCATTCTGCAGGTGGTGCATGATTTCACCCAGGATTATCTTCTCCATGATTTTACCTGGGACCGAGGTCAGGCTGACAGGTCTGTAATTACCTGGATTATCTGCTGGGAACTTAACACCACCAAGAGGAGGCAGTCCAGAAGGTTCTTGGAATGTATAGAGGATTTTTTTCTGTCACAGCTGGTGAGTGAACCTACCAGGGATGAGGCTCTCCTTGACCTGCTGGTGGGTGACGTTGTGGTCGGAGGCTGTCTGGGACACACTGACCATGAGATAATCAAGTTCTCCATAAACAATGAAACAAGGAAGGGTGTGAACAGAACGTCCGCGCTGGACTTTCAGCAGGCATATTTTGGATTATTTAAGGAACTAGTCAAGGGAGTACCCTGGGAAATAGCCCTTAAAAAAAAGGGGATCCAGGAAGGCTGGAGTTACTTCAAGAATGAAATCTTGAAAGCACAGGAGCAGGCTGTCCGGATGCACCATAAGACGAGCCGTAGGGGCAGAGACAGACGTCCTGGATGAGTAAGGAGCTTCTAAAGGAGCTAAGCAAGAAAAAGAGGGTGTATCGCCTTTGGAAAGAAGGGCTGGTGAATCAGGTTATGTTCAAAGATATTGTTAAGTTGTGTAGGAGGAAAATTACGGAGGCAAAAGCTCAGCTGGAGCTCAAATTGGCCACTTCCGTTAAGGACAACAAGAAGTGTTTTTACAAATACATTAATGGCAGAAAGAAGGGCAGCAACGACCTGCACTCCTTATTGGATGTCAAGGAAAATATAGTAACTAAAGATGACGAAAAGGCTGAAGTTCTTAACATCTTCTTTACCTCCGTTTTCAACATTAAAACAGACTGTTCACTGGACAACTGGCCTTCTGAAGTGTTGGGTGGGGTCAGGATGGAATATAACTCCCCTGTAATCCAAGAAGAAGAAGTTAGAGACCTGCTGAGCCACTTGAATCCTCATAAGTCTATGGGGCTGGATGGTATCCATCCTAGGGTGATGAGAGAGCTGGCAGACAAGCTTGCTAAGCTGCTTTCCATCATTTATCAACAGTCCTGGCTCACTGGAGAGGTTCCGGATGACTGGAAGTTGGCTAATGTGACTCCCATACACAAGAAGGGCCATAGGGACAATCCAGGTAATTACAGACCTGTCAGTCTGACCTCGGTTCCAGGTAAAATTATGGAGCAGATAATCCTGGGTGCAATAATGCCGCACTGCAGAATGACCCAGAGATCAGGCCCAGCCAGCATGGATTTAGGAGGGGTAGATGCTGCCTGACCAACCTGATCCCCTTTTATGACCATGTGACTCGTCTGGTAGACAAGAGGAAGGTTGTGGATGTGGTATACCTGGACTTCAGCAAGGCCTTTGACACTGTTCCTCATAGTAGACTCCTGGAGAAGCAGACAGCCCGTGGCTTGGGCAGGAGTACTCTGTGCTGGATTAGGAATTGGTTGGATGGCTGAGCCCAGAGAGTGATAATGAACGGTGTCTCATCTAGTTGGCGGCCGGTCACTAGTGGTGTCCCCCGGGGGTTGGTGTTGGGCCTAGTCCTGTTTAACATCTTTGTTGATGATCTGGATGAGGGGATTGAGTCCATCATTAGCAAGTTCACAGACGATACCAAGCTGGGAGGAAGTGTCAATCTGCTGGAGGGTAGGAGGGCCCTACAGAGGGACCTTGACAGACTGGAGAGATGGGCTGGTTCCAATCGGATGAAGTTTAACAAGCCCAAGTGCCGAGTTCTACACTTTTAACATAACAACCCCATGCAGAACTATAGGCTGGGGACAGAATGGCTGGAGAGTAGTCAAGTGGAAAGAGACTTGGGAGTGTTGGTAGACAGGAAACTCAGCATGAGCCAGAAGTGCGCCCAAGTGGCCAAGAAGGCCAATGGTATCCTGGCCTGCATCAGGAATGGTGTGGCCAAGCAGAATTAGAGAAGTTATCATCCCCTTATACTTGACACCGATTAGGCCGCACCTTGAGTACTGTGTTGAGTTCTGGGCCCCTCAGTTTAAGAGAAATGTTGTGATGCTGGAGTGCGTCCAGAGGAGAGCAACGAAGATGGTGAAGGGGCTGGAACACAAGCCCTATGAAGAGCGACTGAGGGAGCTGGGGTTGTTTAGCCTGGAGAAGAGGAGGCTCAGGGGAGACCTTATTGCTCTCTACAACTACCTAAAAGGAGGTTGTAGGTAGGCAGGGATTGGTCTCTTCTCTCGGGCGACCAGTGACAGAACAAGAGAACATGGTTTCAAGCTTCGTCAGGGGAGGTTTAGGCTTGATATTAGGAAAAAAATTTTCACCGAAAGGGTGATTTGCCAATGGAATGCGCTGCCCATGGAGGTGGTGGAGTCATCGTCCCTGGAGGTGTTGAAATACAGATTGGATGAGGCGCTTAGTGCCATGGTTTAAACGACCAGTGAGTGCTAGTGTTGGGTCATAAGTTGGACTAGATGATCTGAGAGGTTTTTTCCAACCTTGTAATATTGTAATCATATGTGGAGCTGATTGATTCCCTAAGAGATCCTTTGGTTTCTGAACTAGTGTGGAAAGAATCAGGAGTTGCTTGCTTATTTTCCTTCTCCTCTCCCCTAATTATTCTCCATAGCTAGCAACAGAGATGGAGTAGAAATCCCCTCAAAAGATCCTTATTTTTCCACTTCTTACTGTTATTGCATTACCATGTATAATTCCTTGTGAACTCCCATCATTTAAATTGCATGTACAATAGTAATGATAATAATACCTGGCTTTCTTATAGTGTTTTTCATTAACACATTTCAAAGAGTTTTGCTAAGAAGGTCAAAAACTTTATTACTATTAAAATAAGCTACATGCATATGATGTTTAAAAAAAAAAATTAAAAAATAACCCTAGACTAAGGTACTTCCAATTTAAGATAATATTAAACATGGAGAGAAAGAATTTCTCCAAAGTATTTACTCTTGTGCTCAGTAATCTATGTATTTATTAGCTACTGAGGAGAGACACATTCTATAATTTCTTTCTCTGTTGGACTTCAGATTAAATAATAACAATGCTTGTATATTTTTCCTAGGTGTTGCGAAAAGCGCTAATACTGTAAGATGCATCTCAAAAAAAACTTTATGTCATCCAGACAGAGTAGGTTTCCAGAAAATACTGTAGTTTTCATCTCGCATTTCTAAAGATTTTATATTTCTACTGAATATGAATTTTTTTATGTCTTCTGTTTTTTCTTCATGACATTATTCACGTGGTTGAAAACTGAATTTTATTTGTAAGGGCAGCAAATATTACACAGATTTCTCTTTTTTTTTTGCGATGTGTCTGTGTTCTACTACGGAGTTCGTAACCAAGGATGTGTTGATCATGAGTCTCAAGGCTCAGAAAATATGGAAGAGTAATTTGAGGTATCAAAGAAACATAGAATTACAGAATCATTAAAGTTAGAAAAGGCATGGATGTTGGGTAGGGATCTGTTGCAGTCTGCTCCCTGACTGAGGGCATTTTACCAACAATCATCAAAACCTTCCATCTGCAGCTAGTTTTCTTCATATGGGTCTTTGGCAATTCACAGAACTGCAGGGAAGAAGAAAATACTTTTATACAGACAATCCAAGAAGATGCTAGGCTGCCTTGGTGAGACATTGAATCTAAATTAAGCAAACTTAAGATTAGTTCTCTGTCTCAATTTCTAAGTGTTTTCTTTTCTTTATTGGTAATTTATAAGTGAATTCAAACTTTGTATGTAATATGGACAGGATAGTTTTACTTCTGTTTTCTATGTCTGTTGTAAGACACTAGGACATTAATTTCAATCTAAGCAATGATATCAAAACAAAGTAAAGATACTAGGAACTTATTTTTTTAATAGCTAAATTGCACTGAAAACCTTGTTCTGAAAAAAAAAAAGAGCAATCTATATTAAACTTGCCTTTCCTCTCCGCTTCCCTTCTCTTTGTAAAGCCACTGCCAATATTAAAAGTTCTGTAATATTCCCAAGCTCAGTGTTTAGATATATTTCCTTTGTAGCTATAAATTTCATTAATTATTAAAAAAATAATCAGGTGAACAAGCACAGTTTATTTTATAATCTCATTTGTCTTCGGTTTTAAATAGTGCCAGAGTGTCTAAATGCTAGAGAAGATGATTTCAAAGTTTGCCAACGTATCTGAGAGTTTGTACAAGTAAACTTTAATATCTCCTGCCAATTAGATATTTGGTAATCTGACTGAGCTGTGTTTTCAACAGAATAAGAAGCATAAAAAAGCAATTTTTCACCTTCTTTTTGCTTCTGATCAGCTGATTCCCAACTTGACTCCAACCTAAATAAAAGTAAAGGGATTACATTTGCAATTCACACTTTCAAGAGGCAATTACTTTTATTGATCTTCAGTTTTTATTCATTGAATTATTCAGGAAAGAGATAATTAAAGTTGTTTGTGTAACTGCTGCACAAGACTTTTTTTGTGGTTAGCTGTTATATCTACCATGTTTCAGGAAATTTTTCCACCTGTATATTTTTTTTACAGTGATGAAAAAAATATATTTCTGTGATTTTTTAATGCATCAAAAGAAAAATTTCATTCTCATCTTTCGTACAATTAAACCACTTGCAAGTGTCTGTGTGATATGTGCCTTATAATTGTTATTTGAGCTCCTCTGATTGAATCAAAGGTGTTAATGTTTGTTATAATAACTGAATAACTTCCAGAAATGTAATTATATGGTAAATCGGCTTTAGTACTTAGACTTTGTTATAGAATTGGGAGACAAAACTGACCCCAAATATCATATTTCTGAGAAAACTCTGGATATCATATCTTACTTACATATCTTGAACTATTTCAATTATTATAAATAGAGAAGTAGTGAAATGGTTTCAGAACTGGATTGCTAGATTAAATACAGAAAATTAATACAGCAAATACAGTTTTATTTTTTTTATATTTTTTCCTTATCTTAAGCTACCTGGACCCCCATTCTCTTCATACAACTGGGTACCCAGTTTAAATCAGTGCTCAATATTTTTAAGACTTCCAATTATTTCATGTTTTCTGAAACACTTAGAGAAAAGCAGGCTATTAAACTGAAGTCAAAACCTCCTACTGTACAGCGTAAATTCCCAAGATTCAATCTCTCATGTATTAGAAATCTACTTTTTTTTTCAGAGCTCAACTCACCATTATTTTATTCTACCATGAACAAACTTAACTGCTTTGTAGCTGGTCTCTCTGTCTCCGTCATCTGTATAAATCAGCAGTAATATGTAACCTGGCTCACCTATTTATCTCTCTGCAGCTATAAAATACTTCTTCTGACAGGGAGTTTTAAATCCTGCTGCTGGTTGTCTGCATGTTGGTTAGCCCGGAAATATTGCCTACCAGTATCAAAATTCATTTACTGCTTTTGGTACCTTTATCCTTTCCACCTATTGTCTCTCAATGACTAATGCAAATTTCTTCAGTTTTGTACATTCAACATGTTTATTTTTAGCGATTTACCTTTAAGCCTACAATTATTTAGTTATTATTATTATATGATCCTTTCCATCTTTCAGGGACAGTAAGACTGTTCTGATGCAATTAATTTTCACTTTTGTCATCTCTGAACTGATAAATATACAACCAGGTAATTTAAAAATCATTGTAAGTAACCACTAACGAATCTGAATTTCTTAACTAAAGACGAAAATAGTAAAAAAAGCTTGTTCTTTTATAATTTGCGTTTTAAATTTAATTTAATTTAATTTTATTTGCACTGCTTTCTACAATTATAAAATGAGACAAGAGTCTTCTTATTTACCTTCATGGTTGCTAGTGGCTGCTAACAAGAGGTCCCTGTGCTAAGGAGACACTGTAGTCTGTGATGTTAGTGTTTCCTTTGACAAATTAAGAAGGCTAGGATAAGGTGTGTTGTTTTTTACCTGACATTTTGGTTTTGTTGTATGTCACATTTAGACAATATTACACTTAGCACATAAAAACAGTACTGTGTATACATAAAGTACAATATAAAAAAAAAAACCAACTCATCCAACAGGTGATTGTTTCATGAAAGCCACAGTAATCACATCACCCAGCTCTTCTGGAGAAAATGTTCAAACATTGTTAATATTAATGAGAGTACTCGCATAGAGCAGGTTGATAAAGGTAACATTTAGGGAAATGTTGAAAAAAAAGCTGACTACTCAGTTCGCAGACTGACAATCTTTGGTCTCAGGAACGTCTCATCGCAATCTGAAGAAAGAAACATCTGAGCTGAATATGTGTGGGATGTGCAAGTTTGAAGATCAGTTGTTTATTGGTATAGTTAATTCGATTGTAATACCATCACTTTCAGTGAAAACCCACTGTTAAGACTGCATTTTTCTTCATCCTCAGTCTCAGGTACTCATGGTGGGATAATTATGTGAACAGATCACACTATCACCTCTTTCAGCATTTGAAACATTTTTAATTTCATCATAATTGATGTTCTTAGACCATACTCTCAGAAGTTATTGGTGTTTTAAGTTAAATCTAGACCAGAAGAAATCAATAGTTATAATTATTTTGCTGCATGATGGTATATTCTGCTATTTGTCAAGAGTTCATAACATTTAAAGGTAATTATTATACTACTGAATTTTAATATGTAAACTGAAATCACGTTAAAGAATTCCATCAACTTTTTGAAGTCTGGGTAGTTTTTCTGGATGGGAAGATCAGGATGAATGATCTCATTATGAAATTAAGTTCCCTATATAACAAGCTAAATTTTCCAAGTAACTTTTGCCTTTATTTCTGAATTCTTGTAAAAGTTGAAAGGCAGATACATTTTATTTTGCTATTTTGCATTGCAGTGGGTACATAAATTAAGAAGTGAAGAAAAACCTGAGATCGGTTAATTCTTAATGAAAACTTAAAATGTGGACCTATTAGAAAAAAGAAGAAAAGAGGTGGAACTAATGAAAATTACTAATTGCCTCTATATACGTCCTAAATTGGAAAAAACCCTGCCAAATATTAAATCGGGTAAATCTCATAAAAGCCTCTTAAATTTGTCACATGGAATAAACATGAGAACACAATCTACTAGTACACTTTAAACAGCCTAAGTGAATCAAATTACTATAAAGGTTTAATGATAATCCTAGTCCTGAAATCTCTGTTTGTCCACAGTCAGCAATAGACAACAGATATTTATGGAAAAAAACTTAAACAAATCATATTTCTTATCCTTTTTAAAGCTTTTTTGGAGCAATAACGAGATGAGGAACTTCTTCATGTATTCAAGGACCCATCCTCCCTAATACTCTTAAGTTTGGTTGGTAGTTTTATTTACTTCTGACATTTAGTAAATTTCACATCTGAATCTCATGTCATTTAAAAGAAGTATTAATTTTTTTTCAAAATATAAATAACTTTTTTTTAATCTTTCTATTGACTTCTATTCCTTGATAAAAATTAATATCTTATGTAAGTTTCTTTACTTGCTATACTCCAAAAAATAATTTTCTAGATTTTACGTCCCTTCATTCCTTTATAACTGTCTTTCTATAACTGTTAATATCTTCATTTCTTACTTTTTTGTTGAGATGTTTCAGAATCATTGCAACTATTTTTTACTAAATAATCCTGAGAATTTCTCTATTTTGAATATATCAGATCTACCCTTTTATCATTTTATACCTTCCCAAGCTAATCATGAGCTTAAAGGACAAAAAAACCCATGAAAAAATCAGAGAGAAACTCTAGTGTAGGAAGTATGTTAAGAGAAAGCATAATCTAAATTTTAGCAAAAATATCTCGATGATGTAGTGTACTGCAAATTTGAAACAAGATTCTTTATTGTCAGTAAAACATTAAAAAGTTTATCATATTTGTCAATGTTAAATTGTGGAAAATGGTATTATTCTTCTGTGTTATGTTGTCAATATTATTACACCAAAGGAAAAGTATTCCTTACATTTATTCTGGGTATTTAGTCCATGCTACCAGTTCATACTCACTGGTGAGTCAACCTTTGGTCATTCAGAGATAAAAAGAAGGTACATTGTCTCAAAAGATGGGATATAAATGCACTGATGCTAAATCAATTAAGCTAAAATGTTTAAGCCTGCAGGTCCTTAATTATAGGCAAGTTCTCTAGGTGACGTTTTAAAAGCACTTATAAAACAAAATCTTTCCCGTCTTCTCAGGAAAACAAACTTCTTTTTTCAAAGCTGGTCCTTTCACAATGCTCTCTAACTACTTTAGTTAAAAATTGTATAATTCTATAAAAATGTTCCCTTTTAATTTCCAGGAGTATGCATTTCTATATTTTAGTCCCTTGTTAATTGGACCCACCAAAGTCTGTTTGTTATGTTAATAAATGTTCTCTAACCTGTCTCACTGTCAGTTCAGATATAGATTACAAGCTCTCCTGATCTGCTGAGCAGGTCAGTTTGCATTTATATTTCAAGTAATTCTCATTCCTCGCGCTGTTAAAAGTGGCATGTCATGATTTTCAAAATTCTAGGGAGTAATTCTGGTTAAAGGATAGTGCGAGGGGAATAGATGTCTAATCTCTATTCTACCAATTCTATTTTGAAATGGAGATTACTTTTTAATATCAAGTTAATTTGAACTTTCCTGAGCTTCAGAGCAAAAAGCTGGTCTTGAAATGCCATGTCCTTGACATATAGATGACTTCTGTTTAAAATTCCAGTGGGATGGATTTTACAGACAAAATTTAACACTCCTGCCTCCTCCCTCCCAACTAAGCTTATATATATGCAGAAATAAATGAAACTATAAAGAGTGTTGTCTGGTGGCCTCTAGCAGGCTTAATCATCCAAAAAATAAAAGCCATCTTACGCATTTTCATAACTATTGTTTCTTACAGGCACAACATAACAAAATGAACATGGCATCTGTTCCTGTATTTAGGTTAAAACTTTTTAAATTCTAAGCAATTGGTTTAAGTTTCTGGGTTTTCTGGAAGCAGCACCACTTATAATTCTGATCAGAGATACAGGAAACAATGCAATGAATTTGGAAACTGAGATTCAAAGATTCAAAAAAGAATACTGAATCCATTGGAATATTACAGTGATCTTTGCAATTCAGCCATGGTGTCAATTCAAATCCATTGTTAATTAATCATTTCTATTTTTATGCATAGCCATGCTTTTGGAATAATTGTGGAAAATTTGAAGTTCGACGTAATTGAAGTAAATCATATCCACAAGGTATTAATGGAGTAAATGGCAGACATACTCCATTTTATTGGCTACACTGAGTATAAATCTTTAATTTAAAGAGATATGTCAGCCACAGATTTTGTAATATATGAAGTACCTACAGGCAAGTTCAGAGTAAAAGAACAACATATGCAGGAGTTCTGTTCATGAAGATGTTGATGCCTTTAGGTTTTCCTTCACAGTTGAAAACAGTGTGGCCGGAAAATCTCATTAGATGTAAGTACATAGATATATGTTATATGATTCAAGAACTCTTCCCATGCCATTAACAGAGACTTTGAGTCATTCTGTGATAATATGAGGAATTGAATTCACGTATTGTCTGAGGTATATGTTCTAAATCAGGGAGGAGAAAACAACTTTAAAAGCCTCTCCAGCTAAATGTTTCAAGTGTGTAAGGTGCTAAAAACAAAATAAATCAAAAATGCACATGAAAAAAATCCATAACTCCTATTATATATTTTCTTCTTTTATAAAAGTAGATTTAACCCATGCCTTGGTCTCTAATGATTTGCTCTATTATATTTACATTGAAATGCTCTTTAAATAATAATGCCACAACAAAAACTATAGAGGAAAAATATCATTAAAATCAAATAAAGGTTATGAGGCAGTGATCACAATGTATAAATATTTACACTTGCTCTGAATGTTCAGAAAAAAAAGGAAAGCTTTAATAGACTATGTAATCTAAATAAATTCCAACATAAGGTTCTTTCAACGTGTCAAAGAATTTCCTTGGTTTTCTGCCATTAGTTTTAGGGGAGAAGATAAAGAATTCTGCTTATTTAATTGAAATACAGTGATCGTTATTTTAGAAGTTTAAATACAATTCTGAGAGAAGATTCACATTCATAATGAAGTGGATACAAAGGGGATAAAAACAAGCTTTCTGATTTCATTACTGGGTCTTTTTTCTGTTCCTATAACAGACGTTATATGTTTTTAGCTGGGGACTGTTTGTGTTTTTCTTTTTTATTCTCCCCCTCCTGCCCCTCAAGTTTGTTCTTCAAAAATAGTACCTGGAATAATAGGAATCCTGTTTTAAATATGTATTGAGTTGCTGATGGTAAAAAAATTATGAATTAATAGGCAAACAAAATGATAGGTGGCAGAACTCTGAAAACAGCATGAATATTAAGCTTCAAATCTTATCTGAATTTCAGAAATCTACTTTGAACACTCATTTTAAGGACTTCATAGGGTAATGATTAATTTGCTTCCTGTGGTTTCACAAAATCATAATAATATAATCATGTAATAGTAACTGTATTTTAAGCCCAGGTTTTATTTCTATGGTTTGAAAGAGCAGACTATATATAAGAAGCATTTTTGTCCACCCTTTCTTAAATTCAATGTGAACGTGAATATCTCGTTCCTGCTTCACTGATAATGTAAAAACTTTCACACTTAATGCCAGTATGTATAAGAAGCTTTCTGCCTCTGCTAGATATAAATGAACTTCAAGACTCAAAACACTCAGAAGTTTAAATACAAATACAAATATCTAAAAGACATTTGGTCTATAATATTAGATCTGGAATTCAAGTGAACAGTTTCCTCAGATTTATATAAAAAGTGTTTATACTTCTTTTTCTTTTCTAAACGAGATTATTTTTTGCTGCATGAACAATAGCCATTGTTCCACTTTCAAGAGTACAAAATCATACACCAAAGACAGCAAATTAATCATAGTATTACAATGAATATTTCTGTTCTTACTGACATAAAATCATGTAGATTTTTTATCCTACACAGAGGTATCAAGAGGCATAAAGTATTATTTTGTATAGTTCTTTGAGACTCTTTGATTAAAAGAGCGTATAGAATGAAAAGTTTTATTTCATACTCTTTATTGTTTGTTATTGCCCTACTGCTCTTCAGAGAGTCCACAGTCTTTCTAGTAGTCTCTTCAGTACAGAACTCCACAATGGAAAAATCCTCAGTAGTGTTATTTTTAGATGATGAGATACATGAAAGGTTTTCTTTTCTTGCATTTGTATCAATAAAGGATGAGTACCACTGGCACAGACAATAATATAGTGGACATCAAAATTACAAGGTTTTCATAGCCTACAGCATTTTTTGTGATTCGCAACTTTTTTGTTTCTGTTAACATCTATGTTTATTAACAGTTGTTTTGGTATCCGTGCATGTGAAAAGAAGACTGAAATGGTGGGCATGAACAATGGCTTTTAATTGTGGTGGAGTATATTATATCTGTATAATCTGATAAATAACCTAGCACTTTTCAAATGTACAAATCATAATTATGAGATGCATTCCTGAGAAATACTAGGGTACTTGGTTCTTGTTCTGTGTTTTTCAATTTAAAGAGCTAAAATCACCACTTTTTATGTGTAATATTAATTATCTAAATGATAGCTGTCTGTCAGTCAAAAGCTGGATTGCCATCTGTCACTTTTGACTACAGAAACAAAAATAACTTACGATTCATCATTTGCGCATCAGAGCTTCTAAATCAACGATCTTGTTGGATGAGTTTTTCTGTCTGTTGGGTGTTATTTTCAAAATGAAAAGCTAATGCTCTACTTTTTCTAGATGAGTAGCTAAAAGCAGCTCAGTTTTCTCCATATGTTGCCTGTCAAGAAGAAGCAAGAGCAAGAAAGTGAAGGGGAGCCAGAATCCAAGAGTGACAGCAGAACTGGCAGGGAAAAAACATGTTGCCATTTAATGACACTGACAAAGGAAGAAGAGAAGGTCTAGTGATGAATACTGGGGTCATATACAGTCCAGAGATGGCCAGAAATGTCTGCAGTAATGGGGCAGCTCCAAGGTCAAGCCAGGAAACCAAGTCAGAAGGTAAGGATCAGCAAGGTACCTAAGCACATACATACTTTCGGCACAGACATATGCAGATTAGGCAAGAATCAAAGGTGAGAGCCAATGCTTCAATGTGGAGAAGCTCTCAATAGTCTGATCCAAGTGTTACGTGAAACGTATTTAATCACATCCGAGAGCTAGCTAAACATCTAAAGTGAAGAGTGAGGGCAAAGAGAGGAGTTGCACAGCCTTTTGGTGCACTCATGGCCCTGACAGCAGCTTCAAAAAGTCAGGGTTGTTTGATTTTAAGCTGTTAATATGGTGGTCTAAAAACTATAGAAGATTTGTTTTAAAAATCTATGTCCACCCACATAGCCTGGGGAAACAGAAAAGTTTAAGCTCAGGAATAAGCAAGGCAACAAAAATAAAGCTTTTCAAAAACCACTTTAAAATTTATTTTCAGCTTCTTTCTCGTTTTGACTTTGATAATGTCTCTGGACAGCAAGTTTGAATGGGTGAGGCTTCTCGTGAGGGAGATACAAGAAAGTGATTTGAAAGGAGTAGTAATATTGCTGAAGAACATTCTGTAGAATATTAGCAAGAGCAGGGAAGAGGAAATTAAACATGAATACAACTTAATTCATTAGGTGTGTCACAGTCTCTGATCTTGTCCTAAATGTTTGTATACCATTCTTGATTTTACACCTGTGAGTACACTGTTTTCATGATGGGAACAGCTACATTCATAGATTGTTCTAAGTATAGCTGCATTGTGATTCTGTATCAACCTGCTATGATTTCCATTAAGAGAACTACCACGGACAGCAAGGCAAACCTGTTCTTCTGTTCATAAGGAAACTAACAGGAGCAAATGGTTTTGTTTCACTACACAATTAATTTTGGCAGTTTATCTATGTGTTCCCCAGAACATATGAATAAGTATCATACTGTTTTTTAAGTCCTATTGCACCTGAAGTAGTGATATTTTTACACAAAAATTGGAAGGTGCTAAGGGCATTAGTTCACAAGAGTAAGACTTTATTTCCCAGCAGAGTGTAATGCTAGACATGACCACATCTCGACTTAATAATTAACTTGAAGACAACTAACTTTAATTTATTTAAAAAAAAGATTTAGTTATATATCTTAATTTTTCATAATATATGAGCATTTGATTCCTAAAGAAAAAAAAAATTCAAAGAGTACAGTACGTTTGTCCATAGAAAGAACAGAATTCTGCATGACAGAGTCAGCAGCTGTTCATTCCCAGTCTAGATCAAGTCATTTATACTGAGGAAGACACTTCTTGGAGTACTAAAGTAAGGTACAAATGTAATGGCTGTGTTATGTGGGTCTCAAGCAAATGTGGAATGATCACTGGAAAACATGATATACACAGGTGTAGAGTTCAGCATACTTGCCTTGTACTAGCACTGCTCATAAAAAGTACTCCAGCCCTCTGACCATCTTTGTGACCCTCCGTTGGACCTACTCCAACTGTCATATCATTCCTGGTGGGATCTCACAAGATCAGAGTGGGAGAATCACCTCTCTTGAACTGTTGATGATGCTTCTTTTGATGCAGCCTAGTACCACGATCGGCCTTCTGGGCTGTGAGCGCACATTGTCGGCTCGTGTCAAAATTCTCATCAATCAAAACCCCAAATTCTTCTCCACAGGGCTGCTCTCAATCACATCATCCCCTATCTGTACTGAAACCATGGATTGTCCCAATCCAGGTGTAGGACTTTGCACTTGGTCTTGTTGAACCTCATGACTTTCACACAGGTCTACTTCTCCAGCTTGTTAATGTTCCTCTGGATGGCATCCTGTCCTTCTGATGTGACCACTGACCCACTCAGCTTGGTGTCATCCCCAAACTTGCTGAGGGTGCACTCAATCCGGCTATCTACATCATCAGTGAAAATATTAAAGATCACTGGTCCCAATATGTCCCTGAAGGGACACCGCTTGTCACGTATCTCCATCTGGACGTTGAGTCATTGACTTCTACTCTCTGAATGCAACCATCCAACCAATTCCTTATCCACCAAACAGTCCACTCATCAAATCCATATCCAACCAGTTTCGTGAGAAAGATGTTGTAGGGGACTATGTCAAAGGCTTTACAGAACTCCATAAAGATTACATCCATTGCTTTTCCAGTGTCCATTGAGGATGTTGCTGCGGCATGGAAAACCACTGGGATCGTCAGACAGGACTTGCCCTTATGGAAGCTATGTTGGCTGTCTCAGATCACCTCCCTGTCCTCCATGTGCTTTAGCATAGCTTCTAGGAGGATGTGTTCCATGATCTTCCCAGGCACAGAGGAGAGGCTGACAGGTTGGTAGTTCCCACAGTCCTTTTTGTACTCATTTTAAAAATGGGCACAGTGAATGCTCTTCTTCCAGTCACAAGGGACTTCCCCTGACTGCCATGACTTTTCAAATATTATAGTCAATGTCTTGGCAATCATATCAGCCAATTCCCTCAGGACTCTGGGATGCGTCTCATCAGGTCCCATATGTTCAGGTGGTCATGAACCTGATCTTCCCCTACAGTGAGAGGGATTATACCCTTCTGATCCCCATCTTATTGTTCCTTGACCCTGGAAGGGTGAGGAGAGCCGCTGCCAGTGAAGACTGAGGCAAAAATAATTGTTGAATATCAGCCTTCTCTTCATCAGTTGATACGAGATCACTATTTTTGTTCATCAGTGGGGGTGTGCTTTCTTTAACCTTCTTTTTCAGACTGATGTATCTACAGAAGCCCTACTTGTTATTCTTTACTTCTCTTGCCAAGTTCAGCTCCAGCTGCGCCTTGGCCTTCCTGACTCCATCCCTACACAACCGGCCAGTATACCTATACTATTCCCAAGTTACCTGTCCCTGCTTACAATGCTTGTGCAGTTACCTCTTGGGTTTTTTTGACCAACAGGTCTTGACTCAGCCTTGCTGGTCTCTTCCATTCCCCGCCTGATTTCCTATATCTGGGGACTGAGGACTCTTGTACTCTGTGGAAAGCATCCTTAAATACTTAAGGATTTGTTCCACTCCCTTATCCCTGATAACTTGCCCCAGAGGTCCTACTGACTGACTCCCTGAAGAGCTGGAATTTTGCTTTCCTAAACTTTAGGGTTCTTGCTATGCTCCTCACCTGTCCCATATCCCTCAGGACCTTACACTCCACTGGTGTGTGATCACTGCAGTCCAGGTTGCCTCCAATCTTAACACCACTAATGAGCTTACTTGTGTTGGTGACCATCAGGTTCCATACTGCATCCTCTTGCCTAGGGTTTTCTATTATCTGCAGTAAGAAGTTATTGTCTATGTGCTCTAGGAGTCTCCTGGATTGCCTACACTTGCCGTGCTTCTTTTCCAGCAGGTGTCAGGGTGATTGAAGTTTCCCAGTAGGAGGAGAGCTTGTGAATGTGAAGCCTCCTGCAGCTAGAGGAAGAAGGCTTCATCATTTCTTTCAGAGGACACAGTAAAATAGAAACTCAAAGAATGTAAGCTTATCTCAAACACATTTTTGTCATTGTAATTAACTTAATTACTGTGGCTTGAACTGTAGCAGCCAACAGAGCCCAAAGTAGGATTCAGGTCTTGGTGCAGATATATGCTTAGACAATTGTTCCACTATATGACTTGGAATGTGAGAGACAGACAAGCCTCGGGAAGTACTATAATGAGATGGAGCGAGTTCTCAATAAGTATGCTAGGTATCACCAATGGACATGCAGCCTCTCTGTGCTTACTACAGTTTCTAGAGGGACAGATGATCTGCACCATCAGAATTAGTATGTATTCTGCTTGCCTTCTCATTCCTTACTTCTGCCTTTCTATCACCCATTTGGCTGTTTGCCCTACAGCTTTTTCATCACTGCGTTTTCTGAATGTCAAATAATAGCTAAATCTTCAGCTAATAGAAATAAGTTTATTTGACACCAGTGGAACTATGTAATTTCCATCAGCTGAAAATGTGGTTCTCCTTTTTATCACCTGATTTATTTTATAACCCTGTTTCATATTTGCAAAGAATTCCTTGACCAATAATTTTTATTGTTTTTATTGAGAAAACCTGTTCTACACTAGGGGTATAATTTCTCTGTAGTTTGGCTAATATAGTATTAGAAATAGTTTTATCATGACACATGATGACAGAATCAAGGCTTTTGTAAGAATATATTTCTTAATTTCAATATCTTCAATATCATGGGGAAAGCGGACATTTTATCTATTATTATATAAAAATACCCCCAAATAAACAGAAACACAGACAGTTTCGAACATTTTTCTGAACTTTGGATTGGGTAAATGATGCACAGTGCCTAATATTTTGGTTCTATGTCTATTTTTCAGATCTAATTGTAAGCTGTCAGACTGAATTTTATACTGCTGTTGAGAGGATGTAAGATGATTGTTCCTTTTCTCCTCCAAAGCAAAACAATTTTTCTACCTTGTCTGAACTGCTAATGAAGATATGAGACCATTTGTAGAGGTCAGTGTAATGAAAAGACATATCTTCTTTCAAACACCTTGTTCCATTCCATGGTAGACTTCCAATGTGATCAGTGATCCCTGGTATTTGGCAGGTTAGGAAATTTTAAGGACAGACAGGAGTTAGTTATGTTTTACCTGGTGCATTTAAAGTGGAGGTCGGATGTTTTGTGGGCTAGTGAAATTGAGAGAATCACTATTCAACCACACTGAGGACAGGTAAGGAGAAAGTACATGTCACATGAAGCTACCGGGAAGTCTATACTATCTTAGTGACTGCAAATATTAGTTTACCTCATACCATCCTCACATTTCTTCTGATCGGCTCTCAAATCCAATACATTACAAACAGATATTAGTATTAATGTTAGGCATGTAATAAGATTTAGTCAACTGTAAAATATCTTTTTGTTTGTTACTGTATTGGCTGTGTGCACAGAAATGGTCAGAATTTTTCTTGGAAGTTTTTTACAATAATAGGTGGCAAAGTAAGGTCTAATAGTCTTTTGAACCTTTTAATACAATTTGTGCTGGGTTTCCTAGGAAGAGAGAGAAGGACACTCCTTACCAGTTAGCTGTATTCCTTTAAAAAGCTCCAGGAACCTTGAATATTTCTTTCGCTTTTTCTTTAGGCCTGAGAAAAAATGGTCCCAAAAATTTCTAGCCTTGCCTATAAAAATGAAATATACCATAAAGCGCTTGCAGTGTTGCATTCTATTAGTTCTAATTAGATCTAAGCTAAATATCAGACTTGTAGTAAATATTGCCTAGAGTTGTGAAATTTCAACATTTCTTCCACTTTTTTATTCAGCAGCCTTTACATTTGTAAATATGTAAGAGAAAAAAAATTGCTAAATTAGTTGATTCTTTAACCATATTTTTTTAATTGGAAATACAGTACTTCTTTAAAGACAGTTTTCTAATTTTTTCTTGCTTTTGTTCAGAACTCTCTTAAAAATCAATTTTAACCTAAAAAGGGTAGCCTGAAAGAAAATGAATTAATATATTCAAATAGGGCATATACTCACCTGACATAGAAATAATAAAACTTTGTTATTTTTGTGTTTAGAATTAAGAACTGCTATACCAATTTATACCATTGGTCAATTTCCTCTAGTGAAAGGAGCTATGTAGTGAAAAAATTCCAGATAATCTTTTGAAGGAGAAAATGCCTTACAAATTTTCAGGGATTAGAGATTACTTATCTTTCTGGATTATTTTTCTTTATTGTTGTAATTCTACATGTTTGTTTTGTTGTTTTTCATTGCTCAGCCTCACTGTTTTTCTGTGAGGTAACATTAGGTATAGTGTTAAATTCAGTTGGGTTACAAATTATTCATCTGGTCTTTGTTTATGAGACAAAAAAATCAGTCTTGTACCTGTAGGTTAATAATTATGATCATACTTGTTTTCATTAAAAAGAAAGATTCCTTATACTTTTTAGATAATACAAAGATAATAATCACAATTATATAAAACAAACAGGTGACTTAATTACAGCTGATAAAGAGACTGAAACCTGTTCATCAGTGATATTCGGATATTCATGGTACACTAGCAACACTCATGTTTTTGTACAGATCTACTATAAATTTTAATGCATATATACAGTTTGAAGTTTGTTAATCATACAATAAAAATATTTGTTAATAATGCTTAAAAGAACTATAATCGTAATGTCTGTTTGTATAAACTACACCAAAACAGTGAAAGGCAGGTGGAAGATCTCTATAAACCACAAAAATGTGTAGGTAGAGAGCATAGCATTGATACAAGATTTCTGTTTAAGCAAAACAAGTACTGCTTTTTTAAAAAAATATCATAGTGCTTTTAAATCATTGATCTAAAATATTTTTAACAATTCTATTACTGTCTCAGAGACATTAAGAAATTTCTACTTACAGGACAATTACGTCTCACTGAAGCTGAAAAGGAGTTTTAAATCATACAGGATGTTTTTTGCAGAGCTGGAGATAGAATTTAGATTTCATAGGTATGAGGAATCACTTTCCTTAGATACAAGTCAAATTTAATTCAGTAGTATGGGCATATTTTCCTATATCATTACATTATATACAACATATAAAGGATCAAAGAAAGCAGCAGCCATCAATACAGAAGTGCATGTGTGTTTATCTTCAGTGTTTGGGTCAGTGTCACTTCTTCTGTTGGAAGAGACTCATTACACTCGGCAATTAACTTCCTCTAATTAGTCTAGTGATAAATCACTTCTATTTTTCAAAGGTAAACTTCTAAAAAGAATACAATCTGATTATAAAATGGCATAGTGTGCCATGGGAGTGAATATGAACCAGTATTTATGGTTTAATTGATGCTTAGTGTACCTGGATTTTATCTACAGTTCTGTTGCTGACTCTGACCTTCAATATGTCACTTCAACACTTTACACTGTATTTAACCCATATTTAAAATAATAGTAGGGATGTTTGCCCTCTTAACTAAGTGTTTTGAACTCTCAGGAAAGAAAACTGCCTATGTACTATTATTGACACGCTAATGGATTTTTAAGACTGCCATAAACACAGCATAATTAAAATTTTGGTTCTACGAAGAACCCAAGTGTAGCCTCAGATCCCAGGTAGGTAGCATAGAAAATGTTCAATCACCTTACATAAAAGGGGAAATATGAAAATATTATGATATCTAAAAATGAGTTTAAGTTGGTTAGCTCCAGTTCACAACTGAACATACGTTTGATACAGTATTTCAACAGTGTACTTTTTAATCCTTCATATTTTGGTTAATTCAATTTTCATTAAAAATAAAATAAAACAACAGAAGAATGTTAACTTGACTTTGAAACACAGGAAGTAGAAATGAAAAGTAAGTAATAAGAAAGTATAATTCCTGTGTCTTGTAGCAAGATAAGAAATTTGTAAGTCCATATTTTAGGAAGTGACAAGAATATTACTTTATAGAATTCCGTCACTGTTGTATAACTTTGTATTACATAGTAGACTGATTTACACTTATTTCGTTTTAAAAATAGTTTTTACTTCCTATTTATTTTGATTAATTAAATGAAAAATTTTACTTTATTTTTGTTTTTTTCATCGTTTTATCCATTCATACTGATGATAATATTTTCCTGAGATATCAAAGTCATAACCAGCATTCAGTCACATCTAAAATGAAATCAATAAACTCTTCTTAGAAATACTATTACTTAATATTCATAGTTAATATAATGTTTCTTTATTCTCTCTATGTTATCCTGAATTACACTTTTTGCTACACTGTTCTCTCCAAAGATTTGTCATTATTTGACTGAACAGACAGAACTATAGTACCTTTGTTATTTAGCCTTTGAAATACCAAAGTTTGCTCTTTCTGTATTTATAATCTATATTTTCTGCCAATTATTTAATTAAATCTCTCTTCCATCCATGTCTACCAAGCTCCACTCTGCCCTTTGCTGCTTCTTTATTTTCTTGTGTTTTACAAACCAGGTATTTTATGTATTTTTTACTGTCAGTCCTCTAGACTGTGCAAATATTATTGCCATTTTGTAATTACTTGGGGAAAAAAAAAACCCTCAGTAATAAAGTGCTGATCAGTATAGTTCAGCTAGAAGTTACATTTTGGGTTTTTTACATATAAGATCTAATCAGTTGTTCACTGCCTCTGGTCAATTACACAGTATATACATCACGACATACAATATTAAAACCACAATCATAAAGATTTAGAATTGCTTTCAAAGTTCATAGTCACATACTTATTAAAATATGTATGCAATATGATATGGATGTTTTCAACTTACAAGGAAAAGAATATTTAATTTTTCTCTCTAAAAATACTGGGAACGTAGTCTGTGCTCTGACAGCATAACTGTCTTCTTTTACCATTACTCACTTTTCTACTATTAATGAAGCTTTCAAAATTCTGCCCATTTGATGTCACTGTTCTCCACTGTCTTCAAATTTTGATTTCCATGAAAAGCTTTTGTCCAACCAGAAAAAACATTCTTTTTCTATTATGAGCAATGACCTGATATGCTTAATACACTTTGTGTAAGAATAAGGTTAAACCGTTATCACCTACTTGGGTAACATAGACACATATCTGAGGACCAGATCATCTCACATAACTTGATTACACTTGCTTTTGATCCACTGAGTGCTATACAGCTTAGATTTCTTAGTGCCTCCTTTGCCTTTCATTTCCTCTTGACTTCTTAGCCCCAGTCAGCATACCCAGGGAACAGGGTACACAGCTTTGCAGACTAATCCTAGCACCTGGACTGCTCACTGACTATCCCAAACTTACTCAGAGCTAACACGGTTGTTGTAAGCAACTGTGAAGCTCTTCATTTGTGGTCTGTGGTGCCCATTGTTAAACAGAAACCGTGGAAATTCAGAACTAAAGAGCTGGTCCTTAATCAAATCCATGAATATAGCCATGTTTCTAGTTCAGCTTTGTAAAAATAATAAAATAGGATTTGCTTCAGCAGTTGTAAAAGACACAAAGAGGATAATTCTTGTTCAACATTCAGGGGTTGCTGAGAGAGACAAGGACTGTATTTCAAGCCTTTTTTCTCTCACTAGTTAAATGCTTTAATTTAAAGAGTTGGATTAAAAGTACTCACTCATGAGAATGATGTCCTGGTTTCGGCTGGGATAGAGTTTTCTTCCTAGTAGCTGGCATAGTGTTGTATTTTGGAATAATAATTTTTTGGAATAAGTTGACGAACAACTGTACTGAGCATCACTTCTTTTGTATATTCTTGTATCATTATTATTGTTATTTCCTTCCTTTTCTGTCCTATTAAATAGTTTTTATCTCAACCGAAGAGTTTTTTTCTTTTATTTTTCTGACCTTTTCCTCCTCTCCACTGAAAGAGGAGTGATCAAATGGCTGTGTGGTTGTTTTAGCTGCTTGATATGTTAAACCACAACACACAGAAGAAACATAACTGCTCTAACTGCTCAGCTACTAGAACTTTTTGTATTTTTCTCCTCTCTGACCTCTTCTTCCTGTATGTCTGTTTGAACAGAAAGGCTGTACTTTTGTCCTCTCTTTATTTACACATTGTCCTGAGATATGGATCTATATCCTGGGCATAGCACAAGGTTAAGTACATTGCCATGTTTCTTGTAGTGCCATTCAGAGATGTTTATTTCTTCAGTTGCACTCTACAGAGAACCTGAAGACCTAGTTCTATCACAAGTGTTCTTCTACGGGACCCAAATAGCTGTTAGCATATATTTTTTTACAGAGCTATATTATAGAGTTACTTTTTCCCTGGATATGATGCTCAATTATTTGATCTAGCCTGAGGTTCCAAAAATTTTCTGAAACTAATTTCTGGAAACACGACTTTTAGGAATGAGTGAAAAACTTAATTGATGAGACATTTGGGAAAGCCCATATTCATGACAGAACCTATATTTAGGAAGCATTAAAGGTCCATTTTAAGCCAATGGATATTTCCAATGAATCACCCTGCAGTGATTTTATTTAGGTAAAGTGTTTCAGGCACAGAAGTATGGTGATTTTATGAGATATGCCTGTCAGAAATAAATGTCTAAAGCCTATATTTGAGTATGATAGCATTTTCCTTTCCATAATATTATTTAATTTTCTTAGAACATTTACTTTTGTCCAAACCATACTTTTTCTGCTCTGCAAAGTGACATCTCCTTGATTTATTCTATTATCACATTTTCAAGAGCTATCAAGTAGTTCAATGATTACATTAATTTTTCATAACCTCACTTTCACTTTCAAATGTATTGCTTGTAAACATAATTACTTTTTATAATCAAATGAAAATATTTATATATACTTTAAGAGTCACCTGTTTTTCAATCTAATTTACTTTTTAAAATTTAAATCTAATCACAAATTGCATTTCAGAAATTATAGATGTCACATTTTTATTTATTTAAGCGACAGAATGGTATGTCAGGATATTAGAGAGTTAACACACTTTAAATCAATGCAAGTAGTGTGCAAAATAGGAATAAAAAGTACAAAAGGTGTTCAGAATTTTGATTAGAAAAATATGAAGAAAAATAATGTCAAGTTTTAAATATTCAATGCAAGCAAACAATTGAATTTTCTCTAAAATCCAAAGGGAAAGGGGAGCATTTAAAGAAAAGGAAGTGTAATTTTTATTCCACATAGTAAAATTATCAGGTTCAAACTAACCTTTTTATTTCAAATAAGCTTGGAAACAGGGTGTGGATGGCTGTGTTGGATTGACCTTGTGTCCTGGTTTAGACCTCGCCCCCCAGCCTGATTGACAGCTAAAAAAAGGGCAGTTGTGGACCTGGTTCCTCCCCTTTATCCGTCTCCCTTAGGAGAACATGAGAGAGAAAGACTTGTGGTTTGGAAAATAAAACTAAACCAGCTTTAATGAAATAATAATAATAGTAAAAAGAAAAATAATAATATTCATAAAAAATAACCAAATATGTACAAATATACAAAATCTAACTCTCCAGTAACCATATGTCACCACTGATACTGCATGGCAGACACAAAGAAAGTCCCAGGGCGGACTTATCAGTACATGGGAGACGGATTCAGGAACTGGATTCAGGAATTCATAGATGAAGACTGGGAGCAAGGGTTACACTCCTCGAGATACACACTGCAAGAAAATATCTGCTGTTATCTTTCAGAAAATGAAGCTACTTAGAAGAGCTGAAAAATTAGGAAATTGGTTCTGCTTTAGCTCAAACCAGAATAACTTGTTTGTCTGCTAAGTGCACATGGTGTTGCTATATATATCTCTTCTAAGAACGACAAGGGGAGAAAATATGATGGAAAAGCTTGTGGATAGAGAGAAGGACAGGGAGATCACTCATCAATGAATTTTGCAGGTAAAACAGACTCAACTTGGGAAATATTTAATTTATTGTCACCTAATAACAGAATACAATAGTGAGAAATAAAACCAAAACTAATCTCCAGCTTCCTCCACTCCTCCTCTTCTTCCCAGGTCCTACTTCACTCCTGACTCTTTGACTTCCTTCTTACTGAGCGGCACAGGGCAGATGAGGAATGGAGGTTGTGATTAGTTCAGAACACTTCATCTCTGCTGCTCCTTCCTGCTCATACTCTTCCTCTGCTCCAGTGTAGGATCCCTCTTATATAGTCCTTTGTTAACTTTTCCAACATGAGCCATTTCCATGGGCTGAAGTTCTTCAAGAACTGCTCCAACATGAGTCCTTTATATGGGTACAGCCCTGCCTTAGGAGACTGCTCTAGCATGTGTCCTTCTCTGCGCTGATTGTGGTTCCTGTCAGCAGCCTGCTGTAGGGGGACAACTTCTGTCACCATGATCTTCTCTGCAAGCTGCAGGACAATATCTGCTCTGGTGCCTGGGACACCTTTTCCACTTCCACCTTCACCGACATTGGTGTCTGCAGGGTTGTTTCACATTTTCTTGCGTCTCTCTCAGAGCTGCTGTGGACCCTTTTTTTTTTATCCTTTCGTAACTATGAATGATGAATGGACAAATAGACTGAAAGCAGCCCTGAGAAGAAGGATTTGGGGTCACTAGTAAATGGAAAATTATGCTGGGAATATGCACTTGCAGCACAGAAAACCGAAC
Organism: Tapera naevia; assembly: GCA_033556795.1. Classification (NCBI taxonomy): domain Eukaryota; kingdom Metazoa; phylum Chordata; class Aves; order Cuculiformes; family Neomorphidae; genus Tapera; species Tapera naevia. The sequence continues at coordinate 6,011,543 of JAUMJJ010000014.1, forward strand.
ATATCTTGGGCTGCATAAAAAAGAACTATGGACAGCAGGTCGAGGGAAATGATTCTTTTCCTCTGCTCCATGCTCTGAGACTCCACCTGGAGTACTGTGTCCAGTTCTGGAATCCCCAACATAACAAGGATATAGAACTGTTCAAACGGATCCAGAGGAGTAAGGCAGCAACTCAGAATAGGCACTTCCAGTCAAGAATGGAAAAAAAAAAAAGGAAAATAAGAAAAAGAGATGAATAGAGGCAAATATGTTTCAATTTGTTTGTTTCTTTGCACACTAATATTTCTTTTTAGCATTATCTGAGTGCCTAATTAGCTAGATCTATAAACATGCAATACTTTGAAATTCGTAAGATTTTCTGGAAGAAATGCTGCTGCATTCATCATGTATTTTTCTCTGTCATGTAACATTGGAAAGATTAATACAGAGGAAGAGCATCCAAACTATGAGGAAAAAATTGACCACATTTTTCAAGATAATTAAGTACTGAAAGATACAAAAAGTACCAACTGCATTTTTCACAAGCTCATAGATGCCGGTGATATCTGTGGACAACTGACCAATTTTTTGAAACCTGACTCTAGTATTGCACTTATTCTGTACATGTTTGAATATTACTGAAAAAAAACTAGACCTCTAGTGAATGTAAAATTTGTGGTAATATATTCCACATTTTCCTTAACAGAATAATTCAAACCAGAGTATCAAAAAGGAAATACTGTTCATTCTTTTTTTTTTTTGCATTAACTTTACTCATTTAAATTAAGGCTATTGGATATCACAAGAAAGAGATAATCATTGTTATAAATTACACAGAAGTTTAAAAAAAGACTGATGATAATTACTCTTTTTTAGAAACTTCACATTGAAATCTAATCTCAATAATAATTAAGCTAGAGTAATGATTGAAAGAGGCTATAATCTGTTTGGGAACCTGTGCAAAGTTCATTTGAAGGTGGCTGTTTGGTCTGAGATTGCCAAGGAATTTAACCATGATGCAAAAATTGCCTTAAGAGTTTCTGACAGTATGCTGGTGTCACGTTATTTTGACCAGTATCTTCTGTTTTGGATCACTGCACTTTTTGGAATACATTTATTATCTCATTGAAATTTCTGTAATATATCAAGGCATAAGGAAAAAGTAGCTATTACATTAAAAGGCAAAATTAAGAAATAACTTGATAATTTTGAAATGGATGCGTAAATATAAAGATACAGTGAGTTCCCCCTGTCTTACAAGTTGCTTTTTTAATTTTGTTCTTCACTCTTGACTGGAAGTGTTTCTTTACATTGCTGTCATACTATTCATGTTTCTGTTATTATTGTGGGAGAAAAAAAGTACCCTTTTTAATTCCGTGTCTAAACTTACTTTTTACCATTCTGCTTTCACTTCTGCTAAGCTATTGGGTTTGAGCTGTTTCCACCTCCAGAAGCTACTACATCCACAGTAACAGTCATAGTACAAAGCATTTGAGTTTGCTAGTTCTGATGGTAGAGCAAAAGGAAATGTAATTTACCTTATAACTACATCTGACTACGGTTTGACTTCAGACTTTCTCCTTTGTTCTCTTCTGTTATCAGATTCTCAAATCAAACATGATCTTTGATTCACACAGAAACCCAGAATTCATTTTTTGTCATGTTTTATCCTCCAGCTGCTCAGTGTGAATACTATTTGGATTTAGGATTCCTCTGAAACAACCTGCATATTAATTAATTAATTAGGCTACTAAAGGAAGCCTTAATTTCTGAGTACTGTACCACTTGCATTCTTTTTTTCCCCTACATTTTTCAAGTTAAATATTACACAGCTTTCTGAGTTAGGAGGATTAGGTTTGCAATCTGAAAGGCTGAAAATAACAAATTTATCCACGAAATGCAGATGCAAAGACAAGTTGCATCATCCTGTGAATCCAAGGGCTACCGTATGAAGCTTTAAAACAATTATGCAATTTTGTGGACACATTAAATTAAAGTTGTTCTTCCATCTTGCTGGAGATTAGATATGAGGGTCAATGAAGATCTTTGGTAAGAAAAATGTTTGAAGCAATTAATCAGAAATACACATTACATGATATGGGAATTCATGGAGGCATCCTTACAGGCTCCTTACGTGAAGGGACAAATATTGATAAGTGGCAGTAAATACCAGTTTGTTCTGTACCTAAATATTGAGTCTTTTTCTTCAAAGAAACCTGTAGGCCAAGATTTCATAAGGTGTTTAATCATCCTTCACAGTTTCAATCAAAATTATTAGAGAATCAAGGCTTGAGTACAAAGTATAAAGATTAAAAAGTATAGCGAAATTAGCAAGATACTCTATGCACTTGTACTCTGGAGGTACATTACTATGCTTTTCTAATAATTATTTAATGATATTTAATTATTGGCAAGAATGCTAGTCGGAATATGCAGAAACTTTCAACGTGAATGACTTACTGCATACAAAATATGTTCAGTTTGGGTTTTTTTACTATACTATAGATGAGTGGTTTTAAAGAGAGCAGAATCACAACTTCTCCTATTGCCCATTGTTGAAAGTCATACTTGACAGTGACTTCATGGATTTTAATATACCTATGTCCTAAGGAAATGGAGTCTAAATTCGGAAGGAGGCTGCTATTGCACAGGGCTCATTTACTCCTGGTAAAAACGCTAATGTAATTCAGTGCTCAACTTAAAACATGCTCGTTTTTGCTTTTGCTTAACTTCATTACGGGAAAATTGTTTATATCCTTTTCCCATAAGTACAGACTATTAGTCAGTGCATAACGAGTCCTGAATATATTGCAAAACACATATTGAAATATGGACAGACAGACACTACTTTCGATATCTTTTCTTTAGCTTGTGGATTTGCAGAGTGCTTTAGCGAAGAGTATTAAGACTTATCGCCCTCTAGTGAGAATAGGTAGCAATTACACTTTTTAATGCAGCTTTTACGTTCTTCTACTCTCTTCTGATTTCTTTATAAGGCTTCCCCTTGTTCAGCCCCTCCATTTATCTAGAACCTTCAGGAACTCTGCTTTGAGTGTTAATGTATGTTATGTATGAACTGTTTTGTGACTAATGGTTCATGCCATTATTTCATGTGAACATATGTTTGGTGTTTGTTGCATGGTGTGGACACAATATTGAGTTTTCCTTTGTTCCCAATTAATTAAAAATATTGCCTAATTGATCATTTAATTTTTTTCTAGACTTCTTTTTTCCACAAAGTTTCTATCCAGCTGTTTGAAAATTAGAGTTCACCATATGTACATTGTGATGATGAAGGCAAAGTGACTGTTAGCAGAAAGGAGGGATTAAAAAATTTTTTATACTTAGAAAATGATACTTTAAGAAAGAGAGTTTCTACCAATTTCCTTTAATATTTCTATATAAAATAAAGTCTATATCTGTCTCTGTTCCTGAAGGTTTTTGAACACATATAGTGTTTCAGAGGTGTGGTTATCTTATTCCACAATTTACAACTGAGAATTTCAATGCTCTTATGATTAACACTAAAAGTGCATAATACTTTCACAAGGTAATGCTGATTCAGCAGTATGGAGTATAATAATTTGTAGCATGATCTGCAAGTTTGTGACTGTATTTACCTTTTGGTTTTGATTCAGTAGCATCATTTTGGAGGAACTCCCTCAATCACGCTGCTTGCTGCAAATTGATTTAGTTTGCAGAATGGTTTCAGAGAGTGCAAACAAGATACTTTACAGAGGAAGATGAAGTGAAATATCTGCTTCAAGTGGACAATAAATAAGGTCCCATCTGAATAAGACATGTTTGGTACTCTAGATAGCTTCTGATCGGGTACATGGGGAAGACCATTGGTCCACACTGGCAGGATAAATCTTGTCTGTGTTAAAACACTGAAATAATGTATAGTGTCGATACAGGGACTTAGCACCAACCAAAATACTGACCCTACTGCCCTGAATGACTTACTAACACACTGTGCTACTATGCTCTTCAGAGCAAACAGTACTTATTCTTGAACATTCTTGGGACAGCTCAGGATTTGCAACAAGCAAGTTATAGTTTCATAATGAAAGTTGAAAATGGCAAAATACTATTTGAATAAAGAACAATTCTGACATCATCCATCATACCTTCTTTGCCTCAGTTTTTAAAAGCAAGGATGTCAGCTCGCTTGACAGTTGGCCCTCTGAAGTGGTTGATGGGGGCAGGGTGAAATATGGCCCTCCTGCAATCCTGCAATGAGGAGGAAGTTAGAGACCTGCTGAGCCGCTTGGACCCTCATAAGTCTATGGGGCCAGATGGGATCCATCCTAGGGTGCTGAGAGAGCTGGCGGATGAGCTTGCTAAGCCGCTCTTCATCATCTTTCAGCAGTCCTGGCTCACTGGAGAGGTCCCGGAAGACTGGAAGTTGGCCGATGTGACGCCAATCCATAAGAAGGGCCGTAAGGATGATTCAGGTAATTACAGACCTGTCAGCCTGACCTCGGTCCCAGGTAAAATCATGGAGCAGATAATCCTTGGTGAAATCATACGCCACCTGCAGAACGATCAAGAAATCAGGCCCAGCCAGCATGGATTTAGGAGGGGTAGGTCCTGCCTGACCAACCTGATCTCCTTTTATGACGATGTAACTCGCCTGGTGGATGAGAGGAAGGCTGTGGATGTGGTATACCTGGACTTCAGCAAGGCCTTTGACACTGTCTCCCACAGTAGACTCCTAGGGAAGCTGGCAGCCCGTGGCTTAGATGGGAGCACTCTGTGCTGGGTTAGGAATTGGCTGGATGGCCGAGCCCAAAGAGTGATGGTGAATGGTGTTTCATCCAGTTGGCGGCCGGTCACCAGTGGTGTCCCCCAGGGATCAGTGTTGGATCCCGTCCTGTTTAATATCTTTATTGATGATCTGGATGAGGGGATTGAGTCCATCATTAGCAAGTTCACAGATGATACCAAGCTGGGAGGAAGGGCTGATCTGCTAGAGGGTAGGATGGCCCTACAGAGGGACCTGGACAGATTGGAGAGCTGGGCTGATTCTAATGGGATTATGTTTAGTAAGTCCAAATGTCGGGTACTTCATTTTGGACACAACAATCCCATGCAGAGCTGTAGACTGGGGACAGAGTGTCTGGAGACTAGTCAGGCAGAAAAGGACCTGGGAGTGCTGGTGGACAGGAAGCTCAACATGAGCCAGCAGTGTGCCCAGGTGGCCAAGAAGGCCAATGGCATCCTGGCCTGCATCAGGAATAGTGTAGTAAGCAGGACCAGAGAAGTTATCGTCCCCCTGTACTCGGCACTGGTCAGGCCTCATCTTGAATACTGTGTACAGTTCTGGGCCCCCCAGTTTGGGAAGAATGTTAGGGTACTGGAATGTGTTCAGAGGAGGGCAACGAAGATGGTGAAGGGGCTGGAGCACAAGCCCTATGAGGAGTGACTGAGGGAGTTGGGGCTCTTTAGTCTAGAGAAGAGGAGGCTCAGGGGAGACCTCCTTGCTCTCTACAACTACCTAAAAGGAGGTTGTAGTCGGGCAGGGATTGGTCTCTTCTCTCAGGTGACCAGTGGCAGAACTAGAGGGCATGGACTTAAGCTTTGTCAGGGAAAGTTTAGGCTTGATATGAGGAAAAAGTTCTTCACTGAAAGGGTGATTGGCCATTGGAATGGGCTGCCCAGGGAGGTGGTGGAGTCACCGACCCTGGAGGTGTTTAAGGGGAGACTGGATGAGGCACTGAGTGCCACGGTTTAGATGATGGTTGGTGTTAGTGTTGGTGTTAGGTTATAGGTTGGACTTGATGATCTCAGAGGTCCTTTCCAACCTTGTGATACTGTGATACTGTGATACTGTGATATATTTGAGGGACTGATGAAGATAATGTAAGTACTCTGGTGATGATGGACACTTATGGATACATGGAAGCATATGGATGTTGTCTTCCTTCTGTTTATTCTATTTTATCATAATCCCAGCATGTATTCTACCAAACTTGCTACCAACTACCTGTGGTACTGGCAGAAGGAATAGCTGTAAATGTTCAAATATTCACATTTTCAAAGCAAGCACGTTCTGAAGTCCTTCAAAGTAAGCAAGTTCTGAATTTTTTTTCTCAGATGTACATAGGCCTGCCTTAATTAGCAGTTTTGAATATAAGGCCAGGGATCTTTTTGGTCCAAAAGGTTATCTTGCATACTCAAGTTTTGATTAAAACCCTAGGTCAAGCTCTGATGTTCTTTTCACATTATGTGTATTAAAACTTCATAGCAATCTGTATAACTTTGTTGTTTGAAATTCAACAACAGCTTTACAATCAGCTCAAGGAGGAGAATCTATTGCTGTGATTGCAATGCAAATGCAATGTAAATTACAGTTTAACATAGAGTAGGTGAACAAAAATAATTCATTGATTGTCATAAAAAAAGTAGAAGGGATCAAATTAAATCATAAACCAATAAACTGAAAGGTAACTGAAGTGTGTTCATTGTCTGTTGTGGTTTAGGCCCAGCTGCAGAAACCTCAGGCATTCAAGAGAGCTAATATGTTCTCAAAAAATCAAGAACTGATAAATAATTTTGCAGATATCCTCTATAGTTTCTCTATTATTTCTGCCTGAAAGCAAGTGACCAAAGCTTGCAATGCTATGTTAAGTGAATATACTCATGTCAATATTGGCTAGAATCCATAGCTCTGTTTCGGTCACAGAGATTTTCTATCTTCTGTTAGAGAGAATTCACCCAGCAGACTCAGCGTTAAATATTTACTTATTTATTTACTACCAAAAAATAAATTGTCAGTAACTTCACAATTTTACCAAATGAACAAACTCACACAATTAGTATTAAGACATGCATAATTAATCAGTGTAGCTGAAGAGGTGTCTTAGTTGCTTTTTATCTTTGGGCAGAAATCCAACACCTTCATGGTAATTCACTTCAGGCTAATAGACAGTATCTCTTTAAACATACTTAATCTTGCCCTTACTAATATAGCATTTGTAGCAAGAACAAGAATTTATTTCTTTTTTAGCAAAAGCAGCAGAAGGAAGACTACAATGCCAAGAAGTAGAAACCAGAATATAAATGTGCAGGTATAGCATGAGATTATTTTTTTTTTCAGTAAACAGGGCAGAACTTCAGGAGCTCCTGTCTGGATTGTCAACTTTGCAATAGGTGAAAAGTGTCATATTAAGCATCTGTTAGATATCTCTTGAAACAAACAGGTAAATATTATTTTTATAACACAGGTGATCTGATTGAGAAGGACTCAAGTTTTAATTCCTGAACATTATAGCTATCTTCGTTTATTATACTTCTTTTTGCTTAACTGCTGTCAGAAGTTTAATTTTCCTTGTTCTTACTCTTACAACTTTCGTTTTTCTTTATGAGCAGAAAGTTTGCACACAATTACACATGAACACAAAGAAGTCCCAGCCATTATGAGATGAGGAGAAAAGGCCACATGGAACTTTTAAAGACAGATTTTACTCTGTGAAGAGCTACAGATGCTGAAAAGATGTGATGAGCTTGGGAGCCTGGAAAAGAGGTGCTCATGCTTCCTTAAAACAACTGAGAGCATGAGGCAGACGGCAGAAGCTGCAGAGCTGCAACAGATACATCATCATACTGTCTGAAAGAGGCTCTCTGTATCCTTGTTCATTCCTTGCTAAGTCTGTGCTTGGAAAGACAATGTGGGTAGTGATTCAGGCAAGAGGAAGCAAGAGCTTCTAGAGAGGAAAGATCGACCCATGGTTAATGTAGTAATCCTCTGTGATGGTAATTTGGATTAAAATTTATTTTCTACTGCAGACTCTACGAGATTTTAAACTGCCACTTTAATATTTCTTTCTTCTTGTTCTGTAGAGTGATACTAACAAGGTTAATGCATTTCTGATTGAGACTGTCACTGTGACACACACAGGTAGCAGGCTGGAGGAGAACCTATGAGTGTCTTCAATTGGAGATGATGAATCAGTTCTCTAATTTATCTATGCTTACAAAAGTAACATATCTTGGATGTCTGACTCATGCCTACCAAAGAAATGAATGTCTAAAAAAGCTTATTTCCTTCTTGTGCGAATGGTCTTTTCTTCTTCCTAAAGAATAGAAGCTCAAAGTTAGGCTTGCAAGGACTGTATTTTATGTCTTGCACCATATGGTTTATTGTATTTTCCACTCACAACTTTTTTCTTGCCAAAGCATAATTGTATAAAAATATATTTTTGACTTATTTTAAAAATAACATTACTTTCATTCCATAATAATTCTCCTAATGTTTTAAATGAAAATTATGAGAGATCATCCAGCTCATAAAAAAAACACACCGAAAAGGTCTGCTATTTTTCAAATCTGACTGAATGTAGTCTGTTCAGCTTAACGTATTCAGTGTTTGCAAAACATATGATCAGGGTAACACTGAGAACTCAAATATATGCATGCAGAAAAATTCTCAGTAAATTTTTTGTGCTTCCTGAATTATTCTACCAACTGCAAAACAAACTGTGGACTGTTAGTTCCATCATGAACTAGCAAACCAGGGATGGATCCAGAAATTACTGACTGAACCCCATTGATTCCAACAATCCAAAGGTCTTTTGTATTAAGTCCAAAGATCTTTCTTATTAAAGTGTTGTCAACAGTAACCCTCTTCTTAATCTCACCAAATATAGTCCACTAATTTATTTCAAGGGACTTTCATTACATGTAAGTAGTGTATGTTTAAAGTTATTCAGCAAATCTTTCCTGAAAAACAGAAGAGAAACTTTTCAATTGTGCAGATTATGAACCATGCATTTTAGGTGGATTATTTACACATGTAGCAGTGAACACCAACAATATATCTGGCTTCTATAAAACTGTTAGTAAGCATACCTTTTTGATTGTCATTGCAATAGAAATAAAACTTGGAGCTTTCTTAAAGCTGAGCTGCAAAGATCAATCAATAAAGTTATTGGAATTCCAAAGTCGTGTAATTTTTCTCTTGACTTTTCTCATCCTTGCAGTTTATAATGAGTTTATTACTGACGCTTATGTTAAAAAAATGTAGATATGCTAATTTTCCTTAACAGTGTCCTTTCCCATGATAAGTGTACATTATTAGGACACTTTTCTCTCTGGGGAAATTTTCATTTGATTTAACACTCACACATAAATCATTTTATGAATAACGTATTTGGGGCTTCATCCCCAAACACAGTTGAGAATGGAAGCAATAAAGACCAAGTTTGTTTCTGAAAGCATGCAAAAGGACTCCATAAAATCATGTCCTCTCTGTTGCTATAAATATGCTCCCAGCTTGCAAGTTCTCTCCAAAGAATAGGTGGAGTAAGGTTTATTCCACTGTTTAGCAGTAGGCAACAGAGCTGCCAAGTAAAAACCTTAAAGGTGCATGACAGATAGCTCAATTCTCCATGTAAAGAATAATGTAATATACTGTGAGACATTTCATGTAATGCTTCCTTCTGCTCCATCTGCGCTCCTGAGCACTGAAGGTGCGCTCAATTGTGTACAAGTCCAGTGTGAGGGTAGTTCCTGACAGCAGGATCTTTTTATGAAAAGATGGACACTGGTGTGTGCAAGCAGCATTATTTTTCCATTCCTAATTATTCATTAAAATATTAAGTCAAGTTTACTTTTGAATTCATGAGACAATTAGGAGTCTAAAAATGCTCTCTCGACTAGGGAAAGTCATGGCAGTGAATTAGTTATGCTAGTAAAAGATATGAAATAGAATACATTCAGAACTATAAATGACTTGCAGTTTTATTTAGTGCATAGATATTATTTGGTATATCACGCTCCAATGACAAAAAGATATAATTATTCCTTTTACCATTTCTTCCTGTAGTTACAATTATCAGAACTTTCACTGTAACTGTTTTCTTCAGTTATAGATACTACATGCGAACCAAAAGCACTTATGTATGTTAGTGATAAATGTATAAGGGTAACTTTTTTTCCAAAATTCAACTCTTTCCCATGATAATATAAAGTTATCACCTAGTTCTGTAACACAAGGGCTTGGAATTCTTTAGGTTGTTGGCTGTGGCCTCCAATGACTTTGAGGGTCACATACAAACACTAAGGGCCCTGAACTAGATGCTGATTGGGGGCTTAAACTTTGCCTTTCCCACCCAACCCCCCCCCAAAATTAGAAAATATCAGAGATTTGCAGAAAGAAATTTTCTTGACAGATGTTCTGGCCTCATTTGCACTTGGAGAATTAGAAGTTCAAATTAAACAGATCAACACAGAAGACTTACATGCCCAGAATTATACTATCAGTCTCCTGCCACCAGATCTATGACTGAAAAATAATGCTTGTGGTCCAGTAAGCCATGTCATTGTCTAGTTACATCTGCTGCTCCAAACTCAGTATGATGATGAACTTTTACGTGACAAGAGCTCAAAGAAAGTAAATGCACATCCTGGGATGTATCAAAACGGATATTTACCAGAGAGATCTGCACTGGTTTTATTATGCAGGACACTCTTGACTATTAATTTAGAGAAACTGAGAAGCTGCTGAGTAATAGTGGTGAAGGACATCTGAGTTTATGAAAGAAACAAAGATCCTTAAAAGAAAAAGAAATAAAATATGTATGTGAAAATACACAAATGCTAATTTCTAGCTAGAATTATTTACATTAGATAGAGCAACAAATAGTCAGCTCCTGTTTGTTCACAGAATCAGACTTTTCAATGCTTCAGCTTTCTTCCAGCTTACATACAGAATATCCTTTTCCAGTAAGAAGATTAAGCTACATTTCTATCGTACTGTCCAGTTCCTATTCATCTAGAAAAAGATAATATGAGATGTACAGATAATTGTGCTACTTGTATCTCCTCAAGGTTACTTGCGGTCATTTGACACTCATCTCACCCTCAACATGTCAGTAAGACTGCTTGTAGAAATGGTATTTTAGGAATTTCTGATTTGTTTCTATATTTTCAAAATGACATTTCTCCTTCGAACTATCATATTAGAATATCATTCTTCCCAGTAAATTAGTGAAAAGCATCTCAAAATATCAGTCAGGAAAGAAGTGTTATGTTCAAAGCTACTCTAAAAATGTCTTCAGATGAAAGTATACAAGACAGTAATATGAAGAAAAACATTATTTTTTAGTCAGTGGGAGAGGATAAGACAGCCCAAACAGGTTTCATAAAACTGCTGTAACTTCCTACTAAAAGATTTCATCATGATTCTGAAATGAGGTGTCCGTAAGATACCTCTGAATTCTCTAAAAAGGACTTCCTTAACAATGACAGTTCTCTCGGAGAGGAATCATTACTGAAATATTGTGTCTTTTCTACAAAAAAAAAGATAAGACCTAGGATATTTTTGCTTGATAACCTGTCATCTGTGTGACAGTGAATGTGCAAGTTATATTTTGATGGATGTATGACTACTGTAGTCAAATATATACCTGTTTCTAAATCCATACATACACATATGTATGGATTTTTATACCCCTATATCAATCTTTGCATGCAAGCAGAGAAATATTTTGCTTGAAGCAGAAAAAAGAACAGGGCACATATTGACCCCATCTTTTTTTTTTTCACTTTGCTATGCTCCTGATCCAGTTTACTGTGCTGCATGGAACAGAACAAAAAATTACAATTCAAATTGTATAGATTAAAAACTCATCATGCATTTTTTTCTGCATATCGTTATTAAAGCATTGTAAATTTATCACAGGGACTGTACCTTGTCAGCTCTCTGCTCCTCAGATTTCCATCAGCTGGGTTTTTTACAACTCTTCTTGCACTCAATCTTGCAATAACCACATACTCACCTAATGATGATTTGATACATGTTATTGAAATGCCAATAATAAATATCGATCTGGACTCAAATCTCAGTAAAAAAAAAAATAAACGGAATTTCATCAGTATTTTCTTGCTTTATGTATGACATCTTTCAGTTAAAGAAATAAGGTAGAATCGAATCTTTTAACACTGCTTAGTGACCAAAAGGTAATGACTAATTTGTCGTATAACTGAGTAGAAACACTTCAGTATTCATCACTGCAAAGACATCTTTGGAAAAAAACCAAAAATACTTCAAAAGTCTGGAACTGGTCAAAACAGGCAGAAATAATAAAAAAAAAAACAAATCCAAACCAAACCCAAAACAAAAACCAGATAGTATTACTTAGTAAATTTTAGATCTGACTCACTCAAGTTTTCATTCCTATAGCAAAGGATATGAGACAAAATCATAGTATAACATGCTTGACTTTTTCTTCTCAAGGTAGCAAAGCAAAGTGTTATTTACTGGAAAAAAATATAGCTTTTGGTTTGCTGGTGGAGTGGTGTCACCTCTGTCAGTCTCTAAAACAAAGGGTGGTGAGACAGATGTGAGAAACACAGAATCACAGAACGTTTTAGGGTGGAAAAGACCTTAAAGATGATCAAGTATAACCATAAACCCAGCACTGCCAAGTTCATCACTAAACCATGTCCCTAAGCACCACATCTACATGTCTTAAACACGTCCAGGTCTGGTGACTCAACCACTTACCAGAGCAGCCCATTCCAATGCTTGGAAATCCTTTCAGTGAAGTAATATGCCCTAATATCTAGTCTAAACCTTCCCTGTTGCAACTTGAGGCCATTTCCTCTCATTGTATCTATCACTTGCTGTTCAGAAGAAGAGACCAACACCTGCCTCGCTAGAGTCTCCTTTCTGGTAGTTGTAAAGAGTGATAAAGCCTTCCCTCAGCCTTCTTTTCTCCAGACTAAACAACCTCAAGTCCCTCAGCCAAGCCTAGTAAGACTTGTGCTCCAGACTGGCTACAGTATTTCTGATACAAAGCAGAATGCTATTGGTCTTCTGGGCCACCTGGGCAACCTGCTGACATAAGTATCTGGCTATCGACCAACACCCCAGGTCTTTTTCTGATGGGTAACTTTCTGACCATTCTTTCCCAAGCCTGTAGCATTGCATGGGTTTGCTGTGGCCCAAGTGCAGGACCCCACACTTAGCCTTGTTTAACCTCATTCAACTGACCTTAACCCATCAATGCAGCCTGTGCTGATCCCTCTGCAGCATCTTGCTTCCCTCAAGCAGATTAATGTTCTGCACAACTTGGTGTAGTTTGTAAACTTACTAAGAGTGCACTCGATCCCCTCATCCAGATCATTGATGAAGATATTAAACTGGACTAGCTTCAACAATGAGCCTGGGGGAGCACTACTTGTGACTGGCCACCAACTGAATTTTGCTCCATTCATCACAACTCTTTGGGCCCAGTTATCTAGTCATATTTTACCCAGCAAAGCGTATACCTGTCCAAACCAAGAATACCCAGTGTTCCCTAGAGAATGCTGTGGAAAATGCTGTCAACGGCTTTAATGAAGTCTAGATAGACAAAATCTACAGCCTTTCCCTAATTTACTAAATGGGTCACCTTGTCATAGAAGGAATATTCATACTACATTTCTGTATATGTATGTATATTCTCTAATCTCCTTCCAGGAGTGTAATGATAAGCCTGACCTTCAGATTGCAAAATAAATCTGTTCTTTGTTGTGATATTAAACCATCTGATTCTGGAAGACAGGAGTGGAAAATGGCATGAAATAGAATTTGTTGTCTTTGAGGAAGTGATGAATCAATAGAAAAAATCAGGAAGCATCCAGGTTGCCTGGAGAGTATGCGTACCAGAGTCCTGTGGATAACTAAGTTTCAAAGCCCATAGAAGTGACTTAGAGGACAGAGTGAAGGTTTGCGCCTCCAGCTGCTGGTTTGGGCAAATCATATCACTTCATTCATCTACAAATAAACTTTAGATGGCTGTATATTAGTAACAGCTGACTCTTTTTAGTGTTCTGGATAGACTCCAAATACATCACAACAGCTACCATAATCACCATTTTCCTGTGCTGGATGATTTATATGATTTAAGCACCGAATGCAGTTACCATTTTTGTGCTAAATTAAATTAATTAAGTGATATGTATAGTTTTGAGCAGGTGACAGGAACACAAAATATGATTTTAAAGTGCAATGCGAAAAGTATTATTTGCTTGTGCTCTGTCTTTCTTGGATAATTTCTGTTCAGCAGTAGTAGCTATATCTTCAGTGAGTTTCTTTTACCATTTGAGCTAGCTAAAAAAAAAGGAAAACAAAAAAAACCCAAAACCAAACACAGCAACCCAAACCTAAATGGATTAGAAATGAAAGATTAATATTTCAAGGTACACAGGACCACTAGCCATAATGTAATTCTGAAGTATTCATGTTGGTTATTTTTCTGTGAAAACCAGCAAATAAGGTAAGAATCGGAACTATTATTTAAGTTTTCTTGTGTTTTTTATCCATGTATCATTTCACTAAATTGTTGGCCAGTGACTGTTGCAGTGACTGTTAAGTAGTGTTAGTACATTACTGCCAGAGAAATTCTTTAATTTAAGAAGTGATGCATGATGAAACACTAGTGTGAAACTGCAGAGGGTAAGAAGTAATACTATATATAGGTGTAGTTGATTTAGATCTGCAAAATCTGAAGGAAAAGCAAGTGAAATAACAGAACATGGGTGTGGCGTGAAGTCAATTCTAAATGGTGTCAGGCTGACTTCTAGCCTACTCTGGGCAAAGGAATCTCAGTCAAGGGTTGCTTCTGTTCCATACACACACATGCAGTTCACCCTAAAAGTTGTAGTAATAGCTAGTACATTTGTGACATTAAAGATTTTTTGTTCAACTTTTAGTCAGTTGACGCCATTGATTAAAATGTAAGTTTAGAATAATAGCTCAGAGACAGTGTTTATATTGTGGCACAATTTTAAGGACTGAATTTTCCTTTTATATTAGGTTTCTTTCATGTCCTATGGTATATCTGTCAACACTGAATTGAGACACTGCCAAATTTACCCATTTCTTGTTTACACTCTCCCAAAATAAATGCAGAGGAAATGTTATTGACACAGACATATGTGAAATTTATCTAAAGAATAAGATATATAGAGGTCAATGACTTGTCTTAAGACTCTTAATAGTCACTCCGCAGACTCTGACAATGTCCCTGCTACTTCCACCTGCTATGACCTCAAAAGCAGTGACTGTTTTGACACCCAGAAAATGACTTAATTTTGAGGTTGGGGCAAATGGAAGGCAGGAGAAGAGCAGGGAATTGCCATTATTTTGAAAGAAGTCTTTTTTTTCTTAGTGCTTTTTGTTCTGGTTTGAATAATTTTGGATTTGTTTTGGGTTTTCAGGGGGCTTGATTTTTGAGGATCTTTTCCCCCTTCATCTACTTCTTCACGATGTCTCTAGCTACCTCTTCATATTTCTCACTTACTTAAAAATATCTGCATAGGTCCATAGAGCCTTTGTTTCAGTGTAAGACCAGACCTAAACCTTATAATTTAAATTTGACCTGTCAAAACATGGACTGCTTTGGGATGACAACATAAGCGAATCAATACCCACCTTTAAAGCATTAGAACAAAATATACACTAAAATGTACAACCATATTATGTTTATAATCCTTCTTACTATTCACATGTTTATTACCGTGTTGCATCTTGGTGTAATACAAAGCATTTGGCTAGTGAATTGTTTTAAAAATGAATCAAGCAAGGTGCTAAACTGTTGGAGATCCACCCAGGAAAGCCACTATAGAGATAAATTAAATGTGCCTAAGTCCATTTGTGGTTACGAACCAGAACGTTCACTACCTTGCTCTGTTGTGCTAATAGAGATCTATGCTTTATAAAAAAGTTTATATTTTTTAAGCTGTTTGTAGAATAGTAAGAGTAGATACTTCGTAAATTAGTTTGCTCTGTTGTAAAGCTTCTGCAAACTGCCCTAGCAAGAAAGTGAAGAGAGGTTAAAACTGTCCCAATCAATTTGTTTGAAAATTGTTTAAAACAAAACACTTAATTTTCTACAGTACAAGAATCTATGTTACCTGAAGTAGTCAGCTCAAGATTAATACTTTTATAAGTAACATGCTCCAACTCAATCATGGAATATGAGGCTTGAAGTAATAATATTATTTGCGGTCAAATACACTTACTCAAAGAGATCAGAACGTATTATTTTTAAGTCTATAAATGGTATTCAAGTTTTTGTAATGTGACAAGTAGGGGTAACATGTAACTTTATGAAATCAGTCTATATGTAAAATTTATTTTGAAGCATCAATTAGTTTATTTTAGAACCTATAATAAAATTCAAATACCTTGATCAGAATGATCAAAATGCAATCTAACTTCATAGAAGATTTCTCAAACTGTTTGGGAAAAAAATCAGGCATTTCTGAAGATTTGCGAAAGCAAAGGTTGTCTGCCTCTCTTCGGTATTTTCTTCAGTATAACCACTTCAACACCGCCCAGAAACCAGGGTCTCAAACTTGTATTTAACTTTATCCAGATAGTTCTGTGATTTTTTTGTGAGACTCTGCCAAATGGGTCATACTCAGTGTGCTCAATACTAACTTATTTCTTCACCAGAGCCCTATCATTATTCTTTCTGGGTATTTTAAAGAGGAAAAAAAAAAAAAGAGTGTTAAACCTGCTTATTGTTAGCAAAGAAGAAAAGGGAAAAACTACTTTGCATGTTTTTTTCTGAACATACATCATAAGGTACTACTATGAGGAATTAAAAAGTTGAGAGAGAGAAACCCCAAACCCAGACAAAAAAAGACCTCTGCATAAAAGATACAATTCTGTTTATTTTCTAATTAAAATCCTTCTTTCCTAAATAATGTCCATCAACTCATTACTGTAGCCGATTTTAGCTATATTTTATCACTAAATCAGTATTTTGTATGGATAATGGTCTTAAAGAATCATTTATGGGGAGGAAAAAAATTCATCTGGATTTATCTTGTTCATTTTCTTTCAATTGCCTAGGTCATACGTCCTCCCGGTCGTGCATACTAATAGTTTCTTCTCTCTGTTGAATAAAATTCTTAAAACACGAGAAGCTTTTAAACTATATATTTGAAGAGATGTCATATACTCCAGAAATTTTTCAAGATCTAATGTTAAGAACAAATTGTCTGGGGAAAAAAAAAGCCTTTTGTGTATCATAGGAAAAAACCTTTCCTGCTTAACATACGTCAGACAGATGGCACCAATCTTATCCTTCATGTGTTGGAAGCTTCTGTGAAATTGGGCAATGAAATTCAGCTTTATGGGAAATTCAGGCAAAATGAATTTATCTTAGCTGCTGGGCAGGTGGCTTAGCAGTTATGTTGTATTTGTACACATTTCTTACCAGAAGTGGTATTTGGGGACTTCCTCACAGAGATTACTTACTGTCCAGTTAACACAGTTAAGAGAACTGTTGGAAATGCTGTTAACATTATCAAAGCCACTGAAAAATATTTGATGGGTAGAGGAATCAGATCATCTTATTGAAGGAATACTTGTCCTTGAACTGCAAAAGTCTTTCAACCTATGGAATCAGAATGGTTTGGGTTGGAAGGTACCCTAAAGATCGTCTTTTCCAACCCCTCCTGCAATGCTTAGGTACACCATTCTCCTCAACAGGTCCAAAGCCTCATCCAACCTGGCCTTGAGCATCTCCAGAAACAGGGCATCCATGACTTCCCTGGCAACCTGCTCCAGTACCTCACCACCACCTTCCTGTAGAATTTTGCTGAACAATGCAACTACATAAGCCCTTTCTTTCTCTAAGCCAAATAGATATATTTTAACCTCTTATTTTATCAATGGTAAAGAGGTGTTGCAGAAAAGTTTTATTTTATTTCCCCATTAAAAAATAATAAACTTGGAAACCATACATTTCAGTTAGGGAATTTAGCAGAAAACTTCAAACTTCCCAAGTTGGAAAAAATTTGCAACAAAGTCCAGAACCACAGATTACCTTGTAAATCTGGTTGTATTAAAACACTACTAAAATCGATTTTATTTTCACATTTGTTACTTTCCTGAATGCTAATCAAATAAATGGATGTGTAAGGAAACAAGAAACAAATAAATAATCAAATATTTGATCACGAAAAAATACTTTTTTTTTGTTTAGGGTTTTTGTTTGTTATTTTTTGTTTGGTTTGATTTGTTGTTTTTCATTTTTAATGAAGATGACAAGACATTAGTCCTATGTAAGCCAGTTGTTCACTCTACTCAATTTAAGTTTTTGTAAAAGTGAATGAAAAAGAAAAAAAAGTTCTGGTTTTGAGTATCTTTCCTAACAGTGGGGAAAAATAAATAAACAAACAAACAAGCACACTCCCATGCCTTTAATAATCTGAATCTTCTTGGAAAAGCCCAGAGTGTCCATAAACAGGTTAAAGACAAATAAGGAATTTTGTCAATCAAAATAAAACCTGAATTTACACTGTGTCCTGTCATTAGCACTTGGCTCATAGATGAAACAACAAATTTATGACTGATATCGTGTCATGAAACAACTCTATTCTTAGGCTAATAGTTTCTAATAGAATGTCACCAAACTAATCCTTCACTATATCAAATACAAAACGTTCAGTTAGCCTTCATAATAAAATGATGCTTTTTTGTTGCAGAATCAAAATATTGGAAAGCAGACAGCTCATTACCATGTGGATGACTTACCAAAAAGGGAAGGAGAGTATAGTTTGGACATATTTAAAAACTTATTCTTTTTTTTCTGAACTCTGAAATATGGAAATGTAATGAATAGCTGCTTATTGCTGAGTCGTATAGATAACTTGGTTTTAAAATTGTGCAAAAACAAAAGAGGTAAACCTCCATTAGACATTTTGGGGCTGATTCTGATCTTTCCTTTGCCATGTGTAATATTTCCTCCATCTACAGAGTAGCAGAAGAGAGAAATGAGTGTATATCTATTTTCTTAATACATCACACTTTGAAGATGTGCAATTAACTCCAAAATGTGGCAGCTAATGGAATAAAATCTTGTATGCTTGGGTTTTTTTCTTAATTTATGTACAGACTATATTTGGTGTTGCCTACAGGGAGGATAAAGGGAGTTTCCACTAGCCTGTAAGAACATAAGGTCCTGTCTTTCACTTGGAAGTTTATCTTTCTCATTATTCTTTCTAGACAGACTGCATTTAATTATTTGTGATGAGTTATGGAAGTGGCAGTTTAACTCTATTAAGATTCAATACCTTGAGAGCTAGTTTTGCTTTCCTTGCAAAGGACTTTCACAGAGATTTGGGTTTTAGTTTGATACATTGTGCAAGTAGACATACACTGCTTCTGGTCTTCAGCTGGTGCCATGGTGCTTGCTCGATTCATTAGCCTGGCTTGGCACTAGCCACACCTCTGTGATCTTTTATATTCACACTTCAAACTCTTCCAGATTAAACTATATGTATTGTGGTAGTGGTACTTGCATAGAAGTTTTTAATCTGAATCTCTTCATCTAGAATATAAAACTTGACTCTACTAGCTGAATAAGAACAATGAAAGCTATGCAGACTACAAATTTCAATGGAACTCTCCCTTTCTGACGAATGTAATGTGTGATTCCAGAAATACCCGTAAATTTCCAGAAATACTAGTAGATATCCATGAATACTAGCAAACATGAAGACAAGGATTCCAACGCATTTCCATTACCACTGCTGAAGGAAGACCTCTGTCTTAATAAATAAGTGGCTTTTAAATACAGGTTTAATCTTTGGCATGTAGATGAGTACTAGGTTTGAACAAAATGTCTACTTCTGTAACTGCACAGGATTATTTGTGTGTAGGTGTGTATACATTATACAGTGTAGCCTTAATCAGGAGTGGAGCAGTCCCTGTAAAATTTTGGGATGTGTAGCATAGCTCTTTACAAGGGGACAGTGTGCCATTGGTATGTTCCAATCCAGTCTATTTGAGGTCAAGTGTTTAGGAAACTAATAGATGCTGACACTGATGGTGAACAGATGTCAGACTATATTTTGTCCCCCATCTTCTGAGGCAGTATTAAAGTTCTGCTACATAACAAAAGTTGTAGCTTGAGACAGTTTATTGACTGTGAGGGTAAAACCTTAAGTCTTCCTATGTATTTGATATGCTAATAGTGGGTCTGATCAGGTTTCTTGTAGCAAAAAGAAGACAGTAAGATATGAAAAAAAGAGTCCTCTAAGTGCCAAGGATCATCTGCAAACTGTAACACAATGATACATCCAGTATTTGCCTTGATTGATAGACTGAGAGGATCAATACAAACTGAAGGAAGCAGGATGATACCTCATCTCAATGAAGGATGGAAGAATTGGCACATAAAAATTGTGACTGGGCTTGGCGCAAAATACAGTATCTCCCTTTACTTCAGCTCACATTATTCTCAGAGAGTGTTTCCAGCTGATGGAGTAGGATACTAGCCCTCATTGGACTGCCACAATTGTACAAATTGCCGCTCTATCCAGAGAAAAATGTCCAGTCCTAATATAGTTGCAGTCTGCTACAAAGGGTCCAGAGGCTGCACGTGCATTCTAGCCAACCAGGTGTTGATCCTTGAGCTGCTAAACACAAAACGACTCTGTAACTCCGGTCTTACAAAAGAAATTATGAATGAGTGCAGCCTTTCTTTTGATACCAATGCACAGTGTGTGCCCAGCATGCAGATATATGTAGCAAACTTACACAAAGCAATTTTTTTTTTACCTCTATAGCCTGTGTGGACTTCGCATTATGGAAAAGCATGAGGTAAGACTTTAACAAAGCAATTATAAGACTTAACAGCCTTCAGTCTACCTGTTAGACATCTGAGTTGAACTTAGGTGCAACGGAAATAATAAGATTTAAAAAACATGATTCTTAAAACATGTTCCTTTCACTGCCTCACCCTGCAAGCACTTCACCCACAGACAACAAAGCTTCTGTGTCCTTGAGATCTATAAAAAGGGAGATGTTAAATCTCAGCCTGAATTCCAAAGGAACCCCAACTGTCAAGGGTTTGAGCATGTCTAACAAACACAGACAGCATTGATTTCTGTATAAAGTGCAACAGCCACGTCCACCTCCACTCAAAACCAATTTCTTCTTCAGATTATTTCCGCTTTTTGTCCAATGACTGATGCAATATGTGTAAGCAGTGTTGTAAGCTGAGCTAAGTTGTGTTTTTGTTCAACCTCTCAGACTGTAGAGTACCAGTCTTTAGCCTTCTCCTCTTCACCTTTGATTACTGCTTTCCTAGTCCCCTGGCACTGGTATTCTTCATTACAAAATACCATCTTCAAGATGTGGGAGGAAAAGGAAGAGTGTGGAGGAGAATCATGCACCTCATTGTTTACCTTCTGTGCTGTGCCTGTTGATTGAACAGTAATGCTCAAATGCTTGCAAATGGGAAACAAGTTTTGATGCTGAGGAACTTGACTCTCCTTCTGTGCTTTTGTACAGTCAACTAGGCTTTTGTACAGAACAGGATGACAGTCTCAGGCATTTTGTACACCTTATTAAAGTGAATTTTTTGCCTAATCTTAGTTAAAGTTTCTGAAAAGAGAAGCAGAGTCTGCACAGGCTGGTTCATGTTCTTTAACTCTAGGACAGTGTTCTAGGACTCAGCATATCCCCTCCAGCAACTTCGTGCTTGAGCTCACCTATCAAAAATTTCAGGCTCTGTGTGCAGTTAATTAAAAGTCCACGCAACTGGGCTATTTGAAATCGTTTCTTAGAAGAATGTAATATGTTGCCATTGACTAAATATGTAGACCACGTAAAGAAGGTTGTCTGTATGGCCCAGAAAGAGCTATTCACTTGGTTTTTTTTATGTATTACAATGCAAAGACAGTTGCCTAGAGCGTTCAGTCTGTGTCTAAGCTCTGTGACTTTCAAAATCTGAAATATTTACTCTGAAGCACAATTCTGCACAACGGATGCTGTGTTCACTGACAGACATTCTTACCTATCTGCGGGTATCTTGGCATTCTAATTGTGAATAGAAAAGGCAGTCCTACTGTTTCCTGCGCTCTATAATTGAATTAGTGAACCTTATTTTGTAATACGGAAATGTTCCCACTGAAATTTTCAAACGTAAACAGCTCACACATAAATTATTCACTCCTACACAAAGCTACAAGGCTAAAAGTACCATTTCTAAATTATATATAATGTGTCTAAAGAGAAATTACGTGAGAAGTAACCCGAGCTGTCCCTGACAAACACTGCTTCAGCAAATAACATAGATGCATCAATATTCTAGCTAATAAGAATTGTTCTTCAGCATTATATGGATGCTGAAGATCTACCCATACTTATTCCACACCCAAGGTGGAATTGTAGTGTGAATGACAGCTGGAGTCAGTTTTAGATTAAGAATCAATGCATTGCATCCTACCATGCGATATAGACTTGGACATGTCTACTTAAGCCCTCTTCACTAGATAAATCCGCAGAAGAAGAGGCATCTAGGCATGGTTGGACTTCATCAGTTGCTGCCTGAGACTATCAAAGATTTTATGTCTGATTTCTACAAAGCACTGTTTTTTTTTCTTTATTACCCACATACTGAAAAATAGATATTTTGACTTTGTAGAGTATAACAAGAGAGATATTCCCAAAACATGACTAAAGATAAGGCCCAATAATTCTGGTACTGAAGGCCGGCCCACTGATGGAAACCCCGTTTCAATTCTTTCTGCAAAAATCTTATACGTATCTTCAACCTTGCCAGGGCATATGTCTAAAAGATTTACTATCTGGATTTGTACAAAGCGTTTGACACTGTCCCATATGACATCCTTGCCTCTAAATCAGATACATGGATTTGATGAATGGACCACTCAGTGGATAAAGAATTGTCTGGATGGTCACAGTCAAAGAGACGTGATCAATGACTCAATGTTCAAATGGAGATCAATGACAACAGGCATTCCTCAGAGGTCTGTATTGGGACTTGAGACGTTTAACATCTTTCAAGGTGACATGGACAGTGGGATTGAGTGCACCCTCAGCAAGGTTGCTGATAACACCAAGTTGTGTGGTGTGGTTGACACACTAGGAAAAAGGGATAGTGTTGAGAGGGACCTTGAGAGGCTTGAGTGGGCCTGTCTTGGGTGAGCTCATGAGGGCTAATATTGAGTCTGGTGTTGTTTAACATCTTTGTCAGAGATGTGGACAGTCAGATTTAGTGCACCCTCAGCAAGGCTGCCAGTGTCACCAAGATGTGGGGGCCGTCAATACACTGGAGAGAAGGGATGCTATTGAGAGGGACCTTAACAGGTTTGAGCGGTGGGCCTGTGCAGACCTCATGAAGTTCAACAAAGCCAAGTGCAAGGTCCTGCACTTTGGTCAGGGTAATCTGAAGTACAAACCCAGGATGGGCAGAGAATGGTTTGAGAGAAAACCTGAGGAGAAGTACTTGGGTTTGTTGGTTGAGAAGCTCAACTTGACTCAGAAATGTGGGCTTGTAACCCAGAAAGCCAACTGTATCCTGGACTACAAAAGAAGAAGCATGACCAGCAGGCTGAGGGAAGTGGTTCTCCCCATTGAACTGGTGGAGCAGGTCCAGAGGAGGGCCACAAAGATTATCATAAGGGCTAGAGACCCTCATATACAATGACAGACTGAGAGAATTGGGGCTGTTCAGCTTGGGGAAGAGAAGACTCCATGGAAACCTTATTGTAGCCTTCCAGTACTTAAAGAGGGCCTATAAGAAACATTGAAAGGGACTTTTACCGGGGAGTATAGAGACAGGACAAGCAGTAATCGCTTTAAACTGAAAGAAGGTAGATTTAAGTTAGATATAAGGAAGAAGTCCTTCACTATGAGGGTGCTGAGGCACTGGAACAGGTTACCCAGAGAAGCTGGTGATCTCTCATCCCCAGAAGCATTCATGGTACGGTTGGTTGGGGCTTTAAGATATCTGATCTAGTAAAAGCTGTCCCAACCCCCAGCATGGTGGGTGGAACTAGATAATCTTTTCCCTTCCAATGCACTTATAAGTGTCAAGTTGTGTGGTTCACTAAGTGTTCTATATAGGCTGACAGTTATTAAAATATCTTCCACAGAAATTTAAATAATTTTGAATATCTGTACCCATTTTAAGAGCATATATATTTGAAATTCCTCCTCTTTAGAAAACATGCCTACCTCCTTCTTTTAGACAGTTTTTGGATATAAACTTTTAGTTCCATTGCGTATGCAACTCTTTATATTATCTTTAACTTACATGACCAGTAGAAACAGTAATCTCAACACAGACAATACTACATCTCTCTATGTATTAATTTCAGAATTAGTTTGTATTTAACACAGTTGACATATTTTTTTGACTACAACCCAAAGTATGCTTTGAACACTCAGATTGTTCAAATGAGCCCCACAAAGAAGCCCACAGCTTGTTCTTGGAATCAGGTTTAAAATACTGGATAGTTACTGAAGTATTTACCAGACAGTTAGAATAAATACAACTGCCAGTTTACTAGGTGAAAATCATCTGTAGTGTGATATGGTTGGAGCAAGTACTTCTGGGGAGAAAAAGGAAATTTGTATTATAATAAATTGTGCATATACTGACAACAAAGAAAGCGATATCAAACTACTAATAATCATCAGTTTACATACCTAAAACATATGTACACATATGCACATAGCATTATTTAAATCAAATTATTTGATAATCTATTCTGCAGGGAAAGATTAGTGGGTAAGAAAACAGAAAATATGTTATCTCGTGCCCTGGTTTACACTGGGTTAATGTGTGTACTATATTTCCAGTGGAACAGAATGGAAAATGTTTAATTTTAGCAGTGATCACACTCTGGAAAAGATACAAAATGCAGAATAAACTTTCAAGATTGCACCACAAGTGCAATGCAAGTGATATCATTAATTCACCACAAAAAACCTAAATACTTTTAGAAGAATGATAAACAAGGAAAGCTTTGTCACACTAATTAGTATCACAAAGCAATGTTGCTACTCAAGCTGCAAATCAAATACATGGCTTTTCTTTCTGCTTGAACCTACGTAAAAACTGTATAAAAATATGACACAAATTTCTTCTTAGAGTCATAGTACAAAAGACAGAATAAGTCTTGTATTAACACTGGAAGACATTCAGCATGAAAAGATGGGTAGAAAGAGGGCTTAATATCCCTGGCAATCATTACAAAACATGTTTATTACCTGCTATGCATAATCTATTCTGATTAGTTATTATAGGAATACAATGATCCAAAGGAAGCACAGCCATCATTATTCAAATATATATTAAGATTAATCTTAATATTTGGGTTATACGACAATTAAATCAAGGGTTGAAAACAGAAGATGACATAGGATGTTAAAAGTTAAAAACATCTTAAATCCCTACGGAAGCCATTTGGGAACAACTGTCTTTTCCTATTTAAAGACTGCACATTAGTCAACATCATCTATATTTTAAGTTAGGGCTATAAAAATACAAAAGAATCTTCCACATGGTTTTTCAATAACCTGGATTTCCTTTGAAAGAGTTATAATTATTTGTACTTCTTGCTTTTACATGTCACTGAAATAATTTAATATTTTGCCGTTGGTAAGACTGTAGGAATTAATACCTATTGGAAAATGTGTCCCTTAGTTGATGACATTTAAAATTATGCCAAGGAATAAATCATTTCGATTTTTCTTCTCACTAGAGATTATGCTTTATACACACATATTTTGTAATATAAATATAACGTCGACATCAATAGAGATGTAGACCCTACTGAATGGTTAAATAGAAGCTTTGAGAATTTAATCAAACTCTTTTATGTCTTCCAAGCTGCAGATCTCCTTATATGCATTTATAAGTGTAAAGTGTCATCTTAACCTTCTGTAGTCCTACAGAGATTTAAATATATCCCAATTGCTATTTTTTAAAACACAGAAGAGTTTTTGAGTAGGGGTCAGTAACACTATTGAATATAAATGCCATTTAAAAAATAAACATATTTAAATGATTTTATAATGTAGTTTGTTGTACAGTGTTCTTCAACTCTCTTTACCTTAAGACATTTTGACAGCCTATCTTCTATCTATCTAGTGAGCATAAGTCTCTGCCAGATGCCCATGAAAACCTGGAAGATGTCTTTATCTTCATTTAAATTTCAAATTAGTGTCAGTGCCACTAATTGTAGGTAAGAATGCTTACGCAGGATTTCAGGCTGTAAGGGAACATGACTCCTTTCAGAATTGTTCGCTGTTAAAATTATTCTGAGGTGAACAATTTAATCTAACAATCTGGAAAACCATTCTACAATAGCAGGTGAGTGAACTGTCTGATGCAGGTAAATTATTGAATACAGAAAAAAAGTGTCTATTCGAGATGATAAACTGATCCACAGATTTTTGAGAGGTAATTTTCAGCCTTTTTATTCGTCACTCAGTAATCTCAAAATAAAGTTTATAGAAAACAGAAATCTCATCAAAGACATTATTTGGAACGGATGTCATTTTGAAAGACCTTAACAATTTTGAAGGCAGAGGAAAGAAGAGCAGAAAAAGAAATACAATTCAAAATGGGTGCTGAGCAAAAGAATACGATATGTTTTAAACAGCAGAAAGCTGACAAGAAACAGTATGCATTTCATTACAAGAGTATAACAAGAAGGTGATAGTGACAGTGGTCCTGACAAACTTACCATACCATCTTGAAATGTCAGGGGTGTTTGCAGAGTCACATATTAAGACACTGAAAAAGTTTTGTTGTTGTTGTTTTAATTAAATCACTAATCTAAGAGAGGAGCGTGTTAATTTGCGACTGGCCCCATGAGTCAGATCCAGGTATGGGCTAAGCACATTGAGGCGATTATGATGTAACAAGACGACTTCAGGCAATATGATGAAGAAAGAATAACTGTGTCAGTATGGAGCTGAGGAGTGAGTTTTCCTGCAAGGTGCCTCGAAGTTCTGGTCCATTTACTGTAATTCACTGCCTTCTTCCCAGCCTTCCTGTTGGTGGCAAGCTTGACAACTACATTTGGAAAACAGACTGCAGTGCCTGCTGATATACAAAATATGAAAAGCCCATGTTGTGAGACATACATTTTATGGTTTAAGGCAGCAGGTTCATAGGTTTACAATCAGCCAATGCATACAGAGACACCTGAAGCATAAATAACTAAAACCAAATTAAAAGTGGGTGGTAACTGGCAGAAGTAATGCTTGGAGAAAAGAAATCTGAAAATAAAGGTGGTTGAAAATATTTTCCCAAAGAGTGTTTTCCTTGGAAAATGCAATTCATTAAAATAGAGAAGTTTCATCAAAGTCTATTGATGATTTTTTTCATGGAAAAATGTATCAAAGCATACTGTTGTCAGTTTTGTGTTTCATTTCGATGTTAAATAAATCTGCTTCAATGAGATAAAGAGTCTTCATTTCAAGTCTGTTTAAATGTGTGTTTCAGTTTATACTTGACATTATATATATTATTGTGGAGATATAAGATAGCTATATTAACTACAATGTGTCAGAATTATTGAAGAAATGATTGTTCATAAGATAAAAATTATTTTTGAAATGTGACGATTTGATATTTTCAAAACCATAGAGTCAAATATCATCAAATAAATATTTGGGGCTTTGTATCTTACAGATTTGAAATTTTAGTTTGTCATTCCAATTGTAAGAAAAAGAACAATCCATAAGTACCAAAAAAATCAGAATTTACAGTGAAATGGTAGTTTAATTTTCCTCAAAAAGATATAGAAGACACATAGGGAACAAGACAAGGGAAGAGATTTCACTTTTACATGCTCAGAGTAGCAATGCCTTCTGTATTGGGGCACGTTAAACTGTCTTTCTCATCTTGGAGAAAACTTTTACAAAAAAAAGGAAAGATCACCAGAATTTATGACAGACATGCAGAACATTTCTGTTGGAGGCATTTGATTCAGATATATGGGGACTTTCTTCACAAATTGTTGAGAATCGATCTGCATTAACACTCTTTTTAAGTTAATCTATTTTGTGGAACTCCACTTATATCTCACTCTTCAGTAAAATTGCTGTTAAATTTAATAACGTTTATTTGAGTACCTCCTAAATCAGAATTTCTGAAAAAGTAGGAACTAAAAAGCAGTATTTTTCAAAGTGAAGTTTTACCCTCAGAACTTGGTGAGGACTTGTACACCTCAAGAATTTATTGGCTAGCTTTTGAATAGAAGTTTTCAGGACAAAGTAAAAACAAACGCTATTCTGTTTGCATTTAGGAAACAATTAAGGTTAAGGTTTTGGAATAAATATAGAATCAGCTTTTCATCAAGACTAGGTAGGCCACATGCAATGCAATTTAGCCCATGGTATACATGTCTCTTTATTCAGAGAGATATACTGTTTATGTACACCTTCATTGTGAACAGCAAGAACTTGGAAAACCAGGTCGTAACAATTAGAGTGGAAATTAATGAAATAAAACTTGATAGTTATCTTTACAGTAAAGTAAATATTAAAGGAAAATACCTAATATTTTATTTATCCATCAGTAAGGTAACAGAAAAATAAGAAAGTTCTCATGGATAACAAAAAGAAATCTCATTATCTTAGCAGGAATTGGGGTTCCAGAGCTTCCTGTATCTTGGCATAATAGTCAGACACAAATCATTTTCTTTCTGGAGTGCTTAGGCTGATGAAGATCTAAAATCTTGACTTTCCTGAGAAATATTTTAAATTCTACACCTTCAGGAAAAATATATAGCCATTCATGTTTTCAGCTTAGGTGAATGAAGACAGTATATGAGCTCAGGCCAACAGGGTCAATACTGTGAACAGCTTTTCAGTATATCAAGGTAAAAGAAGTACCATAGTATCAAAGAATGCTTTACGTTGGAAGTGAAGTGAGAGATCATCTAGTTCCAAACCCCTAGCAAGTGCAGGGACATCTTTAACTAGACCAGATAGCTCAAAGACCCATCCAATATGATCTTGACTGTTTCCAGGGATGAGAGATCCACAGCTTCTCTGGGTAACTTGTTCCAGTGCCTCAGCACCCTCATAGTGAAGGACTTCTTCCTTATATCTAAATTAAATCTACCTTCTTTCAGTTTAAAGTCATTACTGCTTGTCCTATCACTACACTCCCTAGTAAAAATCCCCTTTCAATGTTTCTTATAGGACCTATTTAGGTACTGGAAGGCTGCAATAAGGTTTCTGTGGAGTCTTCTCTTCTGAAGCTGGTTCTTTCAGGACCTGTGGATGCAACTCACCAGGTTCCATGGACTTGTGCAACTTCAGGTTCCTTAGATTGTTTCACACCTGATCTTCTATAGAGGGAGGTTCATCATTCTGCCAGTCCCTGCCTTTTCCTTCTGTAGCTTGGGTAGTGTGGCTGGAGCACTCGTTGGTGAAGACTGAGGCAAATCCATCATTGAATACCTCAGCTTTCTCCACATCACAGGTATCCAGTCTCCCATTTCTTCAAAGAGACCCCACATTTTCCCTAGTCTTTCCTCTATCACATTTTATAAATGTCAGGTGCCTACTGTTGATGTCAGACCTTATCCTAGCTTCAGCTACATTTTTTTTCCAAAAGGTGATCCATTGATATTTTTTAAAGATGCATATTATACAGATAGTTAATATGTGACAAATAATTCTTAAGTTTTGCCTGTGTTGATGATATTCTTTAAGCTCTTTGTGTCTTGCCCTTATATTAATCTGGATACAACATTAATTGAGAAAAAAAAAATGAATATTTTTCTTAGAATTCTTACAGATTTAGTACAGCACTATTTACAGCTTTTGGAGATTCATATTAGTTAGACAAAGACTTGAATTGATGTCTCCATCTTTATTAAGCTAAATAAGTATTTTTAAAACCATTTAATATTTAATTAAGGTAGAAGTTCCATTACTAATTCTTAATTGAACACTTGAATGAGAGACATACTGTAAGCAAGATTTTCTAATGTAGAGTCTGACTCCCAAAAGATAGGCATTTAATTTTCTTGACAGAAATGGAAATCGTGTATGTGAAGAATAACAAAAAAGAAGAAGAAACAGAAGGGTAAAAGATGACAAAGAAAGGGGTATGTGAGTTTTTTTAAAACAGAAGCTGAATTTGCAGACAGAATTCTTTACCCGCTTTTCCCTTGAAGGCAACTTAGGAATGTCTTTCCCTTAAGATGACTGAGATAACTAGAAGTAGAAAACTAAAACGTTTTCATTTGAATTGAACTATGTGAGTAATACCTGTGGAAAAAAACTTCAACTTTATTTGTGCTTCATATAACAAAGGGTTACAAGGCCATTCCTCATATACCATTCTTTCCATTACAGCCCATTGTATTGCTATGTGATTATCGGGGCAAGAGAAGGAAAGAACTATGTTTGCAAGATGTTGCATTGAGTAACACATACAGATAAGTGAAATACAATTCATGTCTCACACAAACAACTTCAGGCTGATATTTTTAGTAAAAGAATGACACAATATGACTGGAGGCCTACTTTTTTGTTGATAGATCACAGAGGCTGGTGGATTACTTTTCTCTGAGTGAAAAGCAGGACTCTTTCCTAGCAGAAATCAAGGTTGGACAAAACAAAATTTATGTTTTGTAATTTATTATTACACTAAATCTTGCTTTCCTCTATTAAAGTAGCCCCTGCCATTTTAATAGTTAACTTGAATCCAGAGAGGTATACATAATATCTGCGTCACATGTCCATGAGAAATATTTCTATATAGTGATATTTTCACCCAGCAATCTGCTCAGTCTCTTTTTCTTTTTTTTTTTTCCTAAAGACAGCAGTTGAACTAAGTTGCTGAGAAGAATGAAAGACAACTTTACACCTTTACCGATGCAATTACACACACACACACACACACCATGTGGTAAACACAGAGAAGAATTCTTTCTGGAGAAGTCAGTTCCATAAACTGTGACTTTTCAGAGGCTTCCTAATAAATTGTCTGGCTGTCCAACAGTCCATGGAAAAAGAGTGAAAGGAATGCAAATGCTACTTTTCCGTTCTCAAATGTGCGAATATGAAGTCTCCAAATGTTATTTCTAAGACTCTGACAGCTGAAAACCACAAATTATTGTGATGTCTGCAGGACTCATTTTTACAAAGACTAAAGATTTCTGTGGATATATTTATTTAAATGAGCCCAGATGATATCTGTCTTCATGGCAACCCATCTGGGTTAATCAGACCGGATAGTGCAGCGCTGAATTACCAGATTGCATGTACAAAACATTCAAGGCTTTAGTTTCTCACAAGAAATCCCCATGTGACTGGAAATCTGGTAACCTACTTCTAAACGGCTGAAATTTTTTGCTTGAAAATATTCAAACTTTCAGATAAGACCTGAAATACATTTTTATATTACTCCTTTTATATTTCATTATGCAAATACATGCAAGTTAGCAAATGACCAATTTTTCTATTCATGCAGTAGCAAAAACAACATCTACATCCACTTCAACTAAATTACTCTATTCCTCACCCTTCTTTATGCAGACCAATACCTCTACTTATTTTACAGCGGAAAATATGCTTTCACCCAAGTCTGGCAGCAATGTTGATGGGATCTATGCATATAGCCCAATATATTGGTATTTTTGTTTATTGCTCTACTGCTTGCTGCATTTTTCTGCAAAATAGAACACTTTCAGACATGCAGGAGAAATTACAATCCAGCTATAGTCACTACTAATGATTTTGGACTTTGTTACAAATGTGTTTGATACAAAAATGTAACTCTAAGAATTTGCTCTCTGATTTTGTCATCCGGATACAGCGCTGATTTCACTGATTGTCAGAGATAAGAAAGAACAGGATTGCTTCACAAGTGGGAACAGGTTGTGAGCTGAGGCACAGTGCAAGTGATGCCCTCACTGAGCAGGACTCCTTTACAAAGGATCTGAACACAACAGGCAGAGTCAGTTGGTCAAGTGATCAGTTAAGACTAGGCTGAGAGACAAGATTGGAACATAGATCCCAGGCTCATCCAGGAAGCGGGGTTGGAAACTCTCCACAACAACTCAGGCAGAGAATGGAAGCCCGTGTCTGCAGTTAAATTAAGTTCCCAGACTCCTGGGTAGGTGCTGGGGGTCCTTAGTGAAACAGGTCAGGGTAGTTAAGGCCTGTTAGCACACCTGGAGCCCTGACAAAAATCAGGTTTCTCTAACAATGTTACAGAGATGTACTGTGAAATTTGTCCTATAAACATCTGGTCTATTAATGCTAAAAGTGAAGTTTATTGCATCTCAGACCACCTGGGGTGTTTTGAGGGTATCCTTTTTCATTCCTTGACATCCAAAAATAACAGCCATTGGGTATCCTATAGCTAATAGAGACAATACAGCCCATACCATCTATAATTACTTTTCATAGAAGTTGGTGAGATCATTGCTTTTATGGTTAAGTTCTTGATGTCTTGCTTTCCCTTTCCTTTTTGGTGTTCCATTCCTCACCTCCAGCCGTGAGTTAGGCTAACTGGTTTAAGAAATAATCCAGTGTCACTGGAAACACCCTCTGGTTGCAACATATTTATTTCAAGATGATATTAAATAAAAATTCTATGTGTAATGAAAACTTTTGTCACATAATTAGGCTTTTGTAAAAAAGGTACTACCTGTACTGTCCGCTATTATTTTAATGAAGAATAGATATGTATAAATTTGTTAGATGCTATCTGAATGGTTCACACTTATTGCACTGAATGTATATATCAATTTTTTTTAATGTGTATTGTCAAGTAAAACAGAATAATTGCCTTCTTAAACAGTTACTTATAGTGATGATATTATTTATTCAATTTGGAGAAAAGGAGGCTGAGGGTTGACCTCATTGCACTCCACATCTTCCTGAGGAGGCAAAGTGGAGAGGGAGGTACTGAGCTCTTCTCCCTGGTATCCAGTGGTAGGACGCATAGGAATAGTTCCAAGATGCACCAGCAGTGCTTTAGACTGGACATTAGGAAATATTTTTTTACGGAGAAGGTGGTAAAACACTGGAACAGCCTTCCTAGGGAGGTAGATATGGCACTTAGGGACATGAGTGGGCTTGGTAGTATTAAGTTTACAGTTGGGTTTGATGGTCTTAAAGGTTTTAATCCTTTAAAGACAAGAGATCAATGATTGCGCATCTTCCATTAAAGGAAGAATAGTTTAAATTACACAATTAAATGAAAAATCTTTTATATGTATTACTTTTATATAATAACTTTCCAAGCTCTAAGCTAACCTGGTTGTTCAGTATAGTGTTATCAACCGTTTCCAATCGCTTTCCTGAACATACTAGACTTAAAAAGGGCAAAGGGCTACAATCAGTGCTTGTGGTTAGTTTCTCTGATATGTTCTGGATATTTTGAACTGTTCAAGCAGTGGATGAAAAAATGAAATCTCTTATAAAGGCTGTGGTGAGAATTCCTCCAGAGTGAGGAATCAAGCAATTATAGTTTAATTACAATTGACTTCAGTATCCTCAGTCTCTGTAGAACATGAAAATGTCTGGAATGGACTGTATTTTCAACATCCTTAATGAGCAGTTCTTGTGGACTTGAACTATCTGCCAGAAACTAGAGTACCCTCTCGGATGATTTGAGTTAGGCTGAAGGTGAAGTTACAGCAAAACATACCAAAGCTCTTACTAAAAATTGTTTTCACTTTCTTTGGAAGTAATAAAAGGAAGATCCTCTTATATACAGATGGACAAGGATGACCAAAAACATACTTCAGTGCTACTGGTATGACAACAGATTTTATATCGTCTGAGCATAACAGATTTGTAAGTAATACTAAACTTTCTGAATAAGGTTGTTAAAGGGCACACTACCAAATAGTGCTAGAATAAAAATACCGTCCCAGAATACGACCATCTTACAACAGAAGTGTGCATAACCCATGGACAAATTAATAAGAGACAACTGGAAAAGCAGGACTTCTAGATAACAGAGACCTTCTGCAGAAATCGGGTTAATTTAAGCAATTAAGGACAAAGTCTTCAGGCAAAAGAGCAGAAACATATTCACTATATATTTTTTTCCTAATGTAGACTATCCTGAGAATCTATTTTAGAGAACTGAAATAAATATATAATCTCCAGAATTCAGATTTGACACATGATATATATTACTCAGTTACAGAACGGAAAGAGATCTTTAAACTAGTAAGTCTTTAATATGCATTAAAGCAGAGATTAACGTGAAATTTTATCAAGAAGCAAGTTTTGAAATATTTTGCTTTTTTTTGAGCGTTATTGTAATTTCCTTGTTGACTATATAGGCCCTTCATTCTTAATGCTCAAACAAAATAATGTGTATATCCTAGTTCCTATATTGCATTGTTGTGTCAGTTGCTTTACTTCTCTTTACTTGTAATCTGTAAATCAATGGCAGAAAAAAGATCATGAGCCTAATGGCCGTCATTCAAAAAACTGAGAAAAATTTGAAGTTTATCTGTTTCTTTTATGAGATAGCACTTTATATCCATAAAATTATGTACAAAACCAATATTATACAAAACGATCATCTCTTAAAGTTGTTTCGATTCTTAGCAAGTTTAAGAATACTATCTACTCAACATGAAAAATAAAGGACTGACAGTGAAATTTTGTTAAAAAATTTTGTAAAGTAAATTTTAAAACACCAGTTCAGGACTCTTTTCAAAGGAAAAAATAACAAGCAAATACACATATCTGATCTTTAAATCCATCAAATTGATATTGGGGGAAAACCTGAAAAACATATGATTTTTGGAAATTCTTAAAAGTATCCATCAAAATTGAAATATTAATTAGGATAGTCAATTAGCCAAAACAATAACGAATCTATTTAATCTCTTAATTAAAATTAATGAAGTCATTTATGTTATATTGCAACTTGAAAGAATCTTGTTCTCACAAAAAACTTTATTTAGAGTCTTTCTTTAATTTCACTTTGTAATATCTGAAACTTCCTTTTCTTAAGTAAATGGATGTAGCTACCTATATTTTGAATGAATGGTAAACTATGTTTTTTATCTTGCATATTCCAGTTCCAGGCTTCTGAAGAACAGCCTCGCTATTGTTTTACTTCTAGTTACTTACAGGGAATTTTTGTTCACAAGGAGACTGCTCTTCCAGTCTTCTTGGAAATATTTCAGGAAGTAGTGAAAACTTTGATCTCAGTATTTATTTATCTCAAGGA
The DNA here is from genome assembly GCA_033556795.1 of Tapera naevia. Lineage (NCBI taxonomy): Eukaryota > Metazoa > Chordata > Aves > Cuculiformes > Neomorphidae > Tapera > Tapera naevia. The sequence continues at coordinate 6,046,525 of JAUMJJ010000014.1, forward strand.
AACAGAAATAATATGCTACACAGATCTCATATTCCAGCTGACATAACCAGTAATGATTATTTGCTGTCGTCAGTGCATAGATTGCAAATTTAGAAGTGATTTGATGCAGTCTAAGTTGATAGAACAAACTTCGGTTATTTAAAGGAAGAAGCATTACCAAATATACTTCAGTGAGAATCTGGGGGAAAAATGATATTAAATTGGCAAAAATAATGAATGTCTGCAGGGTGGCAATTCAGTGTCTCTACTGTAGGTGTCAGATGACTGGTCTGTTTGTAGTCCCTACATTAAAAAATTTAATCTGTCCCACTAAATTCCTTCAAAAAGACCATGAAATTCATTGGGTTGTGTAAGATATACACCAGACACTAAGTACATTAAAAGAGCAAATATACCCGGCATGGAGGGAAAGGTGATAAAAATGCATTTGAGGTGTAAAGTAAGTGATTGGGTCCTTCATCTAAAAACATTCTATAGTAAAAATTCTGACTTCTGAAAAAAAGGCACTTCAGGAGCTAACACACACACACACACAAAACTCAAATCAAAACAATCTAACTGTTGACAGCTGGAAGCACAACCCAAAAATTTCAGTCAACTTATGATATTTTGAACAGATTTGGAATCACCTGCAGTCTATTAAAAGGGTTTTAAACTAAAATTGCCTGGAGAGGGGAACCTCAGTTCATCCCACTCCTACCAGTTTGACGTCAGTGCCAGCAAAAGATGCCCAGAGCCTGAAGAAGGATTACAGGTCGTCTGGAGAGTGTGTCAGCTTCATTGGGGGCTCAACTTAAATACATCTATGCAAACACAGGTAGCATGGGGAGTAAACAGGAGGAGTTAGAGACCTGTGCATGTCAGGGGAGATGAGTAGGGGTGTAGCTGTCTACATCAATGACCAGATGGAGTGGGTGGAACTCCTCCTGGGGATGGATGAGGAACCCTCAAAGAGCTTATGGGTCAGGATTAAAGAGAGGGTAGGGACAAACGATGTTGTAGTAGGGGTCTGCTACAGGCCACGAAGAGTGAGTAGACGAGGCTCTCTGAAGACAGATAAGACAAGCTCAGGTTTACAAGACCTGATCATTGTGTGGGACTTCAACTATCTCGGTATCTGTTGGAGGGACAGCACAGCAAGGCATAAGCAATTCAGGAGGTTCCTGGAATGTGTTCATGATAACTCCCTCCTCCAAGTGACAGAGGAGCCAAGAAGAGAGGTGCTATGCTGGACCTCGTTCTCACCAACAAGAAAGGGCTGGTGGGGAATGTGAAACTCAAGGGAAACCTTGGCTGCAGTGACTTTGAAATGGTGGAGTTCAAGATCCTTAAGGCAGCAAGGAAGAAGTGCAGCAAACTCACTACCGTGGACTTCAGGAGAGCAGAATCTTCGGGGATCTGCTTAGTAAAATACCACAGGATGAAAACCTGGAGGGGAGAGGGGTCCAAGAGAGCTGGTTAATATTCAAGGATCACCTCCTTCGAGTTCAAGGGTGATGCATTCCAACAAAGAAGAAGTCAGGCAAAAATGCTGGGAGACCTATATGGGTGAACAAGGAACTCCTGGACAAATTTAAACTCAAAAAACCAAGCTTAGATACGGTAGAAGCAAGGACAGGTATCCTGGGAAGAATACAGAGAAATTGTCTATGCAGCCAAGAACCAGGTTAGGAAAGGTAAAACCCTGAAAGAATTAAATTTGACCAAGCATTTCAAGGGCAACAAAAAAAGCTTCTGTAGATACGTAGGTGAAAAAAGGAAGACGAGGGAGAACGTGGGGCTTTTCCAGAAAGAAAAGGAAGACCAGGTTATCCAGGATATGGAGAAGGCTGACTTTTTTGCCTTAATCTTCACTGGCAAGGCTTCACACAAATCAAGATGCAAAAGGCAAAGGAAAGGACTAGAAGAATGAAGAACAACCCATTGTAAGAGACCAGGTGTGAAACTGTCAAAAGAATCTGAAGGTCCACATGTCCACGGGACCTGATAAGATGCCTCTGTGGGTCCTGAAGGAACTGGCAGATGAAGTTGCTAAGACATTATCCATCATGTATGAGAAGTCATGGCAGTCTAGTGAAGTTCCTGCTGACTGGAAAAGTGGAAAACATAACCACCACTTTTAAAAACAGAAAAAAGAAGACCTGGGAAATTGCATGCATGTCAGTTTCACCCCTATGCCCAGCAAGATCAAGGAACAGACTATCTGGGAAACCCTTCTGAGGCATATGGAAAATAAGGAGCTGCCTCATGAAAGCCAAACTGTTTTCACTGAGGGCAAATTGTGCCTAACAAATCTGTAGCATTGGTGGAGAAAGAAAGACTAAGTGACATCATCTATCTGGACTTGTGCAAAGCATTCAACATTGTCTTGCAGGAAATTCTTATCTCTAAGTTGGAGAGACGTGGTTTTGATTGATGGACCACTTGGTGGATAATGAATTGGCTAGATGGCTGCACTAAAAGGTTTGTGATCAACAGTACAATATTCAAGTGGAGACCAGTGAGGAATGGCATTTTATGGGGGTTGATACAGGGACTGGTGTTCTTTAACATCTTCGTCAGAGACATGGACAGTGGGATTTAATGCACCCTCAGAAAGGTTGCCTATGCCATCAAGATATATGGTGCTGTCAACTCACAGGAGTGAAGGGATGCCATTGAGAGGGAACTTGACAAGCTTGAGAGGTGGGCCTGTGCAAACCTCATGAAGATGAACAAGGCCAACTGCAAGGTCTTGGGCAAGACCTGAGAGTCATGGTAATCCCAAGGACAAACAAAGGCCAGGCAGAGACTGGACTGAGTAGCCCTGAAGAGAAGGACTTGGTGGTGCCAATGGGTGAGAAGCTTAGCTTGAGTCAGTAATATATGCTTGCAGCCCAGAAGGCACACCATATCCTAGGCTGCCTCAAAAGAAATGTGACCAGCTGCCTTCAGTTCTGGAGGCCTCAGCATAGGAAGGGCCTGGATCTGTTAGAGCAAGTCCAAAGGAGGGCCGTGAAGATGATCAGAGGGCTGGAGCCCCTCCCATATGAGGACAGGGTGAGAGAGTTGGGCTTATTCAGCCTAGAGAAGAGAAGGCTCTGGAAAGACCATATCGCAGCCTTCCAGTAATTCCTTAAAGGAGGCCTACAGGAAAGGCGGGGAGGCACTTTAGCAGGGAGTGAACTCATAGAATGAGGGGTAACAGTTTTAAGCTGAAAGAGGGTAGATTTAGGTTAGATATTAGGAAGAAATTTTTTACTGTGAGGGTGATGAGACACATGAAAAGATTGCTGACAGAAGTTGTGGATGCCCCATCCCTGGAGGTGTTCAAGGCCAGGTTGTATGAGACTGAGCAATATGATCTAGTGGAAGATGTCCCAGCACATGGCAGGAGGGCTGGAACTAGATGATCTTTAAGGTCCCTTCCAATCCTCCCCATTGTATGATTCTTTGATTCTACAGTTCTATTCAGCTCAAGTAAAGGCCAAAGGAGTATGTGAAAAGTAGTTGCTTAATTGTCTTATATGTGGAGATTGATTATCTTGTCTGTGGAAACCTATTCATTTAAGCAAGGAATCCTACACTTATGAAGTTTTACAATGAATACAAAACAAATAGTTTAATCATGGACTGCTAGTATTGACAATGTGGATAGTAATGGTTCTATGCCGTGCAGGATTTAAGCAGCTTGTCAGACACAGGCAGAAAAGTAATTCTCTTTTTTAAAAGACCACTCAGATGCTACCTTTTAAAGCATCTTTTACATTTTTTTTCAAGTTCAAAATGTATCAAAGACTATCAGCTTTAAATCACTTAAAATAACAATTTAATGCTTATCAAACATAATAGAAACTAAAAGGACATCTCAGAAAGTCAACAGAAAATTGAAAATAAAAATCTATTTTCAAAAATACTTCTGCAACTTTTCTGTCACAAAAACAAAGGCAGTGTGCCTACAGAACTATAGGGAAAAAAAACCCCAAACAATTCTATTGATTACATATAAACAGATTTCTTATCGGTGAGATAAGGGCAATAAACTTATTTCATAAGCCAAGAAAGTTACAGAAATCTATGCTGAGAAAATGAAAAGATTAATGCAGCTGATATTGAAAATGGCTGAGACCTAAAAGAAATGTGCCTCTCTTTGCTAGCTATTACAAAAGAGAATAATATAAAACAGCACTACATTAAGCAAGCAACTGTTCTCTGATAGTATCTCAGTTTTGGAAGGTAATACCCAACAGAACTTTCTATGCGGCACTCTTATTAGTCTCCCTCCTAAATTTGTTCTCTTAAGCAAGCAACTGGGCAGCTGAAAAAGAATCCCTAAAAGAATCAACTATCTATTTCAAACTGTCAGGCTACTGATATACTGATAACTACTAATATGAAAGGTTTTATGATTCATTTTTATACAATGAGTTCATGAATATTGAAAATTTTTTATGGTCTATTATCCTACATAGCTAGATTTCTTTTGCCTGGAGAGGGGGATTGGGTGGAAAAGATGAGAATTATATTTTCTTAGGAACTGAAGGTTCTCAATATCATTTGCATGCCTTAAGATAGGTTCTTGCATATCCTTTGTAAATATGTGCCTTAACTCCTTCCTTGAGTTTTGTAAGATTTAACAGAATATTCATCCATGAGATATTGGACACAGTTATATACTGATTTTTATGTTAATGTATTCAGTTTTAACTTACCTGGAGAAGACTACTTCAAGCAAGATTCACTCTTACATTGAGATGGCTATTATAAACTCTCTAGGGAAAGAAATAGAGAAGCAATTATAACTGAAGTAAGAGATGCAAAGTATTTTGTTTATTTTATCATGGTCCTTTGTTCTTAACAGATAATAGTCATAATTAATTTTTATAATTATTTTGAAGTCTGTCTTTTGGTATCTATTGACATCTGATGAAGAATCTCATACTGCAAAATTTCATAGGTGGGATCCTCTTCTGAAGCAGGTGAAGGCAGGATGATATATTTGGAATATCTCAAATGTAACTTAAACATTTTTTTTTTATGGGGATTGAGTCCTGGAAGTCTGGTTGAAGCAAGATATAGTGGATGAAGCTATTCAGTTTACCTATTCTTCCTATGCTTCATTTTAGTAAGAGATAGTAGGGATTTTTATTACTGCTGTCTGATAGACGTGTTCAGTGGCACAGATTGTGGCCTCAGGGGAGCCAAACTTACATGATACAGCAATTCCAGTAATAACCATGTAATAAGCAGTTCAGAGAAAATTTCTTACTCTTTTCTGTTGAACCTATTCTACTTCATATGAAATGAGGAAAATCTCATCCAACCTACAGAGAGTAGGTAAGAAATATATTAATTCTTACAGTCAGAAGCAGCTCAGGAGTTCAGTAGCTCACCTAGGAGGTGTTAAGGCTTTGTATCCATGTCTAGTTCTTTTATTTAGATGAATAACTTCAACTCCTGACTACTAAATATTCAAGGGTTGTGGACAGCTGCAATGTAAATTGAGAGGAGGGTTAGTGTCACTTGACCCAAAATTAAATGTGAATCCAAACAGTAGAAAAGGTCACAAAGCTTCATATCCCTGAAAGGAAATTTCTATGTGGTATATTTACTGGATAAAACACAGGATTCCATATTTTCCGTTCTTATTAAATGAGGGAAATATTTGTTTATATTTTACCTCTTTCCCTCTCCCTGACATGCTTTTCCTACCTCATGCCAATACATACGGAATCGTTCACTGTTTCATGTGTTCAAACAAGTTCAACGGGGAAGATAATGTCATTGCCTCTTTCATCTGCATTTCAGTTTATGTCTTTAATTTGTCCACATAATAGGTTCAGACTGTTTAGTTTTAGCGTGATCTTGAAAACGCTTATATGTTTGAATGTTTAATCCTCATATTATATTTACACTTAAATTGTAAGTATGTATTTATAATTAATTACAAAATATTACCAAGCATTTGTAAATTAAAACCTTTTAAAGATCCAGTCAGGCTATAGTAATGGAAGGTTACAAATTTTTGAAAGAGTTTATACAACTACAGAAAGGAAACCAGAAATTGTTTCAAAATTTTTCCTGTAAAGCAGTGGGTGAGCAATTTTTCAGCCAAAAATTGTTGGTTTTATTCATGTATTTATGAAATATCATTTGCTGTAAACTCTTCAGCTATCTCCTGAAATCTCTTCCACCCTTCCATTTTTCAAAGCATTAAAACGAACATCTACTCAGTTGTACTAATACAAGTAGGTTTTATTAGTAACCTTACAAGATGTCTTGTAATTTACACTCCTGATCACTGTCAAAAATTGAAATGAAAATTTGGGGTAAAATGGGGTAAAATACATGTCATGAGAAAAATAGTCTGCTTAGCTCAGTCTCAGTTCATCACATTTGACTGACTGTCAAGAAATTCAGAAACATTTGATATACTCATGGTATTTTTCTCAGTAAAATCATGGGAATTTTCAAGTGAATCATTGCCAAAGCCATCAGTCAATAATGGTTATCTGTAGCACTTAAACACTAAACCAAATTTACATTAAAAATAAAATATATACATATTTTAAAGTTTCTGCAGTGTTATAAACCCACCATAACTATGGCTTTACAGAACAAATCTATTGTTCTTTGTAATAAAACATGCAGCATAGCCAACGTAAGTTGCATAGATACTACAACATACACAATAGTGCTAGGGGAAGATCGTTTCCTCTACTTCTGATTAAAGACTGCCCATTGTATTGTATTCCCTGTTTCGCCATAATTATTGCTACCAAGAGTTTACAGTCTTGACTTCAATTTAAATTCCATTTTTAAAATGCCATTTGTTGAACCAGTAAACCAACAAACAGTTGTTATTTTGTATTTTCTTACCACTGAGGTTACTAAGAATCAAAGTATTATCCATATCAATATGCACAATATCTGACAGAAAGATAAAGATACAGAAGTAGTATCTGAGAACAGGTCTGGTTTAGAGATTATGTGATCTGTCCGTTATAGGCAAGTCTTTTTTTCTAACTCCAAATTTAATAAAAACTTTTCCATTTTTAAATCAGCCTTCTTATTGTTTTTTTTTCCTTTTTTTTTTTTTCAGCAGGCCCTGCCTCATATTCTTCCTTTTTTAGCTAAAAATTCTTTTGCTTTCTAACCATTTCATTCTCAACCTTTCTGGATAGCAAATCCATATATACATTTTTTGTTCTCTGTTTGTAGATATAGTGTGTTATGATAGCTTTGCAAATTCAGTTTAAATTCTGCCATTTATAACATTGTAAGTACATTCTCTGACCTGTGAAATACAGCTTTCTTGGCTGAGTAATCCATTCTTCAAATCGTAGCAGCTACTGTGCTTACTCCTCAGATATTTTTCCAGGCAGCAGCTGATCTATTTACTCTGCAGATCCTCTCAGAATCACTGAAAAGAGGATTGGAAGAGACCTCTGGATAGCACTTCATTGCCACAGAACAGGATCAGTTATGTTTATCTCATTTCTGGTAGATAATTGTCTATCCCCTCCTGTTAGAAAAAAAAAAAGCCTCAGTGCAAAGTTTTGGTTTCCTCCTTTCCTGGAAGCAAATTTGCATTATAATCAAGAATAACGAATTAAAAGCATTGTCCCCTTTCTCTCCCCCAAGAAAGAGAATTAGACCTCAGCTGCATAGAATTCAGAAAGTAGATCCAGGAATACTAAAGCCATCTGCCATGAAATTACAGTTTGTCAGAAATAGATATTGATTCTTATCATAAACTCAATACAGCAAATCCAGTCATGTGGAAAAGATGGATCGACAGTTGCAAGTTCTACAACAGTACTAAGGAATTCTGGCACCCACTCAAACCCCACACCCCAAAATATAAATAATTTTTTTGTGGATAAGTTTCACAGGAAAGGCAGCATAGTAAAATTATTATATTTGAATGAAGATTAATGTATATGTAAGTGGTTATTCCTTTTGCTTCAATAACACTGGTAAAACTTGGAGAGAAAATACTCACTAGATGGGTAATACATCTTGTTCCATTTAAGCAAAATCTTTCTTTCCTGGCCTTCATATGCCTTAGCTTCAGGATATCCCCAAGGTATTTTTCAGATAACATCTATTGTCAGTTATATAAGAATTAGCATTTAACTTCAGTGACTTTGTTCACGTAATTATTGTGTTGTCATTACTACTTTTCTTATCTTTTATCCTGTCTTGAGATCTTACTCCATTACAGAATTAAACATTTCTTGTTATTCGAACGGATATGCCCCCTTTGGGCTTCTGTCAGAGTGGTAGTCACAGGAATTGTAAAATTCAGCTTCCATAGTTTGTTTAGAGGCTCTCTACACCTATGGTCTTCTAATGAAAAACAGCTGATTTTATTAAGGCTTACTTATTTATCTGTTTGCTTTTTATATTTCCATCAGATTGAAGATCACATATTTTTGTTCTGTTGTTCTGCTTCAATGCTCTAAGTCCATTCTATAGAAGAATTAATCTACATAATTGCCAGTCACTTTCATACAAGCAACAGTCCTATAAATATAGTGATGTAGGGTGAAGGTGTTTGGCAGTTATATGAAGCTCTTCAAGTGCTTCTCCTCTCCTTGAATATAGAGCCTTGTCTTGGAAGTGAGATCTGCCTCTTCATGTTTTGTTCGCGTGGTGAACCTGATCCAGAAACTGGACACCACAAGGAAGTCCCTATATTTCTATGATTTATTGACAAAAGAGATTGGTCTGTCCCATGAATTACTGAAATTAAATCCAACACACTGTGTTTCCAGGTAAAAATGTCAAAAATTGTGTCACCTGATACAATATTAAGGTGCCTTTCAAAATTTCTCTCCTCAGTTTTCCCTGATCTTTTCAATGGTATCAGTAATATTCACTATTTTTCTTAGCAGTTTTCACTCTTGAAGAAAGTTCTGACTTCTTTAATAATTTTAATGAATAACATAACTAACATTTGTGTGTGGATTTGCTTGGAGGGCTTCTTTTGTGTTTGGTTGTTTAGATTTTTTTGTTGTTTTGTTTGTGTTTTCTGTGTGAGTTTTTTTTACTTCTGCACTTATCTTAAGGGCGCTTATGTTACAATTTTTCTCTTCTTGGAACCATCAGTGTCAATACAACTAGTTTTTCTTCCTATAGCAGTCAATCATCAGCTCTAGCACATATTATACTGCATAAATGAGCTATTTTTTGGTTCTGGATTTGTCTCAATAGATTAACCCTCACCTAATTAGATCACTATAGTACAAAATCATACTGAGATTGCACATAGAATGTGGTAACATTCTAACCCTGAAACTGTTCACTCTTTGTACATGTTTATGGAACACTACCACCCTAAGTGATGCCCTGAACCCTGTCTTGTGTACAAGAGACTATGTGGTTTCTTTTTTCCCTAACATCATATCCATTAGAATTGGCGTAATTGTCACTATCTCTTTGATATATGTAGGGGATCAAAAGTGTTAAAGTAACCATTTCAAACATATATCTTTGTCAAGAAGTCACCATAATATTCATAAACAGCTCAACGGCTTAGAAAAACATTATTCCATAGTTTGAATATCCTTATACCCTCAGGGATTTCTCCTTATCTCAGGAGGCAGATGTGCATTTCTTCACATTATTGATGTCCTTGAAAGGTAACAGTATTATTTTATTTTGTCATTTAATTTTTTAAACTTTTTAATAATTTTTAGTTTGTTTAATTATAATGCAAAATTTATTATCTTCTTTTTTTTAATTTTCTTCCTTCTGACTTCAAGAACCAGCTAGAACAGATTTTCTCTGCATAACACAATCTGCTTCTGAGCATGAAACTTTGAAGCTAAGAGAGTGCAGTCTCCTCATCTACAAAATAAAAACTGAAAGCAAATTTCTCTTGATTCAGAGAAAATTCTATTAAAATACTCTTAAATACTTCTGGATACCACTCATTCTTTAAATAAGTAGCTGTTAAGTGAGATTTAAAAAAAAATTTCAACTGAAGATGAAGATTATACACTTTTATGATGCTTTCCTCCTTCCTCGTCTGACATGGATATGCATGTACACAAAGAGGTGTATTAGCATGCACACATAGTTCGAAAGACTATTTCATGTCTTAAGCATCGTGATGTCCATGTTGGAGTTGGCATTCAAAAGAAACAAGGCTCTGATTATTGCCTGAATACTGAAGCTTCACTTTTCTTTTTCAAGGGAGGCAGTTTGTCTAGGTATACAAAGACGGAAAAAATGTTGGGACAATACATTCTTGATGATCGGGAGCATCTTTTTTATTTGGAAACATGTTCTCTGAATGAATTGTCCTACACCCTCATTTTCTGTTGCTGTGATTGAGATGCTGCCAGAGATTCAGTTTTGAAAATGTCCCCATGAAGAACAGAGATATGTATTTTAAAAGAAATTATTCTACTTACAGCTGAGATTTTATAAAATCTTTAAGCAGAATAAAACTGATTTTTCTTTTTTCTCTTAGGTTTCCAGTTTTTTTCCTCAGAAGAACTTCAAAAAAGAAGCTGTCAACGACTTCTCTAGACAAAATCTTCGGTTGGCTGAAATCACTAAGTTTAGTGGTCAATATCCTTGGTTTTATATTACCACAGAATGTCCTGAGTTGGAAGGGACCCACAAGGATCTTTAATTACAACTCCTGTCCCTGCATAGGACAACCCCAATATTCAGACCATGTGTCTGAGGGCATTGCCCAAATGCTTGTTGAATATTGCCAGGCTTGGCACCATGACTGCTTCCTGGGGGAAAAGTCCAGTGCTCCACCACCCTCTGGGTAAAGAACCTTTTCCTAATATCCAACCAAAACCTCCCCTGGCACATCTTTCTGCCATTACCTTGAGTCCTATCATTGGTCACCAGACAGAAGAGATCAGCATCTACTCCTTCTCCTTTCATTGTGAGGAAACAATAAACAATGATGAGGTCTCCTCTCAGTGTCCTCTTCTCCAGACTGAACAGATGAAGTGACTTGAGCCACTCCTCATACGATTTCCCCTCTATGCCCTTCACCAACTTTGTGGACCTCCTCTGGACTCTCTTCAGTGGTTTTATAACCTCTTTATGTTTTGGTGTCCAGAATTGCACACAACACTCAAGCTGGGTCTGCACCAGTGCAGAGCAGAGCGCGACAATCTTCTCCCTTAGAATCATAGAATTTCCTGAGTTGGAAGTGACCTACAAGGATCATTAATTCCAACTCCTGTCCCTGCATAGGACAATCCCAACATTCACACTATGTGACTGAGGGCGTTGTCCATATGCTTCTTGAATATTGTCAGGCTTGGCACCTTGACTGCTTCCCTAGGGAGCCTGTTACAGTGCTCCATCACCCACTGAGTGAAGAACCCTTTCCTATTATCCTACCTAAATCTCCCCTGATATATCTTCCTGACATTCCCTTGGATTCTATCAGTGGTCACCAAACAGAAGAGATCTGTGTCTGCTCTTCCTCCTTCACTGGTGAGGAACCCATAGACTGTGATGAGTTCTTGCCTCAGTCTCTTCTTCTCCAGCCTGAAGAGACCAAGTGACTTTAGTTTTTCCTCATATGGCTTCCCCTCTAAACTTCTTACCAATGTGTGCCAAGACACTTAATAAAATCAAGTGGCTGTTTCCATCTAGCTCAAAAGTGTCAACTTACTTCCCTCTCTTGTTCCTAAATATCCAGATAGCGAACCATCACTGGCAGACTGATAAACCAGACAAGTGTCTGACAAAGTGCTTTGCGATAAGAAGCAAGAAGATGAATCCACAGGAGCAAAGGTTGTGCCAACTTAATGCTTGCCAAAAATCTCATCCAGAGCAGAAACCATGGTGAACACCAGAAAAGTCGGAGACTTTGCCAAGTGATCTGAGCGTCACAGCAGCTCCACTGGCAGGAAAAGTTCCTTGATCAGCTAGCAATGCTGTGCTAGCTCTTGGCTGCCAGGCCACACTATTGGCTCATGTTTAAATTGCCATCCACAAGAACCCCCAGATATTTTTCTGCAGGGCTGCTCTCCAAACTCTCATTCTCCAGTCTGTATGTATGTCCAGGGTTGCCATGTCCCAGGTACAAAATCCAGCACTTGCCCCTGTTAAACTTCATGCAATGGGCAATTGCTCAGCTCTCCAGTTTGTCTAGATCTCTCTGCAGGGCCTCTTTGCCCTCAAAAGCGTCAACAGGTATCATATTATCAAAGTTGAAATTTTTTATATTTTAATAACATAAATTTGTATCGTTTGTGTATCTATTTCTGAGAACATGAGATTTGTGACCTGAAGGTCTTGGAGTTTATAGTCAATACATATATTAAATGTTCACATAAATATAATAAAGCAAAAAATATTTCTATTTTGTCTATTTTAGGGGACAACCTATCTTTCAGATTGTTAAGTTTAAAACTGGTTGATGTGAAGTTAACTGATTTCTGTTAGTGAATCTTTGATTTAAGAAGCGACAGAATAAATTCATTTGGAAGGAACAGCTTGAAATCACATTCAGTTGACCAGCTCAAGTAGGATCACCAAGAACAAGTTGAGTCAGATTTTGAGACTCCACAACCTCTTTGGCTACCTGTGTCAGTATTTGACCACCCTCACAATAAAATCTGTTTTCCTATGTTCAGACGGAACTTCACGTGTTTTAATTTGTATCTATTGCCTCTGATTCTGCTAATATAGAGAAGAGTCTGGATTTTTCACCGCCATTCTGATCCATCCGGTGTTTATATACCTCTCAGTATTTCTTCATATGAAAGATGCTCCAAATCTTTAGACATTTTTGCGACCCTGTTAGAGTCACTCTAGTAAGTCTACGTATTTCTTGTACTGAGGAGCCCAGCACTGGACACAATATACCAGTTAATTCCATGTGTCTAACCCAAGGAAAATAAGACTTTTTAAAATTTCAGATCGAGATGATAAAATACATATTTTAGCTCAATACAATGTTTCATTAGGAAATTAGCACATTTGTTACACTGGTTTGTATTTTTAAACATAATTTTAAATATTAACTGAAAAATTGTAATTTTCCATAGTAAGCCAAATGCTAAGTTCACCTCTTTTAAAAGTAAAATTGTTCTTTTAAAATTTCAAATCTGTTCCAACTTTTGCAGATCAGTGAGGTACTTCATGTCCAAAAGCTGGTCTCTGAGATTACGTCAAATATTTTCAATCTACAGTGATCATTTTGGCATGCCTTAAAGGAAAAGCTTATTAGATTTTATCAATAACTACAACATTAGAAAACAGTTTTTTATTGGGTTGAGATTATGTTAATTAGCTTTATTAAGTGAAAATTACTTTTAAGTACCTAATTTAATTCCCATAATTGAAGAAAAAAAGCAGTATGGAGTCAATGAAGCAGATACTTGTAAAGTATTATAGTCAGCTTGTCTGTTAGCAATTAAACAAGGGTAACAGATAGCATACATTTAAAAAAAAAAACAACAAAAACACCCAATTTGCCTACTATTTATTCAAAGAAGAAAAAGACAGAAGTATTACATTGAATGAAATTGCATTAGAACAAAGAGGTAAAAATCAGTAGTTCAATAGCCTGAAGTCAAATTTATGTATTCCTTGGTAACTACAGAAGTGGATCCTCATTCCAACACTCACATATATCTCCTGATATACATATGATGAAGTAAGATCCCAAAAGGTGCACATTTTTTGTGATACCATCATCACACTTTTGGAAATATTGCAAAAGACATGGCAATAGCACCTTTTCTGTTTTCTGTGACTGATGTTTTTAATTGTTTTTCTAAGACAGACTGTAGATAACGATTTATTTTACAAATGGAAACAAATTGTACTACCTAGTTAGTAAAGGGTAAAACACCACTATTACTTCATTACTAGCAATAGCATCAGCATCAACCCCTCCCACCCCCAAATTTTAATAATTCAGATAATTTTTGAAGGAGATTAAGCTCAACAAATTTCCAAGAAATAAATATTGGATTTACATTTAAATAATCACCTCAATTAAGTCTCATACTCTTCCATCAAGGGCTAAAATTTCAGTACCATTTATTAAACATGTCTTAATACTTTTGTTTTTTGTGAGAACTCCCATGGACGTATACCTATTTCACAGTCACATTACGCTGTCTGGTGTGCCTAGGCCTAGTAAATGTGTAGTCCATAGTTAACATAGCAGAAAAAGAGACAGACACTTGAAGTGTATAAAGAGTTATAAAGTTCTAGGTGGAATTGGCTCAACTATCCCCAAATTAAGAGCTGTCTTTCTATGAACAGTTTTCTTTCCTTTTGATTTTCTTGAGGCATTGGAATAGAAAATGCTGCAGAAATCAGCTATAGTGTAAAGAAAACCATTCATGATTTATGGGTATGGAGAGGCAAGGGAAGAGATAAAATACTCTTTTGAAAGAAAACCTGTTCATTGTATTCCTCTCTTATTCATTTCTCTTTCATTTGCCTCTTTCCTCCAACAATTCAGCCATTCTGCTTCCCTGTGAATACGGTCACGTTCCTCACATCACTTCGTTTGAATTGTCCTCCATAGTTCAATCTCAGTCTCAGTCCATTATTGAAGCTCCACTGTGTTTTTATGCTTTTTATAGTTCAAATATTTTTCTTTGTATAGATAAACTAGAAAATAATTTGACATAAATGGTATGATAATTGCTATATTGCAAAATAAAACTGATAAAAGCAAGATGTTATAAGAAACTCAAATAAAATCTATTAATTCAAAGTAATGTTTATATTTTTGGAATCAAAAATGCTCTTGTTGTTCAGTATCTAAATGGTAGAATTTTGGCATTCTCAATACTCACTTAGCTCCATGGACTGCTTGTAAAACACCTGCCTACAGATACTCACTTGCTTAAAATACTTAGATATCTTACAAAGCAGTATGACTGCATCTGTTTCCACAGTACTCTTGTTAAAAGTTTTGACAGTTTGGAAATCACTTGTCAAATTACTCCAAAGAATTTAAGATATGGAGGAATATGAAAATCTTTCTCTGAAGTATAACTTCATAAAAGAGTGGTGTTACAGCTGATAATCCCCTAGCTAAGGAAAAAAATGCTCTTATTTGTTTTCGTCTTGAACTTATGTGAAGTTTTGCTCCCATAAAGATCTGGATTCTGCTTCAATAAGTAAAATAACTTCTTTATATGTCTAGTGGAGTTTTTTTCCCCTGTCTTTGGTATAAAATTTGTTGTGCTGTGAACAGTCAGGGTGGTTAGTGGGAGGTGTGTGTCAATTTTAATATTGTGTAAATATGTTAAAAATAAGAAAAGGATTTAAGGGAAAGATACAGGTGTTGAATGCCTTTGGGTGACATGGTGCATGTCCTTAAGAAACAGTTAAATCCAGAATGATCTTATCTGGTTGTTTTTCAGCACTAGAATGCATACAGTTTAATATTCTGTACTGAGTTTACGTGGCAAGATTTTGGTATCTTGGGGGCTGCAGGGATGATATCTGTGAGTAGACCCCAGAAATTGCCCCCAGGTTAGACAGAGCCAGTTCAAGCCGGCTCCATGACAGACTGATTGAAACTATGCCCAAGGGGTAAAAAAAAGCTTCATGAAAGCAGCTCGGAGAGAGGAATAAGAATGTATAAAAGAAAAAAAACTGTGCAGATAACAAAGTCAGCGCAAAAGAAAAGGGGGGAAATGCTCCAGCCATTGGAGGAGAGGTTCCCCCGCAACCTATGCTGAAGACCATGGTGATGCAAGTTGTCCACCAGCAGCTGATGCAGGTCCATGATGGAACAGATATCCATCCTGTAGCCTGTAGAATATCCTATGCTGAAGCAGGTGGAAGTGCCCTGAAGGAAGTTGTGGCCTCACAGAAAACCCACATAGGAGCAGGTTTTCTGGTGGAACTTGTGACCCCATCGAGGATCTGGATTGGAGAAGGTCATGGAAGACTGTATCACATGGGAGCAGAAGAACAAGAGAAGTAAGGATCAGTAGAGACCATGTGTGATGAACGGACTGCAATCTTCATTCCCCATGTCCTTCCACTGCTCAGAGGGGAGGATGTAAGAGAATTAAAGAGTGAGATTGACTTTGAGACAAAGGGAGGGTTGAGTAGAAGGTTAGATTTGTTCTTATTTCTCACTATCTTACTCTTTTTAATTGGTAATTAAAATATTTTCCCCAAGTGGAGTCTGTTTTGCCTGTGAGGGTATTCCATGAGTGACCTCCCTGTCCTCATGTGAACCCATTAACTTTTTCATCATATTTTCTCCCCTTGTACTCTTGAGGAGAGGAATTGCTAGAGCAGCTTGGTAAGCACTTAGTGGCCAGTCAAAGTCAACCCATTACATATTATTACATCAGGGAGTGTGTGGGAAAGATTTTCCTTAACCAGGGAAAACCCGAAGACCTGTTCAAGTCAGATAGGTCAAAAAAGTAGTAGCTAGATGAAGGTCTTGCAAATAGTTGTTTACAAGATAATTTTCTGCCTTTGGAGTGGCATAAATGAGGGTCTAGAATTATCTATAAATTTATCATTTGAAAACGAGTTAACAATTATGCAAAACTTAGATTTAATTTTAAATGTCAAACATATGCTGCAGTACATTCGGGATCTGAAGAACTGTAGGCAAAATCTTTCCAAATAACACAGGAAAGGTTGTGTTAATATGTTCTTGGTTTTGGAATTTTTCCATAATATGTCATTTCCAAAGTGAGAGCGGAAAAAAAAGAAAAAAAAAGGAAGAATTGAAGGTGGAGAAAGATTCTCTAACATTATTATACTCATTGCAACTTCTGAACTGTGAAGTTCTTGTATCCATAAAATGTACTAGGATAAGGATTAAAATAAATTTAAATGTATTGCTTTAATTTGTGTTTGCATGTGGAATCAATTTTTCAGTTCCATTAAGACTGAGGTATTTCATATTTTCATATCTTTAAACCAAACTATATTAAGTCTAAATGATATCTGTAACAGATTTAATACATTACTCTGACTAACTTACAGTTAATTTACCCACTGAGTAACCTTTTATTGTAATACGCTACATTCACTCGTTGATGAGAAAGAGTGGAATGAGTATGTATAAAAATTATAGTTAACTTAAAGAAAGAATGGAAATAGGAGTGTAGTTTTCTTCTAGCAGATCAAAGATACCTTCACTAGTTTGATACATAAATGCTTAGAATCATTGAATCACAGAACAGTTTGTGTTAGAATGGATCTTTAAAGATCCCCTGCAACGAGCAGGGGCATTTTCCAGTAGATCAGGTTGCTCAGAGCCCCATCTAACATGACCTTGAATGTTTCCAGGTATGAGGCACCTACCTCCTCTCTGGACAACCCATTCCAATGTTTCACCACCCTCACTGTAAAAAAATTCTTCCTTATATCCAGTTTAAATTATGTTCTTGTAGGTCACTTGTCCTATGGCAAACGGCCCTGCTAAAAAGTTTTCACCATCTTTCTTAAGAGCCCCCTTTAAATTCTGAAAGTCTGCCATAAGGCCTCTGCAGAGCTTTCTCTTCTCCTGAAGTATTTCTCAGTCTGTCTTCATAGTAGAAGTGTTCTCCCTCTCTTATCATCTCTGCAGGCTTCCTCTGAACCTGCTCCAACAGGTCCATGTGTTTCATGTACTGAGGGCTCTAGAGTGGGACACAGTACTGCAGGAAGTTTCTCATCAGAGCAGAGTAGAGGGGTAGAATCACCTGTCTTGACGTGCTGGTCACATTTCTTTTGATATAGCCCAGCATATGGTTGTCCTTCTGGGCTGCAAACACACATTGCCAGCTTATATCCAGCTTTTCATCCACCAGGACCCCCAAAGTTCTTCTCGGCAGGACTGCTCCCAATCCCTTGGTATCGGGGGTTGCCTCTAACCTAGGTGCAGGATCTTGCACTTGATTTTGTTCACATGGTCCCACTTCTTAAGCTTGTCCAGGTCCCTGTGGATGTCATCCCATCCCTCAGGCATAACAACCAAATGACTCTCTTCAGTGTTGTCTGCAAACCTGCTAAGAGTGCACTCGATTCCACTATGTCATTGATGAAGATATTAAACAGTACCCATACCAATATGGACTCCTGAGGGACACCACTTGTCACTTATCTGTATCTGGATATCAAGCTGTTGACCACTGCCCTCTGGATGAAACCGTCCAGCACTGAACAGTCCACCCATCAAATCCATACTTCTCCAATTTAGAAAGAAGCATGTTGTGGAGAACCATGACAAGGGCCTTAAAGACATCCAGTTAGTTGACATCTGTAGCTCTTCCCTTATCCACTGGTGTGGTCACTGCATCATAGAAGGTCACTTCTTGCTTGGTGAAGCCATGCTGGCTGTTTCAAAACATGATACTGATCTTCTCTCACAGTGTAAGGGACTTTACTTCCCCCATCCCTGTCTTGTGGTCCGTTCTCTTGAGAGATGTAGGAAGAGAGATTATCTGAGAATCTCTAGGCAAAAATGTTGTTGAGTACCTCAGCAAGTCTGTTTGCAAGTCTTGCTCCTGTGGGGGGTGGAATATGTTTTCTTTAATATTCCTTTTCTGGCTGACATACATGTAGAAGCCCTTCATATTTTTCTTTGCATCCCTTGCCAAGTTCAGGTCCAGTTATGCCTTAGCCTTCCTGACCTTATCCCTACACATCTGGGCAGTGTCCCTATACTCTTCCCAGGATATCTGTCCCTTCTTCCACTGCCTGTGCATTTCCTTATTGACCTTTACTTTGACCAGTAGGTCTCAACTCAGCCATGATGGTTTCTCTCTCTCCTGATTTCCTACATTTGGGAATCGAGAACTCTTGTGCTCTACAGAGAGCATTGTGTGTGATAACTGCAGCCCAGGCTACCTCCTATCTTGATTACACTGATGAGCTCATTTCCATTGGTGACTATCAAGTCCACCCTGTCTGGTAAGGCTTTCTATTACCTGGCTTAGGAAGGTGTTTTCAGTACACTGCAGAAGTCTCCTGGATTGTCTACAGCTCATCATTATACTTTTCCAGGAGACAATTTAGTGACTGAAATCCCCCAGCAGTATGTGTCTTAGAGCATGATGCCTCCTGTAGCTGGAGTAAAAAGGCCTTGTCAATAGACTCTCCTTGGCTGAGCAGCCTGTAGACAAACAACAACTTCGGGGTTGGTGGGCCACAAAGTTGGTGAAGGATCTAGAGGGGAAATCGTATGAGGAATGGCTGAAGTCGCTTGGTCTGTTCAGTCTGGAGAAGAGGGCACTGAGAGGGGACCTCATCACAGTTTACTTCTTCCTCACAAGGGAAGGAGAAAGAGCAGGTGGTAATCTTTTCGGTCTGGTGACCAGCGATAGGACTCAAGGGAATGGTAGGAAGATGTGCCAGGGGAGGTTTCAGTTGGGTATTAGTAAACAATTCTTCACCCAGAGGGTGGTGGAGCACTGGAATCTCTCCCCCAGGAAGCAGTCATGGTGCCAAGTCTGACAATATTCAAGAAGCATTGGGGCAATGCCCTCAAACACATGGTGTGAATGTTGGGATTGTCCTATGTAAGACTCGCTGATCCTTGTGGGTCCCTTCCAACTTAGGTCATTCTATGATCTGTAATTCCCTTTGTTGTCTCAGTCTCTCATTGTTACTAATAAGCTTTCAGTCTGCTTATGGCTATTCTTCAGAGACGGCTTTTCCCACTCTATCCATTTCTTGATATAGAGGATGATTTCTCCATCCCTTCTTCCTTCCCTGTCCATTTTGAAAAGCCTGTACCCACCAATAGTTACACTGCTGTCACGGGATTCATACCACCAAGTTTAAGTAACGGAAAATTGGAAGTAGCTTTCCTATTTGTAGCAGTTACTTTCAAGACGTCCTGTTTGTTGCCCATGCTGTGTGCAGTGGTATAGAGGAAATTCATCTTGTCTGACCTTGTCACCTTCCTGGAGGAGCACCCCTTTATTCCCTTGAGATATTTCACTAATGTTTTTCTGTTAGTTCCCTCGTCCTGAGTAGCCCTTAATGTTTTCAAGTAAGTGTGCTGCAGTGTAGTCAGTATATCTCAGAGCAGCAGGATGGGGACCCTCTAACCCCTTTCTCTCTCACCTTGGTGTGTCATCCCACAGCTTGTCACAGGCCAGCCTGTTATTATCCCCCCCTCCCATTTCATGTCTAGTTTAAAGCTCTGTCAATGACTCCTTCAAGTTTGTGAACAAACACCCTCTTCCCAATTTGAGAAAGATGAATCTCTTCAGATTCCAGCAAGCCTGGTGCTGTGTACACCATTCCATAATCAAAAATCCCCAAATTTTGGTGGTAACACCAGCCACGGATCTACTTGTTAATAGACTGAGTGCATCTGTATCTTCCAATGTTGCTGCCTGCAACTGGAAAGAGAGGAAAAAATAACCTGTGCTCCAGATTTCCACACCAACTGTTCCAAGGCCTTGAAATCTCTATTGAACATGCTTGGACTATCTGTTGTGACTTCATGGTCACCCACATGGAAGAGAACTAATGAGTAATTACCCAAGGCCTGTAACAGGCTAGGAAGTTTCCTACTGAAGGCCTTAACCTGGGCTCTAGGGAGGCAGCAGACTTCCCTAAGAGAAGGATCGGTCTGGCATGTTGGATCCTGTGTACCCTTGGAAGGAAGTCACATACAACTATTGCCTGTCTTTTCTTCCATGTGAAGGCAGTCATGGTACAAGGGTAGGCCTGTCTGACTCTGGCAACACCTCTGGTGTAGATAGACCTTCACCCACATCATCAAGCCTTCTACATCCAGAGTCTGATGCCTGTTATGTGGAGGATTCTGGGAAGGCCAGGTGGACAAAGAGTGGGCTTGCCTGCCACCATGAGTGTAGATTTGCCTCCATTTCCTCCTCTCCTCTGAGCTACTGACTTCAGCCTGGCAGGGAGAGGACACAGGATCCCCTTGACATTTTGTTGATGGCAGCTGTTCCTATTTCTGTCTCAGGAAGGGCAGAACCTTGTTCTGCCAATCTATCTCTCTCTCAGTCTACCCAATGCTCTTTAACCTTTCTGCTTCTTCTAGTAGTTCTGCCACCAGGCTGAGCAGATCATCCACCTGGTCACAACTCACACAGCTGTTCCCAGTAGAGTCATCCCTTACCATTGGGAGGCTTTAGCACTCCCTGCAGCCTGAGACCTCGATGGCTGCATGTTTCATGGGAACTCTGTCTGGGTTGCCACATCCATTCTGGCAAGAGCAATGGACAAGGCTTTCTGCCAGGTGGATACCATAGATAAGCTTCTTCTGGTAGGGTGATGACTACCAATTGCACTCACCTCTTGAGCTGGAAGGGTGACAACACCCTTCCTGCTCACTGTTCTACATGAACTGGCATGTCACACCCTGACGGACTCCTCACAACCTGTTTTTTTTCTCTATTGACAGTTTCCTGGTTGCTCACTCTCTAGGCTGTTTTATGCAGGCATGGGGGTGACCACCATCGCTTTGGCAATGCTCACACCTCTTCAGCAACTCACAGAAGAGCTATCAGCTTCTGATGGGTCTCTCTACTCCCTTGGCCTTTCCCTGCCTCAGGAAAACCCACTATGTAGCCAAATCTACCACTCCATTGTTGATCAGCCAGCTCTGGAGTAGCTATGCGCAGCGATTAGATTTAAAGTCTGCCTAGTTGAAACCTGATGTTGATGACAGCTGAATATAAACGCATCACAAATAAAACCCTTAACATGCACATAGTTTTCAGAACCTTCATAAAATACTCAGTTTCATTAGTTGCATATCCAGCAGATTAGGTACTGGGTTTCACATCTCCCAGCAACACAGCGTCATTCTCTTTTGGCTTAACTGAAACAAGTAAGATGGAGCTCTGCTGAAGTTAGCTGTGGTACAACACCTGTGTATGTGAGAAAAGAATCAAATCTAGACCTGGATACAAAGTAACTGGGGAGGTACCATGGCTTAATTCTTTCATTTAGGAGCAGTGCCCCTACCAATAATTCCGTGGTACTCCAAACTTTGTTACAAAGACTATGATTTTTTCTAAATAACAAAAATGAAGAAAAAAAAAGATCAGTACGCCAGATTTCGATCCAGCATTTGGTTTAATGTTGATAAGTTATACACAGGGAACCATTTCTAAAGAGATCAGATTTCATTGCATTGAAATTTGTGGCTATGCACTGCCTTTTTGACACAGAGCTGAGCAAGTTGCTATTAAAACCTTTTAGAATATTATGTTCTTATGTGTTCCAGGGAATGGATATTCTGGGAAACTGCTGTTGATTGTACTTTATGATGCTTTATCTACTGGAATAGCTAATAAATTAAGCATGTTTCACAATGTCCACAAGAAAGAAGAAAACCATGCAGTTCCATTAGTATAAAAGTAGAACAGCAAAACAGTGAATTATATCTAAAGTTTCTTTTCTTGATAAATTTTAAGAGTTTGATAGATGTGCTTAGATTCTAAAATATCTTCATGTGATTTTGATTTAGAGAAAAAGCCCATAACAACTGTCGATTTCTCAATGAATTTGTTTTTTTTTCAGTTGAAACAGCTTATTTATAATTATACAAATTGTATTTAATAATGGAGTAAAAAAAAACAAATAAATTTTTTCTTCCACACCTGCTAACTCAAGCATTCAGATGCTCTACCCCACCAAAGAGGAATATGTGGGGATTTTTTTTCTCCTTTGCTTTTAGACCTTATATAAAAAAAATGAAAATGTTAAATAAGAGAAGAAGCAAATAAATTGTAAAGCAGACAAAGAAGAACCTGTAGAGAAATATTAGTATTCAGAGAAATGTAGAAAAACTCTCATTATCTTTCAATTTATTCCAGAGAAAACTCATCCAGGAAAAGCACAGTTATACAGCATTTTACTGCCTTGCCTTTCTCCTACATAGTCATATACTTATTCTAATTCCTTTTTAATACATTTGTAGATTTTTCCAACCCTTGCTTTTTGTTTTTTTTTTTTCTGTTACCAATTTCTGAATTATTTTTCTATACCAACAGGGCTCAGAATTTATTCAGATAACTGAAACTACTGCTACGTCGGATACTTCATCAAATAATACAATTTTCCCCATACCTTAGGTGTACTCACAGTGTAAATTATGAGTACAGTCTTATTCTTCATTATCCATAGTTTACCATTCTATTTATTGCTTTGCAGACCGTATAATAGATCTTAAAATCAATTATTCTGTATCTAAATTAAGCAGTCCAACTTCTCTGCAAGAATTTCTTTGCCAGAATAAGAGTAATGCTGCTTTTACAAAGAAGAAAAAAAGAGTATTTAAGTTTATACATCCTGGAGGGAGGCAAAGTTAAGTCTTTCTTGCATTTCTGGAACAACAAACTTGTTCAGCCATAGAGATCTGGGTCTGCAATGTGTTCACTAATTTAACAAATTAATGTCTAACTAGAGTATTCTGCTCAGCTTAAAGTACTACTGCAGGCATGGCACAGCTTTCCTATCTGATGCATTAAGTCTTCACATTAAGTTCAGTATAAAATGTGTTTTATCACATTTTCTTCTAATGTTGTGATAAATACAAATATAATTTGAGATGATTATTCCAGATTTCTTCTCTCTTTCTTTCCTCCTGCATTACACTCAGAGTGCCCAAAATGACAAGCCAAGGCAACTACTTCTTTATCAATCAGTGACTTCTTCTTTGTAGGCTTCTCTGACAATTGTGCTGGCCAATTTACAGATTCTTCTGGGTCTCTCAGAGAGCAGTCTGTTGTGCCAATGAAGAGATGTCAGGTACTCTTGAACATTATTTTCCTTTAATTAATTTCCCTTTCATATATTCTACTGTGTGTAGGAATATACTTAGCTCGAAGGGAAATTAGTATATATAGAAAATACATCTTCTGTTTCTTCAATTTCCTAGAACAAAGTTCAACTAATCTTAAAACTATACGTTCCCTACTTGAATTTACTGGCCTAGTACTTAAACAGAAGAAGCTTCCAGTAATGTTCATCCAGGAAAAAAAGACGTTTTCTATTTTAGATATCTTATAAGATATGTTGTGCTGTGATTTTCCATCTTTTGAAAAATATACTGCCTCTACACTCATGCAGGAGAAGCCCAAGAGATGTAATATGCAGGAAGATGGTGAGTTGGTTTGTATTTTTTTTTTTTTTTTCAATGAGGTATGTTTCAGAAGTCTGTCTTGTTGCTAACAGCCACCCTGTCCCAATGTCCCAACAGTGACATGCAACAGAACAAGCTTGTATATTATTTTAAGATAATCTAAGCAGATATTTATTTATTTATTCAGATAATCATTAAAAACTCTTGCATTCAGTTTATGTCACAAATTTTTGGTAGCCTGGAAGGATGCAGGAGTGGATTCTGTGAGAAGACACCAGGAGCTGCCCACATGTTGTTAAAAAGCATTGTGCAGCATCTGTGAGAGAGAAGAAAGAAAACATGAAAGAAATATCCCTGTAGACTCCAAGGTCAGTGAAGGAGGAGGGAGACAAGGTGCTCCAGGGTCCAATGCAGACATTTCCTGCAGCTCATGCAGGACCACATCAGCGCAGCTATCTACGCTGCATCAGGCGTAGGACCCTACACTGTACCAAATGGATATGATTTGAAAGAAACAACAACCCATTAAAAGGATGAGAACAGGGAAAAAGTGAGGAGGACAAAAGAGCAGCAGAAACAAAATTTTATTTACTGACTGCAGTCTCCATTCCTTATTCCCCTGCATTGCTCCAGGCAGAGAGGAAACAGAAGAGAGGAAAAAAAAGGAGTGAAGCTGATCCTGGGAAGAAGAGGAGGGGTGAGGGAAAAATGTTTTAATATTTGTCTTACTTTTTTTCTATATATATTTTTCTATTTTCAAGTGGCAATCAATTAAATTAATTTTCTCTCAGGCAAATATGGTTTGCCTATAATGGTAATTGGCATGTGATCTCCCTTACTTTACCCCACTCTATGAGTCTTTTCAAATTATTTTCTCCCACTGTCCTGATGACAAGGGGGAGTGTGAGAGTGGCTCAGTGTATATCTGGTAGGCAGCCCAAGGTAACTTACTACACTTCTTTGTCTGTACTTCTCAGAAATGGCATCAAAATTATTATTGTGCCTCAGCCTAAGTTTTCATGTAACTTTCACTGCCATAATGGGGTGTGAAAATCAGAAAAAAAATACCATGTGCTGTATTTTAAACTAATTAAAACCACATTTATCTAATAATTAAAGATTCTTCTGTGTAAGTTGATTAATTAAATATTCTTCTATATATGTTCATTTACCAAAGTACTGCATTTACCTCATCATTTAATTCCTTTCAGTGTGCTACCACGAGGATATGAAGACTAAGATATTTTTAAATACTAACTAGATTTTTGAAGTGTTGTGTAACTTTTAATCTATTTTATTTCTTAGGAAAATAACGAAATATTAAACATATTGTATTTTTTATTCTTTTAAAAGTTTACTTAAAATAATAAAGAGTAGCGAAAAACATTTTCTCTCTTACTAGTAATCTAAAGCAATAATTTGTTCTTTCTAACATTGTTTACAGCTATGTCAATAATAATAATATCTAATGGTACTTCATCTGTTAATATTCTAATTTGAAAAAAAGTTTAATTTGTAAACTTTTTTTAGATTTTTTATTGGAATAAATTTTAACTACTTTCAAGTCCATCTCATCATTGCTTCATTGCAAGATTCTTTGTCTTGTGACAAGATCCCAAAGTTCATCTATATCTTCAAAGTTTGCCTGATAAAATATGTAATATTGAAATGTCTGCAATTTTTTTTTTCAACAAAAGCATTATTCTTTTTCTTTATGGATTCAAAGTATGATAAAAGAATTCTGTGTAGTGAATACAGTTAGGAATTTGCAATAGCATCATCTGAAAATGAAATCTGTATCTTTGACAATTTAAAACAAAAGACGTGGACCGGAATAAAAATACTTGCTACCAACCAGTAAATCTATAATATTCAGAGGAACTGCTGCAGTTATCTTGCAGTATTTACATAGAAGACAAGGATGAGAAGAAGTACTACCTATGACAAGAAAACTTGAAGGAAGGAAACAGATGAATGAGATGGGAAAGTGCCAGCCTTTGGCTTGTAAAATCTGTTGCCTTGAAAAACTGCCTCCATTTAGACTGAACTTAAAAGATTGAACTTAAAGGATAACACTGATATATTCCTAGTTTTGAAGAAATAACATTATTTGTAGAATTACTCATACTTTTAAAGTGTTTATCTGTTGATTTTCTGCCATTATCTGTTGTCTTTTATCAGCTGTTTAAAGTGTTTATCTGTTGATTTTCTGCCATTATCTGTTGTCTTTTATCAGCTGTTTATATGAGAGAGTTGTAAGGACTATTTTGCAGTGGAGGTAGTGTCAGGCCACTCTAAACTGTGTTATTTTCTGCTTTCAAAAAAAAGTAGAAAAATATTTATGTCTCCTGTAGTATGAATGTTCAGATCTTTATGGCATACCACAGTCTGATGAAAGGTATAATCACTGTGCTATGAATCTTCAGCACCAAAGGGAACACTAGGAAAACAGGTTCTACACACAAGTCAAGCATTAGAACCATGTTTATATCCAGGTGCTATGCATAAATTCAAACAGGGAGCACAACATGGATAAAATAAAATGTAATATTTATTAAAAAAATAATAAAACCACATGTATTTTTTCCATCTGGAGTTCAGAAAAATGGAGAGAGAATCACAGATGCTTCTCAACTATATCACTAAAAGGCATGAAGGTATCATGGTGGCACAAAAATGAGAAAAATCTGTGTTCTTAGAAGTGTTCAACCTTTAGGAGGCATCATAACTGGCTACAATCCTTCTTTTATATTCAAGTTTAGGTCCTGTTTTTGTCTGTAAATATCCCCAAGCCAAGAAGAATCACAAACCTTTATTTCATCCTTATTTGACCCTGTTGTTTGAAGGCATCATAATCTTTTGTGATTCAAACATTTAGCATATTTAAAATATGCATTCAAATTTGACCCGTCATGGATACGGAGTATGAACATCTAAGCTCTGTTTTATGTAGAATCATACCTAGCCAATACAACGTATTCCTGGCTGGAGCTTTTATTCTGTAAATACTATAATGTGTCCCATAAAAATATATAACATTGCGTACCTATTTCTGCTAGAAATCCTCTTCTCACATAGGAATGAAATTATACCTTTCTAAATCCAAGATGTTTCATTGCTGCTATATTTTGTAGCCATCCATGTTTCATTCCTTGCTATGAGATATCAGTAGAGTTTTACGAAATGGTTCTGTGTGTCCTTCAGTTTGTTTTTAAAATTTTATTAAGTGTACAGTGAATACACATCTGCTGTCTTTTCATAGTTTGATTCTGTATTATCTTGTAGTGCATTTTTTTTTTTATTGTCAACATTAAATACACCAGGTTTACATCTGAAGCAACTTTTGAGAGGGTGAAAGAAAATGTCTCTGAGCGACTTGTGTTCCAAATCTGTTTGGAATTAACTAATAACATTTCCTATGATGAGAGCAGTGATCCATAATTTCTTCATAAACTGAAGACCACTTTTTTCTTTCTGTTTCGGAAGTTTATGATGCAGAGTTAATATTCATATATATTATATCGA
The DNA here is from genome assembly GCA_033556795.1 of Tapera naevia. Classification (NCBI taxonomy): domain Eukaryota; kingdom Metazoa; phylum Chordata; class Aves; order Cuculiformes; family Neomorphidae; genus Tapera; species Tapera naevia. The sequence continues at coordinate 6,074,078 of JAUMJJ010000014.1, forward strand.
TAAACCTCTGGAAATATAGCATATCTGCTTCAATTGTATTTGGCTTGTTGGGACCATAGAAGCAGAGCAATGGAAAGTCACAGAACACTTTACTGATTCAGGACTTGGTAATGTTCATCTAATCTCCTAACTGCGTTCTGATGTAGAAATTTTCATAGAGTTGATATACTTCATAATTCATCTGTGAGTCCAACAACCTCAGTTTGTGATGCTTATGGTATCCATTAATTCGTAGTTCAAATGTATCTGTCATCTGATTTTCTTTCTTTTTTTGGGTGCCCTCATTAGTACATATTTTCTTGACTGTATACTGGATTAATAGAACTGAAAGATTTTCTTCTTAGACTCTTGACTTAAGCTTTCTTAGTTTCTCATGGTGTTCTGAGAAAATTAACATTGGTATTAGCATGCCATCAGCTATTTTATTGACCTCCTCAACAATTCCAAACATTTCACTGATATTTAATTTTAAATTAATCAAGAGTTCCAAACCCACTTGTTTTGAAAGGCAGATGGGAAAACAGGTATATGCCCCAGGGTATAACTGAAGTGTACAGTTCAGATTGATTCCCCATCTAATCTGACTTGCCAATATCTGGTTTGAAAATTTAGAACAGTAAAATATATTTTACAATTTTCTCAGCCCTGAATATCTGGTAAGGAAGATCGAGCAAACGGTCTTAATACAGTACTGCTAAAATCTGTGAGATCCAGTCAAATCCCAACCCCACCGTTCTTCTTTTTAGCTGCAGACTGTTAGCCCACAGAAAGCAACAATGAACACTGCCTTTCCTAGCCTCAGAATTTCACCCCTGAATCCGCCTGCCACTGTAAAAAGACACATCACCACTATGCGGGGTACTCATATATATCAGAGGTAGCTGGTATATTAATAGAAATATAGAACATTTCTCCTAAAACTCTTCTATCCTCAATTGTAGGGTGCAACGATTTGGAGAGTCTTGGCGTGGGATACTTCTGCCCCTGTTAGGCTTTGATGTCCTGTAATCACCCTGTAGATTGAATAACTGCCACATGCTCCTCTTTCACAAAGTAGGAACGATGACTGTTATAGCTGGATTTTGTTTGTTTTCATCTGCCTCTGAGTTTTTCTTGTGGATATGGAAGTGTTATTCAGATTTGGTCTCAGACTTCTCTTTTGGTATGTTTCTGAGAAAGGAAGAATTCTTACCAGTGACAGCTGCTTCCTGTAACACTGACAGTGAGCACATGATACAGTGACATTAATAGGAAACCATAACCCCCCCCCCTCTGTAAGAACTGTGCACCTGAAGCCTGTGAAAATGTCAGCTAATGACAAAGTCATTTTCACCCCTGATGTTCTCCGTTTCTATAAGTCTCCCCTGAGGCACACTGTGAAATGTATTGTGCCCTACAAGCAGTGAAACATGGACTGTCAGCCAGTCAGAATTAAACATCCATTACATGGATGTAATTTACGGACTTGTTGGCTGAGGATGTTTCTTGTAATTGTGGGATGCAGTGTCTAAATGTAAGAGACATTTCTTGTAGCAATAAACTATGCATTCTGATTTTCCTCTTATGTTGGAATACCATGTACAGTACTAGAAGACACGATTGTACTCACTTATGTTCATTCAAAGACTTGTGGTATTTTTTCCTGGATAAATTAGACATGTTATACACAAAGAAGAAACAATAAATCATTCTGTATTTGTAATATGCTATTCCAGAACTAAATTTTAGGGATTTTTTGAGATGCATGTGCAACTGAACTTTCACTTGCCATGTTGTGGTGATTTTTTCTAAGGGTACATTTAACTTTTTTTTTGTTGATCATGACAGATATGAAACCACATATCGTACTTTTGCAAAGCCTTAGCAATTTATTGATTAGTTCTTCCTCAGTGGTGCAGAATATCACACTACCTTCAAGCAAATCCACTTCAGCATTTCAAGAGCTCTTTCAGTGTTATTTTTTATCTTTTTGCTGCACAGCTGTTATGTCTTTGTTGATCTGCTTTTTCTCCTTATAAGAACAAAACAGTAGTTCAACCAGTCTCATGTAAGATTATTTTGAAAACTCCTCTAAATAACCATCCAAAGTGGAAAGTAATTTTAGTTTATTCCTCTAATAAGGGACTAGAACATTAAAAGTTTCTTCTTATACTGTTCAATAACCACCTCTTTTAATCAGATCCTTTAGTAGATTTAAATGTTATTCCACTTGTCCACAATTTGTGGGGACATAATTATTGTTTGACAACTCCTTTGTATTTTGAGTCTGTAAAAATAAAGCCAAAATTTTTGCTTTTTTTGTTAATATATTTACTGTATTTCTAATAGAGCATTTGCTTCCTAATAAACAGTGGCCATTTTCAACATAATGTTGGCTGTTTTTTCCTGCACCTTTTGTTACACTTGATCTCAGACTGAAGTCTCAAGAAGAGTATCCTTTGTTAGACATTTGTTAGACAAATTTAACTTTAATGTTTACTAATCTTGTAGAATCCTACTCTTTGAATCAGTCAACATAGGTAATCCTAGAGAAATAACATAATAAGGAAAAATATATGTGTAAATTAAGTTTTTTATTTTTATTCTTGAATATATTTCATAACTAATTTTCTACAAACAAATAATTCTGTAACTGATTCCCTATATTAAATTAGAATATTTTTGTGCAAAAAAAATATTTTATATTACTTCTGTAAAATATTTTTCTTTAAAATCTCTTTTTACTGTGATTGAGTGATTAAATGTGAACATTTCCCAAATGAAAAGGAACAAAAGAATTTTTTTAAGGAAAAAGAGGTTATGAACTTTTGTCACAATATATAATAATAAAAATTCTTGGCTCAATTACTCTTGCAAAACAGAGACTAGGAAGTGATATGGTTGGCTGTTCCTTTTCAATGTATTAAGGGAAACAAGAGAATAAAGTGGGTATTTAAGCTAAAGGGATAAGTTTGGGATAAGGAAAAAGGTTATTCAAATTTTTTGCCGAAATTAAAGACAGTGTCCACTGTTAGATCAATGAAGTCTTCTAACATAGATTTCCTAAACATAGCAATCCATGAGGTCTGTTTTTGTCTGCTATGGATCTCCTTTCTCTCCTATTTTTTATTTTTCTTTTTTTTACTTTTAACTTTTTTTAAAGTCTCTATTTTTTTTTAAAGAGAAAATGTTACTATGGATTTGTGATTTTATGAGAAAATATCTTTGATAGCAAATGTGAAGCTGCATTATTGCCATTTAAAAACAGATGGAAAACCGACCTAAATATATCCAGGTGGCTAGAAATCTTTAAGAAGCAAATCCCAAAATAGCTCAATAAGTACTAAATTTTAAATAGTACTTTGTTTTTTTAATTTTTTGTATCTGTAGTTTATCATAAAAAAGAAGGAAATAAATCTCTAAAGTCTCCTCTTCTCTTTTATCAGTTCTTCATTAATGAGATTTTAATTTTTTGTAGATTTTAATTTTAATTTTATTTAACATTTCATTAAACTTAATGTCTTTGTACATACTTTGCACAGTGCTTCACAAATACCCAGATAAAAATTCAATTTTCTGGAAGAAGCACTTATTTGCATTTTTCTTGGGTGGTTAAGTTTTTTTTCACTCTTCAGTATCTTGACTACCTCAAGAAACAGAAGCAAGAAAATTTAAAACCACTTAGAAGTACCCACCTCATCCTAATTTTCAGCTATTTAATAGAAAACCAAAATGTCTATGTGGGTGTATTATACCTTCATTTTTCTCCTTTTGTTAATCCACATATTCAGCATCATTCTACCTCTCAACATGCAAAGGCTAAAAGGTGTGACAAAACAATGTGATGAATCAGAAAAACAATAAATAAAAATAATGAGCCTAAAAACTTGAATTTCTTCAGAGGACAGCTTTTTATCTAAGTTCTGATCATGATTCAGAAAGCCTGATCTCTGTCTTGCAACTCGAAATGAGTCTGCACAGGTAATCCTTAAAAATAGTAGCTCTTCACCATCAAGACTGAGGTGAACTGGTGGCTCAATTGGAGCTCTGCCTGATTCAGGAATTAAACATACTTAGTTACCATGTAATATTCTCCTGGGTTATTAATTTGTCTTTCAAATTATGCTAATAATGACATTGACTCACTATTACGAGCAAATGTTAAAACATGAAGCATTAAAACCAGAACTATGAACCAGCATTTGAAATCTTTATTGGAAAAGAACAGAGTACATGTGTTTGTAAAATGTAACCCTGACAAAAAATTTTCCATTTCATTAGAAAATGAAGAGGAAGCAAGCCAACATCTACTAAAAATATACAGAAGTAGGTTTGCCTCAATTGTACCCAAAATAAAAGACTTGGTTTTTGGAGTTCGAAGCATGCCGATGGCATTTTTTAATAAGCCTTGCAATGTTTGCTAAAAGATGGATGTTAACAGTCTTCTAAAAGAGCAAAATGGCCTGAGATATCAGGGTTGGTGAGAGTCAAATCACTTTTAGACAAATTAATGGCAAATCAATTTAATTAAACTATTACAGAATTGTTATCTACACCTGTCAATTTCACCTCATTTAAAAGACATCTCAGAACACAAATTTCATGTGATTATATGCCATGAGAAGGAACTCGACTGGCAAAGGTAGCTGTCAATACACAAACTTATTCAGACTGCTGCAAGTTTTAACCTATTACACACAATTATATATATATATTAAATGGAATTCCGAAATAAATATTAAATGGATTAAGGACATAGTAATCTGGAATACCTAAGAAGACAAGAGCCAAAAGGAATAATGGTTGAATTAATATTTTTCTTGACAGATTTGACAGAGATGTAAAACAATTCAGCACTTTTCATCAGTGAGTTACAGTGAATATGAAAACGTAACTTGTAAAATTTGTGTAGTGTTTCACAGTCAATGCAGATGATGTCACAGGAATGCTGATTGTTTTGTAGTCTTTAGCTAGCAGGCAAAATGTTTAATACATACATCTGTACAACAAGAAGGGAGGATACCTTTTCAGAATGGAAAGCACAAGAAAGAAAGAAGTAACTATTGTAGATGAGATACAAGTCTGGATCTGCAGTGTGGTGAGGAAGAGCTCAGCAGGCAGGAGCTTGCTGTTGCCCTTCCCTCTTTGTAGATTTGAACGTTGCCAATGACAGAAATCTTCTACTGGCAATACAAGCAATGAAGCTTTGTCCTGTATTCCATACAGTCATTAACTGGGTACTCAGTCAGCTAAATTATACCACTTTTGTAGTTGTCTATGCTACCAGGCATTCAGCTGAAGTGTGGACTGTTCTAGTATAGGCTAACCAGCAGCAATGGCAGGATGACATGCTTGTATGTGTCAGGATCTCCTTTGCAGAAGCATTCTCACAAGTATCGACTATGTCTGTGATTCCAAAAGCACGTTAATTCTAAAGGAAAACAATAGCAAATTGTCAACATTCATTAGATCTATGGCTTAACATTTGATCCAGAACATCAGACTCCTCAAGTCTGAGATGGAGATCTTGAGGAAGTCTTATTCTGATGTCTTTCAATGAAGAATGTAATGAAGAATAAATTTTCCATTAGAAGACCTGAATAAAACTGTTCTACTCCCATCAAAAATAGAAAGAAATACATTAACTTAACCTCTCCATAGGTGTAAAATGTATCTGCAATTGCTGAGGATGAAACTTCCTAATGACTGAAAGAGCACTAACTGTTTCAGAGAGATAACTACATTTTTAATATCTTAAAAGCTCAATAAAGAAATAAATAGCTACAGGGAAGAAATATTTTAGAAGGAAGAGAGTGCTTCAAGGCTATTTCTGCAGCAGCTGTAGCACAATGTAGTATTGAGACATTTCATAACACATGGGTTTTCATTTTACAGTAACAGACTGCTGCAGTTTGTGGACGTTTAATATATGGATGTTTATAGGTTACATTTACAGAGCATCATTTATGTTAAGCCAAAGATCCAGGCATTGATCTAAGAAACAAAAATATTGCACGTACAATAACATACATTTTAATCTATTATATAAACAGATTCCAGGCAACACTAGTTGACATCATTAGACTCTATTCATATGCCTGTCAATGTAGTTTCCATAGAAACTGGTATTGCAAAAGAAAATGGAGAAACAGGATTGAGAAACATGGGGGAAATAAAAAAGAAAAATAAGATATAATTTAAAAATATGCCTCATTAAAATCAGTAAGTTGCAATTTACCTCAGCCCGGTGAGCGATCTGTGTATAGAAATCCTGTCAAAGTTAATGACAGTTGTGACAGACACAGCTGCACCAACTGCTTTGTTGTGAGCTGCATTAGATTATTTAGAGTACTCTTGTCTATTCAAATGTTATATTAGTACAGTGTCTTAACAGAGGGGTTTTTTTGATTGGTTGCTTATTTATTTTCCTTCGGAAGGAAGGGGAGAGATTATATCCTAGGGCACAGAAAATACCTTTGAATTTTATACAGTCAGTGCCTATCAAATTTCTACTTTCTTTCTGAATGCATTAACTTCACGTGAGAATATCATCCTGATTTGCTTTCTCCTTTGATCTTATGTGTACTTTATCCCTATAATACACTTCATTTAAAACACTTCCTCATTGTTTCACTTCATTTATTTGGCATAATAGAAATAAAAGTTCTATTTAGTACATGTTACAATGATGAAATAGCTCCCAATTTTACAATAAAACCAGAGGCATTTATTATGTAATGGTAGCTCTTTGTACTACTGGAACATGCACTAAAAATGTCATTGGTTTATTTATTAGAATCTGATATTATCAACCCTAAAATACTTACAACCTGAAAATATTTTTTTAATTATATTGCTAGAGTCTCAACCAGTTTTGATATGAGATGTATATTAGAATAATGCAAAATTGTTGGGACAGAAGATTATATTTTCACTGTATACGTTTAAATCCGGTACATCTTAACATCTACAGTACACCAGAGACTTTAATTTTTCTGTCTTAATTTTAAAACTTAATTTTAAAAAGAAACACAAAAAAACTTTCAAAAAAATCAGGTGGTGCACTTGCCATTTCTTAGTAAAATAGGATCTGAGATACAAATATCTAACTGCAAACATTAATTTTTTGCATTTTCCTTGGGAATGGACAATGAAGTTTCATTTTCAAATGGGAAAAATAGTTTTTAAGTCCCAGGTGATTTATTCAGATGTGCAGCATTTTAACTACAAAAACTCCTGAACACAAGTAATGAGGGCATTAGATCATAGTGTTCCTTACCTTATCCTTAACTTAAAATTGTAACCAAGAAATATGGATCAAAATCTATTATTTCTATAATCAGTAGAATTACCTTTTTAGAACTATCTTGGGATATATATTTTTTTCCCCAATGGATCTTTTCAAAGAAGGCAGATGCTGATGTCTAGTGTAATATAGAATAAGAAAGGATTGTATTGTAGTCGTACAATGCAGGGGTCACCGTAGAACAAAGGAAACATGTAAGACTGCATAAGTAAATTATCCCAGCAGGTATGATAAAGATATAACCAAACAGCTCTGAAATATTCTTTCTATAGTTATCAGAACAAACTGTAAGTTATTTACATGCAGACTGTGTGATATATGGGTCACTTTGAACATGCTGCTGCATTCTATTATAAATCTGTTTCACTGACCATCATCTATAACCAATACAGGGTACTTTAAAGTGTTTCTGCTAATTTTTATTCTTAAGAAAGACTTTGGTACTGAGATTAATTATTGGAGAGATATTTTATTATTTTTTAAAGGTTATCAAAGGTCATCCTTTGCCCTTCTGTCCCCCTCTCTCATCTCCCTCCCTTCCTCTCTTTTTCCTTTCCTTCTTTTTCTACTTCTCCATCTCCTCCTTTTCTCTTTCCATTCCCACTCCCGCACACCTCCTCTCATTTCTTCTCCTCTTTTCCTCTCCTTCTCCTCCTTCTCCCTCTGCCTCTCCAGCTAATTCTCTCTCTCTCCTTCAATTTGTTTATCTTTCCTTCTCTCTTCTTTTCTTATTCCCCCCCCCCCCCGCCACAGGGCTCCAAAATAAGGGGACTGTCCATTAAGATTTACTTTCCTCCTGAATAAAAGATTTCATAGACAGCATAGTTCTTGTTATTTTGTTAAGTGCTATAATTCTTTTCATTTGAATTCTCATTACTAATTACAGCCTGTGAAAATTTCTATCAGCTAGATGCAGTGAGTTTTTTGATTTACAATGGTGTCATATAAAGTCACTATGTCATATTTTAACCCACCAAAGCTTATAAACTAACAGATATGTGGAAAGAAAAGAAAGCAAATATTTAACATGAAAATCTCACCAGTATTATATATGTGTATATTTTTAATATCCTGTGAACCACCTTTTAATATATTATCACTATTTTCTGAATTATTAGATTATAGTCCACATTCCAAGGTCCAATATATACAGAATATTTGTCTATGAAAACATCTCCTTTTAGGTAAGATAGAACTACTGAACTGCTACAACAGTAGTATTCTTAGATTTATTATAGAATTATCCCTAAATCCAAAAGTTGTGTCCAGGGAATAATATTGAGTAAGCCATTATGCAATTGTTTCAGGTCAGCTCTAGTAAAAAAAACCCTCATTATATAAATTGCATTTTGAATTATTTTTTTCCCCTTTGTTACCTCTATGTCTTTAACTATATTCGGAGTAAATGGAGTATCTGAATGGTGACAGCAAAATAAAACATTGTGCTGGAGATGATGTGAAACCACAACTTTCCTGAAACTAATCTAGAATTGCCCAGAAATTGGGGTGGAAAAACTTTGCCAAAGGTGAGAGACAGAACATTTTTGGTGGGGGGTGGGGTAGAATGCCCTTCTGTCAGAAAGTGAATTTTTCTGCTCAAATAGTTTGCCTTAAATCATTTGTTTTGTGGCTGTTGAGTCTGTAGCAAAGAGGAAGTGTCCTTCAGTGCTAAATTTATCTTGCAAGCAGTCCAGCTGCACTTGCTGCCAAGAGAAATGCTGCAATTCTGATGCTAGAGAGAGCAAGGAGAGAACTATACTTCTAGCCCCTCTAGGATCTCCTAGGTTCAGTTCCAGAATCTTACAGAGAGAGCACTGTTCAAGTGCACTGGGAATCCCTCCTGCCTTGGACCTTAATCTATAAATAATACTCATAAGGCAGGGTCAGGTGGCACCTCACCATACTAGAAGAAGAACAGCTCTGGAGCCCAGGTGATGTCCTTCTTGCACTCTTCACTCTCTCTTCTTTTCTCCCTTTCTTTTTTATTCCTTTCTTTTTTCTTACCACAGATTTAGCAAGCCAACACATATCTTATTCCTCAGTTGTTTCTACTTCTTTAACTTATTTTTCTAGACTGCACTAATTCTGGAATTATTCAAAGTACAACAAGTTTGACTGTTTCACACTCTGCTTCTTCAGGATAGTAAATATGTAGAAGGGAAAAGACTTTGGTAACTTTGACAGTTACTATTTTTTGAATACTGTTACTGTATTTTTTCCTTTGTTTCATTTACTCTGAAAGTTGAAATTTTGTTTTGTTGATCCTTCAAAAATATATATCGAGAAAAACGGCTAGAGCTCATTGGCTTATTGGAATATGAGCAAGGAGTCCAGGGAAAAAAAGTACTGAAGACAGGTGAATTTAATAATAAAAAAATAATCTCTTCCAGTCCTAAAGCCAGAAAGAGCTCTTGAGCTAGTAGATAAAAACATGTAAAAAGAAATAAGATTGTGTGATTGTTATTTGCTGATCCCTGAAGCTCACAACCTTTGTGAAGTTTTGGATTTCTATCTGAGCCAAAGCAATAACTGCATAGAACAGAAACTATCTGAATTTTTATTCTAAACTAGCAGCCAAGATCCTACAAACCATTTGGGGTAAAATGTAAGTAGACAAAATGAAAGGTGGTCAGGTTTCAAGATCATATAAATAAGTCTAGTGATTTCCATTTGTTTATTTTCAGAAATGTAATTTAGGACTTTGATGAAAGAATCATTGAAGTGCTGGGAGATCTCATTATTATGACACCCAATAGGAAAACAATTTCTTGTTTGAAATAATTTTCTGTTTACGAATTTTTAGTAAATATCATAAAACCACAGAATAAATAAAGTTGGAAGAGAAGTTTCTAATCCAACTTCTTACTCTAAGCAGGGTCAGCTCTGAGATGACCAGGTTGAGTGCCTATGGGTAAGACTCAGAGGGGCAGTCAAGTCTGACCTCCTGGTTGGAGTGTGCTACAGACCGCCTGACCAGGAGGAGGATTTGAATCTTCTGTTGTTTAAACAGCTGGAGGCTGCCTCTAGATCGGCTGCCCTTATTCTTTTAGGAGACTTTAACCTTCCAGATATCTGCTGGAAACTTAATACTGCTGAGAGGAGGCAGTCCAGGAGGTTTTTAGAGTGTATTGAGGACTGCTTTTTGTCACAGCTGGTGAGTGAGCCCACCAGGGGTGAGGCTCTGCTTGACTTGCTGTTTACAAACAAAGATGGGTTGGTGAGTGATGTTGTTGTCGGAGGATGTCTAGGGTCTAGTGATCATGAAATAATTGAGTTCTCTCTGAACAATGTAATAGGAAAAGCCAGGAACAGAACATCAATGCTGGACTTCCGGCGGGCAGATTTTGGATTATTTAAGGAACTGGTCAGGAAAGTATCCTGGGAAATAGCTCTTAGTGGCAAGGGGGTCCAGGAAGCTTGGATATACTTCAAGAATGAAGTTTTGCAGGCGCAGGAGCGGGCTGTCCCTGTGTGTTGTAAGAAGAGTCGTAGGGGCAGACGGCCGGCCTGGATGAGTAGGGAACTTCTGAAGGAACTAAGTAAGAAAAAGAGGATGTATCATCGTTGGAAGGAAGGGGATGTAAGTCAGGTCATGTTCAAGGATGTTGTTAAGTCGTGTAGGAGAAAAATCAGGGAAGCAAAAGCCCAGCTGGAGCTCAAATTGGCCATTTCTGTTAAGGACAATAAGAAGAGTTTTTATAAATACATCAATGGCAGAAAGAAGGGCGGCAGCGACCTCCACTCCTTGTTGGATGTGGAGGGAAATATAGTAACCAGAGATGCAGAGAAGGCTGAGGTACTTAATGCTTTCTTTGCCTCAGTTTTTAACAACAAGGATGTCAACTCGCTTGACAGTTGGCCCTCTGAAGTGGTTAATGGGGGCAGGGTGCAATATGGCCCTCCTGCAATCCATGAGGAGGAAGTTAGAGACCTGCTGAGCCGCTTGGACACTCATAAGTCTATGGGGCCGGATGGGTTCCATCCTAGGGTGCTGAGAGAGCTGGCGGATGAGCTTGCTAAGCTGCTCTCCATCATCTTTCAGCAGTCCTGGCTCTCAGGAGAGGTCCCGGAAGACTGGAAGTTGGCCAATGTGACGCCCATCCACAAGAAGGGCCGTAAGGATGATCCAGGTAATTACAGACCTGTCAGCCTGACCTCGGTCCCAGGTAAAATCATGGAGAAGATAATCCTGGGTGAAATCATGCACCACCTGCAGAACGGTCAAGAAATCAGGCCCAGCCAGCATGGATTTAGGAGGGGTAGGTCCTGCCTGACCAATCTGATCTCCTTTTACGACCATGTGACTTGCCTGGTGGATGAGAGGAAGGCTGTGGATGTGGTATACTTGGACTTCAGTAAGGCCTTTGACACGATCCCCCACAGTAGACTCCTAGGGAAGCTGGCAGCTCGTGGCCTAGATGGGAGCACTTTGTGCTGGGTTAGGAATTGGCTGGATGGCCTAGCCCAAAGAGTGATGGTAAATGGTGTTTCATCCAGTTGGCGGCCGGTCACCAGTGGTGTCCCCCAGGGATCGGTATTGGGTCCCGTCCTGTTTAATATCTTTATTGACGATTTGGATGAGGGGATTGAGTCCATCATCAGCAAATTTGCAGATGATACCAAGCTGGGAGGAAGAGTTGATCTGTTAGAGGGTAGGATGGCCCTACAGAGGGACCTGGACAGATTGGAGATATGGGCCGATTCTAATGGGATGATGTTTAATAAGTCCAAATGTCGGGTACTTCATTTTGGACACAACAATCCCATGCAGAGCTACAGACTGGGGACAGAGTGGCTAGAGAGTAGTCAGGTAGAAAAGGACCTGGGAGTGCTGGTGGCCAGGAAGCTCAACATGAGCCAGCAGTGTGCCCAGGTGGCCAAGAAGGCCAATGGCATCCTGGCCTGCATCAGGAATAGTGTAGTAAGCAGGACCAGAGAAGTTATTGTCCCCCTGTACTCGGCACTGGTCAGGCCTCACCTTGAATATTGTGTCCAGTTCTGGGCCCCTCAGTATGGGAAAGATGTTAGGATACTGGAATGTGTTCAGAGGAGGGCAACGAAGATGGTGAAGAGGCTGGAGCACAAGCCCTATGAGGAGCGACTGAGGAAATTGGGGCTGTTTAGCCTGGAGAAGAGGAGGCTCAGGGGAGACCTGATTGCTCTCTACAACTACCTAAAAGGAGGTTGTAGTCGGGTAGGGGTTGGTCTCTTCTCTCAGGTGACCAGTGGCAGAACCAGAGGGCATGGACTTAAGCTTCGTCAGGGAAAGTTTAGGCTTGATGTGAGGAAAAAATTCTTCACTGAAAGGGTGATTGGCCATTGGAATGGGCTGCCCAGGGAGGTGGTGGAGTCACCTACCCTGGAGGTGTTTAAAGGGAGACTGGATGAGGCACTGAGTGCCATGGTCTAGATGATGGTTGGTGTTAGTGTTAGGTTATAGGTTGGACTTGATGATCTCAGAGGTCCTTTCCAACCTTGTGATACTGTGATACTGTGATCAGACCAAGTTTGCTCAGGGTTTTATTCAGTCAGGGATGGAGACTATACAACCTCTCTGGGTAATGTTTTCCAAACTAAAAAACTTAAGAAGTCAAAACTGAAATAGGGGAATATTTCAAGCTGATTGATGTAAAAATTTTGATACCTTGCTATGATAGAACTTGCAATTTTTTCTAGACTGGGCTTCTTTTTTTTTGTTTATTTGGGGTTGTTTGTTTATTTGGGGTTTGTTTTTATTATTCTTATTCTTTCTGGAGAAAGAACACACAGATACAGCAATATGCTTATGAGACAGAAACTTTGACTTCCTCTCATCAAAATAGATATAATTTTCTAGAGTTTGATCTCATTTCAACAGATCATTCATCTATTAAGAGTAACAGAGAAATTTAGGAATTATATTTTCTCAAAAATTTGGGGACTGCCAAGTCCTATTTTTCTTTTTTTCTGTTTTTTTTTTTCAGCTTTAAATCAAACTTCACTTTGTCTTTCAGTGGATGAATGCTCGTAATGTGTTTAAAACAAACCTAATGAAATGAAAAACGCAAGCTAAATGTGCATCTTGAAGGTTTATATGTATATATACATGTATACATAGTCAACACTAAATATATTCAATATACTTAGAGTTCCAGTCAATGTAAACCAGGAGACACGACTTCTTGAAATCTTCCAAAACATATAAACACTGCAGCAGCTAAAAAATGCTAGAGAGTTAAATAAATCTATATTTATAAAAGTATTGTGGCATTGTTTGTCATTGCTAATTTCTCATGAAAAAAAATGCAACTGAGTATAGTAATCTACTTTATGGGATTACATATTCACACGTTTCAGTTCCTTCAGAATCTTCTTTTAAATGTGACAATATTAGCACACCCATTACTAATTATTTAACTATTATCTGTCATAAATGATTGAATAAAGAAACAAATAGACATTTTCCCCACATAACAGAGTGATAAAACTTGTTCAAATATCACAGGTAAGAACTGTCTCAATTGGTGCAGTTCAATTTATTAATCAATCTAGATTACACTTGCTTTCGGAACTAAATATTAAGGAACATTAATTTATAACGAGGTTTTAAGAGGAGTTTTCTGATTAGAGATTGTAATGATTCTCAATGCTATTAATAGAGTTTATAAGTGCAACTGTGTCACTGGGTGAGAAAGGACATTTAGTCGTGTTTAACGGAGATAATGGTATAAAGTAGTGGAGAAATAAGACTTTAATGGTGCTTTCTTTAATTGAAGGTTGCCATAACAACTGAAGGTCTACATTGAAAACCTGTCAGTTACAAAAGAAACCAATTGTTCTCCATCACCATTTTACTAATTTTTTAACACTTGCATATGCACAGGATCCTTAAGCAGGATGAATTTATTTTGAGAAACTATGAAAATGAAAAGAGTGTGGCATAAATTAAAGTAATGGCAACTACAAAGATATATCTGCAGGCTTCTCAAGTGACTAGTATCATACTAGGTATAGAAACCCAAATTGACTTTCATAAAGGTGCATTAAGATGTCTCTGCCCACACAGAATATGTACAAGCAAAAACAATATGAAGTAAAAATCCTAGTTACTAGAGCTATGCTAAAGAACCACATGTGCAGAAGATTTTTGTCTATTGGTTCCAGTTTTGTTTGACACATAACTATTAGAATTAATAATGCTTATTTTGAAACAATGAATGATACACTGAATATATACAGTCAGATACTGACCATAAAAAGGCCTGTAGAAGATTACTAATTTCCAAGAAACAACACATATGAGAGTATTTTTTTGGAAAATTTTGTAAGCATAATATCTTGCTCAAAATAAAAACCCAGAAACTTTATTAAATAACTGAATTCAATGACAAGCACTTGCAAAACAGAATGATGTTTGCGATCAGAAGCTGAAATTTTAAGGAAGTTGTTGTGAAAGAACCTAAATTCAGATCAAAACAACAGATTGGTGCAAAGAGTATGCTAAAAGAATTTGTTGTAAGAAGGGAATGAGAAAAAGTTTATCACCTGCAGCATCTTATCTGCTGATTATACTTATTATCTAGAATAATTTACCGATAGAGTAACGGATATGTTGTTCACAATCATGTCCAAGTTCAGCTATTTTGGAATTTAAATATAGTGAAGAATTAAACCCAAATATCATAATATCTATTAATAAATAAATACATAAATTCATCCATGTGCATCCATACATTTTATGAGAAAAGGACCTATAAAAACACATTCCCATGTTCGCTTATTGCTCCAAAGTTTAAACATATGATACGAGTGTTTTTGTTGAACAACAAAGGCTCATTGAACATTTTTTTTCCCAATACTGCATCCAGAATTTTTTTCTCCATATTTGTAATGTAGCATAGAAGGAAATAAAAATAATTCCCAGTACTCAAATGTAAAGTGATTCAGTTTTTAGACAACAATTTAAACTCCACAGTTTTTCCAAACCACAATTTTATGCATTTTTACATGTGTTAGTTTCAACACTGAAATGGGAGGGAAAGCTATGTATTCATGTACTGAACTCTCCCAGGGAGACCTTTGAAAATCAAGAAGAAAAATGCTTTTGTTTGATCATTTATTCAACCAGCTAACTGGAAAAAAAAAAAAAGTAAAAAATCTCTCTTAGAAGCAGACTAGAATGACAGTTAATAGAAGCTTAACAATAACACAGAACCTCAACTCCTATTTCATGGATCGAAAAATGAATCAAGCTGTTTAAGTTTTGCTCAGCTGTTATTTTTTCAGGTTTTGTTCCCAATATTTCTCTATTTCTCCTTATTACCTCATGAGAGGGCTGCTTGAGCAACTGGCTTTTACTCTGCACTATCTGTAGTTGAAGTATCAGTTATGGAATCATAGAATTGTTAGAGTTGGAAAGGACTTTAAAAGGTCTAGTTCCAACATCCCTATGGTCAGGGACATCTTCTACTAGCCCACATTGCTCAAGGCCTCATCTAACCTTGAACACCTCCTGAGATAGGGCATCCACGATTTCTCTGGGGAGCCTGTACCAGTGCCTGAGCACCATCAAAGTAAAAAATTTATTCTTAATATCTAACCAAAATCAACCCTTTTTCAGCTTAAAACCATTATCTCTCATGCTATCAGTTCACTGCCTGATAAAAAGTCCCTTCCCAGCTTTCCTGTAAGACCACTTTAAGTACAGGAAGTCTGCTGTGACGTCTCTGCGGAACCTTCTCTAGGCTAAACAAGCCCAACTCTCTCAGCCTGTCCTCACAGCGGAAAGGCTCCAGCCTTCTGTTCATCTTTTTGGCCCTCCTCTGGACTTGCTGTAACAGACTCATGTCCTTCCTGTGCTCTGAACTCCAAAACTGAAGGCAACATTCCAGGCAATGTCTCGCAAGAGCAGAGGAGAGGGGGAGAATCACCTCCCTCAACCTGCTGGTCACACTTCTTTTGATGCAGCCCAGCATATGCCTGGTTTTCAGAGCTCCAAGCTCACATTGCCAAGACGTGCAGAACTTCTCATCAACCAACAACCCTAAGTCCTTCTCTACAGGGCTACTCTCAATCTTTTTTGTGCCCCATTTGTGGTTGGGATTTGTGCTTGGGATTGCCTCAACCCAGGCGCAGGATCTTGCCCCTCACCATGTTGAACTTTATGAGGTTTACACAGGCCTACCTCTCAAGCCTTTAAAGGTGCCTCTCAGTGGCATCCCTTCTCTCCAGCGTGTCAACTGCACCACACAGCTTGATGTCATCTGCAGTCTCGCTGATGGTGAACTCAATCCCATTTTGAGGTCTGTGGCAAAGAAGTTAAAATACATCAATCCTAATACCGATTCCTGAGGGAAGTCTCTTGTTACCAGTCTCCACTTGGACATTAAACCATTGACCATAACTCTTTGAATGTGACCATCCAGCCAATTCCTTATCCATTGAATGGTCCATCCATCAAATCCATGTCTCTCCAACTTAGAGGCAAGAATGTTGTGTGAGACAGTGTTCAATGCTTTGCACGGTGTTGAATGTTTTGCACAGGGATCCAAAACCATGAAAATTTTTCCATTCATAAAACTTGCTGTTTCAAGGCTTCAACAGGAATTTGCCCAGATCTGATACAATGTGCTTATTAGTCTTGAAAAATCAGATGCTTTTGTGCATAATATTGCTAGAAATATCTGGAGTTTACAGCTACTATTGAAAAAGAACAGTGGGTTTCTTTTTTGCTCCATTCCACGTACTCCAGTTTGGAAATCTGTTCTTTTGGATTGTTTGGTTTTTTTTTTCTTTAACTTTTTAAGGAAATATGTAACCTTTCCAGCTATTTAACTTACTCAGATTTTATTACCTACATCTTTTTTCCATTCCACTCCCTGCTGTTCCTTCTCTGACAGATTTTAAAACTCTTCTGAGACTATATCCCTGTGCTTTCTCAGCCTCATTCCGAGGAAATTTTGGCCACTTTTTAAGTTACATTAATTCCAAGGATAATATTTTATACTTGAGTTTACTCCACTTAATTTGTGCTTTATCACAGGTACTTGACTCGCAGATACCCATTTGCATCTTCAAAGCCATAGATGCTACTTTATTCAGAAATCTCCAAGAAAACCAACTATATATTTTCAACAAAACAGATGATTGTATTTTCAGAATTCAAAGCTTGCTCATTGGAATAGAAAAGTAAAAGAACAAAATGGTATGTGCAAATAATTTGCAAGATTTTCCGGTCATATTTTATAGATTATATACTTTTAATGGTTTGACTTATTTAACATTTATGTGAATTTCAGGCAGCTAGCTTTGAAGACAATTCAGTGTCTTTAATCAAGACAGAAGTGCATGCAGTCATTTGCTCATTTAATTATATTTCTGTCAGAAAGAATTTATTGAATAAAGTGCCATGAAACTTTGATTTTCTTCTCTATGGTTTGAAACTTGGTCGTTCCAGGGGGTGAGAGAGAAAAAACACAATAAAACCACACAAAAGCAGCACTTCAGAGATTTAGAAATTTCTCTGTAGTTATCTCAGATGAATAGACATTTAAAATATATTTGGTGATTTTTTTGCCAATGAAGAGAGAAAAGTTGTTTTTATTTTCTAGTATTCAGGAGCATACTGAAATTTTTCTCAGGTAAGCTTATAGACATAAATGGACACATAGATCACAATAATTAAAGGCCTGATTTCATATTCCTTTTCTTAACTATGGACATTTATTCTTGGCCTTTTGCATTGCTCAGATCACAACTAGTGGCCAAAAATACTTTTAATTAACATTAATTTAATTAAATTTAATTTAACATTTAATATATATATTAACATATATCTACACATAGACAGAAACAAAGCATATTTAGTATTTTATTTTAATGTGACAACAGTGCTAGGAATCCTTAGTCAAATTTTACACAGACTATCTATGAAATCAGGATGGAAAAATGGAGATAAATCTATGTACTATCAATGCTCATTGGCACACATCAAACTGCTCCTAAAAGCAATAGTCTTATGATGTACGCAACACCAGGTGTTGCATCATGAGAAAAATTTACTGACATTGTCAAAAAGAAACTGAAGTCAATAACCCTTTATAAATTATGAAAAAGAGAAGATAACTTTATTTATTGCCATGGAACAGAGAAAAAATAAACTGCTTCCTGTAGGTTTTAATCTGATTTTAATGCCTTCCAAAACTCAACGAAATTCAATTACTGTGATATTTTATGTTTATATTTACAAGCATAGCGTACATGCCTATAAAATCACAGTTGCATATGGAATAATAGGTTTATTTGAAAATAACCCCAAACACGAGAAATTATATTATTTAAAAGGTCACAAATTTCATACATGAGTTGAAAATTTTATTTTTTAAATCTAAAGTACTGAAAAAGTATAGATATAGTAAAAATGAGAGGTGTTGATGAAATTTCTGACATCATTTTAGTCTTATGACTCAGGACTGCATGAGGAGTCTAATTAATTTTCACCAATTATCATTATAAAGAGTGCCAAGATGGGAAGAAGCAGGCCTCATTGCTGGTATTATTTATATGTGTGTTCTTGAGGTAACCAACTCCTTTCACAAGAATAGAATCTGAGTGTTACAGTGATTTTGTAAGATGAACTTATGGTTCATTCAGTACAGCTTTGAAGTTGTAGGAGTTCAGTGACTTCTTACACAAAGTAGATGTTTAATCTGCAAACTAATAACTTGGTGTTATAGATGAAAGACTATTGAAGTCAACATTTCCAGACCTTATTTTATTAAATGTTTATAGATGGATAGATAGATAGAAAGATATAGATAATGATAACAGAGTTCGTTCTCTGATTGGACTCAGGTAAATACAAACAAATTTAATGGAAAGATCCCTTTTGATAAATTCTAAATTCATTCACAAATGATTATGCTTACTGCCCAATTTTAGCTACCTCATTGAGGTGTTTCCTTTGGAAAGCAAAACTCCATAGATCCCACAGAAGGAGAAGTACAGATCAATGTAAAGGGAAATTACAGTCGTTTAAATTGCCATGTACTCTTCTTTTCAGATAGGTATTTCTAACCAGAAACAAATTTGATTGCTATTCTTAAAGTGTTCTATTACTACTCTGTATCTATTTTCCAAAGTGGTTTTCATCTACAGTCTATAGTCATGTGTTCATGTATTTGCTGGTAACTGTCTAACACATAATAATCATACTCATATTCTTACTCTACTAATGTAGCTTGTGGCTGGCTAGTGCACAGTTCTGTGAGAAATTGTTTTCTCACAGATAAAGTAATCTGATAAAGCAGTGGTACTAAATTCAGAGTATGCTACAGCATATGTTTTTATTAGAAAAGTTAAGAAAATGCATCTCAGAATATCAAAATTTTGTTTTCTTTTATGAAATATTCTTTAAGAAATGTACTGATTTTATCCAATTTATCAATTTTAAAATTTACTATTTTAAAAGTAAATTGTTGTTAGTCTGAATACCACTATCTGCAATCTTAGAAATTTGAAATAAAATATGTTTTCCAAATAATTTTCTTGATTTTTCCTCATTAAATGTGGAGTTTTGTACTTTGTCTACAACTAAAAATTAATTCTGAAGAATGCTTAGAAATAGGTGCAAATAAAGATGACAATTTTTGCCTTAGTAAGTAACACAAACTATGTTTCTGTCTCCACAATTTTCAAAAATTACGTTTTTTTCCCTTTCTAAGTTAAGCTCACCCATTATGCTTATTTATCCATTAAACTGTGTACTAGAATTTCCTGGAGGACATTACTTGCTTTCCCAAAAGTGAGGTACAGAAAATTCAGAAACAACAGATATGATAAAATTCAATCTGACATTTTATAAATAAATTTGTTTTAATTATGCCTTCCAATATCATTTTATTACCAATTAGGAAGTCTAGCAAGCAAAGATCAGAAAAAACAGAGAAAATTCATAGGATCTTAGAATCATCACGGAATGATTTGGGTTGGAAGGGACAATTAACTATCATCCAGTCCAATCCCATTTCAATGAGCAGGGATATCTTCAACTGGATCAGGTTGCTCAGAGCCCCGTCCAACCTGACCTTGAATACTTCCAGTGTTTCGCCACCCTCATTTTAATTTTCTTTTCTTATATCTAATCTAAATCTGCACTCTTTTTGTTTAAAACCGTTACCCCTTCTACTATCAACAGGGTATCCAACCAGTTATTTATTCACTGAATAGTACATCTATCAAATCCATATCTCTCCATTTTAATGACAAGACAGTTTTGTAGGACTGTGTTAAAGGTCTTCATATTCAAGATAGATGACATCAATTGCATATCACCTCATGACCTGTGATACGCAATAACTAAAGCTGAAGTCCCCTCTGGCCTTAAAATCCATTAATCTCTAAATACAGTGATGATTGTCTGCTGGTCACTAACTTCCCTCCGAGAAGGTGTGTGAATTATTACTGAAAATATATCATAAATATTTTGTCATTTGTGCACTTTACTTCCTTAAACATAATTTTTGAGTTTACCTCCATCCTAGAGGAAGCATAAGGAGAATGGAGAAAAAGGTATTACTTATTTGTAAGTTCATAAATCATTTGCTGCTAACAGCTGAAGAACAGAGTAGACATGGCTGAGATCTCAAGTAACAGCTTTAGCTGCCTCTGTATTTAACCATCAAACATTAAATTAATGTGAGGAAGGATCATCAATGCCACATCTTAGGCTAGAACAATCTTCTGTGATTTTACTGTCTCAGCCTTCAGAAAGAACTTTAAATAAAGTATACCATTGTATGTTTATTTCAGAAGGTAATTTGGACACATCTTACTATGTACTTTACCCCTATTAACTCATATATAGGTCATTTAAGATTAAATACACAAAAGGGATGAGGTGTTACAAAATCCAACAACAGATCACTGTAAGTCTATGCAATTCATAGGAAGAACTGAATGCCTCAGTCCTGGTTTCATAAGTGTTGGGCTAATTGGAGAGTAACCTAACCTACCTGAAAAGGAGTGCTGAGAGTATGACTGGATATCTCCTTTGATAAGCCTGAGTTTTCTGGCCAACAACATTGACCTTATCTTTGCTGACCTGAGCTTAGTATATATATTGTCTTCTGATTGTACGTACGTAAATGTAAATATTCTAATGTTGAACTGAATCCTACACAGTGAGTCTTCAGTTCCAACCTTTTGTAAGCTTCAGGCACATTTAGCTGCTTAGCTCCACCTGGAAGTGGCAAACCTGGATATGATCTCACTTCTCACATCCTTTTTTTTTCCCCAAATGTCATGAAGATACAACTGCTTTTATTTTTTAATCAAAGTCAGCTAGTAGTTATGATATGGTCAATATGCTAAAACATTTACCATGACATAATGATCTAAGTCTCATTTTCTTCTCTTGCCTTACAGTACTCAAGCGTCCTTCTTTCACCTACGTGAAACCCCAATGGGCTCTTAATTGCTATGTGGGGAACACGATAAATCGCTCCTTCTTAAGCTTTTGTTTAATAGCCGTTATAATGCATTTGAAAGGAAATTGAATTATACACAACATAATATTTGTGGTTAGAGGTTTACCTAAGCAATGATATTCTAAGTTCCAGTATTTTTCTCAAGGACAAATTAAGATAAAAAACATTGGTTCTTATAACTAAGTTCCAGATTTATTCATTATGACTTATATCTTTACTCACAGTTTTAGAAAAAGAGATGGTGGGAGGAAAAGTTTTCAACAAGATGTAATTTTTTCAATTTTTTTTGTGACATTTTTAAATGACTGACTATTGAAAAAAAATATTATTAAATGGCACTTTATTTTCTGTATTTGAAAATAAGCCAAGATTTTCTAGCGAGAATTTTGTGTCTCTATTAAAAGAGAAAGAGTATTCAGTTCAGCTGGAAGAAAACCGAAGTATATTTGAATTTTGTTATATTATTAAGCCCCATTTTCCTGAGGTTTGTGTGCTTTAATTATTATCAGTTGTAAAACTTACATTGAAATTCTGCCTGCACTCGAAACTCCCATGCAAGCTGACTGCTCTGTCCATCACCTTTAAAAGTATCTTCTCCTGAAGCTGTATCAAGATCTATGAAACAGTAAGATTTTATTATATATGGCCACAAAGACCCTCTGGATTCTTACGCAGACACAGTTTTGTCAACAAAACGCAGATGTGCTGCAACAAATGCACCTCCTAAGTGCTGGAACTGTTCAGCATTGTCAAAATAGCTGTTCAGTCCCTGAGCATTTTGGTGTGTGCAGCCTGCTGTGTTCTCTTGAATTTTTACTTTAAATTTTCTTGTTTCTGACAATATGTAATGCACTCATTCCTTTCTGCTAAATGTGCTGGCGTGCTGCTGCGACTTTGCACAGGAAAAGCTTTGGGAGCTGCAGGACACATTTAAGATCTTGAATGAACTTTTCAGTAATGACATATGGGTGTCAGCATTTTCTCCTGGCCTTTTTAATAAGCAGTCTCTTGTTTGGATTCACCGCTGATTTTGCTTTTAGCAGTGGACCCCCTGATGAGCATGGGATCAACATCCTGTTCTTGGAATTGTTGCTCTCCACAGACATGCTTTCTGTAGATTCGCAGCAGTATGGTTTTGCCTTGTTTCTTATTCTTATTTTAAAGTTCAATGCAAATGAAATACGACATTCAAATAGGAGGCTTTCTCAGGATTGACAAGGGAACTTCCTAGAATATTCATCATAGATTTAATTCTAATAGGTCTGACTCAAAAAAAATGAAGTCTCGTGTCCTTCATCCTATTATGCTCAAATTTAAAATATCAAATCTCTAGAGGAAGAAAGACAGGAGAAAAACAGGTACCTTTTACTCATTTGGTAAATCAAACAAAAAAAAATTACAGTTGTTTTAACATGATGACATCCATTAAATCTGAATTGCCTGGAGGGAGACATCTGGGGTTTGCGTCTCCTTTTAGTCCTCCTCTTGACGAAGAAATTATGTTTACGTTTACTGTGGGATACTTCTCTCCATTATCCTGGTATACCAGACCATGAGTGCCTAGTGGAAGAATACTTCTCTGACTCACGACTACTCCTAGACCTACGCAAGTGGCACTTCAGTAGTGTTGTTTCATAGGCTCCAAGAACAGAGAGAATACAGTATCATTTACGTCACACAGACTGTTCTTATTTATTTGAAGAGATTTGTGAATAAAAAAGCTTATTTATTCTATTAAATGAAAAGCATGCTTTATTTAATAATAAAAGATTTCAAAGCATAAGACAGTTTAGTGCTAGCTTATGATTTTCTGTTTCAGTCTCTCAGCTAGTTTAGCAAGTTGACATTTTACAATGTTTTTGTACAGTTAAATGAAAAAGGGCTTGAAACTGTTCTCTGGCCCTGAGGCAAAATGGTCCTGACTAGTTCACACTTACGTTGCATATCTTGCTCTTTTGAGTTCTGTTTCAGAGAGAGCTATGTGGAAAAAACCCAGAGACAACTAGAGTAAGCTAACAAGTAAGCATTGAGGCTTAACAAGCAGGTACAGAGGCTGACTGCCAGTCCGATGCCCATGCCAACCATTCTTTATTTAATAGTTCATACATTTCCTGGGATGGCAAGTTTTAGGTATTACCGAGATCTTCATAAAAATCGGTTATAATGGATAAAATCGTTGTCTTGTCTGTTACCCAGAAGGCTAGAAAAATCATAGGATAAAGAACAATGTCCATCAGCTATCTCAATTTACAGTAAAATCACCTAATTTTTGTGAAACTCTTTCCAGTTAATATTGTCCTCTGTGTTCATGGTAACTTAGTACTAGGATATTGACTGATAAGCAAAAAGTGTAGTTACTTTCTTCTCCCTTCTTTCATCAGATTTATGCCACTTTAATTCCCATATTTCTTCCTTTAAAGGTTAATTTTTATACAAGTATCTTCTTAGAATTACAGGACTTAGCAAGCGGCAAAATTTCTTATTAAGCTCAGGCGTGATATACCAGACAGTGAATAAAGACATGGAATGCCTGGAATAAGTAACATAGCTCCTGTATTCACTGTGAGTTTTAGAAAGGATTTTTTGGATATCTTGTTAAAAGTAGTTGTCATACAATACAGACAGTATCATTTTTTTAAAACAGGTTGCAATATCTAATGGCATAATTTTCTTCTTCAGCTGTGCAATGACATTTGATCAGCAGTGCTTCCCATAATAATGTCATACAACTACAGATCTAAAATGTAGTTACTAGTCTCAAATGCACTACCAATCTAAAATATATAAGGTAGTTTAATTAGTTTATATTCTGTGACCACAAATATCTGCAGCTTCTTGAGGTTATTATTAGCTCTGTTTTCTAGTTCAGAATCTGAAAAAGTTATCAGTGGTTATATAGGAAGTCAAAACGGTATATGTTGTCTTATTTTGAATGTGCCCTGTGCCAGCTCCTTAATGTACCCAACTCACATAAGAGATGAGCCCATCAGCAAAGCTGAAGACACTTCTGTGAAAATATATTTGAGAAAGGGCAGAAAACACCACACAGAGAGAGGAAAAGGGAACAAGAATGAGTGGGAGACAACAGTGGGAACACCAAGGTCAGAAGAGAAGGAGGAGAGCAGGAGGAGGAGGGCCTCAAGGTACCAGAGCAGACTTTCACTAAAGCCTGTGTAGGACTCCACGTTACAGCAGATGGAAGTTTCCTGAAGGGCTACAGCTCATAGGAGAGCCCATGTCAGAGCAGAGCATAAGTATGAAAGGGGAGAAGGGGCAGAGAAAATGATTATGTACTTATGGTAACCCTTCCATCCTTTCTGTGCACCTTGGGTGAGGGTAGAGCAGTCTGGAGCGAAGAAGTGACGAGACCTTGGAAGAAGGGGAAAGAAACATATTATTTTAGTGTTTATCTTTGTTTTTCAGTACCTGAATTTGCTTTAAATATCAATAAAATAAAATAATTTTCCAACTGAAATATTTTCCCCAACTAATTTTCCCTAATTTTTGCCATTGTTTCTGGTTTGCCTATGGCAATAAATGGTAACCAATCTTACTGCCTTCATGTTGACTCACAAGGTTTCTCATCCTATTTTCTTCTGCTCTTCTGGTAAAGAGCTAGGGTAAGTGAGCAGCTGGCTGGGAGTTTGACTGTTTGCCCAGACTAACACCCCCCTCAACTATTCGCAGGAAGAAGAAAATATTTCTCTTCATTGTTCTAATGTCTGAAAATGTGTTGGTTTTTGCTATAAATTCTGTTTTCAACATTTATAATGTGTAGTTTATCTCTTGGGTTTATGATCTCAGATGTCTTTAAGAATTATCACAGACACATGGATGCAGAGGTAGTATAGGTACTGACACTGATACTGAAGACAAGGAATAGGGTCTTGGAAAAAAGCAAACAAGCAAAGAAATCTCTAAATAACATAACAATCTATTATCCTCCTTCTTTAAATCTGATCATACTTCCCTCAGGAATGTGAGAGGCTGTAGAATCTGGAAGCCTGGCAGAGAAAAGGCTGCCAAAGCTCCAAGTCCTTGGATCCATCCTGTAGAGAGGCTGCACAGGTATTCCCAGTATGCATACGTGAGCATATACTTTATAAACCTGTATTTCCATGGCCAAACAAATTAACAGCGAGACACTCTCACAAAACACAGATGGCACAAATGGCCTGATCGTGTCAACTCTCTGACTCTTCAGGATGAAGGTCCTTTAGTGGGAAGTATATGAATATATAAAATATAGCTCACTTCAACAGCTGGCTTTAGACACCTATGCAGTATCTGACACTGGATCCAGGAAAACACAAATGGAATTTCACAAGAAGACAGAAGAGACTGCTGATTAGTTGCAAGATATGGTCAGATAAATTAACTGTCCGGCCCCTTTCTACACGTAGCTGATCTCTTTTATGTCCTTATGTTTTTGTTTTACTATGTTGCTTTTGTCCCAGACTTCCATGATTTCTCATTTTCTCCACCTTTTGTTCCTCTGCTAAACATCCAAAAAGTCCCCAAAAGCTCTTTCTCTATATCCCCACTACAGGCCTCACACACAGTGACTTCCTCAGTCTGTAAGACGGCCTGAAAAACTTTTTCCTGTTGGCTAACTGTGATGGGTCTCAATCAGCCCATGGGGCTGACATCCCCTGGGATGTTTTGGGAGAAGCAGGGTTGAGACTTGTTCCTCTATTTATGTTATTGGTGTTTCTCGGATGGCCATCATGCCTCTGTGTGTCTTTGTGGTTGTGAGGTTGAACATTTAGTTACATAATAAACAAACGACATACAACTAGTCATAAGCAATTAACAATTTTGTCATTCATGTAAATACCCAATGCTTCTCATATTAAGAAAGTGACAAATGGGCAAAATGTTATATAAGAATACTGTGTGATTTTGTGCAAAATGCTCAAAAAAAATGGACAAAAACAGTCTCTTCATTAAACTCCTTTAGATATTTTTGAGACCTTCCAGTCCCATGTATTTATTGAAACATTATGGTGCTTTTGCGGTATTTTTTAAATTTATATAGGCAAGCTCATGATAACCTTAGACTCAGGTACACATAAAAGAAACTTATTTAAAAATGGCCAGTACAATGAAAATTGCAGTTTATTGCTTAAATCCTACTTGCTTGCAATTTGCTCTTATTCAGTGACCATTCCTGAACAGGTTTTATTAAAATAAATAGTGGTTTATAATTTCACTTATCCATAATAACATATAATCAGATGTAGAGGAATGTTATTTTCAAGACATCTAGAAAAGTGAGAGAAATTTTATTTAAATGCAAGCTCAGCTCATGATCTACAGTGACTATTTCTGTTATTAGCCATGCAGGTGTGTGTTTCCTTGCAGATTTGATGTGTTGTGTGGTATGGTTTTTAAATTTTCGCATATTTCTCTAAATTGATAGAAAGAAGACAATCACATTTTAATGCCAAGTGTCATCTCACAGGGCTAGGTAAAAAAGGAAATATGATTTGCTATACATGGTAAAACCCATGATTAAACACTCTAGGAGGGGGAGGAATAAATTTCTGTCTTTATTGCTGAATGAGAAAAAAATTCTTGGATGAATGCCTAATTGAAACAGTGATGACTTTGAAGGAATTTCCTTTGAAATACATTAAACTATGTGACTGACAAATGTATTTCAGGATGCTGTTGCAGAATAGTGCTGGCTCTGGCAGTAGGGATTGTTCTGAGGCAAGAATTTTTCTTTCTGTGTTTACCTGAGCCACTCATGCTAAAATTTGTTTGTTCACTAAAAGTTTTTTTCAACATTCACACCTCCTTACAGACCTCAGTACTCTGTAATGCCTTATTTAAGGGATTAATTCTGAGCAATTTCACCCTTCTACATAATTCAAGTATTTAAACTTATGTTTTGATTTGAAATTATCAGTTATCTATGGTGAAATATTTTCAGTGACACAAAATGGAAAGATGTTTCTGTCTGGTTTTAATTGGAAGGTAAATGAAATTCTACTTATCCATAGAAGTACTTTGTAACTATTGGTTAGTTTAATTATTGTTGCATTGAACAAATGCAACAAATGTTTGTAAACTCGAGGCTTTCAAGGTAATGTATCTTCTATGAAAATTTACATAAGCTTCATATGTCTTCTATAAATGTCACAGCTGTGGCTAAATAATTTAAATGTCATTATTATTGGTTTATTACTCCATGTCTTGTTTAAAAAAAAAATCAGTAACAAGATATAAATAATTATTTTGTTTGTATGTTTGAAGCAAGTATGAATGGAAAAGATTTATATAAAGTGTAAAGTCTAGTTAAGACATTCCTTATGGGAGCAGGCCCCAAGCAGCCCCTAAGGGAGGAAGGAGAATTTTTCAAGTTACTGCAGTAAAGAATTCTTTACTAGATAGGTAAACGCAAGTACCTCCTAACTGGCAGCTATGGTGTCATTCTCAGAAGGACAACAATCTTTATTCTAATTAAGAAGGAGACATGAATGCCTTATACTTAGAGAAAACAGAACGTATTTCTAGGCTGTCTGGACTGTCGAGATATTTTACAAAGGGCACTTTGGCCATAGTAGCTGACATATTCTGTTGAAAAGGAGGTCATCAGAAGGCCTGAAATGCTGACTTCTCTCTTCTGATGAAAGAAACAAGTAGTCAGCTGGGTGACAGAAAGAGAGCTTTCATATGTATCCTTAGAGGAAGCAGATTAGGTTTAGTTTTTCTTTCATTGCTAGATATGTGTTTATTTTGAGTGTCAGAGATAACAGGTACTTCACTTAACTGGACATATGTAAACTATGATTTTTTATGTACCCAATGATGTACTGAACTTTTGTATGTTCTAGTTATCTCGGAACCTACAAAAGTGCCTTATTTTCTCAGCACATCTTCCTTCTCATCAAAACATTAGTAGACCGTGTCCACTGCTTAGACCCACAGCACAAAGGAAGGTTGCATTTACAGGGTCAGGGAAAGCAAAAATGTTTCCAGTGACTACTGGAGACATCAAAGATTCTCTGGTGTAAAATAAGAAACTGAGAATAAAAATTTAAAATGAGTAGTATACTAAATATGTTGTTAGACCTGTAGAATACATTCCTTGAAGGTATTCATCATGTAAGAGTGAATCTTAGCTGAAATGATATGCACTCTGCATGCAGTTGTTGTGTTATTTCGGTTCTATTTCTCTTTAAAGTATAAAGTAAAGGTTTAAAAAGTGCCTTATAAAAATAATCTTGAATTAAGTAACTTTAAGTTCTTGGTATGTAGGATTTATTTATTTTTATCTTTATAGGAATATGAATAGAGGACCCGATTACTTTAATTTTAGTCTTAGTTAATGAAATATCTATGGAAGATGCTGCGAATGACAGTATGACTTTTAAAAGAGTTAATATTTGGACTAGATTGCTGTATCCTGATATTTTTTCCTATTTCTTTTCTAATCTTAAAAGTATGCTGAATATTTTTTTTAAGAAATAATACCAGAATTTTGTTATAATTAAAGTCAGTGGCATGGAAGTAAGTCTTTTCTTTCTTTTAAATTCCATGTTTTAAGAATGTGATTTCTGAAATCCAAATGAATTTACCTCAATTCAAAACCTAGTTAATCAGGAGTGCTTTTAATTAATGCAGTATGTTCATTCCAATTTTTTAATTTTACTGGCTCTTATGCTTGAAAATTACCACATCTGACTATTTTTTTCTGTTATCCCCATAACACTCTCAATGGTATAAGATGTTAAGGGTTTTTTTTCTAAATAGAAGATACTTGATTACCGGTACACGCTGTATCAGGCTACCATTATAAAACTCCTAATTTAGTACCCAACTGGTATCTGTGGTTGATTGGAGACTGTGTAAGATTTTAATTATAGGTCTTTTTTTCCTCTATGTCAAATTAATTCATTATTATAATATTTTCAATAAGATTTTTTTTTTTTTACACACTAGGTAGTATTATTTGTATCTTTTACATTTGGTACACATTCATAAAGAAGCTTCCTGAGCTGGTGTTTTGGCATAAAATAGGGTTGATTTTTGCAAAACACAGGTTTATTACTATTATTATTATTTTAATAGAGACTTGTCAGAGAGACAGAAAAATGTTACATACACAAGAAATGTCAGACCTTTCCACTTGATTGTTCCACACTTGTGCACAATTCAGTTTTACAAGCAGGGATATAAAAAGTAACACTGCTAAAAGGTTAGGCTTTAATTTTTATTTTTTTTCACATTTTCTCTCACTAATACAATTTATATTAATAATGTTTATGCCAACATATAAAGACACAAAAAAAGTATTAATTAATGTCTTTGAACTACTGAGGGCAGTGAAACCATCTTGTTTCTGATTTTTTTGTGTTCTTTACTCTATCCACTGCAAAGTCATCTGTGACTTTTTCAGGAGATACATTTCATGGATTGTTAACTATGCAATGCAGTATGAAGAACTGATGAAATGAGAATGGCTGGAATACCTTTTCTGCAAAAATATAAACACCCTTGGGGTGTTCCATGGAATTAATTTCAAATTGAATCTTGTAATAAATGAGATGTTTCCAACTTCTCTAGATTATCAAAAAAACTATTAACAAACTAGTTTTCTTAAAAGAAATAATAATGGAGTGCCATTTTCACAACATATTAATTTTTTAATCTGGTAATAACGTAAAATTATTAGAGTACGCAAATTTTCTTCACTTATTCCCATTCATATTGCTACGATTAAAAAAGATAGCTTTTATATAGCTGTGATTGGATGAGGAATTAGAAATGCACCTTCAGAGCTCTGTTTTTAGAGTTAGTGTAGATGACCTATAAAAAAAAAAGACTTGGCATGGATCCATTGCACACTGTGGAGACATGCTTCAACAACAGCTCTAAATCTGCACACAGATGAATATAAAATAAAACACAATGATCAAGAAATAGTTTGGGACAACAGGCAGACTTGCTTTGTCAACTCCGTAATTGCTGACGAAGCCAGGTAACTTTTTTCCCATCCTGTCTTCTAACCTAAAAATTTACCTAAATTAATGGTTTTCTTGGTTTTAGGATTCATTTTATTTTATCAGTTCTGATAATTTCCATTTGAGCTGTGAAAGAAGATGATAGAAGTTCCCTGCTTTTCTGTGCTATAGAATGGGAATACCATGAAGATTTGTGAAACCTGAGTTACACTGGTACACAAACTAAGTACTAATATTATTAATATTATCCTTAAGAATTTTCTGCTGCCAATACCATTTTTAATTTGCGTATCTGTTTAGATCTGGAAGCTTTTCAAACTTTTTATGACACCACGAGCTGTCCTTATTCATCACTTCTATCAGGTGGCACAAGAACCAGTGGAAAAATCTCAAAGAAGACACCTATATCTCCTGAAAACTTGTATGTTGTTCAATAATATTTGGCTGAACGAGCTTGGTCAGGAGCAATAACATGGTTTGATGAGAAGGCCCATCTTTACATTCAGGCCAACATAACAAAGTCAGTTTTTAATGTGATTTTTTTCTAATACTTTGTTCAAATCTCCATCAAGAAGAATAAAGCTAAAACTACTGTGACTGGTATCAAGATATTACAGTTTTCATTAAACAATCTGGTTGAAAAATACAACAGAATGAATGTCTTTAAATTATCACATTTAGATCTGTTTTTATTATACAATGTAAACCATTTTGGCCATAAATTCTAATAATTTCTGAATGAATTACATCACAGAATGACCTGAGCTGGAAGTGACCCACAAGTATCATCTCTTTGACTGGCTCTAAAGTTTTAAATTCATGTTTTCTATGCCTGTGTTCCTTAGTGCGGTCTTTCTAAGCTGATATAAAAACATTGAGATGTCATGGAGTGGAAGCAAATTTCTTTCGGTTACTGGATCATTAGTCCAGTCCTGGGTGCACTAAAAATCTGCAGAGTCATATCAGAAAATCTATGGAAGTTGTTGGATGATTACTGCAATACAGATTTAGGTTAGACTGGGTTAATTCCTGAAATATTAAATAGCATTTTTTTTTAGAATTTAAAATAATTTGTTTTAAAATTAAATATTTGAAATTTTCAAATATTATTAAAAACATCTAAGTTCTGTAATACGGCATCTGATAATCCAACATTCACAACTTCAGTTCCTGCCTCTAATCACATAAGCAAGCCTTTCAGTAAAATGGGCTCTGTCTCCACTGCAGGATGAGATTATTGCAGCTGGGAGAAAGAGAAAAAAAACCCCTAACATCCAAGCAGGTGTTCATGCCTGTGACTCTTATTAATAGTTTATATAATATTTCAATTTAAATATTAAAGAAGCACTTGTGAATTTTTTGTATTAATTTCCTCTTAGAAGACTTTATCTTTGTCTGTAACATTTTATATGATGAATCAACAATTGTAGTCTGAACTGCATACTCTTTGCAGCTTCAACCAAAATATCATCTAGATTTATACTGCGTTATATAAATAAGGATTATATAGGTAAATTAAACTAAGAATTTATACTGAAGTGCTAGAGGAGATTTCCTCAATGAGATTAATTTTCTTTTTTAAAATGGGAAATTAAGAGCTAAAATAATAAGTTTATTTTTTTTTGCTTTGTACCAATGATGAATCCTGTGTTTATCCTATCAAGTATCATTGCTGGTGAATTCAGTAGAAGAGCAACGTCTGAAAGAAACATTGCAGAGTTAATGTATAAGAGCTTTATTCCCTAAAATCTATGGTTACATAAATCTCGGAGTTTTCAAAGATTTTTTTAAACATTGATTTATCATGCAGCCTGTTTTTTATTAATAAAAACTTTAGAATATCTGAATTTTTAAAAATCACTCATGAAATATTGAGGCAAGGAAACCAGAAATGAGACAGATGAAACAGATACCACATGTTGAATTCTTAGTCCTGGTAAACTTTGAAATTCACAAAGATTGGCCTACTGTAACCTAAAATATGAT
Source organism: Tapera naevia (assembly GCA_033556795.1). Lineage (NCBI taxonomy): Eukaryota > Metazoa > Chordata > Aves > Cuculiformes > Neomorphidae > Tapera > Tapera naevia. Next base: position 6,106,786 of record JAUMJJ010000014.1, read on the forward strand.
CAAGAAAAAAAAAAGAAAATATATGGAACTACACTATACATTTTGAAGCAAGTTGTAAGGGTATGTGCTACACATTTTCTAAATGTGAGCATGTCTTGCGTAACTGTGACAGAACAGAGAAAATCAATAGGATTTTAGTTAAAGGACTTGTTCATGAGAACAGTGTGATCTTTTTTTCTGCCTTTTTTCCAGTTATTATGCTGACACACAATCACTACCTCTGCAAAACAGAAGTTACAAAATCGTAATTATCCTCCGCAGAATCCACATTCTTTTGTTTTCATGACATCAAGATAAAAGTAGAAATAAATTGAAAAATATGTCTAAATCTGTTTTATAAGATGGAAACAGAGACTTTTAAAGAGCAATTGATCTGATCTATTGTCGATCACTACTTTAGGGTTAAATGAATTACACCCCAAGGTGCCTATTTCTCTCTGTTGACTACAAAAGGAGTGTTGAGTGACTGGCTCAAGGATATTTCATCAGTTTAATCCTGTACCTAGTATTTAAGTGAAGAATAGAAAAGTGAGAAAGGCCCAAAAGGGCAAGGACAACAGATAACAGTACAATTCTGGCACTTGTTGTGTATTTGAAACATTAGTCTCAGTAACATACATTGAATAGTTCTGCATGTTCTTAAACACCAGTATTTTATCCCAAATCTATATACTTTTAGAATCCTATCCGTATCCGAACAAGTAAAAAAGCATTTGTGACATGCAACTGCACGCAGCTCAGTCTATGTTATTTAGTAGAGTATAATGGGAAATTGATGGATTACTGTTCAATGGAATATATTTATGTCAGACATGTCTCTGTCCCTAGTTGCAACACTTTGGTCAGTTCAGAGGAACCTGAGACAGTGAATCTGAACAACATTTGTTTGAGTCGATTGTGTTTGTTCAACCAATCAATGACTTGCATTTCTATTACAGCACATTAGGGACAGAAGAAATAAACAAGCTTGATGGACAAGTACCTCTTTAAAGTATCAATGATTTCCATGTAAATTGAAATTATATGGCTGAAAGGGAAATAACTACTCTGGAGAAATACTTGGCAGTCTGCCTGCTTATTTCAACTATTCAGACACCAAACAAGGGTGTCAAGACTGTTTAGAATTACATCTGTAACTTTTCTTTGATGCTGTGTTTTTGGGAATTAGTAAATAATGATTAAGGGTTGGTTTCGGGACTTTGGGATGATTCTGACAGTGATGAAACTTGGTGGCATTGCAGCTAGAAGGGTGGAAAAACTTGAACTTTCCAATTTAGTTCTATAAAGAATGTGACAGCATTTATTTCATAGCAATTATTTTAGCTGATTCATTACACTTTTACATGACCTTTAGAAGTAGTTCTTTTGCTTATCCTGCTAGTCAGACTAAGAAAAACATAACCTTAAGTAGTTTGATGACTGTAAAAGCAATAGATTAAAATGGAAAACTCCAATTATTGTGCATTTTTAAATCAGCAAACAAAAAGTAGCTCTTTGTTGTAAATGTAAGGAAAGTGAGAAGAGCAAATTAATGTTAATTAATTATGAGAAGTGTACCATCTTGTGAACAAGGACATTAGTTCTGCTAAGTAAAGAATTTGATTTTAAAAGTAAAACATGTGAATGGTAGCCACTAAGATGTTCTAATTTTAGCATTCTATTTCCTTTTCTTTTTTTTTTTGTTTTTACGAATAGAACAGAAAGAGTAGAACTTACGAGAACAAAAACAACAAAAGGCAGAAACACAGATATGTTGGGACTCAAAACAGTCAGAGACTGTATTTTACCTTTGTGCAACTTTTAAAAGTGAGACGCTGTGAACATGAACTTTTTATATGGTTGGTCTTTTCCTCCAGGACAGATCAGTTAAACAAATTTCGATGACTTGCTTGTTTGTGACAAACAGGTTTCAAGCCTTTCCAGCTTTCTAGGAAAATTTTTCCATAATTTCTGAAGCTATACTTTCTCACAAGTCTTTCAAATTTTCCTGTACTGTAGGATCCTTAATTTATCATTGTCTGTCATTTTGGTTTTCCCACATAATATTCACTATGAATTCTTTCTCCAGATGAAAACTCTCTCTGCCTTTAGGCCAGTAATGCTCTCCCCTTCTGCTGCCTCTACAGACTGCAGATATCAGGACAGGGCAAACAGTACAGTAGACCTTCAAACTTGATGCTCAGTTGTGTTATTTTAATAAAAAAGAATATACAGTTCCTGAAAAACTGCACATGAATTAGTAGATACCGCTTAATAGTAATCCCCAAAGTAAAGGAAAGCTGGATAGATCTAGACGGGTGAATGACAAAAGCTAGCTCCCACATTTTCAGGTCAAGGTGAAAAACTGACATTAAGTGTATATGTAATAACCTATTTCACCATATGGACACCTCTTGAACTTTATGTTTAGCGATTAGCATGAGACTGAAAGACTGGAGTTTAAACTGTTTTCCAAAAATTAATTTTAACATGAATAGCTGTCATTCTCCTTACCACAGGCACCAGAAGTATCCTGTAAGAAATCAGTTATGAAATACAATTATACCTAATATAGAATCATAGCATCATAGAACCATTTAGTTGAATAGACTTTTGAGATAATCATTGAGTCCAGCTGTACCTGCCCACTACTAAATGATATCTCTGAGGAATCTGTCTACCTGTCTTTTAAAAACTCCAGGGATGGTGACTCAACCACTTTCCTGGGCAGCCTGTTCCAGTGCTTGATATCTAATCTGAACCTCTCATGGTGCAACATTAGGCTGTTTCCTCTTGTCCTATCACCTGGGAGAAGACATCAACACTCTCCTCGCTACAACCTCTTTTCAGATAGTTGTAGACATTGATAAAGTCTCCCCTCAGCCTTTTTTTTCTCTAGGTTAAACAACGCAATTTCCTCAGCTGCCTCTCATAACGCTCCTTCTCCATCCCCTTGACCACCTTCATTGCCCTGCTGTGGGACACACTTCAGCCCTTCAGTGTCCTGCTTGCAGTGAGGGGCCCAGAACTGAACACAGTACTCGAGGCCTTTCCCTAATCCACTGAGCAAGTAACCTTGTCGTAGAAGGAGCTCAGATTTGTTTGGTAGGACCTGCCATTCATAAACCCATGCTGACTGAGCCTGATCACCTGGTTGTCCTGTGTGTGCTCCATGACCTTCCCAGGCACTGAGATAAGACTAGAAGGACTCTATTTCCTTGGATCTTCCTTCTGACCTTTCTTATAAATGGGTGTAATATTGGCCAATCTACAGTCAAGTGGAATTTTACCAGTCACCCAGGACTGCTGCTAGATGAGGGAAAGGGGTTTGGTGAACACCTCTGTCAGACCTCTTACTACCCTTGGACGGATCCCAGACAGCCTCATAGACTTGTGAATGTCTAGTTGGCTGGGCAGGTCTCTAACCATTTCCTCTTGGATCATGGGAGCTTTGTTATGCTCCTCGTCCCTGTCTTCTGACTCAGATGGCTGGGTACCCAGAGGACATCTTACCTTACTATTAACGACTGAAAAAAAGAAGTTATTAAGCACCTCAGACTTATCTTCATCCTTTGTCACTATTGTTTGCCCTGCATCCAGAAAAGGATGGAGATTCTCCTTGACTCTTCTTCTGTTGTTAAAATGTTAGTAGAAACATTTTTGTTATCTTTCATAGAATTGAGAAGTTTAAGTTCTAGTTGGGCTTTAGCCCTTCTGATTTTCTCTCTGCACAACCTCACTTGTAGTGCTCCTGAGATGCCTATCTCTTCTTCCAAAGTTCATAGACATTCCTCTTTTTTTCTGAGATCTACCCAAAGCTCTGTTCAGCCAAGACAGTTTTCTTCCTTACCAGCTCTTGCACCACCAGGATTTCCTTTTTGAAGAACATGCAGCCTTCTTGGGCTCTTTTGTCCTTTAGGATTGCCTCCAAAGGAACTTTATCAACCAGCATTTTCAAACAGTCCTCTGAAGATCCAAAGTGGCAGTTCAGTTGACCTCCTTACTTACCTAAGTACTGAGAATTCTATCACTTTGTGATCTCTGTGCCCCAGGTGTCCTCCAATTGTTTCATCTCCCACAAGGCCTTCTCTGTTCATGAACAACAGGTCCTGTGGGGCGCCTTTCCTAGTCAGTTCATGCACCAGTTGTGCCAGGAAGCCATATCATCCATACACTCCAAGAACCTCCTAGACTAGGTTTGTCAAACTCACAGCTCCCACTGTTCTCCTGCTCCTGCAGTGTAATACGCATCACACATGCTGCACAAGTGTGCTGGCAGGACAGTAGAGGCAAGGAGTTTGACACTGCTGCCAGGTAGAAATAAAGTGGGGAACAAGGGTTACTGACTGTGAGATTTCTTCCCATGTCTTCCAGAATATCTCATTGGTCTCATTTTCCTTGGACGGGCTACCTATAGCAGACTCTCACCATGATATCTGCCTTATTGTGCATTTCACTGATGCTTACCCATAGACGCTCAACCATACCATCACTGTCATTGAGTTCAAGGGAATCAAAACACTCTCTAACATAGAGGGCTATCGCGATACCTCTCTTTCCTTGCCTATCCCACCTGAAGAGCTTAAAGGCAACCATGGCAGCATTCCAGTTATGTTAATCATCCACCGCATTTCCATGAAGGCAATTCTATAATTTTCTGTTTGCTCTACAATGACTTCTAGTTTACCCTGTTTGTTGCCTATGCTCCATGCATTAATCTAGATGCACAACATTTGGGTTCTTGTTCCTGCCACTCTTCTGAGGGGAATAATCTTAATTCCTAAGAAACTACTCCCTCTCATTTCTAAACCAAAATTTATATTTTGCTGTCATTTGGGGTACTATCTCCACTGACTCTGAGGTGGCATATGATGAAAGTTGTTCCTTTAATATGTTCAGGAGTAATATAATTCAATAATTGCTCCTTTATTTATGTGGTATTAAAGAGGGAGATTCTCAGAGGGAGACTATGTGCCATCCTACCCTGTAGGATTGGGAGAGGTTAACTTTTGATTGTCTACATGGTAGTTGAGAGTGATGATAATCTCTTCAGAGGTTCTTATTAAATCTCAACTTTACTCTAACTTAATAGAATTACAAACAACAAATTGGCAAAGGGCATTTTTATAGGCAGCAATAACTTGGTGGCAAGATATACCTTTACAAAATCACCCATGTGTACTGAGAATTGAGACGTATCTGAAGAGAAGATAAAAGACAGGAAGAAAAAGAAGAAACAATCATAAAGGTAGATAGAACAAAGATAATCACCACCCTCAGATCCAGGAATGTGACTGCCTCAGCTCATGGTCTTCTGCATGTATTTGTAGTACAAAGAGTGGTGGGGCTGTGTGTGCACTGTTTCATGCAGGTTATTAATAGACAAAGACCCATTCTTCATTTGCATGCTAGGTGTACATTGAGGGAGTTGTACAATACATTTGCACAATATCTGCTCTGAAAGATTCTGGAAATGGTGCACACTTAAAATTCCTCATCTGGAAAGGGAACTGTGGTCTTATAGGAGTTGCTGGCAATCTGAAAGACCCTTGCTGAAATAATTGTAGGGTGAACTTACAGGCACACGAGCACAGTTTCAGGAACTCTCTCCTTTCTACCACTTACTCAGAGTTCAGCAGTTGTTCCCTATCTCACCTTCCTGTATCCATGACAAGGACATAGCTGAAGTCTCAAATGTGCAGCAGTTCTTCTCCCAGATGAATGTTTTTGACATTTTAACCAAATTATTGGAGACAATTAAATACTAGAATGCCCAGTTACCTTCTCTACAACATTTATTACTTTGTGTGTCATAAGATTTTCTTGCACTTACTTACTAAGAAAAGTGCCACTCTTTTCTGTTTTCCTTATGTGGGGATGCCCTAAGATCTCAGTCTGTGTTTTCCATTTCTGATTCTCCACTACTTATTTTCATATTTAATTTTTACATTTCCCCCCACCTAAATTGAAACATGCAAACAGCAAGAAAGGTCTTCTGGCACCAAAATCCTCTATCTCTGTTAGTGGCAAGAGTGCCATTAGACTGATATGTATAATCACATAATTTTATGCTAAATGCTTTTTAATGTTTATTTTAAGTCTTCCTCTGCTAAATCCTTAATCAACCATTTCTAGAAGCAGAACACTAAACCTACAGAATGCTAGCAAAGCCTTCATAAACTACTGTGGAATCTACAACAAATTATAAGCTGATTTTTTAAAATATGCACATGATTATGAAGTAGCAAAATGAGATTCTCTAGGTGACACCATATAAACTACAGTGAATATAAATGGAATGATAGATGGTGAGACACAGTTTTATTTTTATGCTTTTAATGCATGCTTCTTCAATAAGAACAAATGGCATACCATTGACACTTGACCAAGGGATGAAAAGCTGTGGGCAAAAAACGTGGCAGTGGAAAAATTGTCAGAAGTTTTGTAAAATTGTTGCACAGGAAATATCTCCATTAGATACAAGAAAAAGATTAACAATATTAAAAAATAGTTTTATTAATATTTATATTGATCAATACATATTTACAGATGCTTCAAATCAGAAGCTGTCATAACTATGGCCCATAAGTTTATTTACACAGGCATAAAAAGTAAAACTTCTGCTGTAATCAGGCAGTAGTAATCATCCCTGGATGTATGTATTTGTTTACATTGGATCACTTCAGTGATAGAATATGTGAAACAGAAGTTGAGATGGAAAGATAACTGATATTTCAGTTTGAAGATCCATCTTAGATACTACTTCCATCTTCCAACTTTGTACAGAAAAAATGAATAACAAGGGTGAAAAATCCTTAGCTTTTTGATTTCCTCTTCACTTTCCCTCATTTGCAATCCATGTGTACTTTCCTTTTACATGTTTGCACTTTGTGGATTACTTTTGAACTTGACTTTTCTATTTTTCCTTTTTCTCCTTGTTGTATTAAAAAAAAAAAAAAGAGGAATAGTTAGAAGAAGAATGTCCCAGTTTCCTTGTCATTGCTTAGTCTTCTGGAATCTCCATGTAACTTTTGCTAAGGTTGTTCTTTACATATTTAAAGATTTTTGGTACAGGGCGTTTTGTCTACAAATTTTCCATTGAAACTGATGTAAATTTACTCTTGCATACACAACCTCATTTTCTACGGAGTTAGTGATCATTCATGGGTAATTACTGTTATGCTTAGTCTGTTCTTGCCATTTTCTAAAAAAATTCAAAAACTTAATGAACAACCTTTATTTTTCCAGTTTATCCGGTAAATGATTACAGGATAACAAGCACTCCTGTAGTAATTTTCACCCTGTATTTGACAAAGCCTCATTCTAAGGATTAAAAAAAATATTTTTGTGGGTTTATCATCATTATTTTCATAATTAAGTCTCTGTTCTTTTTGTAATTTTGCAGGATATTTGACATGTTCCAGTAAGAAGGATATCTGAATGACCTAGAAGAGAAAAAGCCATAGAAACATAAATTTTTTTTATTAAAAAAGATATTCTTTATTTTATTGTCATTTTGCTCAAATCCAGGAAAAATGTCTTGATTGTGAATCCTGACTGAAAGCAACGATTTGCAAGGAGTTCAGAAACAAGTATTTAGTCTTTTTGAGCTAGAGAGGAGACTTTTCTAGATCTTGTTCTAAGCATCCTGATTTTACTCATGCATTGCATATGTATTCACTACACTTTTGGAGTATATAGAAAAGCTGGGTTTCTGCCAAGAGTTTTATGATGATTATTCTAATCCCTAAGTCCTTTAATGGTCAGGCACACCATAATCACTTTCAGTGTCAAATGTTCCAAAGCAATATAATAGTAGAATGTTTCCTTCCATGCTACAGTTCAAATTGTTATCACAAAATATTCAGTTCTTCTCTTTAGTACTCCGATTCATGTTAAGACAATCAAAATTTTAAAATATAAAAAGTGGATATGGATGGAGCATGTATTAGATATCAATAGCTAAAAGAAGAAAAAAGGCAGGAAAATCAAAGTGTTAAATATTAAACTATTGTCACAGGATATATTTGAGAGCAGTGACTGTTCTTGTACGTTGAAATATTTATTAGGTATATGCTAAATTACTTAAATACAAAATATATTTCATACATTAAATAAGCCTACCGTATTTCCCTAGAGTTTATACAGTACTCATTATCTATGTCTATCAGAGTGTGCCATTTTCTTTAATACCATGATTTCAACATGCAACTCCTTTCCTCAACAAATACTCAACCGTAACTGCATCCTGAAGTTCTGCTGATGAGAAATTTTGCTTATGGACGGAAGAAACAAAAGCATTTTCTGGAGAAGTGTCTAAATCTATGCGTCAGCATGAGCACATTAAGAAGACTAATATGAAACAGAATTACAGCCACAAAGACCAGTGTCAGGTTGTGTCTACTTTTTCCATATGTAGTACTGTTACTGTGGCATTATCTCACATAATTCAATTTTCTGAATGTTGACATTACTATAAAACTAAGACAGATCAGATGCATTCAAACTTCTGCATAAAATCTTTTCTGCACCAAACTTCAAGGGAATGTAATGTAAATTGCAGTGTTGTACATTTTGTACATTGTTACAAACAGTGTTTTAAACTATGTAATTCCTTCTTATGCTGCTGTCTGCTGTGCTGGGTTCTAACACCATCCCAGGAATGCAACTAGGATGAGGAAGAATACGTAGCATGGGAAGTTCTCAGAGAAAGGGTCCATTTTGGATCACAATTAAGTGAGTTTTATATCACAAAGGCGTAAGAGGGTATACGACACTAGCACTTTGGGTAGCTGATAAGCAGTGTACATTTCTGTTTTTTTTCCACCAATAGATGACGTTTTTTTTTCCTTCTTTCACACCATTTTTTATTTTTCCAGACTATTTTCCTTTTCTTACAATCAGAAAATGGTAATTACTGACTCACAGTTTCTGAGAAATATTTTTGCCTTTCCCAGACAATTTTTCACCTTTTCAGAGTGTAAATTGCCATTACAGTTCCTTGCTTTTGAATTTATTAATAGTATCTCAGGATGTATCCAGCTGCCACATACCCAGCTATACCTCAAAGGTGACAGCTGCACTTTTAAAGGATGCTTCTGATTCACAGGCCGTGTTCGTAGGCTAGCAGTTCTCAGTCTGGCAGGCATTTTATGTGTCAGACAGAAATTTTTCAGCAGACATTCTTATGTTCAGTAATTTTCCACATCTAACTATACTACCTTTACAACTGTTCACATCACAGCTCCAAACAACTAAGGACAAGGGCTTTCTACAATAAACAAAGCAACATCACAGAGGAATTAACTGTGTCTTTTTGTACCTTGCTTTTAAGCACATGGAATTCTTCCTTAGTAAGATATTTCAATGAGAGTCATTCCATAAAAATAAGCTATGCAACAGGTGTGTTAGATATCTACAAATGAACTATTTCAGTTCCTCCTGTTTCCCAGCTCCTGAGTCTACAGTTTAGCTTGGCTTTTTCTCATCTCTATACTGTGTACCACAGATAGTACCAACCCTTGTGCAGTTATGTCCTGTATTCAGTGAGAAAAAAATTGATTAGTAGTCCAGGAAGTAGAGGCTCAAATTACATTCCTGTTTGCTGTACAGTATTGGGAACTTAATTTCTTTTTTCCAGTTTAAGTAACACCATTAAACAGCTGACAATACACCTTAAATGTTCTCAGCAGTGACATTTTGTTAGATAATGCAACAGAAGAGGAAAAGTAAAACTTACACTTTAAGAATGTTGAGAAGTGTATTTTGAAATGTGATCATAATCCAAGTGCAATACTGCATGGTGGAATAATATACATATAAAATAATAAAACTCTCTCCATAAAAGGTATTAAAAATCGCTTATATTTCTTTTTCAAAAAGACAGAGGCTTTGGGATTTCTTTTATTTTTATTCTAAGAAGTAAATTTTTGTATATATTAGACTAACAAAAAAAGTACTGGATTTCTCCTATGGGCAGCATTGTTCAATAATCATCTACTAAATAGTATCTCTTACTATCTTAGTCTCTGTCAAAGTTATTTGGCTAGATAAACTGCTGATCTAATCCATTATTGCAAAAACTACATTCCTATGGCTTTTTATTTCCTCAGTAATAATTACTTTGTACTGGATAATGCAATTTAATGCCTACTTTCCTTGTTATTTGAAATGAATAGTAGTATGATAGGCAAGTCTTACAAAAAGCTTTCACTTCTGAGTAGTGAAAGGCTGCACTGACATTTTTCAGTAGTGAATAGATTTCAGAACTTTCACATTAATATCCTCTAAATGGAGAAAGGTCTGGTTGTACATCCACAAAAAGCTTCTGAACATGAGAAGTCTTTCCAGTATAAAGACTTATTTGTTTCTGAGAACATATATTGCTAAATTTTATTAATTAGGCCCTAGTTTTGTGGCTGTTTCTTGTTTGTTCATTTTGATTTAGTTTGAGTTCTTTGTCAAAATTGATAAAATGTAAAAACATTGATATTTTAAAAATACTGGGCATCTGAGACTACCATGAAAAGTTCCAGATCTTTACTGTCTCACAAGGTATTTATTTTTGTGGGTTTTGTAATGATATTTATAAGCATAACATGAAAGATCTTGTGGATAACATTTCTGTCATTCCTATCTATTTCTAAAAGGTAATAATGAGCTCCTCTTCACTAAGTGGTAGCATCAGAGTATTTCTGAACTATGTAACATGGTATCCTATATTATGAGGATATAGCACTTTGAAATTTCGAAGGCTGCATTCAGATACATTTAGAGAAATAAGTATAGATATTATAAACAAGACAAAAAACATTATTTTCTCCCTAATTTGCCCCTGTATCAGCCATGGATAAAATGGATAGCATTGCTTCACTTATGAAACTTCAACCTCATCAGTGTTAGAAGAGGACAGAGTTTCTATGGAGCCAACAAATTATGGCACTGACAATATAGATGGTTTCTTCCTAAGTCTTTTACTGTTAAGAGTCTAAACATTTCTCTCGATCTCCACATGCAGGTTATGTGCCTAGATTTCAAATGCTACTTTCAGATATTGTAGATCCAAATTCTCTATCAGAGATGTATATGAATTCTTTATTAATTCGTGTTGTAAGAATAAGTTATTTTGAAAACTGTGTAACATTTAATTGCTAAGTGGAGACCCATCAGTGTCTTTATACTAGAGACTGCAATTTGTATTTCAGATAGGTCATCAAATTAAATTCAAGTATTAGCTTTCATCTGTTTGTGATAATATACATTTAAATTCAGAAAAGTAGAAGATATAGCTAATACTAATCCCCTAACTACTCAGTATCATTAAATTAAATTAAGTCTTTTCAGAAACAAAGTAATTAAATCTAAACTCTCATGTCATGCCATTGTAACATAACTTGCTTCTTAACAAAATATCTTTGAGAAGACATTGGGAATTTATTAAAAAAAAATCAATAAATCTAGATCATGGATATTATTATCCATGCATGTTGTAAGATAAACTGTAGTGGAATGAAAAAGTCTGCAGTCCAGCTGTAAAACAACCAGTAATTCATACCAACATCAGAAAAACTGTATAGGGAAATGCACATAAAAAAATACATAGCTTGAATCTCAGCAAACAGGATAGCATCTTCAACTTCACTTTCAGATTTTTCATACAAAGAAGCAAAATCAATATACTTAAGTGTACAATAATTAACAAATAAAAGTAAATACGTTAAACATGCTTGCACAGATTTAAAATTATTCAAAGTAGTAAATTTCTAAAACTAAAACAAACCATGGGATTGTCACCTCAAGTGTTCATTCACTTACAATTCATATGAATTATTTAGCTCAGGTAGTAGGGACAATTTCTACGCCAGACAGATCTGGTTGAAATGTTAACGCTACTTGAGTCATCATTTGTGTCAGAAAACTACTATTTGAGGAGATGAAGACAAAATTCATTTTTTTTCCTTCAAAGAAGGAGCACTTTTCTGTTAAAAATATGTAAATTCCTACATACGTAAAGATATTAAAATTAAATTACTCTACTAGAGGGACCTTTAATAATGCAGTCAATGTGAAAAGCAGACGGTTCAAAACACTCCTTATCTTCCAAACTGTCACTTTTCATGTACGACCAACTCTGTTCTACAGTTATTTATATTTTAATAAAAAATTGATCATATAGATCTCTTACTTTTGATCTAAAAGTAAAAATACTCTTAATATTGCTATTAGAGTAAAAATATTGAATTATATTTTTCTATGACATTACACAAAAGAAGGAAATTATTTTAAAAATTTCTTGAAACTACCATCTAAATTATTCCTCATATGTACTATTTCCTCCCCACCCAGAGAAAATAAACTATTTCCACTGAAAAATTACACAAACATTTCTCAGATACTTTCTTATTAATACAACAATCAAACAATAGCTGTGACACAACAGATGCCATTTTCCATACCCTTTTTTGGTAGATTACTTAATAAATTCTGTTAAAGTCTGAACCTTATCTGAACATTTTTTTTTTCTTCTGAATCCTGCCAGAATATTGGTGCAAATGTAATGCTAATTGAAAACTTATTTTGTTCCAGAGATCAGGATTTATTAATTCAGAAATCAAAACTGAAGTGAAAGAATCCAACTTATCTCTTCTTCCCAAGACTGACTGTTTCTAAATTTCTGAGGAATCATTTAGGGAATTTTTTTTCTGGCTGATTGAAATATGCCATCTTTATTTTCGGTATCATATTAATGTCTCTAAGTATATTTTCACTTACTGCTTTAAGATTCCTTTATTTTTTAAAAAACTTTACAATATTTCTGACTCTTCAGCATTGTTATTTTTTCTATTTTGTGGAGTTTTAGTTCACGAATATTTTGAAAAGAACAGTTGGATTTTAAAGTGATAATGATACTTAAGTCTGCTCTCAAAGTGCTTGCAATCAAATATTCAGTTTCACTGAAATAACCATGGTTTTGGAAAACATACAAACAAAAAAAACTTCCATTCAAACCCAGAAAGGAATGTAATGTAGTGGTATGAATATGTACAAAAATACTTTGGCCAGTTGCGGTTTTCCTATAGAAGTATTTTATATTAAATGGTATTCAGTTAATTAGATGCAAGATGTGCTTTTTCTTATGCTTGTTACTGAATCATTTTAACCTCTCTGTCACTTTTCTGTGTCTTTGACCCAACTATTGTAGAGACATAATAAAATGTGTTAATATTTTAAAGACAACATTATTTACTAAAGACATTCCAAGAGCAGTAGATATGACAAGAGAATATATTCTGTGAAAAAAGTTTTCCTGTTGCAGAAAAGAAAAATATTTAATGGGCAAGGCAATCAGAGCATGGGATAGGAGTGCTTTTTCAGTATTGTTTTACAGGAGAAAAAAATGACAAAGAATGCATTTATCAGCGCAATGCTGTAACTTTGAATATGCTGTGTGGATCGTATTTCAGAAAGGAAGGGAAAACAGGAAATCATAATATACTTAAAATAAGTTTTTCTTAATATTAATTATAAGGATTACTTTAAATTTAGGCATTTTCTTAGATTTAGTCCTGATCAACAGAAATGCTTATGTAGCAATAAGTGAGGAGTTGTGTCTTTATGGCATTGTATCTCTGCAATACATTGGTACATAGAGATGGGTGAAATTTTCAAAAATATATATAAAAAAGTTCGAAGTCGGATTTGAATATACACAGAATTCAGATTCCATAATGGATGAACCATTTCTCAAGCAAATATTTATATATAATTATAATAAAATATTTAACTGATATCCTGAAATGTTACCTTGATGTCTACATATTGTATGGCTTGATTCTCTTTCTATTAATATTAATGCCAATAAAAAAACTATATTTTCTCTGAGCTAAATAGAACATTCGTACTGAATAAAAAGAAAAATACCAACAACCTTTTTTTCCCCAGATCTTGAGTTATATTTTCTATCAATATTGAAGTACATCAGAAGACAAAGAACAAAACAGTTGTTCTCTAAATATTAAGCAATATCTGTGACTTTTTAAAAATAGAATGCATATGTTCTTGACCTCTTATAGCTGATATACCCTGAATCAAGTTTTAAGAACCAATTATAATACGTGTTTCCTCCAAATTAAAAAAAAAGGGGATGTAAAGAAGAGAGTGAATATAGCACTGATAAACATTAAAGTCCAGATACAGCAAATTACTATGAGCCACTTCAGTTGAAATTGATGGTACTTATGACATGGCCCTCATTAATGTTAAAATAACAAATAGCTCATTAACCTTTCTTTAGTCTCAGAGCAGCACTGAACAGCTGCTAGTTTTCTAATTCTAGTCTGAAGCGTATACTGATACAGAAAAGTGGGTTTAGCTCATGACGATGTCCTGAAAAGGATCCTTATCTCCTCTTACGGAATTTCACAAATTTAATGCATGTTTGTATTTTCAGGCACCATAAAATCATAATAAAATGTAAAAGAAATACAAGGCCTGATATTTTGAGGTCAAGATAGAAGCCTGAGAATACCTTGTAGTTTACAATCTGTCAATTTACAAAGCCGTTGTTGAACATATACAGATCTTTGAGAAAGGGAAAACAAAACTACAAAAAAAAGAAGGTAGAACAATAAAAAGTTTACCATCGGTTTCTCCATGACAAGCAGATTTTGGTGATGATATCCAACATTTTTTCGCTACACAACCAGTTCATGTTGCGTTATTTACCCCCTCAAGTTGCTACATAGTTGTTATCTTTATTACAAACTTGAGATATGGGAAGTATGGAATTGGGGAAAAGCATTTTGTCTCTAATCCTTTGGCTAGCTGCAAGAAAGTATTGAAGGTAATTTTGTGTACAAACAAAGAGATTAAATGTACAAGTGTTGACTGATAATCAAACACCCTGTATCTGAGCAACATAAGTATAATGCATTCCATTGATGTCATCACAGAAAACTTCAGGTGTCTGTAAATGAATCACAATGATCAAGAAGAATACTGGTAAGAATACTCTGGTTATTCCCATAACTAAATTCAATAGACCAACTGTTTTTCAATTTTACATTCCATATGATAGTATTGTCTTGGTATGTCTAATCAACTAAGATTCTGACCTTTTTACTCAGATTTTAAGTAAGCAGTCTCATAGACCAAATCTCTGTAAACATGTCAGTGATGTTTTTTCATTCTTGCCATTTATTTGTCAGTTTTGGCAATTATAGTTTTTTTAATTTAATCTAATCAATTATTATGAACAGTATATTTGACTTTTACTTAATAGTTTTTTAATCAAAATCTTTGCAAGTGTGAATCCCTTTTCTTTGATTTAATAAAACAATTTTGTCCTAGGAATTGCCTTAAGTATTACTTAGAACATCAAAAGAAAAGAAAAAATGTGAAGATGTATGTTTAAAATGAACTATAAGGGCAAAATATGGTCTTTCTGAATGCTGTCTACTTTTAAAGAACAGCTAAGATCTTTTCCTTTGAACCAAATCTCTACCACTTGAGGTATGCACACATGCTGTGTAGCTTAACAAAAACCTTTAGGATATATTTTCAAAAATGGACGTTTTTTTCCTTACAGACAATATTCACAGTATCACAGTATTACAAGGTTGGAAAGGACCTCTGAGATCATCAAGTCCAACCTATAACCCTACACTAACACCAACACTAACAACAACCCACCATCTAAACCTTGTGCCTCAGTGCCTCATCCAGTCTCCCCTTAAACACCTCCAGGGTCGGCAACTCCACCACCTCCCTAGGCAGCGCGTTCCAATGGCTGATCACCCTTTCAGTGAAGAACTTTTTCCTGTATTAATTGTGTCACCTCATTTTCCTTGTACAACAACGTAGTACTCAGTGATAATTCTTTTCTCGAGTAATGTTATATCTAGAGAATTTTTGGAAGTCAAGTGGTCTAAGCATACAAAGTTACTCTTGTAAAAATGTAGATTATTTTAAAAGAATTTGCAGTTGCCCTTACAGATACAGAGACATATTTTTCCTTCTTTACAGTTCTGCATAAGAGCTGGAAATAATTAGATATTTGCATCTTTTTCTCAGTCAGGAAAATTAACCAAAGAATACGGGAAAAAAGGAAAATAAAAATAATGAGGTAATATAGATTTTATTGTTAAATTCGGAAGAGGTCCAGAGCTGAAATGAAAATTCAGACAGATTAAATATCTGGAACTTAAGGAAGGGATCCCTAGTGTCATTCAGAGACACATATTTACAAAATCACATGCACCAGATTTCCTGAGCTGTGCAAGTAAATAAGATGAGCTTAGGGGATTTACAGCTTTCTAATGTTCTTATCAAACCTCTTTAATCAAAAACCCTTAAGCAATTTATCTCTATCTTCTGTGCTGGGCACCCTAGATACAAGCTTGAAAAGTGGATTAATGAAAAGGTACTGACTGTTTTTGATTTCTGACATATTTCTTCAGTGTTCTTGTCTAAAAATACGCTTTGGTCTCTATTAGTAGTTATTTGTCACATATTGAGTCCTCTGATTTAGAATAAAACAAACAAAAAGAATACTTATCCTAGGATGCTTGACACCCAAATCCTTACTGCTGTAAGTTAATTGTTTACCACTAATTCTTAGCTTGTGTAAGCATAAGCTTATGCTAAACAAAACCAATAATAATAAAAAAATCCCAGTTGCTCATAGCTTCCAAAATGATGTGACTCTTTGTAAGAATGTAGCCTACTGAGAAAATCAGCACTAGAAATTTAGAAATTTGAAGCAAAGATAAGTAAAATATTTCAACTTTTTAATTTAAATTAAAAAAAAACTATATGCCCATTTAAAATGTTCAGCTGCAATTTAAATGGGAGTGATTTGTTAAGTGTTTAGTAAAACATTTTCCTCTCTTGTTCCATACTGATAATTTTAGAAATAGTTACCAATATGAGAACTCTATATAGGATTTTTCCCCAGCATGGCGCTGAACTGTTCATTTGTAATGTTTGATGACTACGTTTGAAATATTTCATGCATTCTTTGTGTGAAGCCTAATACTTTGCAACCAGTAGTCCCTGACTGAGTCAGTCAAAAACATGAAAATAAAACTGTTAGCTTTTCCTTTAATTGTTGTTCATATGCAGAGTGTAAGTTACTAAAGCATTGTAAAGAATTTGATAGCAAAGCCATAGCATTTTGCTCTTTCTTTCTTTCTTTCTTTCTTTCTTTCTTTCTTTCTTTCTTTCTTTCTTTCTTTCTTTCTTTCTTTCTTTCTTTCTTTCTTTCTTTCTTTCTTTCTTTCTTTCTTTCTTTCTTTCTTTCTTTCTTTCTTTCTTTCCTTCTTTCCTTCTTTCTTTCTTTCTTTCCTTCTTTCTTTCCTTCTTTCTTTCTTTCCTTCTTTCTTTCCTTCTTCATCTCTTCCTCTCTCTTTCTCTCTGTCTTCCTCTCTCTCTTCCTCTCTTCCTTTCTTTCTCCCTCTTTTTACTTTCCTTTTTTCTTTTCCCTTGTCACCCTCTACTTCTTCCTCCCCTCCCCTCCCCTCCCCTCCCCTCCCCTCCCCTCCCCTCCCCTCCCCTCCCCTCCCCTCCCCTCCCCTCCCCTCCCTACTTTGCCTGCCCTCTTTCATCCCTTCCTTCTCTCTGTCTTGTACAGCAAAGGGCAGATCACAATTCACAGTATAGAAATGAGTGCTTAGGATTGCTGTATATAGACCAAATGCTTATAAGCAGTTGGACTCCTGCAACATCTAGCAACAAGTATCAGAGACTAATAATTCTTTAGTTACCTATTTCTTTTCTACCTCTTCAAACTCAGATGAGCTGTTAGAAAGTTCATCAGATGTTGAAGTTTTTTCAATTTACACCTGAATATTTTTCAGACTATATTGTCACCTGATAGGGATTTACTTTCTTGTAGATTTTAAATGGATGAGACATGAGAAGGTAAAATTTCAATCCTTTTCTTTCTCCATTTTAAAGGAAATTCTGAAGTAAGAACTCAGCTGAATTTAATAGAATGTATGCAACCAGAATTGAAAACTGTAGTGATTTTACAGAAGTTCACTGTCATACGGCCTCATGGCTGAACAAAATATGAATTGTAGTCAGCAGCACCTTGAATCACAAGAAGGGAGAAAATTCTAAAAGTCTAATAGCCTAACAGTCTTTTTAGGTAACTTGAAAAATATACTCTGACTGTATTTTGAGTACAAACAAAGTGAGTGAGCAGACCAGTTAGAAGCCAAAGATAGGTTTTCTATGGAGTTGGTCTAGAAAATACAAATTGAAAAATTACATTAAAGAGAATATTTTAAAATTGTGTATAAATGCCTTAAAATCAGGAAATTAATTTCCAGTGTTCGTATATTCACTAGACACTTCTTTTAATTATGCAATTAGCTATTATTGCTTTCCAGAAGAACCCAGCTCAGTTACTCCTCAGGGAAGATATTTGCATTTCATTCATTTTTCTAATCGACAAATAATGGTAATTAACTACGTCTGATTTAGAGAGGGAAAAAAACATCTGTGTATCATACCTGCAGTTCAATTCACATATTCACAGATAGTATTCTAAGGCTTCATTGTTTCATTTATTTCAAAACCAATGAGAATTGTTTAACCTTATTCTATTCTTAAACTTCAAACACACAATGAAAAAGGCAAGATTTACCATAGCTTAGGGGGCGTTTCTCAGCCTTGACATTGCAGAACTCTCATTGGGTTGATAGAACTACTGACCCCATTGTTTCATTCAAAAATATTTAATATATTTTACATATATATTCATATTTTTTAATATCTTTTCAGTCTTGTGTAAAGACAGAAAGGCTATCCTTCATATCCAGATAATGCAAGGCAGTGTTCTGTGCATGCCAGAGATCCAGAGAACTAATCTGATATGTCCACGCTATATAGCTGTGTTGTAGAAAACTGATTTTATTTTAGTAAGAGTATTTTCAGGTACGTAGTCATTGCTTAAAATTGTTCAGAGAAATAGTTTCAGTTTCCAAGATCTCATGAAACTACTTAATTATTCTTCTTTCAAAATGATATAGTTATTCTATGTCTAGGAGTACCATTTCTCTCATTTAGGACTGGAAGAATGTGCTGGATTGCCTTTGCAAATGAATAATACTTTAAAAATAAAGAAAAACATTTGCTATTCCGAAATAGTAACTCCTAGAAATTGCTGCAGTGAAAAAACAATAATCATCCCCCTTTCCCATCCTCCTTAAAACAACTGTAGCTTCCTTATGATAAACTGTTCCAGGAATCTCTTGAAAATGTAACAGACCTAAAATCTTGCTTCACTTCTCTCAAATATCCTCACCTACATTCCTCTCAAACGATATTTATGCAAAGACCTGACACACAGGATTTCTCTCCTCATCTTCTAAGTTTAACAAATGTAAATATCAAATATATTACTACTTTTTCATAAATGATTGATTTTGTGTTCAATAATTTGCTCAAACAGGTCCATACAATATGTTGACATTTCTTTATTAGTAATATATATGATACAACACTAGCATTCCTATAACAGAATTTTTGTATTATAACCTTGCAGAAGGTTTCACAAGATGTTTGAAAAGTACAGTCCTCTGTGCTTTCTCATCTTACAGCTTCACATGAGCAGATCCTTTCTTCCTTTTTTTTCTTTTGCTTTTCTGACAAGCGTAATATCTCAGTTATTTTTTGTTTGGTTTTAATTTTATTTGTTTTATCGTGACATTGTCAGAATTCATACATTTGAGCCCCAGATTGTATCTGTAGGAGGCATGGTTCTAGATCACTGGCTTGATCTGCAGAACAATCTAAATAGTCATTATTTCTTTCTTTAAAATTATCCTATCGTGTTGCAGTGGCTATTGGTGTTTCATGATTTTTAGCTGCTGTCAGAGGGGACTACATAAAAATATGTCATCTTTGTTTATGCATGAAGAAAACATTTATGTTCTTTCTGGAAAGTAGCTTTGCAGGAAAGGACCTGGGGGTCCCAGTGGATACCACGTTAAGCATGAGTCAGGAATATGCCTTTGCACTGAAAAAGACTGACAGTGCACTGGGGCTGTTCAGCCTGGAGAAGAGGACACTCAAGGGGGATCTTATTAATGTATACAAACACATGGTGGGAGAGAGTGAAGGAGGTGGAATCAGACATTTCTCAGAGGTAGCCAATGACAAAATACCAAGGGGACAAACAGAAATAAAGGAAAATTTGCTTTAACATAAGAAAAAACTTTTTTACTCTGGGAGTGATCAAAATCTGAAATAGGTTGTCCAGGGAGTCTGTCGAGTTTACGTCCTTGGAGATACTCAAAACAAAACAGACCACAGCCCTGAACAACCTACTTTAGCTACACCTGCTTTCAGAAGGGTGTTGGACTACAGAGTCTTCAGAGGTCCCTCTTAATCTCAGCAATTCTCTCTTTCTGTAAAAGATTTCTAAGGCATTTTTAGTTCTGTAGTTTTAATGTTGGAAGAACTTCACCCTTTAACTCAATTAACATGATGCTTCTTGATGAAAGCATGTCCCATAGGATTTCTTTTCCAACTTATTACTGTCTTCAATGAACTTATGTTCTATGTGAGTTAACACTGTAACTATTAAGTGTACACATGGATTGTTCTCTGAAACCTAAAAAAGTTTTACTATTATTTTTTTAAATGCTTCACTAGCTGATATTATTTCAGAAATAGACACGTATGTATCTGTTGATGTATAGTTCATTTGATTCTCCAGCTATTCTAACTTATCAACTTTGTTCTTCTCGTGTTTTCAGTAAAAGGGGTGTTAACAGAGAGCTCCAAATATCCCTGTCTCTGTATGTCCTTGTTAAAAGGTATTTCTATTTGCATGTATGACCAACGAGCTAACCCATGAAGTGTGTTTTCTCTGGTTATGATACTCTTAATGAACAGTAGCGAGAATCTGAGTCTGCAAAGGATTCTTGTGAGATCTGATGGAGCGATAGAATAGCGACTTGAAGACTCAGAGACATACTCCTAGGACCTCACAATTGTGTCAGAATAAGCTCTTTTTTTTTCTTCTGGATGTCTATACATTCACCTTCAGACTTTGAGTGTTCAGTTTAATAAGCATACTAAAAAAACCCTCAAAGTTGTAGTATCCTTATTTAGGTGCAATACATTTCTAGAGTCTTCTTTTCCACCGTGTGCAATGAAAATACCTCTTTCTGAACTACTGAAGGTTTCATACACATGTAGAAATACAAGTTCTCGCTTGTCAGTTCCCAGTAAGATTTCCACGTGAAAATTGTTTGTGGTGGTGTGCCGTTCTGTGTGTTCTCATTTATTTGTACGGTTCTGCTTATTTAATGAGTGTAAAATTACATATTTTTGATTTAATGCTCTTGTATCACAACTAAAAAACTCCCCTTCCTCAGGAATTTATTGGTCACTTCTAATCTAAGATCTTATTTGCTTGTTGCCACGTCTTAGGTGAATAAGGAAGCTAGATTGATGTCAGGATTATATAGGGATAATACAGAATCACAGAAACACAGAATGGTAAGTGTTGAAAGGGACTTCTGGAGATCATCTCTTCTAATCCCCCTATGAAAGCAGGTTGACCTACAGCAGATTGCAGAGGAACATGTCCAGGTGGGTTTTGAATACTTACAAAGAAGGAGACTTGACAACTTCCCTGGGAAACTAGTTGCAGTGTTCTGTTACCCTTGTAGTACAGAAGACTTTTCTCATGTTGAGATGGAACTTCCTGTGTTCCATGTTGTGTCTGTTTCCCCTTGTTCTGTCACTGGGAACCACTGAAAAGAGTGTGACAACCATCCTTTTGACATCTGCCCTTTTCCAGGCTAAACAGATCCAGATCTCCCAGCTTTCCTTATGAAACAGATGCTTCAGAAAACTTCACCTTTTGAGGGTTGGAGGTGAGGCTAAATGGACTGTAGTTTTCTGGATCTTCCTTGCCATTTTTGAAGGTTAGTGTGACATTGGCTTTTCTTCCGTCCTTGGGTACCTCTCCTGCTCTCCAATGTCTTTAAAAGATAACAGAGACCAGCTTAGCAATAACATCTGCCAGCTCCCTCAGCACTCATGGGTGCTTCCCAGCAGGGCTCAGGGATTTGTGGGCGTCCAGTTTGCCTATATGATCTCTAACCTCATCCTCCCCGATCAAGGGACAACATTCCTTTCTCCAGAGTTTCTCTCTTTCCGCCAG
This sequence comes from Tapera naevia, assembly GCA_033556795.1. Classification (NCBI taxonomy): domain Eukaryota; kingdom Metazoa; phylum Chordata; class Aves; order Cuculiformes; family Neomorphidae; genus Tapera; species Tapera naevia. Next base: position 6,128,948 of record JAUMJJ010000014.1, read on the forward strand.
GGTTTGGGACTCCTGATGGCCAGCCATAGCAGTAAAGACTGAAATAAAGAATACATTCAGTAACTCCGCCTTCTCTGTATACTCTGTCACCATGGTACCCACCTCATTCAGCAGTGGGCCCACATTTTTCCTAGTCTTCTTTTTGCTACTGATATACTTCAAGAAGCTCTTCTTGATATGATTTTCCAGATTTAATTCCTGGTGGGTCTTAACCTTCCTCATTGCTTCCCCGCATATATGAGATATCAGACAATACTCTATGACAGATTCTACTTGTCTGCAAGAAATGAGATGAACAACTGTAAAAAAAAAAATAAAAGGGTGACTAAAACAAAAGATGATGTTGGTCCTTGGAGTAACAACTTGTTATACATAAGTGTTCCAGTAGGGGAAAAATGCAGTAGGAACATCCCTGATGTCGATAGGAAGGTAACCTGTGATGGAAAGATTTTCTTTGGCCACTTTCCAGGACAAACCTGGAACGACTGAAAGTTTTTGTTTTACCAGTATAATGCCACAGCACAAGGGTGACACATAATCTATGTCTTAAAGTCTGATACATTTTCATTGCAGCAAACTGCATACTCATTGGCAGCTCTGCAACATATTAATATCCTGATTATCTTGCGGTTCGTGACTTTGTAAAACTCAAAGCTGAATTAAAGCCCTCTTGCTGGAAATCTCAAATCATCACTGAAGTTTCAAAAATAATAAAATGTACTGTTTAAGAAGAGGACAGTGAAGTATATCAATACAGTCTGATTGAAGACATGAAAGATATCATTAGAATGAGCAAACTTGCACATAGTCTACAAATAAATCGTTATGATTAAAAAAAAGAAAGTTCAGGATACATATTCTAGACTTTAAAAAGCCGGAAAGTTAAAGAAAAAATATAGCTTTTGGGTTTGCTTCTCTTGTTTCTGTACTTTTCTGTCCCTTTTGGTGTTTTAATATAAATCATGATTTTAGCCCATCCTTTTTGTTATGGTTATATATAGTATCAATTACTTTCTTTGCTGTTTTAAAGTGTATATTCTTAATGTAAGGTGGCTAAATGGTTTAGTACACATCCCATAGATAAATATAGTAAAATTCAATAGTACTTGTAGCCATAAGCTGAATCACTACTTTTGGCAAACTGAATAAGTTTTGGCAAGTAAAATAAATGTAAAGCCCCCAAAATTAAATTAAGCTTTTGTATTACTATTAGAGTGACTATATCATTATCACATGCAATACAGTGTTTTTTGAAAACATATTCAGTTTATATTTTATTTTTCAAAAATCCTGATTTAAAAAGAACAAAAAATCCAAACAATATTTTGCTGAATGCAACACTTTCTGGAAGAGCCCACTGTAATTTTAATGTACGGAAACAAAGTTAAAAATCAAAATACTTTCACATTTTATATGAAAATTCAAAATTATCTGTGAAAAATTCTATCTGCATTTAAGTGAAAAGAACAGCTAACAGAAAATCTTTCTTCAGTATTTTCTTCTGAGCTAGTAAAACTGGGTGATCCAAATGCACTCTCAGATTCATAGTTTCTTTAAGACTTTGATCTAAATTTGTACTTCATCTTATACAGGGGTGGTAGATGGGTTATTTTGGTAACTAAAGGAAGTTCTGACTTGTGTAATGCTATATTAATTAGCCAAACTAGCTTTTCTTATTCCCTTATCCTGTGTTTACTTTCTTGTTCCGATTTTGTGTCTCTAAGTCATCCCCATTTTGCTGAAGACTGTGAAGAATGATTTTTACACTGGCAGATTTTTATGCTTTAAATAAATTTTTAATAACTTCTTTGTGAGTTCTATCCTAACACAATATCTTTACTAATTGTATTAATATTGGATTTCATAGTTTTTATGATAGACTACAAAGAAACTTCAAAGCATTTAAGTGATATTTCTTTGTAAAAATTCTAAACATGGATGAGTTATGATTTAAGTGTAATAAAATCATTACTTGGAACAAGCAGCAGGAATACAGGACATAGTTGAAGAATGTTGATGATTTTTGTGACTTTCAGATGATTGCAGCTGTTTTGAAATTACTGCAGACATCCAGAACTTTTAATGAGTTTCCATATCAAAACTAACACTTTTATTTAATGTTGGAATGAAAAGATGACAAATAATAGTGAAAGTGTGATAAGTCATTGTTCTCCCTAACAAGTGAGAAACTTGTGATCACTCCATGAATTTTTCAAGAGGTCTTCAGATGCTATATACATTGCAGTATTTCAGACACATGGACATTATCAAGACAAGAGCTGAATTTATAATTACTTTATTTCAGCAGAAACTAAAACAAGCAAATATGTTCATATATGGCTTTCAAACATAGTAGACGTTGTTTACCTAAATCAAGATACTAGTTCTCTCACCTGAGGTTGAATACCTTACCTGTTTATTTCCTTGAAAACTGGTGTTTAGACGTAGTGATTATGTTTAGATCGATGTTAAGATCCTGCTTGAAAAACCCACTGAAGAGGTTAATCATAACTCAGGTGTTCAGTGAAGGTAAGTCTTTAGCATAAAATAAAGCAAATCTGAATAGTTTGGAACGTAATGATAACGAAATTACAACAGGAACAATAAATATTTCTGGAATCAGATGTAAGATGTCATAGACGATAAATAAACCTTAATTACAACTAAACTGAAAAATAAATATTTTCTTCTGTGTGGACCAGTAAGAGTCCGAGAACAAATCAATAATATTTACTTTCACAATTGCAACAATAAAATTTATTTTCTAATGGAAATGTTGTCTTTTTACCTTTATTCTTTTAATAACATCTGGTGAATCTTTACATTACAGTACTTCCCCATACTTATTTCTGGAAATCACTTTCATTATCTTATCCTTACGTCTTCCAGATTCTTCAAAACCTGCTGTTAAATTAATGAGAAAATGCATGCAATTCTTTCTTTCGTCTGGGAAATGCATACGTGCGATCCTCAAATATATAAAACTTACTGCAGCCTTTTAAAGATGTCAGAACACTATAAACAAGCATTACAAACTTCTGTTCAATGTTAGACATGATTGATACACACCTATGCCCAAACCTAACTAAAGGTCAGCGGTACAAATTACAAAGCAATACAGGAATAGTTAATGATAGCAAATTCAGTGGAATTATTTTGCTTATTTTTTAAAAAACTTTTTATCATGCTTTATTTACTTAAATTAATTTACAAATGTCACCTGTCTCCAAATCAAAGAAAAGGAGATAGTGTGTTGTAAACAGACATTAAGTATATAGGATTTGTCTGATCCTGATACAGCTTTGTATGCAAACTCCTGCTTAATTTTAAATCTTCGGGATTTATCACAAAAATATTTTAGCTTCTTTTGTGGAAATAACCAGACCCACACACTAAAATATATTTTCAATAAAACTTTCCAAATATATTTTTATTTCAGCATATTTTCCACATATTTATCTATAAATTTAATGATTCAGCATTCTGAAGCGAAAAAAAATCCTTTACATGGTTATTTGATTGCTGATTGAAATTATGGCAGGTATTTAGTAAATGAGCAACACATCAGATGAATTTATGACCTTGGAGAAGTAAAAGATGGTAAAATGTGAAGATCAATTATGAAGTTGTAAAAAGCTATTGCCCTTGGCTTTCTGGAGAAAAGTAATGGTGTTAAAACAATTGAATTTCAAATAAAATAAAATGCTGAGTGCAAAATGAAATTTTTAAAGTCTAAGCTCTGTAGCACTCAACTATTTTTGATTTTGCATCCATCTCTGAATTTAATACATATTTATAGGATTCTCAATCATGAACTATTCTAATTGTTTTGAAAATATGATCATGAACTGGTGTGCAATACTGTATTAGCAAGGAGAAGCTTATGGTAAAATTCCTGTTTATACTTGAAATTAAAAATAAAAGCAGAAACACCATGAGATAATTTGATAACTAAGAGTATCAGTTAAGTATCTGTAAGTATTTAAATTGTTTTCTCATTTTCCTTTTTTTCCTTTGTACTTTGGAGAGTTCAAGCCTGTTAACGAAAATATATTTTGTGTATACTTTCTACTTACATAAAATCACAGCATACTCTGTATTTTAAAATATTTATAGAGACTTAGCTAGGGTAGTCATCTTCACAAATCTGTATCTAGAACTTCAGCTTAAATGAGTTGAGCTACTTTGATTTACAGCAGCTGTAGATGTGATTCAGAAAATGCTTTATAAAGTTCCATTTTACGTAGAGGACTTTTCTATCAAGGTATTTTAATAGGAACTGAGGGATGCAGTAATAAAAGCATAGTGAGTATACCTCACTACTTCATATTTAATTTATACGATCCTGTTTTCCTCATATTATGTCAGTTTTACTGTAACTTCTCTGAAATTTCTCATGTGTGGGAAAAAAAAAAAAAAGATTAATTTTTTGGAAAACTGGGAACCAGCAGGATAAACAATTCAGTTCTGTGTCTATTCATGTTTTTCTCTCAGATAAAGCTTTTTTTATTAATATTATTCAGAATTGAGCAATGTTAACCTTGAACTGTTTGCAGAAGGGTAGCCATGTAATGACTATAATGTGTGGCCTCAGAAGAATGAGGAAACGGTGGGAAAATGCTTGTATCTGAAGTAGCAGATAATGATTTTCTGCTTAACTCCAGTGACAAGTTCGGCTGATAATAATTTTCTTATACTGGAAATAAAGGAGCAAAAGGGAGCAAGACAGTTCATAGGTTCTCACTTGTCCCTTAGTACAAATAAACTGGTGTTTTGGAGATCAGAGCTAAGGTCTCTAATGCAATGAATTGATGCCTGTCCTCAGTAAACTAGGACCTAATCTGGGAAATATTAAGAGGACACTAAGAAACCAGAAACACTTCTATGTCAGTGTTGATTATACTTGTATTGATATACTTAAGGATTTATTTCTTTAGTAGATAGAGGGTAGAAAGTAAAACTTCAGTTCCTGTTGTTAAACTCAGATTCATATATATATATATACACATACATGTACACAAAAACACACATACATATACCTTGAGTTTGATGTGGCTTAGCCAAGACCTGCAGCCCACAGCCACAGCATCGGCTTTTCTGTTTACCAGTTAGTGCAGCAGTGTCAAACTCATGACTTGCCAGCTGAATCTGGCTCTCCACCTTCTTTTATCTGTCCCGACACCTTGTTTCCACCCGGCTGCAGCGCCGAGCTCCTTGCCCCTGTGCTCCCGACAGCACGCTGGTCACTTGTGATGCGTGTGTGACATGCATTACACTGCAGGGGCAGAAGTTGGAGCAGGAGAGTGGTGGGAACAGTGAGTCTGACACGCCTGAGTTAGTGATTATACTTTTAGAATAATTCTGTAACTAGGAGTTTGCAAGAGTTGTACAATTCCTATTGTAACTCTGTTACTTCGTCCTTTTTAGATTCTTGCTGTGCTACTAAATATAAAAAATAGAGCCAGCTAGGCTCACCTAGGTGAGCCTAGCCTAGCTAGCCACACCTGAGGGTTTGCCATGAAGTTCATATTCAAATTATTGAAAAAAATTCAAACTGCTAAGTAATGATGTCATGTAGAGAATCAAGCAGCAGTCTTAATGTTTCTGAACAGTCCATAAAAGAATGAAAGCAAACTCCTGCATCCATGCATGTCAACAAAGTGTCACAAATAATAACATATCAATCCAAGCTGTGACTTCTGTAATGTTTTTACTTATGAATAATATGCATTTTAATAAAAATTTTTCAAGTTGTAATAAATTAATATTGACTTAATTACTGTAGTACTAATTGAAAGCTCTGGAGCAGCTACATAGCATAGATATTGTGTATGTGCAGGGAAGAGATGAAATACAGGTTGCTTTCTGCTGTATTACATGCCTAAACTATGTTGTTTTAAGTGGAAACTTGCTTTCAGTTTCTTTCTTTTGATGGTCAGCATTTGATCACAAAAAAGAGTTTAGGTCTCCAATTAACTTTTGATTCTGTAAATTACTTGGGTTCCTGGTGTAGAAGGGTTAAGCAATTAATAACATGAAGTATTAGTGCATATGCACTGTAATATAAAATGATATGACTGTAAAACTTAGTCCAGCTGCCAAGAAATAAGTTTTTTTGCTTTCTAAAGTCTTGTCTAACAGGATAAATTAGGGGAATCTGATTCTTAAAGATGTTGTATTTAACCATGAAATTTAGACCTTTTAATTTATTGCTTTTCCTCTCCTTACTGTTTTCTAAAGTTGAGAAATCTATCAAAATGTAATGTTTTCTGCTTTAATACGCTAAGATCTAAGTGTCTCTTTTACTCTCTTTGAAGACTGGGATGAGGAACTACATTGTTTTCAACAACCTTGATGTCAATGCCGAAAAAAGGAAGCTACACAACAAATCCAGGCTGGCCTTCCCAAGTCTACAAGAAAAAAAACAAATCAGCAATAAAATTATAAAAAGATAGAAAAGAAGCCCACTGCAAGTATATGTACATAAACACACTCTTTTCCAGCTTAACCAAGTGAGTCTCCTGATATGTCTTCTCATCTTCCTGAGTATAGGGATGTACTGTTTGTAGATTTCAATGATGCTTTCCTGAAAGACCTGACAGATTTCCTGAGGTCCTTTACCGGCATCTGGTCTGATCCTAACCCACAAGGTCTCACCCAGCCTCTCAACATACCCCACAAAGCTGTTTATTATGTTCGAGCTGCTCCTTCATGAAAGGGAACATCCCGCTTGTCTTCCCTAACCATCTTTCCTAAAGGCAGTTGGACTCTCAGATGAACATTACTTATTCTGTTTCCAGAGCTATGTGCATTCATTACATACACTTGAGTGGGGACTCTTTTCAACGTTTTTCATACTTTTACAGTTTCTACAGTTCACATAAAATAATATAATAATATTTTGAAGAATTATACTTCCAGGTCTCAGATAACAAATATATTAATTGTTTCAGATAGAATAGAAGATATTATGCTGAACCAAAGATTTGTTGCAGCATTTAGTCTTCGTATAACACTCTAAAACTATAAATATCTAAATACGCACAGAGGTCAGAAAGAGCTCACCACTGAAGTCCAAGGGACAATTCTTTGCCAAAAAATACTCATCTAGATCAATTAATGAATTAAGCAAAAAAACCAAATTCAGATCTTATTGCTCTCTGAGGTGTGCCATTTTTTTTACACTGTCTTATCATCTTTCTAAAATATCAACATAAAATAAAAGGCTTTTATTTTCTGCTGCTATTTAAATGGGTTAATAAAAAAAAACATAGTCTAACGCCTAGTAATTCTTTAAAATTTTCATTCCAAGAAGTGTGTTTCTTTTACTGTTACCCTTATAGGTAATGCAAAGAAAAGTGGAAAGATGACAAAAAGATGGTACGTTATGCAATAAGAATGCAATTTTCTCCAGCTATGCTCCCTCAAGGGCATTAGTAATTTATCTACTCATTTACCTTTGCTTAGAATGTATTCTGTAGTTTTATCTGAAAATATAGGAAAATATCAGTTACAGGACTATGAATTCTACATGGTCAAATGATTTATTGCTTTATCATCCAGAAAGACCTAATAATAGCTGAAATAAGGAAGACTTTGAAATAAGTAAGATATTAAATTGTTTCACCATATGCTCATAATCATTATTTTCTTGTTGAGGGTCATTGTATAGCTACCTTTGAAAGAAAGAAAAAAACAGCATAGGCTTCTCTGTTAATTGGTGCTCTGCAAGTAAAAAGCAATTAGCACAGAATATTTTGAAATTTGTGTTACAGCTAACCAATGCATTATAATGCTTGGGTTTGCTGGATAATAAAGTACTTTTTAAAGAAACAAAACTAACAAACAGATGACAAAAGAAGAAAATAAACTAAAGGTAAAAAATAAGCTGGAGAATAGAAATCAATAAACAAATGAGAAAGGATTAAGAAAATGAGCATTTTAAAGAAGATTAACACTAAAAATAATGCTTTTATTAATAATTATTTTAAAAGTTCTCATTTTTACTTTCTTTTACTATTATCTGATGTTTCCTTTAAAAATCTGAAGTAGCAATTCATGTACTTTCCAGATGTCATGTCTTGTAAATTCACTGTCTTTCTATTTCCATAGGGAATTTTTTAGCTAAAATGAAAGTAGTTACAACCCAAAATAATTTAAAACAGTTTTGATAAAAAGAACAGGTTCATGAAACGTAAATAAAGTAAGCCATATTTAAAGAAAACAAACAATACATAAAATAGAATGTCCTGATAGCATAGAGGTGGTTATCCTAAACTGCTTCTACTTTTAAACAACTTTGAATTCTTAAATTACACTGACTGTAAACACAGTAGTGAAAAATATCCCTTGATTGGATTTATTGCTTAACCAATCTTTCGACACTAGCTCTGGTGCTTCTGATCTGTGAATGGTCTGTAGAGATTTAAGAATGTCAAATTTAAAGAAATGATAGACTGCATATTTGCTGTTTACTGCTATTATACACTTTAACAGGTACACTTGGTTCACAAGTCTTTGAAAGGTTAAATGTTAATGTCAGATAGCACTGTAGATTGGTAAAACAGGTAGATCCCTGATGCAACTATTCGTTATATTTCCTTGTCTGAAACAGCATCAATATACAAAGTACTTTCAATTGTTCATATTTGTAGCTGTGATTTCTGAGTACAGTCAACTCCGAATACTGAAGCTACTGAAATGAATTCTGGAACTTGCTGTACATCAGAAAATCAGTGAGTAAATTGTGGTCCAGATTTTTCTTTCTTATCATCTGTCAGATGCAGGGTGGGAGCAGATCAAGGATCCTACCAAATAAGATGAAACTACAACACAAATCTTTGTGTTTCTTTGTGTTCTGATCATTTCATTATTTGCCACTGTCTGTGTTTTATGGGCAAAATAGAAGTTATGTCATACTGATTATGTTAAGTCACAGAGATGAAAACATTCCAAATGGGTATGCTTGGAGACTCATGACAAGACTGTCTGCAAAAGAGAGCAGTTGGCAAGAGGAAGCAACCCGCAATGAATAATTGCATCTGATAAAATAGCTAGATTGGGTGGTGGTATAACACTCATATCAGCTAAGTAACACCTGGGATATGATGGAGGCCTCACAGCCTGGTGTTCCTTCAGTTAAGAGCACAAACATCACCAAAAACAGTACTGGAGTCCCGCTTCTGACGACAAAAGCAGCCTTGGCAAGTACCAATCAACACATAGTGACTTAGTCCCATCTTGTCAAAGAGGTGCCAAAAGATTTGCAAAAGGTAAAAAATTGATATCTGAAAACTCTTTCTTTGGGAGAGAGGAAAAAATGACCACCTTACCAAACAGCTGGGTCGATGGGCCTGGACCTCTCTTTCTCCATCAAGAAGAAATGTCTTTTGGGTAAGAAATGCATGCCTCTGACTCTGTCAGATGTTTTTCGCAGGAAAATAACTACTAACTCTCTTTTTTTAATTATTACTTTATATACATATATATACTAAGTTTTAACTAGTTATAAGTGTTTAAGTGCTAACTGCTAATGCAGGAAGTGAATTTATCAATGGCAATCTCTAATTTGTTTTAATCTGTTACTTGAATTACGTTGTTTGCTGCTTCCAGCACTGCAAAATTATCTTTCTGACAGGCATTGAGGCAAACGCTGCTGGCCTCCCACTTGAGCCACATGTATTAACTCTGTGTGTACCAGTCTCTAAGGAAATTCTCACAGATAAATGGGTTCTGACCTGTGGTAAAAAAAAGCACACACGCACAATCATTTTATGATAAGCCGTCCACCAAGTCTGGGACTAGAAATGGATTCAGCCGACCTAGGCCCCTCTCTGAGGGATGCTTAGAAAACAAGAGGATCTAACTTGAATTTCATGACTCGAACGGAGGGAATCCCTTAGCCACCTGTCAGAATCTCACCTGTTTAATGTGACACATGGGTATTAGAAATATACCAGGAGAGCAAAAAAATTTCTATGCATTTGGTACATGATAGACCATGAGATAAATATTTGATACGTACAATGGAAGCATGAGATTGAAAACAATGTCATGGTATGTTATCTGCCATGAAGAGTGATTCATTCTCTCTTCCTTTCCAAGACAGATTAAAATAAAGAACTGCAGACCAAATTTTTTTTAAAAAAAAGGATAAAGGCAAAATATCAATGAATAATTCCACTAGAAAATTTTTTCTTGGTTTTTTTTTTTTTTCACATCCCATTATACAGAAAAATCAGAAATGGCAAATATAGAGGAAAGCTGATCAACAAGAGTTTCAATGAAAGTGAGTTTTCATATTCCCCTGATTCTAATTAAAATGTTGATTTGTTGCACATAATAGAGAGGAACAGTTTTTTTATTCTGTTACTTGGTGTAAATCTGGAGTAAGCATATTGGCTTCAGCAACAACTTCTGGCAACCACTTCAGTCACTAGCGGGGTTCCATCCAGGGGCCAGTACTCTTTATTATTTTCATAAACAACCTGGATATAAGAATCAAGGGTTTACTAATCAAGTTTTCCAATGACACAAAATGGGGGAGCTGCTGACATTCTTGAGGGAGGAGGGACCCTACAGAGGGATCTAGGCAAATTGGAGTGCTGGGCAGTTGCTGAACCACACAAAGTTTAACAAGGTCAAGTGCCAGGTTTTGCACCTGGGACATGGTAACTCTGGATATACATACAGACTGAGGTCTAAGAGGCTGGAGAGAAGCCTTGTGGAGAGTTACCTGGGGTTTCTGGTCAACAACAAGTCGAACATGTGCAAACAGTGTGCCCTGGTAACCAAGAGAGCCAACAATGTCCTGGGGTGCATCAAACACAGTACTTCTAGCCAGTCGAGGTAGGGGATTATCTAGACCTACTCTGCACTGGTGAGGCCCTGCCTTGAATATTGTGTTCAGTTTGGGGCGCTACAGCATAAATAGGACATAAAACTACCGGTGAGTGTCCAAAAGAGGCCACAAAACTGGTGAAAGATATAGAGGAGAAATCATATGAGGAATAGCTGAAGTTACGTGGTCTGTTCAGCCCAAAGAAGAGGAGACTGAGGGGAGACCTCATAACCATCTACTGTTTCCTCACAAAGGAGGGAGGAGCAGCAGGCACTGATCTCTTTTCTCTGGTGACCAATGATAGGACTTGAGGAAATGGCAGGGAGATGTGCCAGGGGAGGTTTAGGTTAGGTATTAGGAACAGGTTCTTCACCCAGAGGGTTGTGGAGCACTGGAACAGCTCCCCAGGGAAGCAGTGGCAGCACCAAGCCTGACAATATTCAAGAAACATTTGGACAACGCCCTCAGTCGCATGGTGTGAATGTTGGGGTTGTCCTATGTAGGAATAGGAGTTGGACTCAATGATCCTTGTGGGTCCCTTCTAACTCAGGTCATTCTATGATTCTATAATTCTATTAACATTATTCTGGATTTACAGTGACATGAATGAAACTTCCTTTTCCTTCCCTCTTTAAAGAATACTTGAGATTTCTTCTAAATATGTCCTAAAGTTAACTTCTGTAATTTCTTCTTGCTCTGTTTAATTTTTTTTCACCATCATTAAAGCTCCCCAAACTCTTTTAAATGTTCTATGATTTCTTTCTCTACTATGTAGTTCTCAGTCACACAGGGATTTAAATCGCCTGTTTTGACCACATTGATTTTGCTGCTTTTTTAACTTTATGAATTTACTTATGCTTACATGGCATTTTCTTTTTTTTTTTCTTCCTAATGTGACCTACCAAGAATAGATTATCCCTTTTCCACTCTTGATTTTTCATGAATTATTGAATTTCATCCATTTTTATTCAACTTGTTTCACATTTCCTTCAAGTCAGCTTTTCTTACAGTGCAATATCTTTGTGTTTGCTGACCTCTCTACAAAGCCCCATCAGCATTTCAAACTTAATGATATTATAATAATAGTATCCTATGTGCTTTCCAGCTTTAACCTTGTTTATCTTTGAGCTGTAGCCTCATTTTCAATTATTTGGCCTTTTTGACCTCATTTGCTGCTTGTTCAACTTACCATGTAAGAAAGAAAAGCTTTCAGAACTGCTTTTGTAGCTTTCTTATTTTTATTTCACTAGTAGTGATTTTATTTCAGTAAAAAAAAACATGAATAAGTACTCTATTGCCATTTTAGACATCTTTTAAATATAAAACTTCATGTATTTTTTCCTTATACTGTTTAGATCTGTCTATAGCAAATACGAAACAAGAAATCATGTTTACTTTTCATTTTTTAACTCAGTTATTTTTTCTTATTATCAGCCAAAACCACTCTAAACATTTAGAAGAATCTCTTCTAGTGGTATTTCTGGCCCCGTGTATACTGTCATGTGCTAGTCTGACAATGAAAGTTAACAGTTACTTGAGAGTTTTCAAGTACAGAGGTACAAGACAGGCATCTCTATCAAGCCTTCATTATGCACACCAGCAATGCTATGCGGCAATTTTAAAAATCTTAAAAAAAAAAAAGGCTACATAGGATATAAAAGTAATACTTAGTCTATTTGCATTCCCAAATCCAGTCCATGTTATTTTGGCACATATTATCTAATCAGCATTCTTTAAATCCCTTATTCTGCATATTTTACTATTTCTCTTACTTGTCTCTTCTGGTATAGTATTCTCTCATGGCTGCAAGTTTTTCTTCTGTATATTGTTACTAAATTTAAATCAAATATTGTTTTCTGATCTACCTCTCCATGTTGAAAACAGTTTATCCTCCTTCTCTTAAAGTAACCTCTTGTGTTTGCAAATACTATCTATCATATATTTCTTCTTTTCTATAGAGTAAATTGTTCTGATTATTCCAATCTTTACATATAGGTCACTTTTTCTGACCTCTGATAATTCTTGTTCCTGTCATTTGTACTTGCTTCTTAAATTTAGTACCAAAAAAAGAGTCAGACAAGCATTCAAACAGAGTAGAGTAATTGTTCCATACCTGAAGACAGACAGAAAGATAAAAACGTGGTATCTGAAATTTTAGTTATCTGAATCCAAGCTGATTTCCTAAGAGGCTAAGTTTACTTCTATTGAAACAGATGTTGTCATTGTAGACATTGCAGAATAAATGGATTCAACTTCACTGTTGGAGTTTAGACAATGTTGCAATGTGATACTGTATATAGCGTTTCAAAAAAATGACACCATTCAACTATATTCAGAAATATAACATCAAGATAATAATAAGTTAAACAATAGCAGACTTGCCCATGACAAACCGTCAGATGACATACAAAGTTTAGAGGAACAGGGTGCTGCTCCCTAAATCTCTTGCTCTGAGATGTGCTGGCTACACTATAGCACACTTGAAGTCTAATAGACATAAACCAGGAGTCCCTGAGATAATAAGAGTCCACGAGGGAGCAACTGTGAAATACCTCAAAGGAATTAAGAGATGTTTCTCTAAGAAGGTGGTACAGCCAATAGCCCAGATGAGGTGCCTCTGCACCGATTCGTACAGCATGGGCAACAAACAGGAGGATCTGGAAGCCACTATGCTGCTAGAAAGCTAGCTGTCATTACTGAAACCTGGTGAGAAGAATCCCGTAATGGGAGTGTGGCTATTGATGGTTACAGGCAGTTCAGAAGGGACAGGGAAGAAAGGAGGAGTGAAGACATTGCCCTCTACATCAAGAAAAGGAAAAAATTTAAAGAACTGTCTCTGAAAAACAGCCATGAGCAGATTGAAAGTTTATGGGTAAGACTAACAGATGGAGACAACAAAGGGAACATTATGGTTGATGTCTTCTCCAGACCTCCTAATCAAGAGAAAATTATTGACAAGACCTTCTTACTCAGCTAGAGGAGTCATCATGCTCACAGACTGTAGTCCTGCTGGGGCACTTCAACAACCAACACATGTGCTGGAAAAGTAGTGCAATGAGCTGTAGGCAATCCAGGAGGGAGCACAGTTCATCGAGGATAATTTCTGAAGCCAGGTAATAGACAGTAAGCTCATCAGTGACATCAAGATTGAAGGCAGCCTGGGCCAAAGTGACCATGTACTGGTGAAATTCACAGTCCTGAAGGATATGGGTCAGGTGAAGACAAAGTCAGGACCCTGAATTTTAGAAAAGAAAGAAAAATTCAAGAAATTGGTCAATAGGAACCCTTGGGAAACAGTCCTCAGGGACAAGGAAGCAAACAGAGATGGCACATCTTTGAGTGTGCTTTCCATAGACCACAACAGCTCTCAGGTCCCACTACAAGAAATCAGGAAGGGAAGGTAAGAGGTCAACATGGCTGAATATGAGCCGGCAGTGTGCCCTGGTGACCAAGGCGGCCAAGAGCATGCTGGCTGGCGTGAGAAATAGAGCAACCAACAGGACTAGGGAACTGATCATCAGCTTGAACTGACTACTCTAGGTCACTGACTACTCCAAAGACATTGAGGTGCTAGACCATGTCCAAAGAACAGCAACAAAGCTGGTGAAGGGTCTAGAGAAGTATTATGAGTATAGAGACTGACTCTACTTCTATTGTTGTCTTAAGCACTGACTGATTCTACTTGTATTGTCTTAAACATTGTCTGACTCTACTTACATTGTTTTCTTTAACAACTTCTTGAGTGCTGTGGTTCCTGCTGGTCTGACTCTGCTGCTGCAGAGGAGGGGGAGGAGGTGCAGCAGCAGGTGCTGCCTCTCCACCTGACTGCCCATGCAGACCCAGAAGTTTCAGGCACAGGCTATTCTGGCAAGGGTCTCTAGAACTGGCAGTGGTCCTGGAGCCCCCATATACAATTCCAGAACCTTCCTAAAGAAGATTTGAGAACTTTCCAATTTGAGAACTTTCACAACAAGACCATTACTCATATGCTAAAGGAGGGTGCATTGAATTCTCACATAAATAGAAGCCCACCAAGAATGCACTTCTCCATGGAACCTGCCTGAAGACGTGCTGCAGAAGAACCGTAGGACCATGTTTTCGAGAGGCCTATGGAGTGGCAACTATTTTCCTCTTACCCTGCTACTCTTATTCCTTTCTCTGTCTCTTTCTCCCTTTCTTCTTTTTTTTCCATGGCAGTACTGTGAATCAGGTCATATCCAGGTTGTGCTGTTTTGTCCAGCTGCTTTGTGGATATCAGGTTGTGATCCGAACAAATTGCGATCTGTATTTTGCAACTTTTGGGAAGTCGCAACTCCGAGTGCACCCTAGTATTTGGTTTGATGTTTTGTCTGTGCCCAAAATATTTATTTGCTGTTTTGACCATGTCCAAAACAAATACCGTATTTTGACCAAACCCAAAATCTTGATTTGCTATTTTGGCTGTGTCCAAAACAAGTACAGATTCAATATTTTGACCATGTCCAAAATATTGGCTTGCTGTTTTGGCTGAGCCCAAAACAAATACTGATTTGCTGTTTCGGCTGTGCCCCAAATAAACATTCTTTGAATTTACCCTGGGAGGTTTGTTAGTCTCTAATTCGCCATTTACACATCAAAGGACCCTTCTATCTCTGAGCAGGTCAGGGGTGGGGGCAGTGGCGGGAACTGGCCCTGACACGGAGGGAATAAGGATTGTTTATCTTGGAGAAAAGGAGGTTAGAGGGACAACTTATCACTCTCTGTAGCTACCTGAAAGGAGGTTGTTGGTCTTTTCTCCCAAGTAACAAGAGTAGGACAAAAGGAAATGGCCTCAAGTTGTGTCAAGAGAGGTTTAGATTGAATGTTAGGAAATATTACTTCACAAAAAGAGTTGGTAAGCACTGGAACAGGCTGCCCCGGGGAAGAGTTTGAGTCACCATCCTGAAGTATTGAAAAGACAAGTAGACGTGGTACTTAGGGACATGGTTTAGTGGTAGAATTGGCACTGTTAGGTTAATGGTTGGGCTCAATTATCTTTTCAAACTAAATGATTCTGTGAGTTGAGACCTGCTGGTCAAACTAAAGGCCAAGAAGGAAATGCATAGGCAGTGAGATCAGGGACACATATGCTGGAAAAAGTATGGGGACGCTGCCCAGTTGTGTAGGGATGGAGTTAGGAAAGCCAAGGAGTGGCTGGAGGTGAACTTGGCAAGGGATGCAAAGAGAAACACATTTCTACCAATATGTCAGCCAGAACAGGAATGTCAAAGAAGATGTATCCTCCCCCTATCCCCTCCATGAGCATGACTGGAAAACTGGTAGAAACAGAAAAAGAGAAGGCTGGGGTACTCAACAACATTTTTGCCTCTATCTTCTCTGGTGATCTCTCTTCCCACATCTCTCAAGAGAATGGACTGCAAGACAGGGAAGAGGGGAGTAAATTACCCCCCCACACACACTGTAAGAGAAGATCAGTATCGTGACCACCTGAGGAACCGGAATTTATGGAGTTCTATGGGACCTGACAAGATGCATCCTAGAGTTCTGACGGAATTTGCTGGTGTAGTTACCAAGCCACTCTCCATGATATATGAAAAGTCATGTCAATCAGATGAAATATGACCGAACAAATAGGAAATATTGCAGTCATTTTTTAAAAGGGTAGAAAGGAGGATCCTGGGAATTACTGACCTCTCGGTGTCACCTCTGTGCCTGGAAAGATCATGGAACAGGTCCTCATAGAAGCTATGCTAAAATATGAGGATAAATTTTTAGCAGAGCTTTTTGCCATAGGACAAGGGGTAATGGATTTACTCTAAAAGAAGATGGATTTAGACTGGGTGTAAGGAAGATATTTTTTATAATGAAAGTTGTGAAACACTGGTGTAGGTTGTCCAGAGAGATGGTAGATGTCCCATCTCTGGAAGTATTCAAAGTCAGTTTAGATGGGGCGCTGAGTAACCTGATCTAGTTGAACACGTCCTTGCACAATGCAGGGGAGTTGGACTGGATGACCTTTGAAGATCCTTTGCAACCCAAACTCTTCTATGATTCTGTGATTCTGAGATCCTGTTCTAAAATATTGGTAGCTAGTAGTACCATGTCTCTAGCTTGCAGAGATAATTCTTATTCTTCCTTTTCAAGTAATTTCCACACTTCACTTTTTAATATCAACTCACTTCTCTTAAGTAAATTCTCCTAAATTGGCTTCTTCAAAGTATTAAATCTCTCCTCTCATCTTACTGGCTTAAAAAACATGAGCAAAAATATTACATAGTTTTTGAGTCATATAGACATTTAAGGCACCCACTGTAGAAGTGAAATCTCAAAGGCAGAGAACTGGTAGGTATTTTCTGGAATTTATTTTACACACAGGTTTGTATCATCACCTTATAACTCTAAGCAGTACCCATTTCTTTCCCATTATTTAAAAAATATCACATGATATAATGTCAATAGAAGTAATTATACAGTTTTCTCATTTCTTTGCTTTCATTTGGATTCTTGCTCATACTTTAAATATTTGTTCCAATAATTTTCTTGGAAATGAAGGTAAATTTATTATTTTTTCACTATTTGTCTTCTCTTTTGTTCCAGTTTGTAGATGAGCGTTTGTTTGTTCTTTTCTACTGTCTTGTAAATGATTTGTTTTAGTTTTCCAAAGATAATCATGCACTTTTCTGAACTTGTCTGATCTAGGTATATAAGTCCCTTGGGTTGTTCACTTGACCAATTCGATCTGAAAATACCTTAATTTTTTTTCTAAAATAGCTGAAGTATTTTGATCACAGACATAAAATCCTCATAAAGTATTAAGCTGGAAACAATAGAGAAATGTTTACAATTCACCTTTTTGTACAATTCTGGCACAAAAAGACCAGTCAAAGTTAAAGTTTCCTGTGTCACTAATGTTGTGGATTAATCTAAGGTTCCTAATTCTATTGGAATACTTAAAAACAGAGTGTTTAAATAGAGTACTTAATGAAAGAAAAAAGTATTGTGGTTGGAAGATGTGTCTGTACAGGGAGAGTGACAAAGATCATGAATTTCAGTTGTTCAGTCAGAAAAACATTCTGTAATATCTCTACTAACATATAGGATGATAATATATTTTTTTATTAAAAAAATACAACTTGTCTAACTCAGGAAAGGTAGGGTCATTTCATGATCCTATTTATGTTTTAAGAGCCAAAGCATGTCTTGTTTTTTCCATATCCTCTCTTTAGCTTAGTCATATTGTTTTAAAACGTATTTTTACACTTCTCTTCAGAACATAATCTAGTGAGTTTCTTGACTTGAATGACTCCAGCTGATTTGTATTTCTAAAAAGACGAACTTATAAGATACTAAGCATATTCTGTATCCTACATGCTTCTATGAAGTATCTCCTGTTTAGTCTATGAGAACCCACTGTGATATTAACACTGGAATGTGACAATATTTTATTAAGAAAAGCCTTTGTAACCAAATATGTGTCTTTTGATTATGGTATTGATTTTGTTGCAAGCTATTTCATACACTATGAAATGGTCTTGTTATCATGGGCTGATTCACTTAAAACTCTCTTTAATGGAATTCAAATTCAGATATTTTTAAGGAGAAAAATATTGGATACAGTAACAAATTTCTTTTCAAAAAATTCTGAGTGATAAATTTTTGTTGAATTATTCCATTAACAACATGTATTGCAAGGATAGGGAAATACTATTTTTTCCACACTTAGTCCAAGATGTAGACAGAATACATGACCGATTTAATATAGAAATTTTAAAAAGTACTTAAGTAATTTCTGATACATGCCTGTAGTGATAGTCATTGACATAAAAAGGACACTACACATGTACAAGATCTCTTAATTATTGAAATAAAAAAAAAAGTAGACAAAAGCTGGCAATAAAGCAGCAAATATAGAAAGATTGAGCATTAAGCACTTAAATGAAAGAGTGTCCTACCAGGTCAGACTACCAGTAAGCATTTTAGAAATAAAAGTAATTTTAATGAGGAGAAATGGAGAATGCAGTTACTGCTGATAAGGATGTACAATACAGTGCAAAATCCGAGTTTAAAAGCATTGGACAAAAAGCAGGCTTAAAGAGAATGATAATCACAACAGGTGTACAATCCAGGATTTGAAGCAACAGCTTTCAAAACACGTTTTATTTTATTTTATTTTCTTCCTCTCTGGCATATTGTGTCAATCTGTCTCAACTGAACAGTTTAATAGAAGGGATATCTTAAAATCATGGGCAACTACTACTCCTCTACTATTAAAGGAGAAACAAGGACCTATAAAGGCTCTTCATGCCATCTGCACACACAGAAAAATTTCAGACACAAGTTTGTTACAAAAAGTAACATTATATACTACCCCTTTCCACCTAAAAATACTGTAACATTCTACAATTGTAAAGCTGTTCATCTTGTGACAATGGTTATCAAATGAAGATTTTGATATGTTTCTAAGCAAATGACAGTTTACACAGTTCAGTGCAAAAGATTTGGCTGAGAAATACAAGAACTGCTTTCCACAAACAAAGCTGATGCTTTCCATTTCAGATTCTTATTTCACGTGCATTGCATCATATTGATTACAGTCCTTTTGATTAATGTTATCAAGTTAGGGTACAGAGCATGACAGTCAACATCTAAGTATGCATCTTGGTCTGTAAAGCACAATACTTGACCACAGAAGGAGAGGTTACAAGTTCTGGGTTAACTTATACTTGAATGGATCATGAGGTATCTTCTGCCAGCTATAGGTAAGAGAAAATGTTTAATATCAGCATGTTTATTAAATAATTTGGAGAGACATGCATAAAAGACTGATTTTATTCTCAGAATTATTATATTTATAAAATGTAAAAATATTGCTAACCTTATTGTAAAGAAAAAGAAAGACATTCCATCCACGGGTGAAGAAGAGAAAAATTTAGAAAATAATGTCTTGATTTTCTTGATTCCAGGAGTCCCAGTGGAGGGGAAAAAATAAAAAAAGCAACTCTAATTTAAATTGCAGAAGGTAAAACCTTATACAAATAAACATGTATAATTTTAACTATGTATTTTCTTTTTTTCAGGTAAATATGTTCTAATAACAAGCATAATTTCTACTGTAGGTATGTTCTGGTTTGAGGTAAAGTAGAATCAGTTTTCTAATATTCCAGTTAAGCCTTGTCTATGTAACTGTATCTTCTAAAAGTTATTTGCATGATTTTCAGTCCGGGTTTCTCCCTAGAATTGATACCACAGGGCACCGGCATGCAGAAAGGCCGTTTCTTATCCTTATTCCTATAAAAACCAAGGCCATACTCAAGCTTGTGGAATACTGTAAGTGAACAGGTGACAAAAAGTGACCCATATATGTCACACTTCTTATACAACTGAGTGATCATGAGGATTAAGCCGTCTTCTTTGATGCATCCAGGGAAGATCTTATCTGTCTTTTTGCTCCTGATCCCAAATCTGTGCCTTCCTAAATCCAGTTCCTGAGTCAATCTCCCTCCTGCCATCAGCGGTGATATAGTCATCAGGGGTGGGTGGGTGGATTTTGTATATTTGTATGTATTTTATTATTTTCTTACTAATACTATTTTCTTTATTATTATTTTTTCATTAAAGCAGTTTTAGTTTAAGTTTCCAACACACAAATCTTTTTCTCCCTTTGATACCTGGGGAAGTAGAGTTGGAACCATCATAACTCTTTGTATTTGGCTTCCAATCAGGCCAGCCTGGGACTAAATCATGACAAGATGTGATGACGGAAATTATATTTGCACAGAGCACTGCCTTTAAGTAAGTTGGAAGCAATTGTTATGAAAGACTTGTTTTATTAGATATTGATCAGCATGAACTGAACTGTGAATAAAGCAGACTTCTGCTAGGTTTGTTGATGATAAGGCATTGCTGAACAAGATGAAGATTACCAAATAGATCATCATTATGCAAGACTCTCTTCAGAGTAATTCTTTGGTGGTCAGTATTTGTGACCAAATACAAGCACCCATGCACTCCCCATGAGCTTCAAACAGGTTCCTATAGGCAATAAAATATGAATATTTCTGAATGGTATGAACTTTACAGATAGAGGCAAACACAGAGTTCCAGAACTATAACTGGATTATGACTTTGGGTAACATTTTCTCTAAATAACTTAATTTTGAACAGTTAGTCTACATATACTCATTCCAAGCAGTAGACTTTTGAAAGAAAGACAAGTATTTGTAGGAAAAACATAATTTTGCTAATTAGCACTGAGTTTAATTTCTTTTTGGTAAATTCCCTACAGATACTCTAGTCCTATGTCCCCTGACAGTGTAAGGACAGAGGTTAGATGTCAGACTCCGTGCACATGAAAGGATGTGTATGCATGCTGATACCCTGCATACAATTTATTTTTATTAATTCTATTTGTACCTGTATGTATGATTCAATATGTGCATATGTATACATATCTACAAAAGGTATGCCTGCAAAAATTGTATAATGAAATTATATATAACTACAAAAACATAGATAGGTAGGCTTTCGATTTCTGTTGTACTCTTTGTACTTAACAGGCAGAATTGTAAAAGAAAAAAATATCTCTTCCTTTTTTTTTTGTCAGAGATTTGTGTAATGATAGGGAAATATGCATTATGAAATGTTGTTTTACCATTTAGGCTAAAAGGAAAAGGAAGGCAGAGGATAGCATCCATTAAAAGTTCAAATTCATTCTTTAAAAAAGATGAAATTACTGGAATTCGACCAGAATAGAGTAAGTTCAATGTAAACAAAGCTGACATTTCTGTAACCAAGATTTACTGATTAAATATTTAGGAAATATTTGTTGTAAAACTCAGACTGAAAATATCGTGTTTGTTTCCACAGACAATAATATGTATTATAATAAATTTTTCAGGAGAATAGATTAGGAATCATGAAAATGTCAGCTAATTTACCAAATCAATGCAGATGGCATCGTTCCTTCACCATCTCTTACAAGTTTATTTAAAACAGCAGCAACAAAAAAAACCCAAGGATTGATTTATTGAAATTGGAAAGAGGCATAGGTCTTGATTGTATGCATTTCTCAGGGATACATATACTTTATTGTAAGTCTATGAGAGAAGATGAAATCACAGACACAAAAATGTATTAATTTACACCACAGCTGAATTCAGTCTGCATGCTTTTACTCACAAGATCATAATAAACTTGATGTACAGTACTTGCATATCTATACCTACCAGATCTGATATAAACTGACAATTGTTATTTTTATAGGGAACGATTATTGAATGTAATCTGTCACCAGAAACAATACTGAACCGATTAATCAAATAATTTCTTAATTTTATTTTATGACACAATGGAAGTGAGAAAACTAGCTCTAACCCACTTGCTTATAGAGAATTAATTTAAATATTTATATAAAATTTGTATAATTTCCTTTTCAGAAATGGAGAGAGAGGAAGTGGCACATTCTGTGCTTCATCATGTCTGCAGAGGGTACAGCAGAGTTACAAACAAGATAGACCAGTGCAGTGTCAAATGATTAGAGAGGTTTAATATTATTTCTAAATATGAAAAAATTATGTCAATTAAATGATAGTTGTTTTGAAGTCTCTATGAATTTACTTTGTGATGATGTAGGCACTTTGAGCATGTAGGTATGACTGTATAAGGAAGAACCTACATAATCTTTAGCTGTACCTAAAGCATCTCTATCCGATAGACTGAATAAGGTACAGGCTATATGGTAAAATATAATGTTTGTGTCAATAACTGCATATTGATAGTATTTATATACGGAACTGTTTAATTAATACCTTAGAGATGTTTAAGTGCCTGACTTTAAAACATTCAGAATCTTCTTCTTCTTTAAATGTGAAACAAAGGTTTCACTTTTGAAACCACAAACAAAACCGTGGACTTCCCATCTTCTTTACATTCATGGAAGATTGAGATCGTCAGATGCATTACATATGTATGTATTACAAGAGCTAGTAGAGGAACTCATAGGAATAAGAAGTAGCTAGTGACTCAAGGGAGGGAAGCTAGAGGGGGAAGGCTAACAGAAAATCTTGTCAACTTTTCACAATTTTCTTCTGAGAGGTGAGGAATGGATTTCCATAGTCCTTTCTTACTACAGATTGACTAATTTTACAGCTTTAACAAACCTGCTTGTTTCCCGTTTCTCCTTGTCTTTACCTCCAGTTTGGATTTTTTTTCCTTTTCTATACTAAAACTGTCCCTGATCAGTATCCTTCAAATCAGAGATTCCTTTAACCTTCTCTTTCTTATCTGTGAGACACTGTTTCACTGAGAATAGCTCAAACATTTTTGGCTTAGATTAGTTAGAATGTCCTAAATATCCTACGGATGGGATGTTCTGAGGTTTGGTTGCTGTGACAACAGGAACTGCACTGAGGAACGGAGTGTAATGAAAGTTAGACTCGCTACCCAGAACTGAGTTACCAAAAATCAGCCAATCAGAGTAGACAAGAAGCCACACTTGACCTGTCTGTGTATTCTTTGCCCGGTACTTTAAGGGGTAACCAATACAAAAGTCCCCCATGGACCCACAAAGACCCTTGCTCTACACGTGCAGAGAGAAATCATGCCTCCATCAAGCCTCTCACCTTAGGTGTCTGGTTGCACACCCATCAACTAAGGACTTCTAGGATGCTGTTGGAATCAAGGGTGGTGATGTTTATGTCTCTTTTTCTCTTTTCTTCTCTGCCCCTCTCTTTTGTCCTTTCCTCCTGCAAACATAGCTTCCTAATAGCCACAGACATATCCTAAGACAATATAAATATTAAATAAAACCAATTGTTAAATAGGATCATTGGTATTGTTTCACCATAACTCGAGGCAACTGGGATTTACAAACCTTTGAGACTCCTTTAAAGGGATTTAACATTACCTTATGCCAGTTTCTTTTCTCCAGGCTCTTAATTCTTGCCTCAGCCTACTTTTTTTTATGCAACTGGTACTCTAACTTATATAAATCTTTTCTACTTCTTCTGACCTTTTCCACAGTAATTCTTTCAGGTCCCATGTTTTTCTCCCAGCCAGTTGAGCCTTCTATTGTTTCTAGCTCAAGGTCTAACGTTTTGATAGTGAGTTGATACCAGCTGGTAGGTAGGATACTGCCTGGTCCCTCTCTCTCTCCTCCCTGCAGTGGGATGATTTGCTTTATCTGGGATCTTCACTGACACCCTCTGCCCGAATCCCACCAACTCCATTTTACTTCATTCCTGCTGTAGGTGTGTTGTCCTCTGCTCATCTGGACATTGCCATTTGTCTTCCTGTATGGATCTTGTACTTGACTTGTTATCTTACTCTGTTCAGTTGTCACCAGATGGCTAAGAAAAGCTGTTATGATTACTGCCTCTGCGTAGCTGGTGCAGTCACTGTGCTGTGATCACCTCAGCTCTTGCTCCTGTTCCCTTGTGGGGTGGCTTTATGGTATAGATGGACAAATGAGGTACAGGAAAACATGTCTAAGAAAAAAAATTGTAAAAACCACAGTAAAATAAAATCAATTTGGTAATAGCCACCTACTATTCTGGCTAAAGAAGTTAGAAAAAAGAAAAGTCCATGCAGACTCAGAACTGAGAAAATACAGTGTAAAGTTGTCAGCAGTGATTGCAATGCTGTATTTAAAAGATATGTAGATGTGGCGCTTAGGGACATGGCTTAGTGGTGGACTTCGGAGTGTTAGATTAAAGGTTGAACTCAATGATCTTAAAGCTCCTTCCTAACCTAAATGATTCTGTGATTCTGTGATACACTTACTAACCAGAGCGGCTTTGCCCCACTTCAAATTGTACTATGTGTGTTTGGAGCTGCAGCAACCTTAAATTTCTGTTCTGTAGTGTACATTTCAGATACTTTTCAGTGGCTTTCTCTGTTCTTAGCCACCCACTCAATGAAACTGCTTTAGGCCTGCGAGGTGCTGTTCAACCCGAAAGATCAATATTTTGCATGAATATGTATTGCTGGAGGATTTAAGAAGAATAGTTCTTTTCCTAAAACTGCAGAATCAGGGAACTGACAGTATTGAGAAAGTTGATTGAATTATTTTCAACTGTATTAGTAACATATAGGTTTTTTCTGTTGATGGTTCGTTTGAAAACAGACATTGATTTTGAAAACTATATTTATAATTCTGAATTACTGAGTTGTATTATGCATTGTAGTCTCAGTCTATAGACTGACAGCAAATTATTCAGTACAGTCTAAAGTACTGAGCACACTGAATTTACTCATGTAAAGCCTCATTGGCCCTGATTTTTAAGTCTGGTAATATGAGACACTCATTTGAAAGAAGGCAGAAATTGGGTTTATGATGACTTAACAGTTCTATAGTAGTCAAAAGATGACTCATTCTTTTTGATTTTACAAAATTCTCAGCTGTGCTTTTTTGTCTATCTACATGATTTTATATGTAATGGCTGCCACAATGCCTTCCTAGAACCTAAAAATTAGTTGATTGTACTGTAATTATTGCAGAACATGCTTTTTGAGAAATTATAGAGATATCAGGATTTTATTTGCATTCCAAGAGATGTATATGGGAGAATATTCCTGTATATTTATTTTATAGATGCACAGGAATTTTATACTCTCTCCCATAGTTTCACACTCTCCAGGCTACTATTAGAGTGTCACTTTCTTATCAAGTAGCTAGCTTTGACTGCTCTGATGAGAAAGGCTGTTCAGATACTATAGGGCGGAGTGGTTCTATTTCTATTGTTCATGTCAACCAATGTCAACCAATCAAGAACTTTATGTGCCAGGGATGCCATCCCAGACTATTTTTGCTGTGTAGTCATGAAAAACATACGTGGAACACCCATGCAAACAAACAAATAAAAATCAACCCTAGATCCCACTCTCCAAAAATTACTCCAAATTTTCTCCAAAATTTTCTTTTGAAATACATTGTATAAATACCTTTTGCAGGCTCAGCTTCCTAATTTTTAGTCTTTAGAATGCCAACTTCAGACCTATACAGGAGTGTGAAAAAAATCATCTTACACTGAGATCCAAATCCACACCTATTATCTTCCTATTTCTTCATTCGTTTGACCTTACAGACAGCTAATACACATTATTATATTATGTAATATTGTTCTAATCTTATTATTATAATTTCTGTTGTTACACATAAATAATTGAAATAGAAATAGAGTAACAGAATTATAGAATACAATAAATAATAGTAAAAAATAGAAATATCTGCAAATAACGGAAATATCTGAAATCCGTGTGCTAGACTTATTTACAAACAGAAGAACTTTTCCTCTTATTTATAGAGATCAACTATAATTTCAAAAACCTTCTACTAAAATTTAGAACTAATAGGATGTACTGTATTGTATAATGCAATAACAATAACAAAACACAGTCTAATACCTGTTACAAAATAATTCAATACTACTTTTCAGATATAGAATTTATCTTTTCTGATATCTTCTACCTTGAACACTTGCTGCAATTCTCAAAAATGTTCAGAAAGCAAAATATATCTTCCTTTTTATTTTAACTTCTTTTCTTACTGTATTTCCCTATGGAAGAAATTCTAAACCTCTTTTGTCTTCTTCATTAATTCAGATAAATTACTACTGTGCTTCTTCTACTCCCATGGTTATTTGTTCAGTAATTTTTAAATTTTAAATAATTTTATTGTATTTCATAACCAAATTCCACATTTTTTTGTATGAATTAACTAAATGAATCAAGACTGTGGTGTTATTCAGATTGTATTGAGGATAGCTGTAATTATGTATTTGATTTAAAGAAATTACTCCACTGAGTGAAATTACTACCAACAAAGGATTGTTACGTTTGAGAGTCATGAGTTCTTTAATTGTAAAGACTTGTAAAATCTCAGAGATCTGAGCTTTAGATATCCCTGAAAGGCTCTGCTAACTATTTTCTATATGAAATTTACATATACATGTATCTGATGTTTGCAGGAGTTAAACAATGTAATCCCCAGTAACGATAAATGAAGTTCGATCCTGCTGTTGCGGAATTCTCAGGTCTTATGGTTACTTATTGACTATATTCATGTTGCTGTTTTACATGCAGTATGAAATAATAAGATGTAATTGGTCATGGATGTCTGAAGATGTCTAAGCTTAGGTGTTGTATGTGAGTGTCAGCATGCACCTATGGAGACACTCAGTTCAAGTCAGCTATCTACAACTCACTTACTAGTTTGAACTCCAGTGATCACTATCACATAAGATTTTCTGGGATATCTGCCTGAGCCTCCACTACTGCTTCAGCATTTTACAGGTCTCCCAGTGCCACAGTGCATTTTCCAGGACTTCACTTAGAAATTGCTCTTAAATATAGAAATCTAGGAAATTGGTGATGCTTCTGTCCTCTCAGCATGACATTGCCATTATTTTGTACAATATTTTAATGTAGACTTTGTTACTGGGAGTCAGGAAGTACCTCATGCTTTTTCCCTGTGATGATATGTGTAGTCGAGTTTTGTGAAGAAGGTACCTTTTAAGTAGTTATAGAGATAGTCATGCTGGAAGTAATGCCAATATGGGAAATTTACCGCACCATTATCTGGCTTTCTTTCCTGGAAAGTTAAATTGAAAACAAGATCACAGATATGGTTTGTTGTTTCTATCAAACAGGAATACTCAGAAAAGCTATCAAGATCCTCTATTGAAGCAATTTATATCACTCGCAGTTTTCAACTATTTTCGTGTTATTTCCTACGGGACTACTTAAGTACTTGTATTGAACTAACCGTAGATTTCATTGGAAAAAATAACCAGTAAATTGAGGATACTCATAAATTCCACAAACAATGGAAAAACTGCTGATCATCAAAGAAAATTTTCTTAGTAATTAGTGAGTAACAAACACAAATGAAGTTACATTTTGCAAAGTAGATTAAAACGAAATAACAAAAGTTCTTTGATAAAAAAGGAAAAAAAGGCAGATAGATAGGGATTGTAGCTAGGATATGACCCCTAACTGCAGTTTTCAGTAAGAATAGAACAAAAGCTAAGCAGATGAGAACAACTTTGCAGAAAAAAAAAAAACCACAAAAAAACAAATCCTCCCAAAAAAAATCTCAGGTGAATTGGAACTGAAACCTAATGGTTTAATGAACAACATTTAGGTTTTCTCTGCCATTACCTTCTCAGACATTGAATCAATATTTGTATGATGTCAGCAACCCAGTGACATATTTTTTTAAATAAAAATATCAATTTATGGCAGATGATATTTCGTTGGAAAGGTAGCAAATATTGTACTTTTTTGAAGGAGTAAAAATGATTAATTTGACTTAGATATCATACAAAAGCAATTTTAAAGAAAACAGCATTTAAAAAATACAAGTACATGAGAAATAAATTTAAATGTTTTCTCCAAATATGGTTTTTCCAAAGATATTTTCTAGTACAGTAATCTGATAGCTTTCTTCAGTCAATATATGTCTAATCTATTCAGATTTTAGTTTAACACCACATGGCAAATTATTAGCGACACTGAAGATGATGAGGCCTAAAACTGTAAATTGTATAACTGTCTAAAGGAGAGATGGCAAAAAAATTGTTCTGAAGGAGGGCTATCAGAGTTGCTGGCCTTTTCTTATGGCATTCCTTAAAAACTGTTCTTTGATCATTTTAAAGTGATTGATATTAATGGCTGAATCAAAAAAATTAAGAGTTTGCTAATGAAATATTCTAATTATATGGTGATGTGAGAAGTTATTAATGCAGAACATTAAAATATCAAATGGAAAGATTTGGATCGTCTTAAAGGTTGAATAACAGATTGACAGGTATATATGCAAGTTCTTATAAAGTATGATTTGTAGCTCTTATATGCTTATTGTATATGTTATGCATACTACTACTTTTGTATAATCTAGTCACACATGCATGGTACGAAGAAGAATTCTGAACAGAAAGTTATTAGAAAGAGATCAGTTAGGCTATCTGTGAAAATGGGAACCCAATGTATGAAAAGCAACTGAAAAACTTGGTAGATGAGGAAACACCTTTGGAAAGGTTTCAGTTTTGTATGCTCTATCAAATGTTAATTCAAAACAAAACAAAACAATAACAATCTCGAGTCAAAATCTATAAAATTCAGAGAACAAAATTATAAAAAATAAAATTAAAAACATAAGTAGTTATAAAATCATAGTACTTTCTGGGAAGAAATTAAACAGATTTGGTGTTATCGTAGGTTGAATTTCTGAGAAAACAGAGCAAAACTTTAGATGCTATTAAGATTGCTCTCTCTCTGTTTCTGGAGGTGATGTATGAAAAATGAGTTGATGGATGATTTCAGCAGCACAGGAAGCTTGTTCCAAATATTTTTGGAACTTTATCATATGAAGTAGAATACTTACGTATGTCTAAGAATTGCATCAGAACTATGACATATATGAGTCATGTAATCTAATGAAAAACTGTAGAAATTTGGTAACTTTGGCTTTCAGTGATTCAGTGTTAATTTACGTTTTTCATGTTAGCAGTTTTGAATTCTTGAGACCTTCATGAAATATTGCAGTGTATTCCTGAGATCAAAGCTAGGTTATAGACGTATAATTGCATGATTCATCCTGTCCTGCTTGCCTTTTTGAAGTATAGACCCATTATCTTTCTTCCAGTCTTCTGGAGCTTCCCTAGTGTTCCCAGACTTATTGAAAAATCAATGTCAATTGTCTAGAGAGCTCTCCAGCCAGATTTTTAAAAAATTATTGAATGCAAGACAGATTTAAAAATATCTGGGTTTAGTAGTGGCCACTTAACAACCTTCAGTGTTATTGGGGGGAGTGGGAGGTATTTCATCATCATCATCTGATATGACTATAAAATCTTGACTTTTTCTAAATGCAAAGAGAGATCGTGATTATATTTCTGCTTCTTCTGCGTTATTATTGGCATAGTTATGTGGTTTTCTTATTTTTTTTTTACATATATATTTCTTATATCATTGCTAGGATTTATTGTACTGTTGTGAACTTGCCACGAAAGGTTCCCAGTTTCTGGTTTATACTTATTACAATCAAACTGAATTTTGTCTGATGCTCTGTAATAAAATACTTATTTTTGCAGGAGATTTTACAAAGTTTTAACTTCTATAATGTTACACTGTTTAGCAAAAAAAAACCCCACAGGACCATCCGCCTTTACTTCAGTGTTGTTGTTCTAGAATATTGTAGAAAAATCATTTTCTTACATTTGTTTTGGCTATTGATTCAGGGAATAAATTATTCACAACCCCAATTTTATGAAAATATTACTTCCACTTTATGTCTATGGTTG
This sequence comes from Tapera naevia, assembly GCA_033556795.1. Lineage (NCBI taxonomy): Eukaryota > Metazoa > Chordata > Aves > Cuculiformes > Neomorphidae > Tapera > Tapera naevia. The sequence goes on from JAUMJJ010000014.1 coordinate 6,159,068, forward strand.
TTAAGTAAATTTTCCTTCCCTTCCCTGAAGTATTCCTTTAGATTTCCTTTTTTTCCTCCTCATGAGGTGGTATATATTGGACAAATAGCCTCTTTTTTTTTGAATCTCATTTGAGTCTCTTAATTCTTTAGGATGATTTTAGTAATGCCAAAAACTCTTCTGAGAAACCTGCTGTAGCAGGATTATTTCGAAGTATCTTACTCATGGATTCTTAAGAGAGTGTTCCTGTACTCTTCTTTTCACAGACAATCTATGAAAGATTAATTTAAACAAGTCTTCTTTATTAATGTGTATTTAGAAGCTGCTTCATCTCATCCAAAATCAAATATTTAAAATACGTTGGATGTTTTATGCTTGAGATTGTCTGCTTCTTTCTACTGCCTCTGAGAGCAACCTCAGGTGGACATTTATGTACCTAAATCAGGTGAAACTTACCTTGTTTCTTGGTCACTTTCCTTACTGACAGTGTTGTCATTGCATAGCTTTTCAAGAGTGGATTACAGGTTTGTTCTAGCATAACCTTATTCCAGTCAATTCTCTCATCATGATTTTTGTTTGTCAGCATGTCTCGTATCTTGTTAAAAATTTAGTTCTCGATTATCACAGATTCTCTATCCAAAGCTCTACCAATACTGTGTCTGAAGCAGTTTATATTAGACAAATAGTCCTCTTGATTTGTTGCCATATCAAAGTTCTAACATGATGTATGCTTTGAATATTAGGGTTTTACCTTCTGCAGCGCTCTCTGAGATTTAGATATTATTTTGGTTAAACAAATCCCTTCAGCTAAGTACTTTAAAGAAAAGAGGAAAAGTTATCTCTACTGAAAAGAGCAGTGATATTCAAATTAATTTCTGAATTTCCAGTGACTAATATATGCAAAACTGCAGCTGAAACTAATGATCATGCAATCAAACCCACTTTATCTATCCTTCCATCTCCAGTACCTTATAAATCGTATTTTATCGAATCTGCTTCCTCTAATCCCTTCTAATCCTTAGAGATTTCTTCTTTCAGTTTTCGACCACTGGAATTCCGATCAGTCAATAGACAGGCACCGTTGCCTCACATTTTCATTCTTGTATTATTTTAAATTCTTCTCTTTATTCTTTTAATTGGCCCTTCTTACTTTTCAAACTTTTTCAGGGATGGCATGTAAGTTCTGTGAAACTGCAGTATCACAGAATCATAGAATCATAAGGTTGGAGATCATCAAGTCCAACCGTTCCTGTCCCCTTCCTAAACCATATCCCTAAGAAACTCTTTGAGCCACCTTTTAAACAACTCCAGGGATGGCAACTCAACCACCTCCCCACACAGCCTGTTCCAATGCCTGATCACTCTTTCAGTGAAAACTTTTTTCCTGACATCCAATCTAAACTTCCCCTGGTGGAGCTTGTGGCCGTTTCTTCTCGCCTTATCACTTGTCATTTGCGAGAAGAGACCAGCACCCACCTCACCACAACCACCTTTCAAGTAGTTGTAGACAGCGATGAGGTCTCCCCTCAGCCTCCTCTTCTCTAAGCTAAACAACCCCAGTTCCCTCAGCAGCTCCTCATAGGACTTGTCAAGGCAACATTTTTCAGTGCCTCACCACCCTCATAATGAAGAATTTCTTCCTTATATGTAATCTAAACCTACCCTCTTTCAGTTTACAGCCATTTTCACTTGTCCTTTCCCTATATGCCCTTGTAAAAGCCCTGTTCCAACTTTCTTGTAAGGCCCTTTTAAGTACTCAAAGGCTGCTCTAGGGTCTCCATAGAGCCTTTTCCTCTCCAAGCTAAACAACCCCAACTCTCTCAAACCGAAGTCTCTCTTTTTTCATAGGAGAGGTGCTCCTGCCTTCTGATCATCAACATGGCCTCCTCCTGGACCTGCTCCAACAGGTCTATATCTTTCTTATACTGGAGGCCCTAGAGCTCAACGCAATACTCCAGATGAGGTATCACAAGTACAAAGAAGATGGGGACACATCACTCCTGAGCTTGGAGGAGGTGAACCTTTAATATTAATCAGCTTTCAAACTCTAGCATTACCTTTGCTATGCCAAGAAAAAAAATCATACTTAACAAGGCCCAATAGCAAAATTATGATTTGATAAGTGTTTATAAGGAACTATGAAATCGGTACTATTATTTTTGACAAGAGCTACTGATGTTTTCCTTTTGACTCTTGACTCAAACCACATTGTAAAGAATGACTTCAAGAAAGACTCGTCTTACACACCTGACGGTCAGATTCCAACAATAAATGATATCATAAATTAATTCATATTCTCCCTTGTGCAAGTACTCTGGAAATTCTTTTCACTACCTTTGTATTCTGAGGAAACATTGTGACTCCCAAATACTGGGACAGCCACAAGACCAAGAAAGCCCACATTTTTAGATATTATTTTGCTTTTGTTCCTGCAGGAAATTTTTCTGTTGCACATCATGTTGAAAAATTTTATGGACATGTTTGTCTGCATAAAATGAAAATTCAAATCTTACTCCTTGCTTTACTCCAATTATTGTAATATATCATATTACAACAGCATTCTTTAGAACATTTTCACTTCCCCTAGTAAAACAAACCATTATTTCTATGAGTGTATTTCATCTTAAGTCAGTACCAAAAAAAAAATATCTTTGTAGTTCCTTAAGAAGTAAAAGATATTTTGTCTCACTGTTTATGATAGTGGCCATCCTTAGGTCAGATATCTCTCTCCTGGTCTTAATCAGTTCTTAATGTTTCTTCCCTGAAGGAAATAGTTCCTACATTTTCTGCCAAAGCATGGAATTCTGTAAATTGCCGCTCTGTAGACAATAAATTATTCTTCAGTTACAAGATGTATTTTTGTCTCGTCTTAGGAAGAATGTGTCCAAATAGACTGCTTATGTTGCTAAATTGCAAAGGTCACATTGAAGTTTCACTAAAATGGGACATTCACAAACAATATTTCTTAATTTCATGTAAATACTTCAAATAGGCGAAAACTATGCTGATGGCAAATAAGTCCAGTTCTATTATAGGACTTACTTATACTTATAGGTATTTACTTATAGGACGAGTAAATCAATATTAAATATTTAAAATGTTTAACTATATATTGTGTTGCATTCTGTTCTTAATATGGGGATTTTGTACCCTTTCTATACTTCCTTTGACAATGCGCAGAATTTCTTTTAATATCATACCTTTCAATGAGTTTAGGAACGTGACACAATTTTTGTGATGTTAAAATATTGGTAGCATCACTGTATATTTTATCATCACCTGTGATGTATTACTTGTGATCGCTGTTCTCAGTAATTGGAATATTATAAACTTAGTCTGTTTTGTGGTACTTGCATCCATTCCACCATCCTATGCTGAACATTGTTTTGTTTCATTTTAGTATGACTTCATCTAAAAAGCTGGTTTGTCTTTCTTAGCTTAGTGGTTACCTTTATGTCTCACATTAAATTGTATTGATTCTTTATCTCATCTTACTATTGCAGATCAAAGACCCTTTTCTAAAAAAAATTGAGACTGAGATTTCTAGATCTCATCTCAATACTGTTTAATGTGTCTTATACTGCACAGTGTCAGTATATGACTTTACAAACCTCTAATTTCTTCAAGCAGAATAATTCACTATTTTTCATTTCATACAAGGAAATTTTGCTTTAATTACAATAATGAAATATTTTTTATCACATTTGTTTCAGGTCTCAACCACTGCTCCCTTGCTGGTTAACATGGTATCTATAAAAATCTATCTGGAAAGAAAGTTTCTTAGACTCATTTCAAAACTCTCTTATCTGGCCTTTCTGGTCTAAAGCACAGAATTTGAGGAGTTGTGTACACAACTGATGTGTGCATTAAGCTGAACACACAGAAGGAGATTTACCATTCACTGATATCAAACAGTAGGGTAGATTGTAATCACAGAGTATTCACAGACACTCTGATCTTGCCAGCTCAGCTAGGTGACAAGTAACAGAATGGTTAAACCATGGCACTCAGTAGCTGAATTACTCCAGCTATGATATCTATTTTGAATTAATTAAAAAATAATTGTTGCCCATTCTTTTGAGAATTTTTGTTAAAAATTTTGATGCATTTATTGCTATATTAAGTAGTTTTATGCAAAATATTTTAATTAATTACTTGAATTGGGCAGAAAAGATATGATGACTTGGTTTAAGCATTTGTGTTGTAGACTCAGAACAAGCACTGAGATTTTTTTCTTTGTTTGCTTTTACTCCTTCCCAAATAAAACAGAAACAAACCCACACCATTTATAATCCATCCAATTTGACTAAAAACACCTAAGTACAACTAACAAATATTCCATACACATTTTCTGGGTCATTGCGGTTTTTTTTTTCCTTTAAGAAAAGGGTACAAAGGAGGACCCTGGGAACCACCGACCTAACATGCTTTCTTCTGTGACTGGCAAGATCATGGATTGAATCATCCTAGAAGCTATGCTATAGCACATGGAGGACAGGGAGGTGATTTGAAACGGCCAACGTAGCTTCTCCTAGGCAAAGTCCTATGTGATCAACCTACTGTCTTTCTTCTATGGAGTGACGGCATCAGTGGACATGGGAAAAGCTGTGAATGTTATTTTGTAAAGCCTTTGATGCAATCGTCCACAACTTCCTTCTCTCTAAATTGGAGGGATATTGATTTGATGGGTAGACTGTTCGGTGGATAAGGAATTGGTTATGTGATTCAGATTGTCCCACGATGAGTGATGTCCCTCAGGGGTTCAAACTGGGACCAGTGCTGTTTAATATTTTCATTAATGATATTGACAGAGGGATCAAGTGCACCCTCAGCAAGTTTGTGGATGATACCAAGCTGAGTGGGGCAGCGGTCACACCAGAGGGACGGGATGTCATTCGGAGGGGTCTGGACAAGCTGAAGAAGTAGGCCTGTGTGAACCTTATGAGGTTCAACAAGGCCAAGTGCAAGGTTCTACACCTGGGTCGGAAAAATCTGCAGTTTCCGTACAGGATGGGGGACAAGATTGAGAGCAGCCCTGCAGAGAAGGACTTAGGGGTGCTGGTCAATAAGAAGCTCGACACGAGTCGGCAATGTGCGTTCGCAGCCCAGAAGGCCAACCGTGTCCTGGGCTGTATCAAAGGAAGCATTCCCAGCAGGATGAGAGAGGTGATTCTACCATTCTGCTCCATTCTTGTGAGACTCCGCTTGGAGTATTGTGTCCAGTTCTGGAATCGCCAGAGTAAGAAAGATATGGAATTGTTGGAGCAAGTGAAGATGAGGGTTGCGAAGATGATAAGAGGTTTGGAGCACCTGTGCTATAAGGACAGGATGAGAGAGTTGGTGTTGTTCAGAATGGAGACAAGAAAGCTAGCAGGAGACCTCATAGTTGCCTTCCAGTACCTGAAAGGGACGTGCAAGAATTCTGGGGTGGGACTTTTCACGCGGGGAAGTAGTGATAGGATGAGGGAGAATGGTTTTAAATTGGAAGGGGGAAGATTTGAATTAGACATTGGGAAGAAATTCTTCACAATGAGGGTGGTGAGACACTGGAACAGGTTGCCCAGGGAAGTTGTGGGTGCCTCCTCCCTGGAAGTGTTTAAGGACAGATTGGATGGGGCCTTGAGCAGCCTGGTCTGGTGGGAGGTGTCCCTGCCCTTGGCAGGTAGTTTAGTAGAAATGTTAGTGTTGCATTGACATTTCGACTCGATGATCTTAGAGGTCTTTTCCAACCTTAATGTTTCTATAATTCTGTGATTCTATAATCTTCTCAACATTGTGTTCCCCTGACCTCTTTTCTTATGTCTCATACCGTTTTTCTCCTTAACTTTGATTTAGCTACTTCAGGACTAGTTATGGAGATGTTTACATGAAGCTGCACAAATCCATCCACTGAGAGATTTATTCCATTGTCCACCAAGGAAAATGACTGATATTTAAGATAAAGGATTATATTGACTGCCATGAATAAGAAAAATTTGTCTCTAACTCAAAGATTCTGACAGAAATTTTAAGAGAAAAGTCATAAGAGAGAGATATTATACGGGAGGAGAGAGATATTAATGTTGAATAGATTTGCAGTTCTCTGCTGGGATTAATTATTTTCTTTTTGGCCATCTCCATCTAATCTCAGGCCTATCTTGTGTCTGTCCCTAACCCATATTTAATATCTGACTGAGTGTGCCAGACATCTGGAAGTCCACAAATTGTTCTGGTACTTCCATGTGTCATGTGTCTTTCATCATCACAAACTACTTCTCTAATCTAGTTTCACGTTAGATTAGATTTTAGCCTTTGTAAAAACAAATAATAATAAAAAACAAACACAAAACTAAAACTGAAACCACAAACAAAGAACCTAAAATCAAATAACAAGGATAAACTTCAGTGGTAAATTCTGAAGGAATTCTAAAGTAAGAAAAATTATGGAAGATAAACTGTGCCAAGTGTCCGAGTGACAAGACGCATATTTTGTATATCCCATTAATTCGTAATATTTATAAACAATATATTTACTTTTTTTTTGTGATTGACAAGGTGAAACAAAATGAGAAGCTAAAGAACTTCTTAAAAAAAACAAATAAAATCCAATATAACCCCCTCTCCCGCTAATAGTTCTGTCTTATGAGCATCAGTGTCTTCTTAAGAATTTAGCTAAGGTATTAGTAGAGTTCCAGAAGTTAAAAGCAATTTTTAAAAAGTATAACATTATACACATGAATGCAAAACACATTGTTTTATTAGGACAGATATTAGACTTTGGCAGATCCACTAAAGTTAAATAATTATTTTCTTGAGCCAACATTTTCATAAAGTTATGACATCTGCTTGTTTTTTAATATTTTTATTTTTACATTAATTTTAGTTTAATTGATTAGTGGATCAATGAAGCAATCAATATTAATTAATATGGAAGATTATAATTATGCATTCTAGCCTGATAATGTTAAAACCACAGTCAACAGGCCAGCAGACTGAAGGTTTAGCTAACACTATTCTGCAGACTGCAAAAGGAGATATGACTAAGTTTGTAAACATTTTATATAGTTTATGACTGTAATATTTGTAAAGGTGCCTCAACCCTGATGGAAATGTTCTATTTATTCAAAGTTTAAAATGCAGGAAACTATTGTTCTGTTGCAAAGCAAAACTAATTCATGAAACACATAGGAATCAGAATACATGCTTATCGTAAACCGTTCTGACTTCATGACAGATGACTCTACTACTGAATGCATTCACTGCTTGAAACAATACAGTATCTCTGTTTAGATTTTTTTTCCATAGCAAATGATAGCTGAATAACTCCAGACACCATGTAGCCACTCACTATTCTTCATTAAATTTAATTTGATACATTACACTAGGAGCTGACTTGTTGGCATAGCTTATGCACTTGGAATATTATGTTTAGAAACTAATATCAGCCCCTTACAATGTTTTCCATATACAAAAGGGACCTCCTTGTATCCTGAGTTTAGTATAAACTGATTGAAATAAAAATATTTGTCAGCAACTTACAAAAGTATTGTGGAAGGTGAAAAGCAAAAGCATTCAGAAATTTTAAGTGAATATTTTTATTTCATGGTCATATATGTGAAAACATGGTCATATATGAGTGAACAAAATGGACTTTTCTCTGCTTTTTGATATTTTAATCGCTGAATATGATTAGTTCTCATCATCTAAGAAAAGTGCATTGGGAATTGAGAGAAAAGGATGAGGAAACAAAGGTAGGTGTAATAGATCATATAGAAAGTTATTGCTCATTGCTTTGGAGTGAACAGATAAAATAGAAATCAAATAATCATAAGCATTCCTGGGATCAGAATCTTGGAAATAAGATGGTCGTCAAAGTTGAAATCAATAAGAAGCTGATATGCATATTGAAGAATAAAATTGCATATCCCCTGCAAGGTTATTCTCTAAAGTATTTCTACAGAAATTTCTCCTCTCTTTCATTATCTTATTCATTATAAATATCGTAATAAATTCTGCACCCCAAATTGTGGTTTGAGAAATTTTGTTATTTTTTTTGTGACTTTTTGTTTGTGACCAAAATCAGTATCATAACAGAATCAGCCTTTCTCCCCACCATTATCTTCTTCATTACCTTCTTCACTATCTTCTTTACTGCAATAACTTTGTCCTTCACCAGACTGTTCACTGAGCTGCTTCTGTATACGAAGTCAGTGGAAATCTTCGCAATTTTTGTCTTGCAAAGCTCTTTTTCAGCTCAAAGTGGCAAAATTAACTTGAGGGACAACCAAGGAAAATCTAGAGTACATTGAAACAGGACAAGAAAAGAAAATGGAAAGGACTGAGAAGTCAGGTCCAAGACTAAGAAATTAGATTGATTTAGAATATTTCAGAAGCACAACCTGAGTGAAGGCATTGAGGTGATAAGACATGCACTGTAATTTCAAACTAGGCCTAACTTCTTTTCCTACAGGATAGGTTTGAAACATTACAGCTTTATTTAGAATAGTAACAAAACATTGCTATTATTATTGAGTTATGGTTATAAAGGCACTACTACTCTGAAACAGGATAGTTATATATAAGAATACATGTCTTAATACTGCCTGTATGAGGAAAGGTATCTCCAGAGTAAGTGAAGTTTTTGTAAGTGAAGGAAGGCTAGATCTTGGGAAACTTGAGTATATGTAAATAATTACATATGATGATAAATAATGCACTTATATTCTGTTTCTTTCTAAACTGCAACTATTTCATGATAGGAATGAAGATAATGAAAGTATCGGAGAGAGTTATGGACAAGATTTTCCTCCATCCAGCATTAACACACACAGAAGAAAAGGATGGGATTTCAGTGTGAAGCATTATACTAAAATTCTTAGTATTTTCCTGAAGTTGATACAAAACCATACTGTGAACTATTCCAGGGAAATGTTGCTATGCCAGAATTTGACATACGTTTCCCTTTCTGAGTATCATTCCACGAAAAGTGAGTGGATTGTTCTGTTTGGATTGTTATTGTTAGTTGGTTAACCTTTCTGGTTGTTCTATTTTGTGCTTGATCTGTGTAATTTAAAAAATAAAATGACAAGATTTTGGGGGGAACTCTACAAAAAATTGTGGTTTTCACTCTATATCCTCTCCTTCCTTTGATCACGAATGGTGTCACTTCATTTAGCATAGATGAAAAATATTGTTGGGGGAAAAATAGATCCATACGGATATACCTAATTTTTTTGGATGGTCTGTATCTTCTAATATCTGTTTCATACCTGTTGCAAAACTTGGTGACAGAAATTTCTGATACGTAATAAAAGAAAATATGCTAAATATATATATTTTCTTCTAATCAGAAATAATCTGGATTGGCCCTCAACAGACTTTTAGGAAGAGATTTTGGTTCTTTTGTGAGATAAAGACCTTCAATCCTTCAGCCCCAAACATGTACAAATATATATTAAAAGTACAGTCAACTGATCAGAAACTAATGTCATAGTAAGCGTAAATTTTTACCTTTCTGAGGAATGTTTTTGTGATTTTAATTTCTACAGTACTTATTACTAAAGTCTAGGATAGGTTAAAGTCTAATGAGAAAGAACCAGATTGTATAGAGACTTTCTCTATGCTGGTTGAGAGCTGCCAGAATAATTTCTATAAATATTTATTAAAATGCATTGCAAAGCCATCTAGAAAATACTGTTTTATAAGTTTTTTCCAGGTTTTACTCTCAGTTATCCCAATAGCAAACCTATTAGGTAATCCTTCATAAAGGCAACTTTTTCCATCTCTCTTTTTCTTTCTTGTCTTTTACTAGATGTGGAGATTGGAAGATTGTTCTTATCAGGTGTATATGGTGGTTTGTTTTTTTTTTACAATACTGTAGGAAGGCAGAGGTTGTAATTTAATTTCTGTAGTTATCTGACATTTTTGCAGTTTTAGCTAAAAGTTAAATTTCATTGTGAAGGTGTCTGGCACAAATATTAACATAATAAAAAGGAAGAGGACCAGTGGCAGAATTCGTAGATACATGTTTGACAGTTTGAAAAATGTCATAAAGCAATGTAGCTACTGTGTTTCAAATAGACTGAGTGGAAGCAGTGCAGATGTTGGGAACAACAGAGAGAAAGATGATACAATAAGGGGAGAAATGTTAAAGATTTTGCTAAGAATTTCTGATATCTATAGGAATAAGATCATCTTCAAATTTCAGAATAAATAATAAACTTAAAGGAGCTATAAAGACAGAATATTTATTTCCTTTATCTGCTAAGTTACCAGTTTATTATTATTCATTGAATTGCAATATCTCCACAGAACTGTAGGATTACTTAGGTTGGAAGAGACTGCAGGACGTCTCTGATTCTCAAGGCACTGCTTAAAATGAATTCAGGTCACTCAGTCTTTTTTCTAGAGGGGTTTAAAACCTCCCAGGTGGGATATTCCATGTATCCTATAAGTGATATTTTTTTTCCTCCTTATATCCAGCTGGCAACTCCCATTTCAATTTATGATGTGTGAAAGATTGTGTCTTCTTTCCATCCTGTAAAACTTCAGTAAAAAGTCTGGCTATGCTTTCATGTGATAACCTTCTCATAGGCACTAAAAGTTAGCTATTAAGTCTCCCTAACAAAGCTTTCTCATCTCTAATAATACCAGTTCCCTCGTTCTCTCCTCACACAGGCTGTGTTCCATCCTCTGACTATCGTGGTGACCTTTTCCTGAATTCAGTCAAGAGCATGAGCATATTTTAGTACCGGGTGGCCCAGAGCTAGTCATAGTATTCCAGATATCATTAATGAGGGTAAAACAGTTGTGAGAGGCAACTTCCATTCATCTTTTGACTGTTCTGCTAGATAATGCTAATGCAGAGCAGTTAGTCTCTACGTTGTGTAGTGCTTTACATTTGATGAATTACACGAGGTTCCTTTACTATGTTTAGGATCCTCTGAAAGGCCCCCTGCTCTCCAGTATGAAAAACAAACCCCTCTCCTTGCCCAGTCTGACATCATTTGTAAACTTGATGTGGTCAAGTTCTGATAAACAGAACAGGTTACTAGATGGACAGTAGCAAACCTGCTATACAGAGGAACTGTGCTTGTAACAAAAATTCATGTAGACTGTGAAAAAATATCCACTGTTCTTTGAGCCTGACAATTCTGCCAGTTTCATTCTCTTTAGTAGTCCATCTATCTCCCCTTCACATCTAATGTGAGCTTGATTGTAATGTCAAAGCTTGGACACAAGGTTTCTGTGGTAAACTGTGACAAAAGTTCTGCTGTAGTGAAGGTAAATGATACGTGCTGCTTTTGCCCTTGGTAAATCCAAGCTGGCTAATCCCAAACTATTTCTCCTTTTTTTCAGAGTCCCAGGAATAGTTTGCAAGAGGGCTTTCATCATGCATTTCTTGGGGACTGAAGAAAAGCAGACTGAATTGTAACTTCCTGAATTGTCTTTCTTGCCCTTTTTAAAAATGACTTCAACATTCACCATGCATATTTTAGTAGTGGTTATTATAGCCACAAGTAAACAACAAGGAGTTGCTATTCATTCAATAAGAAAAAGTAAGCTGGCACAGCAGGTTAATGTTCCTTATTTCCTATTAGTACAACAAATATAACTGGAAATAACAGGCTTCTGTATTTAAAAGCTTTACTGATTATATGAGCTGATCAGAAGTTATTAAATCTTCCATTGAAAATTACCTAGAAAGAGTCCCTAAATTTTAGAAGATTATTAAAAAACTTTCAGCATGTAAGACATACTGCATTTTTGTAAATCCAACGGTTTGTTTCAATAATTACATATGTGAAATAAAGGTGTGTGACTGAATTTAAGTACATTCTAATATATCTGTTCTTGTTTGATGATTATTTCAATTTGAAATATTATCCCGACTGGATTTTATGCATACAGAAAGTTGACAGTACTGGAATACAAGCTTTTTCTCACCAAGAAATGCAAATAATATGAAAATACAAAGAAGTTGTACTGCATTTTCATTCCAATGTAAACTTTTTACATTGGTCAGTGATGAAGTTATTCTTATCATCCTCTCTGAGACCGTGAAATCTTACCCTCAACTATATCTGCCATTAGTAGAAGACAACAATTAGCTTTTTCTAAGAACACCAGCAAATTAAATATTCATAATGCTTCTTGCTATACCCACTTACTTATGTAAACAAGTAAAGCCTACTCATTTAACAGATAGTATCACATTTCAGACATTTGGACTTATGAATTAGTTTTATTCGTGGATAAGTATCTGAATTCTATCTACCTCAATTTCATGTGATGTAATTGAAATTTAAATTACTGTGATCTTTTGTAAATTAATTGATACACAATGTGTACAGCTCTAACAAACTCTATGATGCAATATTATTTTTCTCTCCTAAGAAAACAGGATATTTCTTTATCTTGCTATTTATGTTAAGGAGAGTAAACGAATAATACATGAGAGAAAGTAATAAATCTGAGTTAGAAACATCTAAGCAAAAGTAAAAAGACTGTGATGCTAAGAATTCTGAAACCAGCAAAGCAAAGCTTGCGATTTGTTTCTGCTAACATTCATAGCCATATGCCTGGCTAGCAAGACAACTACCAAAGTAGCCAAAGTGGCTACTTCAAAATAGCCTCCTTGGAGAGAGAAATGCAGTGAATGCAGAATGTATGGTAAAGGTACTTTTTCCTATATATGATTAAAGATGATAAAATAATCTTAAAAGTAGCTAGCTAGGAATTATCTATTTCCTACAAATATCAGTCTATAGATATTGAACTATGTAACTGCCCTAACTGTCCTGGAGAAGCTCTGAGTAAGAAGAATAACTTCCTCCTCCACAGTATAACTCTTTACCTGTAGATGTTAGCCTCTCCAGCAAGCTTCTGCCTCTGCAAGATCTTTAGTGGTCCATTTAGGCAGGATCCAGGCCCACCTCAAATATGGCTCAGCTGTGTAATGTTACTAAGGCTGCTTAAAAAGAACTCAGAGAGAAGTCTACAAAGGTAAAAGAGGAGAAATTACAGACAAGGCTGTTAGTAGCTCAGGGGCCAAGAAAAGAAACAAGAATGCCATGGTTTAACCCCAGCCAGCAGCTGATCACCACACAGATGTTCGCTCTCTCTCCCTCAGTGGGATGGGGGAGAGAATTGAAAAAAAGGTAAAATTCATGGTCTGAGTTAAAGACAGTTTAATAGGACAGAAAAGAAAGGGGAAATAAAAATATAAGAATGTACAAACAAGGGTTACGTGATGTAATTGCTCATCACTTGCTGACCAGTCCCCAAGCAGCAGTTTCCAACTACCCTACCCTATATGCTGAACATTATGCCATACAATATGGAATATCCCTTTGGTCAGTTGGGGTCAACTCTCTCAGCTCTGTCCTCTCCCAAACTCTTGTGCATCTCCAGATTACTTACTGGTGGGGGAATGTGAGAAACAGAAAAGGCCTTGACTCTGTGTTAGCACAGCTCAGGAATAACAAAAATATCCCTGTGCTATCAATATTATTTCTCAGCATAAATTCAAAACGTAACCTCATACTGTCTACTATGAAGAATATTAACTCCATCGCAGCCAAAACCAGCACAAACAATGAAGGTAGGTATAAGATCTAAAGGAAAATTCAAAAAATAAGAAAAAAAATGGGACATTTGCTGAGTTGATCGGTGTAGTGCAAGGTTCGTCTGGAGTAATTTGCTGAGCATCAACCATAGATCACAGTATCACAAGGTTGGAAAGGACCTCTGAGATCATCAAGTCCAACCTATAACCTAACACTAACACCAACACTAACACCAACCATCATCTAAACCATGGCACTCAGTGCCTCATCCAGTCTCCCCTTAAACACCTCCAGGGTCGGTGACTCCACCAGCTCCCTGGGCAGCCCATTCCAATGGCCAATCACCCTTTCAGTGAAGAATTTTTTCCTCATATCAAGCCTAAACTTTCCCTGACGAAGCTTAAGTCCATGCCCTCTGGTTCTGCCACTGGTCACCTGAGAGAAGATGTCAATGGAGCTGGCAGCAAATCCAACTCTGCAATGGAGAAAGTCTGCTCCCGGGATGCAGAGGCTGATCTTGACCCTGTTGACCCATCCTACCCACCTAATCATGATTCTCTGGGTGCTGCATCAAGGCTGGTGAGCACCCAGTCTCCTAGCGTGACAGCTTAACCCCAGCTGCCTTTCTTCTGCCTGAGCCAAGAAAAAAATTTTATACTTTGAAGGTGTGTGTACACTGCTTGCAGAGTGACTATATGTCTAGTTAAAGATTTCCAAAGAAGTAGACCCAAAAGATGATCAGTAATGGCACCTGGCATCTGCTGCTAAGTAATACTTCAGCATCTCATTTTAGAAAATTGGTCAACTGAATTAATACTAAAAGGAAGATTTCATTCCAAAGGACAAGAAAGATAAGAAATACATGTGCCATTGCAATGTCTGTTACAAAAACAAGTTAAGGGCATGAGCTCAATACTTAGCTAAGAAAGTTTCAGTGCTGAATATTATATGAAATTATTCTTATCACCTTACTTTTTCTCTTTAGGTCTACAATCAAGTAATTTACCTTCAGTTCTAAATATGTTTGCAGTAAGTTTCTTGGCCTAAAAGATCGGGTATTAAGAGTGTGTGAGGACACGCCCGGGTCGCCCTCCTCCTTCCCCTACACCCTCACCCACAAGATTTGCTTAGTCAGGGAGGAATGGGTCCTTTGATGTCTGGTGGCAAATTGGAGACAACAAATTTCCCAACAAAAACAACAGATCAGTTTATTTTGGTCACAGCCAAAAAAATAAATCAGTATTTATTTTGGGCACAGCCAAAACAGCAAAACAGTATTTTGGGCATGGACAAAGTGTCAAGTCAGTATTCATTTTGGACATGACCAAAACAGTAAACCAATATTTTAGGCATGACCAAAATTTTGAATCAAATACTAGGGCACACTCCGAGTTGCAACTTCCCAAAAGTTGCAAAATACAGATCCCTATCTGTTCAGATCACAATCTGATACCCTCAAAGCAGCTGGACAAAACAACACAACTGTGATCTGATCTGATGCACAGTAGTGCCATGGAAAAAATAAGAGAAAGAGAGAGAGGAATAAAGGCGGGGCGGGGGGAACAGTCACCGCTCCATGGGCCTCTGGAAAACATGGTCTTCAGGAGAATGTGGTCCTACGGTTCTTCTGCAGCACGTCTTCTCAGGATGCCTTCTTGGCGGGCCTCTATCTATAGGACAAGTCCATGCCCCTCCCCTAGCATGAGAGGTGGTCTTCTGCGAAAGTTCTCGAATCGGCATATGCACAGAAGCTTCTTTGTGAAGGTTCTGGAATTGGGTCTGGGGGCTCCAGGGTCACTGGCAGTTCAAGAGACCCTTACCAGAATAAATTCTGCCTTGAAGCCTCTGGGTCTGCATGCACGGTCAGGTGATGGTGGTGGGGTGGATGCAGCACCCGCTGCTGCACCTCCTCCCCACCCTCTGCAGCAGCACAGTCAGCCCAGCAGGAGCCACAGCACTCAAGAAATTGTTAAAGACAACAATACAAATAGAGTCAGAAGATGTTTAAGATAATACAAGTAGAATCAGTTGATTCTACTCGTCGATCAAAACAACAATAGAAGTAGAATCAATCTCTACAGAATCATCTGGAAGAAGCAGGAAACTCAAGGTTTATCTTTTATATGTGGACATATTCTGGCTATCCAGTTTCATTGCAGAGGCTATTCAAATACATGAAGGCCATATGTGGCATCTCTAACACTTACAAATCAATTTTGCTCTAAAACTGTAACTGTCTTTTGAAATGTCACACGTGTAAGAGTAACAGCTCAAATATTATCCCAGATGAAGTTCTTCCAGACTGGTTTGCAAAAACAAGTAACAAAAAGGTGTGTTTCCCATTAGTACTTTAAAGCGCATTCAGAACTGCGGTCTGCAGTCATTCTCAGGCATTATATTCAGGTTCTCTGCTCAGATATCTTGGAGGAAATTCTGCAGATCCTCTTTCTGCCTACACATTGAAAAGCCCAGGGCTGTGAATTCTGCTGTGACAGCGAGGCGTCTGATCTTTAGACTTTACATTGGCAGATTTAGCATTAAAGAATTTATCAGATTCCCACAAAAAGCATATGGCAGAGGACAGAACCTGTATCAGTTTCTCAAATAAGTGTAGAGGTTAATCAGAGATTCTCTGCATCATGATTAATTTTGTCTATTTTAGTTCATATTCTGTTTATTATGTAATAAGAAGTAAAATTGTCATTTGCTGTGTAACAGAAAGGGTAGCATAGTATGAACACCTTGCTCCAAGAACTGAAACCGTTTTTTGACTTGAAAAAGCAAACTGTGGTCGATTATACTTGCTTCCTGTGTACTATCATTTCAACATTCACACTTTGAAATACTGAAATAAAGGCATCTCCAAGCATTCTTAAATATCTGAATATTATAGTTTACTGCCTTCATACAAAATACTTACAAAATTTAAATTCCTTATTAAAACGTTTGCTGTCCATTTGAGCAGATTTAATGTCTTTTCTGATTATTTATTGCACAGACAAAACAAAACAAGCTTTCTGTCATAAATCCCTTGAAAGTTCATGCACGATTTAAGTACTGGTTTGTTTTTTTTTTTTCTGGAATTTAATTTGCCAGTAGTATCCAAGGAAAGTTTCACACTGCCACAGTCTTTTCATATGAAATCATTGTGATTGCACTTGACTGGAACTCTCAAACGTTTTTAGAGATACTTTTAAATGTACAATTTTTACCCTTTTAAGCTGTCAGGCAGTCTTTAAATTCTTCTGGGAAATACTTCTACAGTAATAAAATTGCACCATTTCCATAGACCTTGTAAACGATGAGTACACAAGCATGACACCAGGTGTGAAGTTAGACGTCACAGCATTTGATAAATCTCTTGTTCAGTCTGGAATGATGCCAATGTTTCTTCACTTTCAGAAATCTGGTATATGCTGTCATATTCACTTGCAATTAATACATGTTCGTTACAGTCCAATGCCTTTAAGAATTTCAAACCTTCAAATATTTTTCCAGCTTCTCCTAACCAGATGTTGCCATGGTATCCAGTTCGGCAGGAAAAAATAGCATAGTCTGCTCTTGACAACTGTGTTGATGAATATGAGTGCTTTGTCTTGTAACTAATAAATATGTTCTTATTGCTAAAAACTACGTGAGAAATTTGATCACCAATTAGGGTCAAATGACTGCATATAACTTGCTCATAATCCTTTAAGTAATTTTACAGCTCTATACAACTTGTTCATATTTTAAAGAAGTGAGCAGGGATTCATGGAAAGGATGTATTTTACTATACACTAATCTAAAACAGGTGTTTTTCCAGTTAAATTTTAAAGGTAAACAATAGATGAATATGAAAATTAATGAAAACATCATACTGTCACCTCAGATATGACATATATGCACATGAATGAAAGTAAACTTGCTCCTACACTGGACTAATTCCAACACTTCCGCAAGTGAACTGCTAGGTGAAAGAAAATTTCCCACCACAGATTGTTGTTTAATGACCAGTCCTTCGAAAAACCTGTAGGTAAGTCCAAATGTAGCTTCGATTAGAAAAAGTGCACTACTAAAAAGGAACTATATTATAAAAAACCTGAAACGCCTTTGAATGATAATGAGTTAAAAATGAAACTAGTCAGTTTTTTAATAAATGGAAACTGAGGGGACATATACTTCCTGGGACTTTGCTTCAATTGTGTTTCAGTTCTTTACACCTATAATCTCATGGCAGCTCACTTGCAAGAGAAAAACTTCTTAAGTTTTAGTTTATTGCAAAGTTTTTTTAAAGTAATAAGCTTCCTAGACTGAGACAGTAACTATAAAATAGGCAGCTGCTTTTCCTGAAGATCATTAAGTAGATTACCTGGCAATGAAAAGCAACAGTGAATAGAAAAGTTCACTAGGGTATTAAAAATTGTTATGAAAATGTAAGATGAAACCTTTTCTAATGCATTTTAGAAATGTTCTTAGGAAGTATTATATTATATTATATATATAGTACAAGGATAACACTTACTGTTGGCACAGTTTAGCCTTGATCCCGTTAAAGTTTTTGGCTAAACTCATTCACTTGGGCTCCCAAATTTTGATTCCCCACTCCCCGGGGAAGGGAGAATGAGAGGAGAGGCTTGCGGATAGGGAACTAAAGCTATAGCTTTAATGAAATTATGATAATAATAGGAATAATGATCATAATAATAAGAAAGCAATGAAAATATGTGCAAATAACTGAGATCACGCCCCCCCACCCCTCAATGACCATTCATCACCACAACTGCTGTAGAGCAGACATGGGGGAATGGGTCTGTACCTAGGAGTAAGCTGAACTCAGGAACTGGATTCAGGAATGCACGGATCTGGGGTCAGGAACAATCAGACAAATGAGATCCTCACTAGACACTGGCCTTCACAGAATAGAGAAAGACTCTCGTGATCTTTCAATTTTATTCGGAGTATGACATATATGGTATGGAATACTCTGTTGGTCAGTTTGGGGTCACCTCTCCTGTCTGCCTCTCCCCACTAGCTCTAGGTTGGCCTTGGTTACTAGAGGAATAATTATGTATATTGGCCTCTCTGCAAACTGGTGTTCCATGTTATCATTATTGGAGAGAAACTGTCTGAAAAACATGCAGTTAATTTTCAGAAAATGCAGTTACTTTAGACTAAGGCTGAGCCAGAGTCAGAAGTACCCTAATTAACTCAAACCATAACATCTGTACTCCCAACTGAAATTTTACTAGTAATTGAATTTTTTTGTCCTGAGTGTAGAAAATCATTTATGCAATTTCACCATGGGAGAAACGAAAGTGCACATCTTTATACATTCTAGTCTAAATCACTTAGAGAAGAGAGGACACTGACTGAGACTACAAGGTGACTTTTTTTTTTGCTAACAGAAGAAAAAAGAAAGAAACAAAGGATGGAAATGTAAACCAGGATATTATATTAATTTTCATTGGAGCCCTAATCTACTTTATCCCATCCATGTTTATCAGGACAATTTAATATACATACCAGATACTTTAATTACTGGTCTGCATTTAGGATAGCTAGCTGTTGGGTTAAAAATGTGCTGCTTCATGAATACAGACATGGTTGTTAAAAACATGGAAAATTTGCATCTGAAATAGGAATTGATGTAGATCCTCTAGTGAATATACAAAAAATCATATGAAATTATGAAGATATTTATTTTCATGTATTCAGGAGAGTGGCATATTTGAAAGATGGTTCTCAGTAAATATGAGACTCTCAAATTACTGCCTTACATTGCCTCAGTTAAACCATTCAGGGCGATCAGGTGAAAATTTAGATCTACAACATTATCTGCATATTTTTAAACATAAAATTATCATCTGTTATAAGTACTTTAACCCAATTTATGTCAGTGTATCTTTTCTCATAACTATTCAGACATTTTAAAGATTTTTTACTTTTTTATTACTCATCTGATGAAAAATTTAAGATGTGTGACTTTTAGTAATGTTTATGTAAATTTTCAGAATTTATTTTTCTTCACACTTATCATTCATCATTTCTATTATTACTGCAATTATTACATCACTTGAGATTATTTAGAGAAATGTAAGCAAAACCTTAAGTCTAATATCTAGAGGACAATATTTAAGAATAAACTGAATATTATGTATTGAGTAAAATTATGCTACTACTACATTTAAAGCACAGCATATCTAGATTTGCTGTTGAACCATCCTTTTTGAGAGCTTTAAAGCCGTAAAGATTTATAGCTGGAGAGAAAGAAAATGCTATATAATACAGAGAAATACTACATGAATAAAACTGAACATCCTTGGAAACTTGTCTTACATTGAAAAGCCACCGTAATCTGAAACATGGCAAATTCTTATGAAAGGTCTTTTTCGAAGAAAGGTTAGATACTTAAAGCAAAATTTAAGTAGACATTGAGCCCCACTTCAAGCTTATGATTCTCCTATGTCTTTTCTTGCCCTTTGAAGCCATCAAATCTCACTACATGCTTTATTTTGACTCGAATTTCACGATAAATTTCAAGTCTTGCAACACTCACCAATCTGAACAATTGTTAACTTAATTTTCTTCACCGTTGGACAGTAATTGATCAAGAGCAGGATGAGTTGAAGAGAAGGGAGGCGAAGGTTAAGGTAAAAATTGGAACTATTTGGAAATGAGTGCCTTATGAATTTCATTCAACAGTAAATTTTTAATTACTCATGTATTTCTGCATAAGTTATTAAAATCATTCTCTTAACAGTTTGATCAGTTATTTCAATAGTTATCTCTGTATATAAGAAAATATTTTTAAAGACAAAGAAGAGTATTATTTTAATTGAAAAATTAGTCATACATATTCAATTGTGACAGAACATAATTTTTCTCCCTTTTCTATAACAGATAGGAAAATAATTTTAGAATGGAAATTTCAAATATAAAAATACTTATTGAAGGGCTAAAGCATCAGACTTTTTTTCAGGAGTCACATTTAAAATATATGAAAAAAACATAGGAATAATATAAAACCCTAAAAATACAAGATATACTTGTCATTTATAAATTCCCATAATCAACGTTTATTTTGCTCTGCTTTTGTCTAGAACGTTGGCTGAAATTAGTCAGAGACAGGGTTCTGCATCATTTTTCTCACTATTCTGACAATTTCCTTAAACCTAGGAAATTACTGTAGCTGAAACCAAAAGTTCATCCTAAGCATCATAAAATTCCCTCTGGTACCAGAGGTTCAGTACTAAATCAGAGAGGTCACAGAAGTCTCTACACTTACTATTTTTATTTCTTTTCCCTGTGAAAGAAGTAGAAAAAGTTTGTAAGTGATTCTAATTTACTGACATATTAAACAAACAAACAAATCAACAAAGAAATCTCTCTGGAGTGAAATGATTTGAAGTAGTGTGAGTTGATGCCGCAACCTGACATCGCTCCCTCCCCTCCATGCTCCATAAAGGGAAGAGAGATATGGTTCATTAAAATGCAGTTCTGGGAAGTGAATCAAAGTTAAAAGGACACTATATGGTTAATTTGAACTAATTTATTAATTCTAAGGCAGTTTGCAAATATTTAATCATCTATTAGAGTAAAACACCAGTTTGCGGTGAAGGCAAAGATATACACATATTTAAACCATATAACATACCTCTGCAGAAATGTAAATGCGGAGAGATCAAGGAAAAAGGGAGATAAGCAGATTAAAAAGAGAAAGTACAGAATTCGGGGAAAAAATGTAATTCCACCTTGGAATCCCATGATGAAATATGATGACAAAATCCTTGAGAATATAGGGAGGATTTCCCCTTTATACGATCAGCACTTGCTGTTCATGTCCATTTATGCACACTGGGCTTTCCTTTAGGAGGATCTTTGCATTACATAAGCTGCCACAAACTGATTTCCTAATTTACATATGAACAGATACTTTTAAAAGAGTAGATTGAACTGACTTATCTAATGCCCATTAGTTCCAATGTGTCCTCCAGAACCTAAAGAAACAAGTAAGTTAGTATCATGGGGAATACTGATATGATAAAGGCAAATGTTCGGAAGTTTTCAAATGTCGCATATTCTGGTTTTGTTGATACACTGTATTTCCTTTATCTGTAAGAGTAGAGGAGAACTGTATCTGTCTTGCATCAACAATTTCTGGTTGCTGGAGAGACGTATTACCTGCACACCCTCCTCATCTTTCATGTTGAAGATAGGATAAATAGAATAATGACTTAAGCATTACTATTCAACCAGGATGCAACAAATTTACATTCTGTTTCTCATGGATTACAGATTTAAAGTTTGACGCCAAGCATCAAAACAGTTCATTCCCTTTTAATTAAAGAGTTAACGGAGTTAAAGAAATATAGAATAAAAATACAACTGAAACTACTCAATAAAAAGAAAATTAAATAGAAGAAAAAGCTTTATATTTTTTAATAATCATTTGATTCTGGTAATCTTCAGATTAATAAAGTAAATAACTAGAAGAGCAGAAGTATAGTAAAGGATATTTGATCCCTTTCTGTCAGATAAATTAGATGATGAGCCCCTGAAAATGAAGAGTTTTGCAAGAAGTACATGAAGTGCTGATCCTAATCAGGCCCTAGAGGAATCATTTTTATCCCACATTTTGTAACAAGGATAGAATTTTTATTGATCTATTTGATGGAGCTTCTAAATTGCAGAAAGTAACAGAGAATTTTCTTCATTTTAGAAATATTCACTGTTCCATGGACTCTTTAGATTTATCCTTCAACTAATACGGAATTTTCAAGGAAGTAGCAAATAACAATTTTCCTTCATTATATGAGAAAATAGTTCAACTTCTTAAAATGGACTAAAGTACAATAAGTTTTGAAATTTTTTTAAGGCTTAGGTTGTGTCATTTGCATGATTTCTTTTCTTAGAATTTTCATTGGAGACATTGTTCTGTAAGCTTTAGTCTCCTTATGTAAAACTTTTCTTCAATCTTCACATAACAAGCAAAAAATGGAGAATTTTAAAATCTTTTGAGTCACAGTGTAGTAAGTTGCACCGACGATATATATGGTCAAACAATTTTATACTTTTTGTTAAAAGATGTAAGTAAAATTTTATGAAGAAATGCACACCCCATAATTTATTCTGCTCCAGATTGAGACTGAAATAACTGAATGTTTTATTCAATTAATAATATCTTGTTACTATTCAATTCAATCAATTCTATTGCTGTTTCCCATGTTTTCTAATGCCTATAAGTCAGAGGGAAACAAATCTGTGAGATACAATTAGTATTTTATTTTAAAATGGTGAAGACCAGATTATTTAAGAGACTGTCTCTTCATACTGTACCACATGAACCACGCTTATATTTATTAATGAACTGTTTAGATCAATCGTTGGCATTGTTTTGTCTTTGTTTAGCCCAATGGGTACAGAACCCATGGATCTTATGGGAAGATCTAAGGCCCAGCCCTGGCAACACCTGGACTGTCCAGACTGGGTTGAGACACCTCCAAAGGTCCCTTGTAACCTCAAACATTCTGTGATTTTTTTTTGATTCTGTGAAAGGAATTTATAAAAAAAAGAAAGTAAAATTTCTACTGATTCAGCACGGGACATGACCAGATAAGCACAATGACAAGCAAACACTTTATAAGGGACTAGCGTTTTTTATCCCTTTATACTTTTGCTTTACTGCTCTTGTTCTTCTAGAGTCACTTAAATACCTTCCTTTATCTGTTTTTTGGTACCTCTTGTAAATGCCCCCATAATAGATGTCATGCAGTTCCTAAATGCTCTTCCCTTGTTCTCCACAATGTCCATATTCCCAGGTAGCAATTCTGCTCAAGCCGAGAAAGTGCTACAGCACTTCATCTTAATTTGGTTTACAGCTGAAAATGGGACAGAGGTTCTGCTTGGACATCCCCGAGGAGTTTGGATAGGGCATCCCTTCCTCTTGTCCTCATTTTGGGTTTTCTACCTTCCTTTTTTCTTCTGAGATTTTCTGGGTTTGTGGAGCTGGGCCTTCAATGGGATGATAGCCCCTGTGAGGGATCTGCCAGTAACCAGGGCTCCCTGATCTGTCATTGTCTCTCTCTGTGTTCTTTTGTCAATGAGCTTTTGACACATAACCTAATATATAATATCTTATTTAATTGCATTTTAAGGAATAGAGCTTCACCATTTTTCATAGAATTTTAAAGGCATTTGGTTGGATACACAAATTTGTTGTAGAAAGGGTGACTGCACACGTCTAATTTTCAGAAAGATAGATGGTGGCTTGAATTTGAATTAACAAAAAAATAGAACATTGCTAGAGAAATTTATAACACTGCCTAAATGCTACTGAATCTGAAAAGTTAACAGAACATTCACCTGCTGAGATAAATCAGCATTATCATGCTTTTCCTCTTTCAAAGTACTGCTTCTAGAAATGATCATGACAGATGCTTAAAATAGCAATGAAAAACAACAGAGAAAGGAGAATTGGGGCAAAAAAGTTTACCAGAAACTAAATAAAATAATTAAATATAACTATGAAGGAAATAAAATAGAAAATAGCAGTGAAATCGGAGATGGAACAGGTATCATGGCTACCCAGACAGAAGAACAAGTCTCATGGCTATCCAGACAGATATATTATTGCTGGCTATTGAGGCCTTATGGACTCACTTCCCAAAGGCAACAGTCTCCTGTTTTCTCTTTTTAGGGGAGGGCTTCAATCATATCCCACTATGTACTATATTGTGAGATTTTCCTTTTAAGAAAAAAGACTGAGATAATTTAAGGGCAAGTTCATTAAAACTAAGAAATATTTATTGTTTCTTTCTCTTATTCAGACAAAATACAATCTGAAAGAGATTCTAATTGTACAGTACCTTACCTAGTCTTCATATTTCTGTGGATAACCAAGATTAGTCATACCTCTGTTCTGCTCTGTGAGCTAAGACGAATTATCTATATTTTCTGTAGTCTGCTGGCTGGAGTTCATCCCAGTCTAACTTCAAATCCAGATTTACATTCCGCACATACTAGTCTACAGCAGTTATTTCTAGTAGTTACAAGAAACAGAAATATAAGAATGTTCTTTCAATGGGAAATTTTGGTCTATTTTAACTATTTAATATTTTGTCTTAAACTGGAAAATAAAACCTGACAAATTCCTTTTAAGTTTGTACTTGTTCTTCAGGGGAATGTAAGTGAGTAGATGCTGGCATCATGTTTTGTAATTTTTCTTTCACTAGTTAGTGGTGAATTCTCATATTTTGTGGGGAAAAACAAAAATCAATTGAATAGCAAGAGATCTTCACTAAGAAATAAAACCAAAGGGGGCAATAATGCTAATGGTTGATTCTATGATTCGAAGTTACTCTTTCAGTTTCTTGCATTAGCTCTCAAAAAGGATATCTCAGCATTTCTCTGCATTTTAGGTATCCAAATACACTTCAAAGATGCCAGCTGCGCTACTTAAGGCTTCTAGTTCCCAGGCTGAGTTCCCAGGCTAGCAGCTCTGTAGCAGTTTCCAGGCTGACAAGTATCTTCTTCTGCTAGTATTATAGCAGCCATTTTCTGTAAATATGTTTCCCATTATAACCAGGTTGCTTTTACAGCTGTTCCAACCAGGAAGAACCTTCTATTGCATTAGGGACAGATTAATGCCTAAGATGACAAGAAGTCAGAAAAGTGGTCAAAAATGGATACCTATGGAAGTGTCTGCTCTTTGAGATCCTTAATCTCGTACTTCAGCACTCACAAGCTAGGAATTTGCCAGCACAGCTACCTGTAATGTTTTCTTTCATAAACCAGGTTCCTATCACCTTCAGCTTAACACCTTGTTCCTGTACTTGTAGAAGTAATGAAGACTCAATACCTATTTTTTTTGTACAATGTCTGATTTTATAGATTTCTGCCATAATCCTTCTCTCTTGTCCAGACTGAAGAAAACATTATGGTAAGAATATTACACAATTGTTTCTTAAATTTTAATCCTCAGGCATATCAGCTACTTCACAGCCCATCATGTTATTTTTTAAGATAATCTTTTGTATTTGCTTTAATGTGTTTCTATCCCCACCATTTAGTCCTTAGTCCCTCTGCAGTGGTTCAAAATCAGTTTTAGTTCCTACCTGTCATAAACAACCTTTCACTTCATGTTTCATGTCATTTACTTTTTGAAATACACATTTTAGTCCAGTTTGCTGCAGAACTTGACTCGTAATCTCCTTGCATTCAAAAAACTGACCATTTACTGAAATCCTGCTGTTTTAATCAACTATATAAACAAGCAATCATCATTATTCTTATGATTCGGTTGCCTTATTAAAAGTGCCTAGTGAAGAACATTGCTATAATATGCTTGCAAACCAAAGACTACATTAACCAGATTATCATTACTCACATACTTGATGTCCCATTCTACAAAGCCCAAGACTTGTAAGGAAGAATTTCCTTTTTAGAATCATTATATGATCTAGGTTGGAAGGTACCTTAAAGATCATCTAGTTCCGACTGCCCTGCCATGACCAGGGACACCTCCCACCAGACCACGCTTCTCAAGGCCCCATACAACCTGGTTTTGAACTGTTCCAGGGAGTGGGCATCCACAACTACCCTGGGCAACGTGTGCCAGTGTCTCACCACCCTCATTGTGAAGAATTTCTTCCTAATGTCTAATCTAAATCTTCTCCCTTCCAATTTAAAGCTATTCCCCTTTGTCCAGTCATTACTTGACCTTGTAAAAGATCCCTCTACAGATTTCTTGTAGGCCCCCTTCAAGTACTGGAAGGCTGCTATAAAGTCTCCTTGGAGACTTCTCTTCTCCAAACTGAATAATCCCAACTCTCTCAGTCTTTCTTCATAGCAGATGGACTCCAGCCCTCTGACTATCTTCAGGGGTTCATGAATTTTATTAAGAGAACGTAATTGACTTTACCATCTACGTTTTTCAAGCTCTTAAACCCAGTGTAAAGACCGCTTCAATGCCCTTGATTTGGCAATAACTTTGGCAGTAGCAAAGGTAAGAGTGTAAACCATGTATGATTTTGCATTTTGTATTATCCTAGAATTATAGAACTACCTGAGTTGCAAGGGACCCAAAAGGATCATTGAGTCCAATTGTTATGTCTACATAGCACACTCCTATTATCCCAGTCTTCTACATTATATAATTGTTCCTGCAAGAATTTCTTGTCCTCCGTAGTATTATTTTTACCAAGCAATTTTCTGTCATCTGCCAACCTTAAATATCACTTGTCCAGTTCATACTGCTAGGACACTGATGAATACAGTTAATAGTTGAGCAGCATTGCCTGAACAACAGTGCACCCCAGAGAGGGATATATCTAAATTTGACAGTATGTCCTATTGTAATATATAAAAATTAAGCCTTACTTGAATTGCTAAAGTTAAAAATAATATCTTCTTTTATAAAAAATGACCAGTGTCAAAGACAGGAAGATTCAGGCTTTCTTGGGATAATATTTAATCTTGCCTTCTCTTTTCTGTGTTTATCTGTGATACTTCTTTAAGAAAAACAATATATCCTCCTAGAAAATTCAGTTCTAGACTATGCAGTTTTTTGCCGTTGGGTTTTACAATTTACTTAATTAGGGTTCAAGTTCTACTCCATTCTGACTAGATTTGACCCCTCATGTTCTTGTGTTCAGTGACCTTACCTTCCTAGTGTGTTGATGGGCTGCCTGTATCCTTCATGGTACACATATTTTGACATCTTTTGTGATAGTAATTGGTCTCTTAGGAGCTTTCCATAATAAGTCTATCTCACAGGCAGTCAGAAGTACATGTAAATTCTCTGCCTTCATAGAATCATAACATCATAGAATCATCTGATTGGAAAAGACTTGTGAGATCATTGAATCCAACCTGTCCACTTACTAAACCATATCCCTCAGAAACTCATCAATCCATCTTCTAAACGCCTCCAGGGACGGTGACTCAACCAGCTCCCTGGACAGCCTCTGCCAGTGCCTGACCACCCTTTCAGTAAAGATATTCTTCTTAATATCCAGTCTGAACTTCCCCTAGTGCAACTTGTGGCCATTACCTCTCATCCTATCACCTGTCACGTGGCCGAAGAGAACAACACTCATGTCTCTACAACCTCCTTTCAGGTAGTTGTAGACAGTTAGAAGGTTTCCACTCAGCTTCCTCTTCAAGCTAAACAACCCCAGTTCCCTGAGCTACCTCTCATAAGGCTTGTTCTCCAATCCCTTCAACCAGCTTCGTTGCTCTTCTGAGGACATGCTCCAACACCTCAATGTCCTTCTTGTAGTGAGGGGCTCAAAACTGAACACAGTACTCGAGGTGTGGCCTCACCAATGCTGAGTAAAGGAGCACAATCTCTTCCCTTGTCCTGCTGGTCACACTGTTTCTGATACAGGTCAAGGTGCCATTGGCCTTCTTGGTCACCTGGGCACACTGCTGGCTCATGTTCAGCTGGTTGTCAACCGACAACCCCAGGTCCTTATCCGCCAGGCAGCTCTTCAGCCAATCTTCCCCAAGCCTGTAACACTGCATGGGGTTGTTTCGTCCCAAGTGCAGGACTCTGCACTTGGTGTTGTTGAACCTCGTCCCGTTGGTTTCAGCCCATCGATCCAGACCGTCCATATCCTCCTGCAGAGCCTCCCTTCCTTTAAGCAGATCAACACTGTCACCCAGCCTGGTGCCCTCCACAAATTTACTAAGGATACACTCAATCCCTTTGTCCAAATCATTGATAAAGATATTGAACAGGACTGGACACAGCACTGAACCTTGGGGAACACCACTTGTGACTGGCCTCCAACTGGATTTAATTCCATTAACTTCCTTATCATCATTATTCAGAGTCATACAAGGAGAAGGCTGTGAGACAATATAGAAAATGTGGTAGAATTTTTACTTATTTACATTTTCTAATCAGAATGTAAGAAAACAGGAGGTATGAACGGAGAGTTGCATGACCTCTATAGGACTTTTGTAACCTCTGGAAAAGAACCAAAAGTTCTTTGAGAACACATACATTTTCTTCAAAGTAACACAACCAAACATCAGTGTACAGTGTAAGCCCAATATTAAAGTTTGTTAGGTAACTTGTCATATTCTGTGCTTAAAGGTAAGAATTACCACTTCTGAGATTATCAGTTGCTCTGAAACCATTCAGAAAATGTTAAAGGTGGGGGAGAATATTGGGATCTTGGTACAGACTGACACTCTCACAAGGAATTAAATGTCATTTAAAGAATAACCAGTAGCCATTTGGTGGTGATGGGAGTTTATGTTGCAAGGGTCCTTCCACTAGCATCTTCATCTGAATCAAAAGAGATTATCTAATTCACTGTTTTGCTTGAAGTGCTATATTTGTTTGTTTTTTGTTATCCGGCTCGCCATGGTTTTACATATCCACCACCACAAATGTATAATTCATTGATATTGGTGCAACTTAACTACATGTGAAATGTCT
This sequence comes from Tapera naevia, assembly GCA_033556795.1. Lineage (NCBI taxonomy): Eukaryota > Metazoa > Chordata > Aves > Cuculiformes > Neomorphidae > Tapera > Tapera naevia. Next base: position 6,188,024 of record JAUMJJ010000014.1, read on the forward strand.
CTTAAATATTTTAATAACATGAAAAATACTTTTGTATAACCTTCACTGTGGAAACAGCTTCAACTCACTGTTTACAAATGTCTTATGTATGCATAAACAATCACTTTGCAGCAAAAACACATTGGGAAATGCTGCCCAGGTTGTTAATCAATACATTATGAAGTATCAACTGGACTAGATACATCAAGAACTGCCTTGGAGGGAATTTCTAGGACCATTCTAGATTTCCACTTGTAATACTCAGTCAAAAACTTAATTGTAAAGGTCCAGTCAGTTACACAGTCTCATTATGGTCCATTGTCTCAAGTCTGTCCATTAGCTCCTCTATGCAAATTACTAGCTGGAAATTCCTGGGCAATCCAAGCAATCAATTATTTAAAAGCATGGGATATATATACAGGTTACATCCCCATTGAAACTAAAGAACAAACTTGATTTTCACACTAAGAACATACTTAAAGGTCTCATAGATCTTGCCATAAGTAAAACAGAACTTTCACAAATAATCAAACAAATTTATGCGGTGACATTACTCACACAGTGAGATCAACGTCAATCTAGTATAAATTGTACGAAAGTAGAAAAAGAAAATACTTGTGTTTTTCCCCAAGAAACCTGAAAAAGACATCTTTTGGATAAGGAAAAGCAAAAATGTAGAGTACTGGCTGTGAATGAGTTGTCAGTATTTAACTAAGATCACAGAACATTACTTTATGTTTACTAACATGGAAAGATGCTATTCGTTATTATTTTAGTGCATAATTAAGTCTTTAATATATTATTATATATAATAAGTGGAATCATAATACAGAAATTATTAAAAAGAGCAATTGAAAGAGAACAGAGTATCAGAAAGACTATGTAATTTTATAGTTCATCTTATCAAAGCTTACTTAAGACATTTATAATTGTATATCTACAGTCATACTTGTGATGATTATGAACAAATAATGCTCTTCATCCTATAAACTTCTGGCAGTGTATAAGGGCTATGTATGTGATACGCCTTTTCAAACAATCCTAAGAGTATTTTCAAATTTCTTAGGGGCTCCCAGTAATGCTGTAATACTTCAGTTCTCTCTTAAATAAGAATAAAGAATCAGATAGAATAAGTAACTCATTTTGATTATTAAAATGCAAGGACTTAGACCTCTCTCACTCTCTTTTATTCTTCTATATGATTAATCCCAATTAAGGGAACAGGTTCATGTGTACCTATACATGTGTTGATACGTTTTCAACTTCAGAGTATAAATCTGTTCTTCAAGAGGCACCTCTAACTTGCAAGCTGTAAATCTAAACAAGCAAAAGTAATGCTTAATAAATGCTGTTCTATATTCATATCTTCTTCAAGCACATGCCAACTAGAACATTTTATTCTGATAGGAACTTTGAAGGTTTGGGTTTTTTTTTAAGTACCAATGATAATTTAAGTTGGCCAGATGAGGGGGTGTTGTTCTTTTTGTTCATATTCCTATCTCATTGTCTTTAAAAACAATATGGTATGATTGGAGTTCTGATAATATTTTCTGAGTGCTTTTTTATTGCATGTATTTAATTTGCAGAGGTCTGGGTTTTTACCTACAGATTTATTTTGTTCATTTTGTTGGCCTAAAGAAATAGAAAACTGAAACAGAACAGTAGGTATTAAAAGCCTCATTTGAACTACATTCTTTCAATTCAGCAATCTCTACTTGTACTTTATTAAGAATTTCAAGTGTAAATAGTGCAGCATAGAAAAAATCCACAACATACATGCAGCTGCTTTGATGTACTATGACTACCACTATACAGGAGGGCAATGAGAGCTTATTGTGAATGTGAAGCTGATGATACTTTGCAAAAGCTCTACTACTGCTCCCTGAAGATGCAATAACATTTTTTGTAGAGTTTGTAGAACGTTTATTGTGCCTTCTGTTTAAGCAAGAATCATGTGTATTTTTAGGTTGCAGTCGTTTCAGTTTCTAATCAATACCAACTTTACCATTGTCAAGATTTATTCTTAAATTTGTCCTTTGGAAGTATAGACAAACACGTATGTAGTCAGGAAGGTTATAAAAGGTCTGTCCTGCTCCCCATTAACTTAGCAAGTTTGTGTGTTCATACTTACTCAGCAGGACTGAGGTCACGGAGCTACATCAATCTCACTATTTGTGAAGATCAGAGTTGTGTTCCAGTATCAGGTTCTGCAGTTGTTTCACTTGCCCAGTTTTCATCCATAAGATAATGTTCTAATAATTTCTGTCTTTGTTGATACTTTGATAACTTAGAGCTAGCATAGTTAACAACTGGGAGATTCATGTTAGCAGAAATCTTGTAGTGGCATGAAATTCCTCTCTATTTTCCAAATTAATACTATAAAGTATCTTTTTACAAAGATTAGTAGAGAAAGGGAAGATTAAACCCTAATTTCTATCTGATGATTCTGTTTTCAGGAATAGATTTTGGGTTAACAGCATAAATTAGCACTTTTCAGAGCAGTAAAAAATTAGTGACTCTCCCAAGGCTAGGAGCACTTTAATAAAGTGCCCTCTGTATTTACAGTAATTTCCACAGTTGCAAGCATATAAATAGCATAAATATTTGCTCCTGAAATTTTATTTTCACTCTTCTAAAGTGACACTGTCAATAAAAATTCTATATGAGAATTCTAGGTCCTATAATATTCAATACTTCAAACCCAGTTGTATTATACCATATATTTTCAAAGGAATGGAACTCTTATCATTTTTTTTTCCCGTCACATGGTGTGACATTGCTATACATACTTAAATGTTTGATGTATTCCACCAGATGGTAGGACGCATTGCAATAAGGCGTACAGAGTTTTGTTTTGTACCTACCTGTTTTCAAAACATCACATATCTGCACCACAGTAAGAATGAGGTAGGATACACGTGAAAAAAAACAGCAAACTGCATAATTCAGGTACTATTACTACTGTTGCATTAAAACCTGGTTTAAATTAGGAGTAGTTTAAAATTTTTTTTAATGTAGAACAAGGATGTTCCTTTCAGGAATTTAAAGCAAATGTAGTTGGTGTTGTTTAAACAGAAATAAAATTAGAAATTCCAAGCTTCAAATATGACATTTAAAATAGGAGTCTTTAGTCAGAAGAGTACAAAAGCCATATTGTTTAAAAAAAGCAACTACAACGTATGAATAAGGATATTATTCAACATAAAATCACAAGGCCTTTCAGCACATGAATTTAATGTGCACATGCAGCAATCTTTCTGACACTATAAGGATTCACAGGATCTATTACTGTCTTCTAGTTTACAATCTGTGCACTAACAGGTTTCATGATAGACAGAGCTATTACGCACTCTATTGCGCCAATGTTATTACTTCAGAGAGAAATTAAACCAAAGATGTAAAATAGAAAAAAAGGTTCTAACATATAACAAAGTGGTTTAAAATATCACAATACAAGAAAGTGACTGTGTCATTTGAATAAAGCATCAAACTAAAATATTTGTTTAGATTCAGGTCTTTATATGATTGAAAACACTGCTGCTGCAAATTAGCTTGAGAGATAGAATTCCTGAAGAAGCAAAATCTAGGAAAGCAGAAAAATGATTTCTCAAGAAGTATCCTTTTGGAGAATATTTCTGAGGAGTAAGAAAAGTCTTTCAAAACCTTTCCATATCAGTTTTTTCTGAGCTCTTTCTGAGCTCATTTAGTGACGGAATCACATTCTCAGCAAATATAAATTTTTATTTTAGTTTTATGTTCTTGTGTTTTTCTTAAGCAGACAGCAAAATAATTAAAGGCACATTTAGTAACAGTCTACTTGCTTTAAAAGGGCTTTGTATTCAACTCTTACTGATATCTTACTGATATCTACAGGGAAACTCATAATGTATAGGACCTTGTGCTTTGTTTTTTTTTTGTAAAGTAAGGCAGATCTGTATTAATCTGTTTCTAACAATCTAAGCTGTCATGCTGAAGTTAAAGGATCAAATTATGTCTCCATGTAACAAATCAGAGAATTCAGCAATTTCATCTGAGATTCCTTCAAGAAGTCCACCTGGCTCCCATCTGACAAAGTAGGATGGGATCCTCTTCCATGTCCCATATCATATCATTCAGTGTCATGCAGAGGTCCTTCATGTTCCAGAGCTTATGAAGTGAAAAGTGAAGACCTATGTATCAATAAGTACATACAAAAGGAATTATGAGAGCAACAACACAAAATCCTTATAAATGAGGCTAGAACTTAAGAGTTGCCATGTAAATCGATAATGTTCCAGTTTATCAATGCCAAATTTGTGAGTCCAGGTAACTTACTCTGCAAAATAAACATGTTGCAGCTTTTTCCCTATTCCAAGACTACGGTAAGAGAAGGATTCTTTTGGGTTTTTACCTTCCTATGGTCTCAAAAGTTAGTTCAGTACCTATTTAAAGAAAGCAGGATCCATTCAAGGAGAGTAAATTAATTTGTGTAGTCTACCATGTTTGTCTTGTACTAAGCAATAATCTATAATGAACAATTACAGTACCCTATAGCACACTTCAAAGGGTCAATTTTAGTGCTTGCAGATCTGGATCAGCTTACACATTTCCAAAGTAAAGCTACATTGTCCATCCCTTTGGTGTATATTAAAATACTTATATTTTTTACTGAAAGAGGAAAGTCTTTTTGCATATTGATCTTTCAATCACTCTCAAGAGCATGAAGCTAGCAAAACATCAGGACTGGCATGATTTTATGGATTTTGAACAGATGCTCATAAAATTATATAATCTTTATAATTGCACTTATCATTTGGACATTCACGGGAAGTTATTGCTTTTAATTACAAAATTCATCTGAATACAAATGAAGGTGTCTTTATTACTGTGTGAGCACAATCTCTATCTTTTGGAATACCGGCACATTTCACAGTATGATAAAATCGTTTAATACTATCTGGTGGGTTTGGGAAAGAAATAAAGTATCATTTTTAGAAAAAAACCACCCGCATTTATACAAGCAGCTTTAATCTGCTTGTAAGTTGACAGAAAAGAAAGATCTAGTACAGTCCAGCTTGACATCAATAGATTTTTGATTGGGTGCCAGTTGGATGACTGACATGAATAGGCCAAGTATGACGTTTGCTAATGGCATTTTTTCAAAAGTGTTACACTTATGGTCTTGTCCATTTAATTGAAAACAGCACAAAATTAAAGAATCATAGAATGGTTTGGGTTGGAAGAGACCTTAAAGATAGCGTATTTTCAATGCACTTGTGGGCAAGGACAACTTTTTGTCCTGCAAAATAGATTGCATGTATTTCTATGTTTCACTCTTTAAGAAAGGAGTTCAAATTTTAAGTATTTGAAAAAATAAAGTCCCAATTTTACAGTTTTTTTTTTTCCTTCCTTCCTTCCTGCTTGCCTGCCTGCCTTCCTTTCTGTCTTCCTCCCTCCCTTCCTCCCTTCCTCCTCTTGCCTCTCTTACATTACATTTCTGTTATTGCTTTGCACCCAATCAGACACTGGAAGCTAACACAGTTAGAAAAATTATGACCTGTGGATTATACATTGATTTGCTAACAATTTCCTATCATCCCCTGAAGAACAGCTTTAGCAAGGTTGCAGTTGCACAATTTGTACTAAGATCCTACTTGTTTGGCCATGAACGCATTTGTGAAGCTGATGGATAGCGAATAAATGGTATTGGACAACCAGGAGCCATTAGGATCTACAGCAGTTAAGATACTCACTTCCCTCCAATGACTGTTTGAAGCACGTAACAAACAGAGCTTGCTTTCAGCCTGGAACTCCAAAGTAGTAGATAAATCACAAAACAGAAAACCAGAGAAGTTAGAAAGCTCAATGTGGTTGGTAATTACCACAATTAAGCAAAATCTTTGTTCTGGAAATGTGAATTTTGATCATATATATTAGATCACACAGAATAATATATATTGATCACATACTGTAGATAATGTATAAGAAACAATACATCTCTTTTACTTTCCAAGATTTTTTATTGTATTATTCTCTTTTGTCTTTTGAGAATGTTTTAAGAATTTCACAAAAGTAGGTTGGAAACTTCCTATGATGCTTTGATTATATAAAAACTGCTTTAGTTCCCATTGTAATAAGTAGGAGGTATGTTTTAATACTTCAAGAGAGAACTTAACTGCTCATTTTCCTTATCTCTGGCACACTTCTAATTCAAGCACACATTATAAAAGGAAATTCTCTTCCCTGTTTTTATCAAAACTTGAATATTTTATTTTATCTCTGTGTTAATGATGATGTTTAATGGCTCGTTTGTTCACAGTAATAGAATTTTACTCTTTATTGCTAAGGAATTCAGAAGCATTTAGTTCTATGGGTTAGTACAATGATTGCTCTAGAGTTTGGTTTTTTTTTATTTTCTTCTCAATTTGACTATGCATTTTAGCATTTGTCTTACTATTATAAACACAGTGGTCACCTTTTAAACTGCCAGTATAAATAGGTTCCTTTTTGATATGTTCTAACTGACCTACCATCTGCCTAGTCTAACTTGTTGAGTAACAGTCCAATAACAAAATTTTCCAACAAAATACTATTACAGTATTTTGCTCTTAAAAAAGAACTTGCTCCTCACCAATACTTAGAGTGTACTTTGATTTTGCCAGCAGAATTAAAAAGTGGGAAAATATTGGGTTTCTTTGAGTTGTTCCTCTGTATGAACATATTTTTTTTCATCTGTTAGCTGGAAATTAAATACTAAATTCCCAGTTGCACTTCATAAACTCCAAAATAAGATCTTTTATTTTTTCTGGTTTTAGCAGACCGAACCATCTTGAATCAGTGTTATAGGATCATGAAAGACAATTACCTTCTTTATGGGTATGTATAAAAACATCCAATTAATAAAAAAAAATCTAAATTGGTATTTCAGCATCATGTCATATGGTTCTTCTGCTAACTATGCACATTAGTCAAGTCATGTGGCATTATTACATGTGAATAGTATTTCAGAGGGAAAGCTGAACCACAGAGAAAATGAAAGACTGGGATGCTAAGGGACAATTAGTAGTGTGTTTTATTTTTCCATTGAATAAGTTGTTAAAAAGTGTGAGGCCAATCTAGATTGTGAGCATTAATCTCTTAACTGTAAAATCCAAGATGAACTGGGAACAACTTCTGTAGGTGACTGTGGCTCATGTTTTGGTATTGTTCTACATAAATTCTTACGACAGTGGTGTTTTTAGGTTCTTAACTCTATATCTCTTCTTGACATTCTTTTGAAGAACTGACCATTGGAATACAAAATCACATTTATGAATAGAATGTTATATTGATTTTTCACCTGACAGAGACTGCAGAGAGATTTTCAGCCCAAAATCCATGAAAGAAATGTTTAAAGTTTAAACAAAAAAATGTTTATTGATATGGGAAGCTGTTTATACCTGTAAAAAAAATCATAAAATGCATTAGTAATTTTGGAAGAAACTCAACCTATTTTTCTAAATACTGTTCCACAGAGAAACTGCTTAGCACGGTAGGAATCTGTAGAGGACTGAGGAAGAAATTTAGTCCTCTGCAAAGTCTTAAACAAAAAATGATCAAATGCTTAAATGTTGGCTATACCAAAAAGCATTTTCTAAGTTTAATAGCAAAGACTATAAGAAGTCCGTTATTTTGTATGTGTGAGTTAGGACTGAATCAAAACAGAAAACACACTGGAAAACTCAAAACCAATAAGCTATGAGAAAAAGTGTTGACGTGTGCGTATACAGTGTAACCTGAAAGTGAGCAAATCTGACAGATTTCAAGCAAAATAACAGATACATTAAGAGAGTAAAATCACAGCAGAAGATTTCTGCCGGAAAAATTAAAGGAGTTCTGGAATCAGAGAAAAGGAATCCATAATATAATATAATATAATATTAATTGAAGAAATAAATGATGTGGTCCTTTGGTTTCCTTCAAATATCACACAATACAGTTTTGCATTTGTGTATTTCAGTGGCAAATTCCATGTTTTTCTAAGTTTTCACAATGCATTACCCATATTTTGACTTAATAAGCAATACATGATATTGTAGTTATAGTAAATCCACTAAAGCCCATGCAAGTTTACATCCGTATTTAAACCATTGACCAAGACAGATCATTGGTGTCAGAGCAGGTGTTCAAAAGAGTAGCAAGTGCACCTGAATAGCATGAAATATACTTAAAAAAACCCATCTCTTCTTCATCATGGGATCAAGGCAGAACTGCTGTCCCTGAAATATATCAAACTTATACTGGAAGAAGTTCTAGAGGATACTAAAATATAAACCTGACTACAGTTCCAGTGTTTCACTTCCAGACGCTCATATTAAAGACAGTGGCATGTCAGGATGGAAGTCTTGAAGTCACGGTCACCAGATTTCCTCTCAGCGTGATCCAATCCATGATCAACCACTCCTGAAGATCACAGCTGTCAGAGTAATAAGGTTGCTGAGGAAGTACAGCCACTTTAGGCATGCTCTGTACTAATGTTCACCAGGTGATCTCTGCAGACTGAAAGATGCTACAGGTGACTTGGCACACTCTTTGTAACCTTGTTGGTCTTGTAAAAATAATTAGTGCTCCAGGAATTTCAAGGAGATAGCAAAACTACACAATGCTGTTTGGGAGTGACTGTGGGGTTTTTGTTTGTTTTCTTGCCCATTCAAATAGAAGAATTTAATAGAGTGAGGAAGGTATTCTCTATAAAAATGGAGGGAATAAAGACTCATGCAAGTGAGAAAAGGAAGCAAAAATTCAAGAAGGCTAAAAGAAATGAAAAAAACATTTGTGACTGCATTGCAAAGGACAATAACCAAACAAGACATAATGTGTATAGGCGTCCGATATATATGATATAGTGTATGAATAGAAACCACAATATAATTCTATTTATGTTATTGAAAAAAATATTGCCCTAAACTTATCAGTTAATTATAAATACCTTATAGAAAGAAGTGGAATCTGCAAGGCTTTCACATGTAGTTCTTAAACTCAGTTCAAAACTGCAAATTCATATAGAGGATCTCGTGTTTACATCAGCTTATATAATGTCGAAGTACTAAATTGTTGGGTACTGTCTTTGTTTAAAGCATAAAGCTATTAATTTTAAAAACAGTAATTGTTAGAAAGCTTCATTTGAACAATTTTTACAGATAAACTTGATGCTGTGCACTTAAACTTGCATCATGAATATACCAAGCCACATTAAATTCCCAGGCACAGTATTTCTTTCCATTACACAAACACATAACATTCTTCGACTTTTTGTATCCTGGTCAAATTGTAATTCAATTAGCCAAACAACATAACGTGATATTTAATTTTTCATTTTCAACTATTTTCTTCTTACTGCTGAAAAATAATTAACAAACAAAATTCTTCCCTAAAAAGGAAATATCTCTGATAGTTTTTCTTCCTATATATTTATGTTGTCCTATTATTATATTACACTATATTACTTGTATACTTATATTTTTTTTACTCAAAGGTGGAATACTTTGCTGATTAACGAAATCTTCTTTATCTACTACTTGCCTTCTTTTCCTTCTATGCTTTACTTTACTTGCTCAATTTTTTCTGGTTTGCATTCCCCAAAACTGTTTCCAGTTTTAATATAGGCCATTCTTTTAATTAGCTTTTGCCAGTTGTCTTAGCCCAGTTCTTTCTTTTCCACTTATCCTTCTCACCTTCTTCTTGGAATCACTCAGGTTTCCTTCTGCCGATCATTATAGCATTTGAAAGCCTTCTATGTAAAATTAATAGCAGTAGAAAAGTTCCTAAACTGCCATGGGTTTATATATCAGTAAGATTGACTTTTAGCATTTTTTTCCCCCATCCCATCTTTCTTGTATTCAGTTTTTTCCCACACCTGTAGTAACTTAATGCTAGATTTTATTAACCTTTCTGTCTCATCTTCTACCCAAATACATTCCCAGCAAACGTAGAGAATAACACACAAATGAGTAAAGTTTAAAATACTACCACAAAGTCTGACTTCACGAAAATTTACCTTAAAACCTTTCTAGAACATAGATTCTTCTAACATATATAAAGACTGCAAATGACAAGCAAAATCAGTAAATCAGTAAATATATAAATTAAAAACTCAAGGAAATTTAAGACAATGCAGATAAGGTAAAAGAGTAGCACATACTGTAAGACTGAGAATTGGAAGAGAAATCATCTGCTTTTGTCCAGGTTTTACTCAGGATTGATTTCAAGTAGAAGCAGTTGTTGAAAATCAAAAGAAATTTCAGGATGATTTTAAAACTATTAAATCTGCGCTTGTCCTTTCCTAATTAATTTGATAGCCATGGCTGTATTCGTTTCCTTGTGTAAAGGAGGAGAACCTTACCAATCCAGAACAATATCATTCAATACCTTAGACAAATACAGGAAGCTCTAGATAACATCTGCCTTTTTCTAAGAATTTGGTGACATATATAGTTAACCACTTTAATGTTGAGACCCATCCGAGTTCATATTAGTTTGGTCATGAATAGCAAAGCATTACAAAATATAAGACATGATCACTAAAATGGTGCAAACACTAAAATATTATTTTCTTTTACTGTTTTTCTTCTTTCACTTTTGGTGGTTTTAATTTCTAAGGGTTTGTTTCCCATTTCTTTTTCATGTTTCTCAATAAACCCCTTTGAAATATCAGACTCATGTCTCCTTGTCTCTTTACTGAGATCCCATCAGCCATAGAATCACAAAATTATTTTAGGGGGATGGGAACATGGGAGATCACTTTTTCAGCTTCCTGCTATACCTTTCTAAAGTAAAGTCAGCAGCCATATTTCTGTCTAGTTCGCATCCATCAGTGGCCTTGAAAATCTTTCAAGCGTGTTGGTTCTTAGGAAACATATTTTTAACTCCCTTTTTAACTGATATTTCAGGGTAAATTAAAACAGTTTTCCAATAAAAAAAATGTGATTTCCAAGTCTTTTGAAGTTGCTTATGATTTCATGACTTTTTCTGGATAACTGTGCCTTTTTCTATTGCTATATCCTATATACTAAACTCATTATGTAATGTACCACGTACACTCATTATATATTGTATGAAATTGACAACAGGTCAAGCAATGTTTAACAAATCTTCTGAAAGTCCTAGCATGGATCTCAGTCGTACAAGGGAATTCAGATCTTTTTAAAAAGATTTTTTTCCTTCACCACTTTTTTTTTCTTTCCTATTAGATTTTTTTTAGTTAGATTGAATGGAAACATTGATCCCTTTGCTGTTAAAAAACCCCTATAATTTGCTCTAACTACTCATCAGTCATTTCAACAGCCATTTTAAACAAACAGTGAAATCTCATATGTTACTTATGATTCAGCGTGATCGGCGGCAGGAACGGTAAGTACTGCAGACGGGTGCTCAATCTGGGCGGGTGGAGAGTACCTGGCAGAGGCAAAAGCTCAGGATAGGACCCCGGCAGGGCGACTCTCTCTGAACTTCAGAAGCGGCAACTGTCACGTGGGCCGACCGCGTGTAGAGGGGCGGACCCGGGAGAAGCCGCGGGATATTTAAGCATTTCCCTGGGAGCGCCAGCGACCGGAGTGCGGCGAAAAGGGTCACAGCATAGGCAGTTTGCGCAGGCACTCGCTGACAGGTGGTTGACTTCCCACTCCCCTGCAGCAATGGTGACCAGGCGTGGTAAAGCCTCTGCCACCAGGAGTGTAGGCACCCAAATGGAAGCAGTATTACGAGAAACAGCTACCCAGACTCGAGACTGTAGAGAGTGTCTGAGCCTACTTGTGGTTCCTGAGGACCATAACAAAAATACAAAAAATACTTGTCTGAGGTGTGAACAGATTCAAGATCTGCTCCTTATGGTTGCAGATCTCAAGGATTAAGTGGACACGTTGAGAAGTATTCGTGAAAGTGAAAGGGAGATAGACTGGTGGTGTAGAACCCTCTCTCCTCCCAGTAATCCTCCCCAGGAGGCTGAGGAATGCCATATTCCTCATCAACAGGGTAAGGAGAGTGACCTGACTGGTGAGGAGGACTGGGAGCAGGTCTGCTCTCGTGGGGGTTATAGACCTCCCTTTCAAATGCCACCTTTCCAGCTGCCCCTACAAAACAGGTTTGGGGAGTTGGAATTTGATGTTCAGGTGGAGGATAGTCTGACAGAGAGCTCACCTGAAGAGGCTGACCTCACATTGCCCATCAAACAGGTCAGGACTTCAAGTAAGAAAAAGAAAAGGAGGGTCATTGTAGTGGGAGACTCCCTTCTGAAAGGGACGGAGGGCCCTATTTGTAGGATGGACCCAACTCATAGGGAAGTCTGCTGCCTTCCCCAAGCCCGGGTACATGACATCGCCAAGAGACTCCCGGACCTAATTAAACCCTTCGATTATTACCCGCTTCTGGTGGTACAGGCTGGTAGTGATCAACTAGCGAAAAGAGGGTCAAGGGTAGTTAAAAAGGAACTCCAGGAGCTGGGACGGTCAATAGATAGGGCAGGAGCACAAGTGGTGTTCTGTTCAGTTCCCCCGGTGGCAGGGATACAGACAGGAATAAGAGAATATATGCAGTTAATAAATGGCTTAGGGGCTGGTGCCGGCAGAGGAATTTTGGGTTCTTTGATCATGGGGAAACCTTTACAGCACCTGGCCTACTTGACCCAGATGGGTCTCGTCTAACTCCGAAGGGTAAGAGGATTCTAGCTCAGGAGCTGGCAGGGCTTGTTGAGAGGGCTTTAAACTAGGCATGACGGGGGAGGGGGGAGTTACTAGGCTCACCAAAGATGTCCCCGTGGAGGATGAGCCATCCCAAAGGGGGTTGTCAGTAACCCAACTGAAGTGCATGTACACAAACGCACGCAGTATGGGAAACAAACAGGAGGAGCTAGAAGTCCTGGTCCAGTGGGAGAGCTATGATATAGTTGCTATCATGGAAACGTGGTGGAACGACTCTCATAAGTGGAATGCTGCCATGGAAGGCTACAGGCTCTTCAGGAGAGACAGGCGTGAGAAGACGGGTGGAGGGGTGGCCCTCTACACTAGAGAAACCCTGGACGCTGTTGAAGTCGAGATCGGTGATGACCAGGTTGAGTGTCTATGGGTAAGAGTCAGAGGGGCAGTCAAGTCTGACCTCCTAGTTGGAGTGTGTTACAGACCGCCCGACCAGGAGGAGGATTTGGATCTTCTGTTGTTTAAACAGCTGGAGGCTGCCTCTAGATCGGCTGCCCTTATTCTTTTAGGAGACTTTAACCTTCCAGATATCTGCTGGAAACTTAATACTGCAGAGAGGAGGCAGTCCAGGAGATTCTTAGAGTGTATTGAGGACTGCTTTTTGTCACAGCTGGTGAGTGAGCCCACCAGGGGTGAGGCTCTGATTGACTTGCTGTTTACAAACAAAGAAGGGCTGGTGAGTGATGTTGTCGGAGGCTGTCTGGGGTGTAGTGATCATGAGATAATTGAGTTCTCTCTGAACAATGTAATAAGAAAAGCCAGGAACAGAACATCTATGCTGGACTTTAGGCGGGCAGATTTTGGATTATTTAAGGAACTGGTCAGGAAAGTACCCTGGGAAATAGCTCTTAGTGGCAAGGGGGTCCAGGAAGCTTGGATACACTTCAAGAATGAAATTTTGCAGGCGCAGGAGCGGGCTGTCCCTGTGTGTTGTAAGAAGAGTCGTAGGGGCAGACGGCCGGCCTGGATGAGTAGGGAACTTCTGAAGGAACTAAGTAAGAAAAAGAGGATGTATCATCGTTGGAAAGAAGGGGATGTAGGCCAGGTCATGTTCAAGGATGTTGTTAAGTTGTGTAGGAGGAAAATCAGGGAAACAAAAGCCCAGCTGGAGCTCAGATTGGCCACTTCTGTTAAGGACAATAAGAAGAGTTTTTATAAATACATCAATGGCAGAAAGAAGGGCGACAGCGACCTCCACTCCTTGTTGGATGTGGAGGGAAATATAGTAACAAGAGATGCAGAGAAGGCTGAGGTACTTAATGCCTTCTTTGCCTCAGTATTTAACAGCAAGGATGTCAGCTCGCTTGACAGTTGGCCCTCTGAAGTGGTTGATGGGGGCAGGGTGAAACATGGCCCTCCTGCAATCCTGCAATGAGGAGGAAGTTAGAGACCTGCTGAGCCGCTTGGACCTTCATAAGTCTATGGGGCCAGATGGGATCCATCCTAGGGTCCTGAGAGAGCTGGCGGATGAGCTTGCTAAGCCGCTCTCCACCATCTTTCAGCAGTCCTGGCTCACTGGAGAGGTCCCGGAACACTGGAAGTTGGCCATCCATAAGAAGGGCCGTAAGGATGATCCAGGTAATTACAGACCTGTCAGCCTGACCTCGGTCCCAGGTAAAAGCATGGAACAGATAACCCTGGGTGAAATCATGCACCACCTGCAGAACGATCAAGAAATCAGGCCCAGCCAGCATGGATTTAGGAGGGGTAGGTCCTGCCTGACCAACCTGATCTCCTTTTACGAAGATGTGACTCGCCTGGTGGATGAGAGGAAGGCTGTGGATGTGGTATACCTGGACTTTAGCAAGGCCTTTGACACTGTCTCCCACAGTAGACTCCTAGGGAAGCTGGCAGCCAGTGGCTTAGATGGGAGCACTCTGTACTGGATTAGGAATTGGCTGGATGGCCTAGCCCAAAGAGTGATGGTGAATGGTGTTTCATCCAGTTGGCAGCCAGTCACCAGTGATGTCCCCCAGGGATCGGTGTTGGGTCCCGTCCTGTTTAATATCTTTATTGATGATCTGGATGAGGGGATTGAGTCCATCATCAGCAAATTTGCAGATGATACCAAGTTGGGAGGAAGGGTTGATCTGTTAGAGAGTAGGATGGCCCTACAGAGGGACCTGGACAGATTGGAGATATGGGCTGATTCTAATGGGATGATGTTTCATAAGTCCAAATGTCGGGTACTTCATTTTGGACACAACAATCCCATGCAGAGCTATAGACTGGGGACAGAGTGTCTGGAGAGTAGTCAGGCAGAAAAGGACCTGGGAGTTCTGGTAGACAGGAAGCTCAACATGAGACAGCAGTGTGCCCAGGTGGCCAAGAAGGCATCCTGGCCTGCATCAGGAATAGTGTAGTAAGCAGGACCAGAGAAGTTATCGTCCCCCTGTACTCGGCACTTGTCAGGCCTCACCTTGAATACTGTGTCCAGTTCTGGGCCCCCCAGTTTGGGAAGGATGTTAGGATACTGGAATGTGTTCAGAGGAGGGCAACGAAGATGGTGAAGGGGCTGGAGCACAAACCCTATGAGGAGCGACTGAGGGAGTTGGGGCTGTTTAGTCTGGAGAAGAGGAGGCTCAGGGGAGACCTCATTGCCCTCTACAACTACCTAAAAGGAGGTTGTAGTCGGGCAGGGATTGGTCTCTTCTCTCAGGTGACCAGTGGCAGAACCAGAGGGCATGGACTTAAGCTTCGTCAGGGAAAGTTTAGGCTTGATATGAGGAAAAAGTTCTTCACTGAAAGGGTGATTGGCCATTGGAATTGGGCTGCCCAGGGAGGTGGTGGAGTCGCTGACCCTGGAGGTGTTTAAAGGGAGACTGGATGAGGCACTGAGTGCCATTGTTTAGATGATTGTTGGTGTTAGTGTTGGTGTTAGTGTTAGGTTATAGGTTGGACTTGATGATCTCAGAGGTCCTTTCCAACTTTGTGATTCTGTGATTCTGTGATTCTTTAGGCAATAATGTATTTTCTTCAATGCTCTTAAATAGCTTTGGAATCTGTGTGTAAATTTACACTGTCATTGTTCTGCTGGGGGCCAGGGGTGGTAGTGATTGGAAAATCTGTGAGAAAAGCAAGAAAAGACAATGATTTTATGTTCCAGTCAGTTACTTTTAAGTGACAGTCGTAATGGAAGTGAGGAATGTATTCTATGCAAGTTTGACTAACAGTGTTGAGCTGGCTCCAAAGTCACTGTTTTACTTACTTGAAGTTAGAATTAAGTCAGCAATTTGCTGAAGATAAGGAAGATTCACATAGGTCAGTCATTTGGAGAGTAATAAACAGCAGATACAGTAATTCTGCTTGGCAGTTACACTGCAGGCATCAAGAGCTGCAACCACAAATCAGCAATGCTTACTCAAATGCTCCATGACTCTTCCTATCACTTTTTCAAAAGGATGTCATCACTCAACAAAATGAACATGCTGTCACTATTAAAAATATAAAATGATGCTATAGCTCTAAAAAGTTGAAAGCCACTTGAACCTGTATCATTCCCCACTCCATCTAGCCAAATCACTTTTATATTTTAATGTTTTCATGCAAAATCTTTCTAGGATTACTTACTGGGCATTTTATTTGTAGAGGACTACACCTGAAAAAAGGCATAAACCCCACCTCAATTTCAGATAACGTTAATAGAAACAGAGACAAATAATACCATTCATTGGGGAGAAAAAATGGAATTATTTTAGAGTTTGCAAAAGTTAAAATATGCCGAGCCTCATGCTTATTTATGTACCTGCTTTTTGTTCAGCTCTTTAGCCTGATTTTTTTGAAAAGTTCAAGCATTATATGTGTTGTGGGTAAAATGTATAAGAAGCTTTGTGAAAATCAAGTGAGAATCGACTCAGGTTGGATGAGGCTTGGATGGTCTAGTGGAAAATTTCCCTGCCCATGGCAGAGATGTTAGAACTTGGTGATCTTTGAGGTCCCTTCCAACCCAAAACATTCTACGATTCTATGAAATGAAGTAACGGTTTTATTCCCATTAAAAGACACAGCACTAACTGCACTATTCAAACATTTCTTAAAATCACATCAAGTCTTGTTAAAAGGAACATGGTATGGCTTAAATACTATTTAGATTAACCGTAGTGAGGATCCTGGGGCGTAGCATTTTAAAACATGTAGCAAAATCAGAAAAGATGTCTCTTTCTGTTCCAACCTCAGCTATTCTGTTATTCTTTTTCCACCTACTCCGGTTCCTTGAGGTTTTTGGGCAGTAGTTATGGGGAGATACAATGTCACTAGTTCCCTGAATTACATGATTAAAAAAAAGAATAAAGAAAGAATAATTCCATAAAAGGATCAAATGTACTTTAAAATGTAATGTAAGGATTGTGCTACTGTGTAACACAACATACCTTCAGAAGTTTAGTTTGTTGCAGAAACCTCTTTACATCTCTCTATTGACTGAAACAAGAAATTAAATTAAGATATGGAAAACATGACTATTTTAATCGAGACTTTATAGTAGTCTATGTGGAATGTAAAATCTCTTTGCATTGACCACAACAGGAATTGCCATCCCTGATGTTTCTTTGGTATGGAAAAAGGATTTTTTCATACTGAAACTTTGATAAATCTTATTTTAAACAACACCAAATATTTCAGTCTGGATACTTAGAGAAATTGATAGAAGTTATGAAAATCATTCAGCCTTAACATGGTGAAAAACTGATCATAAATACCTTTTTTTTTTTTAAACTATGGATATATGGATTTTAAAACCATTTACCAAACACTGACTTTGTTGTATTAAGATTAAAAAGTCTTGTTTACACTGTGATGAATCCTTTAATATTTCATTCTTCTATTTTACCTTTGTCAAAATTCATATATTATATTCTTATGTCCCCAGCTGATTTTAAAATCTTGCACATAACAATAGCTCAAATTTGTCAGGTTTGTATATAACCTGAAAAAAAAGTCTTTAAGGGAAGCAAAGACACTGTTCTCTTGTAGGCTCCAAGACCACTTTTCAAACATCCCTTAAGGATAAACTTATTGCCTCCATCTACTTCATTTCCCCAAACAAAGCAACAGAAAAAAAGTCTTGCTGTTAAAAGCAGGAAGTTTCCCATCTAAACGACAAAATCAAAACCCTATGTTTGCGCAAAAGTAGATGTCTTTCATGACTAAATATAATCTGTAATTTATGACATTAATAGCAGAGCAGAAGACATGCATATATTCTTTTGCATAGTTCAAGAATGGCACAAGTATCTTCTTTTTTTCCTATGATATTTTATTTCATTTAAACTTGTTTTCTATTCTAAACACCTGTCAGCCATGATTACATACAGTGAAAGAATTTTTAAATTATAGAATAATCATCAGTGTGGGATGTAATCTGAATATGTTCTGAATATGAAACACTGTTATTTCAAGACTGGTACTAATTTGCAACACAGGGCTTCCTGTTGAAACTACAGTTGGGGCCCTGAGAGCATCAACAGCTTTGCGACCACTTCCCTCTTCCCAGTGTTTTAGCTCCCTATGTTCAAAGTCCCATTTGCTGTATCACAATTCTGTAACCATGGACCAGACTGCTCTGGTACAATGAAGTTGAGAGAAAAAGCTGCAAGAGGCCTCATCAGGAGCCTCCTTCCTCGACTAGAGAGCTGCTGCTGGTTTAGGTCTGTCCTCTAGTTCTTGACAAGCAGTGTTGCAGGTGGTGTCATGCTTGCTCTCCTCTCCTGCTGGGACTCACTTTCCCTGGCTCGCTTGACTTCCCAGCTTGTCACTAGGGATTTGTCTTCTGGTTGGTAATTATTCTTGTATGAATAGCACATAGTCTATGAAATGTATATTTATTTCCCTTATTTATTGTGCCTAGATTTGTAATAATTTTCCCTTCTTTTCCCATTCATTCCCTTCCCTTGATAATGTGCTCATTGGCATAGTCTGAAAATCCCTGTACAAGTATTTTGATTGCTGTGACTGTAGCATTCTCAAAACCTCCTTTTTTTTTCTTAAAAAGGTTAACAGCAGGTTTTGTATCAACATGCTAGATATTAAACTTATTCTATTGTTTTTAATTATTTTTTTCCACAGGAGAACAGATTATCTTAGGCAAGGAGATTAAGACTCGAATCTTGAAATTCAGTGAGATAAATTCACCAGCGATTCCCAAGGAATGAAAAAGCATCTGAATCTACAAAGCTGAGAATCTGGCATAAAACCTCTGTGAAATAACAAAGCAATAAGTATTGTTCCGATGAATAAGAGAAAGTTTATGATGTTGTCCATTGTTGGGATTCTGTATGTCTTCCTCTGAAGCATCCAGTACTGGTATACACTGGTGTAAAAAATCCAGGAGAGGGTGAATAGAAACTGAAACAGACCCACATTTTCTTTGCCTATATGAACTGGTTTTAGTGACTAAATCTACAACAGGTTTAAATATTTCAAAATAAGAACAAAAAGTAGCTTTAATGTGAAACAGCGTTGTGCACTAGCCACTATTGGAAATCTGATGACTGGCAACCACAGTAGTCTGACCTGAAACTGCTCTATGATTGTCCTGGGCAATCACAGCTTAGAGGAAGTATTTCACATGACCCCCCCTAACATGTTTATGAGAGTCATGACTTCTGCTTACAGGGTTGTGTGGACTGTTGGGTCACACACTGAAGAGTCTTGCAAAAATATTTTTTTGGAAACATAAGGATGTTTTTGTCTGTCTGATGAATCACAAATAAGAAGAGGTATGAGTGGAATACTGTTTATGAATGTGTGTAATTCTTCCTAATGATTAGAACATTGTGCTATGATTTGGTATTGTTTCATTTTGTTTCATTTGCATCACTATTTCTAGAATAATGGTGATAGCATTTATAAGGGGTCTTTTTTTAATTTTTCAGTCATAATTCTTATAGAAAAAATAAACTAGCATTATAGAGCACAGTAATATTGAGGCAAATATACCAGTTTACCTTACGTATGGAGCAAATCAGTGAAGTTCACTGAGCTAAAAGAAGATCTAGAAAGATCTAGAAAGGTCGTCATGGTAATTTTGATTCCAGTTTTTTTTGGTTTTTTGGTGGTCCTCCCCCCATTGAGAATTCCTTATGTCCTTATTAAATTCTCTTAATTGCACTAGAAACCAAAATAACGTACTAGCTCATGTTATTTCTATGTTTTCCCCTATACTTCTAGCTCTAGCACATTTCACAGGGAGATAGACTGCAAGAGGTATGATTAAACACCTTAGCATGAATGTTCCAGATAATCTGTGAAGCATTTTTTTGATCTATTTTTATACAACAATAATAATATTTCTTTGTACATTTCAATTCCTATGACTTCTTAGTCCTTTCTAAACAGCAGATAAATACAATCTGGTATAATTCCATTAAAATCAGTAGGGCTACTCCTAACTTACATTTCTTGAGATTAAATCTAATTACCATTAATGTTGAGAGTAACACCTTGCATTTGTGTATTGCCCTTTACTTGCAGACCTCAAACTGCTTATGAATGAGGTAATTATCTTTGCAATCTTTATTTTGCAGAGAGAGTAATTGAAACACAAGAGCTGAAGTGACTTGTTCAGCATCTTTTAAGACGTACATGTATATCTTAGGCAGCATTGCCTGTTTATGATTTTTTCACTAGCGTGATGGGTCATACATACATCACATCACATATAAATCACATTACACCACATGTAAATCATACACTACATTTAATATGTCATCTTTAACCAGCTATTTCAAAATCCTTTCACATCCAAGTCATGAATCGCTGAGTTGGCTGTTTTGAGGATTTTTTTTTTAGGGAGTAATTATTATTTTTATTGTTGTTGATAATAGTAACACTTATTATAACTTTGATCCTTTAATCTATTGTGTCATTTTAAATAACATATTGAGAATTATTTTCTCTATTGGCTTTGATTAAAGCCAAAACAAAGTACAGATAATGTCTATACATTTAATTTTTAAAAATTCAGTTATGAATGCACCAGCTAAAACTGAAGATGAAGTTCAGTTGAGTTAATGATGATATTTAATGTTTTTCTTCAGAGTTTTGGATTGTGAAATTATTGTTATTGATTTTTTTAAATGTATCTAACTTTTTTTTTATAAATTCTGTGAAGTTTGAAAGACAATGATAGTCTTGAAATTTCAATTAAATTTGAGGAAAAATATTCATATCACAGTATCACAAGGTTGGAAAGGACCTCTGAGATCATCAAGTCCAACCTATAACCCAACACTAACACCAACACTAACACCAACACTAACACCAACCCATCATCTAAACCATGGCACTCAGTGCCTCATCCAGTCTCCCTTTAAACACCTCCAGGGTCAACGACTCCACCAACTCCCTGGGCAGAGCATTCCAATGGCCAATCACCCTTTCAGTGAAGAATTTTTTCCTCACATCAAGCCTAAACTTTCCCTGACGAAGCTTAATTCCATGCCCTCTGGTTCTGCCACTGGTCACCTGAGAGAAGAGACCAATCCCTGCCCGACTACAACCTCCTTTTAGGTAGTTGTAGAGAGCAATGAGGTCTCCCCTGAGCCTCCTCTTCTCCAGACTAAACAGCCCCAACTCCCTCAGTCGCTCCTCATAGGGCTTGTGCTCCAGCCCCTTCACCATCTTCGTTGCCCTCCTCTGAACACATTCCAGTATCCTAACATCCTTCCCAAACTGGGGGGCCCAGAACTGGACACAGTATTCAAGGTGAGGCCTGACAAGTGCCGAGTACAGGGGGGACGATAACTTCTCTGGTCCTGCTTACTACACTATTCCTGATGCAGGCCAGGATGCCTTCTTGGCCACCTGGGCACACTGCTGTCTCATGTTGAGCTTCCTGTCTACCAGAACTCCCAGGTCCTTTTCTGCCTGACTACTCTCCAGACACTCTGTCCCCAGTCTATAGCTCTGCATGGGATTGTTGTGTCCAAAATGAAGTACCCGACATTTGGACTTATGAAACATCATCCCATTAGAATCAGCCCATATCTCCAATCTGTCCAGGTCCCTCTGTAGGGCCATCCTACTCTCTAACAGATCAACCCTTCCTCCCAACTTGGTATCATCTGCAAATTTGCTGATGATGGACTCAATCCCCTCATCCAGATCATCAATAAAGATATTAAATAGGACGGGACCCAACACCGATCCCTGGGGGACATCACTGGTGACTGGCTGCCAACTGGATGAAACACCATTCACCACCATATTGAAAATTGAAATGGTTTGTACAACATTGGAACTATTTCTATCATATACAGCAGAGAAAATCATAAAAATACTACAGGAGTAAAAGACAAACATTAACTTATTACCTTTCAGTGCACAAGGAAAAGTGTCATTCCATAGTCTGGAATAACAGTGAAAATGCTGTTTCATGTCATGATTAGTTAGCATGTACAACTCATTTGTACAGTGTATAACTGAAGAACAGAATTTATATGGATTCTAAAAAGGAGTAAAAGCTTATATCTATAACAATAATCAGAATTAGGAATCATTTAAATAACAATTGGAAGTGTTGGAGAAGATACATAGAAATATAATGAGATTGCTTGAATGTACAAAGAAATTTTACTTACATGAAGGATGTATTTTTAATTCATCATGCCCTTTCCTTCCCAGCATGGTATGAAGACCACACCACAGGTGTCTGGACAAAAATGTACAGTCATCCACCTGACTGATGAACCTTCTCTAGACTAGCATATAAAACCAAGTTCTGTTAACAGAAGCTGGCAAAATGGAGTTTCCTTGAAGGCTAAACAGGATGCTCCAAGCGGTCTTCAATTAACAGAATTAGCTTCTTCAAGGATTTTCCCCAGTAAATTTGCACTCTTCATATGTCGATGTCTGTGAAGATACTTAAGTAACCTATCTCTTCAAGCACATATATTCTCAGGTTTTGTACCAAATCTTTTTCAAAGCTACCATTCCATTTTTGTCACTCAACTGCAGTGCTAAATCTGCATGACGTGAAATTTTTTTCGACAAAAAGGAGTCTTTATGGTCTGTACCCCGTCTCTGAAATCTCCCTCAATGCCGTGGTATAACTCAGCAGTGTAGAGACCCACAAACTACATTCTTGTTGTAGATATCATCTCTGGTTCTTCTCTTACTGATGATTGGAAGGCTTAGAATCATAGAATCATCTGGTTGAAAAAAACCTCTGAGGTCATCAAGTCCAATTGTACCTGTCCCCTTACTAAACCACGTCCCTACCTGTCTTTTAAACACCTCCAGGGATGGTGACTCAACCGCTTCTCTGGGCAGCCTGTTTCAATGCCTGACCACCTTTTCAGTAAAGAAAGTTTTCCTGATATCTAATCTGACCCTCCCCTGACACAACTTGTGGCCTCTCATGTTATCATCTGTCACTTGTGAGAAGAGACCAGCACCCACCTCACCACAACCTCCTCGCAGGCGGTTGTAGACAGTGATGAGGTCTCTCCTCAGCCTCCTCTTCTCCAAGCTAAACAACCCCAGTTCCCTCAGCCATTCCTCGTAGGTCTTGTTCTCCAGCCTCTTCACCAGCCTTGTTGCCCTTCTCTGGATGCCCTCCAACAACAGAGGGACCCAGAACTGAACAAAGTACTCAAGGTGCGGCCTCACCATTGCTGATTACAGGGGTACAAACTCTTCCCTAGTCCTACTGGCCACGCTGTTTCTTTCATCCAAATGTATGCATGCAGAGTAACTAATCCAGAAATAAGGGCATGTTAGAGTGTGTTAATCACACGGAGGTTTCTCTAAAGCAGAGGAAATGCTCACATTAAAATCTGCTCTCTTCCAATAGGAATGTAAGCATTGTTTTCACAGTAAGTTTACTACCTTTGAAGAAAACCTCGTACATAGTCCTGAAGACCAAAATCCTACCTTGTTGCCTCTATCTTGTATTTGAACTAGCTCCAGAAATTTCATGAATCTGATCACACTAGAAAGCCAAAAGTGGTGACTTGCAATTACAGCCTTCCCACACACTATATTTTATGTCTTCAGGGAACCCTTTCATGTCAGTTTGGGTGAGTTTTCCTAGCTACGTTCCCTTCCAACTTCTTGTGCAATTGCTCATCAAGTAGAACGTATGAAGCTGATCAGTCCTTGACTGTTACTTAACTAACCACAACTAAAACCATCGGTATTTGACCAACTTTATTTTCATACTAAATTGAAAAGACAACATTATACTAGCTACCAGGAAGAAAATTAACTCCATCACAGATGAAACCAGGACAGGAGAGTACCAGTTATTCCCTAGAAAAATCTCAGTGAATCATCTGAATAACATTTGTCCTAGGGTGAGAATGCTTATTTTTTTCCTACAGTTACTTGTAGATATAGCTAAAAAATGTCTAAAATGCAATGTGTTGCGCAGTTGAAGTAGAAGGACTTGGTTGCTCTAATGTGTCTGGTAGGTTCATTTTATCATTGTATTGACAGGTATTTTACCCAAACTGCTGCTATAAAGAAAGTGCTAAACAAATAGATTTTTATTTCTCCCACTCAAGAAAGCAATAACACACTTCAGCAGGCAGATTGAAACATGAATATAGAGATCTCGTGGTTCATTGAAGACATCTGAACTTTGATCTCTTGGACTGTATATATAGATACTTGTCTCATAACATCTTACTATTTTTTCATACATAAAATCCCTAAATTTTTAAACATAATACAGCATTACTAGGTAAACAATATCATCACCTCTTCAGAATTAATTAACCAGACATGTTTCACAAAGCTCTTGTTGTTTACTCAAAAAAATTTTTGCTTCCTGTATATTTCCTGAGCAACTTTACATTACAGACACATGGTTCTGAAAGTACTGGGAAGCTGAAATATATCTCATAGCTTCTCAAAAGACTTAAACATTGAGATATATTTCCCAACAAATGACAATGGTAATTACGTACCTCGACCTTCCAATTTTGAGCTGATTATGGGCCCAGGGCCTCCATTTGAGGCCTGATGGGACATTTAGTCCTGGTTTGGGTTACGTTGTAGTTGTCTGTAGTCTTTGTTTTTGAGTAGAACTGAGAAGTCCTGTCTCTTTTCTCTTTTTACTTCTGTTTACACCTTCCTCCTTCTACAAAGTTGACTTTAGACCTGGTTTGTTCCTTTGCCTTATCTAGTGCTGTTAATGTACACATTTGCAAGCTCCTAGTTCTGCCTGCTGTTGTCAGTCCCTATGGGACTGCATCTGCCTTTGAGGTCATGGTCTGTGCTGGGCTTCCCCTCAGTTTCTGGCCTGTTCCCCTCACAGAGCAGTTTGGTTGCTCCCTGACACTCACCTGCAAGTGATTTATTCATGCTGTACAGTTAGAGTCCATATCCCTGTCTGAGTTACACTGTTGATTAATTTAGTATGTCAGCATGAAATAAGAACATTTTTCACACAGGTCAATCAATTTATCTGATTACTATTTATGCTGACACTGGAAGGCCAATTTCATAGTTTACTGTCTTGTAAACAAATTGCAGAATTCTTCCTTTCAGTTTATTAGCCCAGAAATATTTCTTCTTCAAGAGTCTCCAGAAGTCATGGTTATATGGTTCAGAATAACAGTATTAAACTAAAATTAATGTCTGAGGTTAAATTGGAATGAAATTTAAATGTATCGTGCAGGAAGGAAGCTTTTGTGTACTTATACTTTCTCTTCACGATACCAAGGAAAGCAGTGTGTTAAAAAAAGCAGAATTTGTATGGGATGTATATTGAAGAACTAAGATCTTGGGAGACCTATGAGATCTGTGAGTATTCATTCTTTTTTATTATAAATTTCATAAGATTTGACATTGAGTTAACTGGCAATGTGCAGAAACTGCACACAGAACTTCTACCATTCAAGCAGTATGTTGTATACCTTTTCCCACTTTCTTCTAGTCCATCAAAATACACTGATAATGTGCCTTCCTTTTGCCCACTTCTCAGTACAGTATACATTTCACAAAAGGGGGCCTCTCTTAATTCTTCAAAAGACAGAGAATAGTAAAGGTTTCAGGAAGGGAAAATCTCATTTTGAGTGGAATGAGTATTTCTTTTAATGAAAATTCCCATATTAATTTGACAGGATTGTAGCAGAAATGAACTTCTATAAGAATTTAATTTTAGTCCTTGTTTTGATTGGTGGAGTCACTATTGCTTATGGAACTAACGATTTGTTGCCATTTATACAGGAACTATTTGCCTCCTCACAGAACCATCTTCTTCAGAGTGGTTATAAAGAGACAAATGACTGTGTGAAACACTTTGTGCCAAAGGAGTTGTCAGTCTTGAAATGTGGAAGACAGCTCAGAAAGTAACTCTTCCAGAGTCTGAGAAATCATGTGTCACAGTTAAGAGCTTTCTTTGAGAGTAAGCCCGCTAAAGAATAGAGGATAGACATTGAAATCACTTCAAAGAATTTAAGAACTAGCCACTGTCACCCTCTGTTCCCCACTTTTCTTCACTGTGATTTGTGCAAGAATGATAGCACAGGTTTCAAGCTACAGGCCTCTGGTGGATTGTATTACTACTGCTCTGGTCCCCTTGTCCTTCCTATTCATGTGATAAGGAGCTGTCCGCATTCTGGGGTCTCTGTTCTCTTTTTTGTCCTTGTTGTTCTTTTTTGTCCTTGTGAAAGGTAGCAATTCCCTGTGCTTCAGGAGATGTGATTTATCTTAGTCACCTTTAATGCAATAAGTCTCTTTTGAATCCAAGTTGATCATCCTGTTCACTCTTCACTAAATTCTTTTCACATCTCCTTCCTCTCTTAGTTGGAAAGGATACTGTGTGAGAAACCAACTCTGTGAGCAGCCTAAAAATTTTTGGTGGACTAAGTAGTCACTGATCTGTGTGCTCCAGCACTTTAAACAAATATATGTTGTTGCAAGATTACTAAATTGAAATATAATTTTACATAGATTTAAAATACAACTGTGAAAAAGAAGGTTAAAAGTATGCCTTCAATAGCAACCTTTGAAATAATGTATTAGCTTGAAATTGCTTTTTCTTTTATACTTTCTTTGATGTTTTATAATGGAGCTGCTGAATTAACCACTGGATCTGAAAATATTAACTGTTACGTTCATTCAGTGAAAATACCTGACAGATACTAGCTGGTGCAGCAAAAGATGAAGAAAAGTCACTAATATAAGGAAATGATGACATTTCTTCTGTTCCATTGATTCCTAGCAATAATGCACCACTGCTATAAATGTTAAATTGGAATGGAAAGCAGAACATTACCCACTATATTGGTATTTTTTTTAAGTATTTCATCTCCACACTGAGAACAAAGCACTTGACATTGCTCCCTACAGCAGAAATTTCATGCAGAGTAACTCAGATTCAAAGCCCGAAGTTTCTCATTTTTTCAAGCCCATATTTGGTGTGTTTTCTGCTCTTTTAAGCATGTACTTCAAAGCACTATGTCCCTGACTCTGGAATCCAGGAACTGGAAGCTGCTGGAACTTTTCTGATACCAGGTAATTAGTGTGATACTAAACAGCTATATTCTACTTATATCATACTTTCAACAATTTTCTCAATTAGTTAATGAATATTCATGAAAGGGGAAGAAAAATAGCAGTTTACATTCTAATGTATTCCAGATTTTTTAGGAATATGTACTAATCAATCTCCAAAGCAATACTTTACTTGTTGTTCCATCCATAGTCCCAACCACGTTATCCGCAGCTAAATGCTGCTACAATTCTGGATTTTAGCTCAACTTAAGTTCTTTAATCCCTTCAGATCTATGCTTTACTGACTCCTATATTTGTTTGACAGTCCAGTATTGTATAGCTGAATTTCAGTGATTGTCTCCTTTTTAAGCCAGTTCTACATACTCCTACTAATCTCCTAATACTTTTTTCTTCCAAATTGTTCTTTCGTTTATTGTCTTTTTTTTTTTTTTGATAGATGTGGTCTG
The DNA here is from genome assembly GCA_033556795.1 of Tapera naevia. NCBI lineage: Eukaryota > Metazoa > Chordata > Aves > Cuculiformes > Neomorphidae > Tapera > Tapera naevia. Next base: position 6,215,619 of record JAUMJJ010000014.1, read on the forward strand.
TATATCTAAGACCAAATAGCAACAGCAACAAGACTGAGATAGTTTCTCATTCCTTATATCATACTTTCTATGTAGAAGAGCAGTGGACTCAACCATTGAAGAGAAAATAGTTTGCACTGGAGGGTACATGCCTTTTCTGGCAAATTAATTGTTGGATACTTTAGGAACCAGGCAGGTCTTTACTTAATATCTGCAAGTTCACATTTTGCACAGGTATATAATTTAGCCAGGTCCTTAAAGATTTTCACCGGAAAGGCAAATGTCAGTCACAAGGTAACTGAACAGAATAAGTTAAGACTCCGATTCAAAGCAATGAGGTAAGATAAGATTTCACAGAGAAACAATTACTTTTAATGAAAACCAAACAATATATTGCGTTGATTTCTCGGAAGCAACTAATTCACTGATGCTAACATTAAGAAGAAAAAAAGGACAGCACCAATGGGACAATAAACACTCTGAGTGAGCTGTAAGTCTAAAGCAGACACTTTTCTTGGAGAATTTCAGCCAAACTTACTGTACTTTGTAAAGATAAAACAACTAAAATAACTTTTTTCTATCAGAACTGTCCCTTTACTATGTATAGAATCTCTTAATAAAATACTAAAAGTCTGTATAAAAAGCAATGGAATCATAGAATCACTTAGGTTGGAAAAGGCCTACAATCATCAAGTTGAACCATAAACCTGTCACTGCCAAATTCACCATTAAACTATGTCCCTAAGCATCACATCTACACATCCCTTAAATACCTTCAAGGATGGTGACTTAGCCACTTCCCTGAGCTGCCTGTTCTGGTGCTTGAAAACCCTTTTGGAGAATGTTTTTTTTCCTAATCCAGTTTAAACCTACCCTGGAAGAACTCGAGGACATTTCGCCTCATCCTATCACTTGTTACTTGGGAGAACAGACCAGTGCCCTCCTCACTACAACCTTCTTTCAAGTAGTTGTAATGAGGGAAAAGATCTCCCCTCAGTCTCCTTTTCTCCAGGGTGAACAATCCAGTTCCCTCAGGCACTCCTCATAAGATTCCTGTTCTAGACTCTTCACCAGCTTCATTGCCCTTCTTTGGAAGGTTCCAGCAGCTCAATGTTTTTCTTGTAGTGAGGGGGTCAAAGCTGAACACAGTATTCAAGGTGCAGCCTTACCAGTGTTGAGTACAGGAGGAGTCAAATATGAGTCAAAACATTTCACATCTTTAGTGGAGGACAAGAAATTTTCTATTGCAAGCTGAATGGAATAAAAAGAATGTGTGAAGTAAAAGTAAATTTAAAAGCGCTAACAAAACTTGAATACAAAGATCCAAGGGAAATTTGTAATATAGAAGATTCCTGGACAATAAACAAATTCGTTTTGAAATGTCACAGCAAAGTATGTGATCCTGTAATCATCTCAGATAGCTTCTGCTTTACATTCATAGCACAATGCTGTTCAGCTTACATATATTCAGCCATTTTGAATAGCTGTTTCAGAAGTATTTAAACAAGTCTAATACTGAGAATAAGAAGGTTAAAGAAGCTTGACTTTCGTTATTTTTCATGCAAATTTTTATATTTGAATAATAATGGGACAGTTAGTTTTATTTAATGTGTTCTGTGGCTTACTCAAGCACATAATTAAGTAAAGGCAGCTGAAAACAGACACCTAGAGACCGGAAAACCATGAGCAGAGCAGTCTATGTGGGACTTTTATTATGAGGACAAGGAACTTACTTAACTCCTCTGGAGTAAGTGAATCTATTTTTGTGCTCCTGTGTGGTTTGAATTATGTGGTTTCTAGTACTGTTCGTCTGTATTTTGCTTTATTTTTTGTGTCATAGAAACTGTATGGTATGTACAAAAGCTTTGATTTTAATTGTAAAAACTTTTGGGGATGCAGAAGAAATATTTTTTCTTATTAAAAAAAATAGGAGAGAGCAGAACAGCAATATGGTGATGAAAGGAAGAAAAAGACCAACCCTGATGGCAAATTAAGTAAGATACCACTTTAGGAAAATAAAATAATATGAACATGTAATGTTGGAGATTTCACCATAAAGTCAAAGAGATAGTTTAAGTACGGTCAGATTTCTTTACCTGTTAACAACAACAAAAAAAAAGTTAAATAGATTTGGTGCCGAATGTATTGAAACTATGTTGTAGTGAAGGTCTTAGAATTCCTAGCTTTCAACTACAAAACAAATGGTAATAACAACTGTATTCCAGTTAGCAATAACTGTATTCCAGTTATTAATGCGTGAGATAGCCACAACTGTAATGGAATTAGCCTAAAAAATTTTTTTAACTTATTTTAGGAAATATTGGCAATTTTAGATATGGTGTTTATAGGCTTTATGGAAGAGCTGGTCACAGAAAAATTTTGGACTAACTAGTCTTTGGCTGATTGTTTTCAAATGAGGTCTCTAAAGCTTAGAGTCAAACCCAAAAAAACATTGGTTAAGGAAGAGAGTTCAGTTCAGTAGACTGAAGAGGTGAGGATTAAAATGTTAAAGATTCCTGGGCTTCTTTTTTCTATAAAATCAAAAATATTATACCTACCTGTACCTATAGCAATCATTAAAATCTTAGTTGGAGTACTACATCTGCAGCTGAATGAACAAACATAAAAAAATGATATTCAGAGTTAGCAAAGGTACAACAAATATGATAAAAAAAGAGATGTCTTTCAAATGACACTAGGCAATTTTGTATTGTCATGGTATCCTTATTCTCTACCCAGTTGTATCTGCACTGCAGCCGTGCTTCCTATTTCCACATTCCTTTTCAATTTGGATAGCCAAGTAATATTTTGTTATTCCGTATATGCCCTAGTGCTAATAAAAAGACATAAATCTGAGATAAATCTTACTGCTAGTATTTAGAAAGAATGTGCATCTTCTCCTGATGGAGCTGTTTGCAGACAGGACTATAGGAACAATTATGGGAATGATGAGACAAACTTATGAGAGGAGTTGGAAAGAGCTTGCGACGCTTAGTCTGCAGAGGCGGATGACGGCTGCCTTTGCCACCCAGTGAACAAAAAGGGAGATGAGGATAAAAAAGAACTAAAGAGTGACTACTTCATTAAAAAATGTGAACATAAGGAAGAGTAGAGGTGGATAGGTAGGTTAAGTTAATACTAAACATAACTTCTAATGACGTATGTGGACTTAAGATTACTAAAATCAAGTGTAATTTTATTCTAGTTATCAGTGTACATAGCATGTTGTTTTCATTTGAGAGCTTCCCATAAGCATAAATAGACAAATTTTCCATAAGAAAATTAACTGTATTTAATTTTTTATTATTTTAGTTCTCCTCTGACTAGAATACAGAAACTTTTTTTTTTATTTTACATAATTTTAGATTAGCCATGTATTGCCTTTGTCTAGACCTTCTTTATGTACCCCTTAAAAAGTCAATTTTAGTTTGGAGTCCAGAATGTTGGTTCTGTTGTGCTTAATATTTCAAGCATTCCTCTGTCCTTCTGGTATCATTAGACACTGGTAAAAATGGAAGCAAGTACAGACCCATTAATAATGTAAAAGAGATGATGGCAGCATAGGATATCTTGTAGATTTGTTTAGGTTCCCATGGAGAAACTTTTACTGCAGTGAAATCACTGACCAAAACCAGAGAAATCTCTTGCATTTTTCCATACTGTCTGCTGAACTTCAGTGATAAAATTCCACATGGCAATAGGTTTCTATTTTATATTAAATGTATACAAAGTTACTTTCATTGGTAGTGAGTAACAGTGTGTGAAAGAAGTAAATAGAATAATACATTGAGGAGTTTTGTTAATAAAATGGTCACACTCTAGAGCACTTAAGCTACAATTCACAAAGTTAAACAGTTCAGTGATTTTATTTTATCCCCATGACACTAATGTAGAGGTCAAAGGGACAGTTATTTTCAGGGAACAGCTATGTTAAGAGAATAGAAGGCTTGAGAACTGTCCAATAAGAAAAGTGACAATAAAAAAAATAAAACTAGAGCCAGAAAAATACTACAGTGAAAAAAAATAAAAAATAAAAATATTGTTTTGAGAGAAAAGAAATAGAAGGAAAAGAGGTGACTCCAATACCTAAGAGGAAATATTCACTGGCAGTAATTCTTACAGTCCAGTCCCTACAGGTAAGTGTTTAAATGTACAAGAATATAATATTGGAGAGGAAGATGGGAGTCCTCCACAGGAGCTACCCCATTGATGTGGCTCTGCAACACACTGTTTCCCTTAGAACATCCCACACATTTTTGGTTTGGATAGGCTAGTGTTCTAAACATTATGTTTGGTGGTTTTGTTGCAGTGACAATGTGAAACGCCACTCAGAACAAAGCCTGCTGAAAGTTGGGCTTTGTTTCTTCATTCCCAAAAATCAGCCAATCAGAGCAGAGGAGAAGCTTGCCCAATCTCTGAACACTTTTTTACTATTTTTGGGGTATCTAATACAAAAGCCCCTTGTGCAGAGACAGATCACGCTTCCTCTCACCTCCAATGCTAATAAGAAGGAAGGGGATTGGAGCAGTGCTACCTGAAATGTGTACCTCCAGGTGACCTGGCAGGTGGGCCCACCACCCTGAGAACCTCAATGACATTAGGACATCTTAGAGAACACCAATTGAGACAGAAGGTGGTGACACTTACCTCTCTCTTTTTTCTTTTTCCTCTCTCCCTCTTTCTCTCTTTTTCCCTTTTTCTCTTACATTCCAACACTTATTTTCCAATCTCCACAGTCATGGTCTAAAATAATGTAAATGTCAAATAAAATTAATTGCTGAAAAGGATCGCTGGAGTCTTTATCACTTTAACTCAAATCAAACAGGATTTATGAACCTATTAGGACCTTTTTAAGGGACCTAATGTTCCTGTGCTACACTGACATTCCTGGGCACAAAACATGTGCGGAGAACCACAATAGAAACATGGCAACATTATCCAGTGCAAATTGATTGGACTTGGCAGTTGGCTTTACTGTGCCATTTAGAAAACACCAGATATGTTTATAGATATACATATGCCATAAAACAGTACCAAAACTGTTGCCTGCAGGTAAATTGTAATTTCTAGGCTGATGTAGCAGAGGAACAGCAGTAAGAAAAGCTGTTAAAGTCATATCCCCTTCTTTTTCCTATTTGTACGCAGTGAGTGCAGTGTTTAGTCATGTCTATCTGAATTACCTTAGACCATCTGCACCCCAGGTAAATTATAGCATGAAATAATCTGAAAAAAATTAGAACTGAAGCTCCCGCATGGTGGAATAGAGGAAAAAAAAATAGAATCAGCAGTACAAATCCAAGAAGAAACAGTAAAATAAGATCTTAGGTAAAGTATTCCTCATACAATCAGTAGTAATAATGGTAGTATAACCCCCACTAAAATTGAGTCAAATTACATTTCATAGATAACCTATGGAGAGTATGTCTGAAAAAATTAGAATATATTAATGACCAAATAGTAGAAAATGTTATATGATACTTGAAATCTAAATTATCTTTTGAAACACTATTATTTAGACAAATACCTGTTGTCCTGCAGCAAGATCTGCTTCTTGTCTCAAGTCCTGATATAAGATTCACAAGTTGCAGAAGCAGTGTGCTGCGTTACTCAGATTATTTTTTCAGGTATGTCAGAGAATTTTTTCTCCCCTTGCCAACATAGGGACTGGCAGGGGACAGGCACTGCTAGGGCTGCAAGTTCTGGGAAGGGTACAGCACCTTTGGGGACACCTTGGGAAGAGGGTGGTTCTTCTGGGGCGGACACTTCCTGTCACACTGTGGCAGGAAAGGGAAAAACTTCAGTTCATGTGCAGTAACTGAACTGGATCTCAGCTGGATAATGGGAGTGACTTTTCGTTTCCATCTCTGATTTTACCTCCATTATTCCTCCTCCACACTTGTACTGAAAGATTTTGGTTTCCGCAGGAGCTTAAAAACTAGATATTGCAACAATTGTTGTCAGTTCAGTTACTTTTTTTAATTGCTATTTTACTTCCACTCTGGTTTTGTGGTTATTTATCAGAAAATCACAGCAAACTCACACAACTTGAATGTGTTCTTCAAAAAAAGTTTGGGTTAAAGCAGATACTCCTAAATGAAAATGTCTTTGACTTTTATATTGATCTTTTAATTTCCCAACAGCTAGTTACAAAATTTTGGTACCAAAAGTATATCTGTATGTTTATATTGCTTGCCCTTTGAATGATTTTCTTAGGGCAGAAATGACTAATCAAAACAAAGACTTGTAGAGGAGGTGAGGTAAGAATCTCACCTGGATTGCAAACAACTATTTTTATAGTTGCAGTATAATACTCTTTAACTGTGTTAGAGCTTCAGAGAAGACACTTACTGGCATCTTGGGGGAATACGGTATTCTGACGTGTTGGATATCACTGTATTTCTATTGTGAATGGAAATATGCTGTGCTATCTGAAACTTTATAGTAATTTAAGCCCTCTCCTTCTGAAACACTGCATGCGGAAGCCACTGACAAAACCATTCTTAAAACCAGATGTTTGTTAGTGCAAAAACACCAACACTCTCTGGAGTTGTGACAGGAAATAAAACCAAGCTCTTTGTTAAAAGACAAATATAGAAAGTATTTTTAATTATCTGAATTTGACTACAAGCTTGTTTTTTCTGGTATTTGTCATTAGATTTTATTGCAGAAGGAGCAATAAACCACAAGACTGTTAACTGTAGGAGGACTGATATGAGAAACTTTGGCAATTCCAAAAGAATCTGAACGGACTCTGTGTAAATATCTATACACAAAAGTAAATTCGATGACTGTTCTCAGAGATCATTTCTCTTAAATGCTGTACTCTGATGAACAGGTGGCATCTATGTATAATTTTTTTCCCTTTCATATATTTTCTTTTTTATTGTAGTGAGAAATACTTTATAATAGTGTTGATTTTTATCCTTAAGAAGATGCTCAGATTGTGAAAATTTAGGTTTTAAAAATTTATCAACTTCTCTTTCTCCAAAAGTGTTCAGAGTTACACTTTATCCTGGTAGAAATAAAGTAAAAAAAAAAAATGAAATTTTTTTTACAGAATGGAAGTTTTGATCAGAGCTACTGATATAAAACATTGCACACTGGTTTTTTTTCCAGATTCAGAGCTCCAGGCAGATGACAGCAATAATACCAAGATTATTTTTTAATTATGACTTTTAATTATGAATTTTTAATTTAATGGCCACCTAAAATATATTCTTATTGATTAATTTCAATTGCATTGTATATATATTTATTTATATTTTTCTATTTTTCTTCTTTTTTTAAAAAATAAATTAATAATGTGAAAGTTGGATAATTTTGGACTGCTCAGGCAAAAATATTTCCATCATTTTGATATATGAAAGCACATTCGTTTAATCGCTCCTTGTCACAAATTTTGATTTAAGAAAAGCTAAACAATGGCAATTCATCAAATTTGTTCCAATGAGTGTCAATTTAAAAAAGGAATTGGTTTATATTATAAAAATTCAGACTGTTGTAGAAGTTACCTAGAACTATAATTTAACCAAAATCTAAGCTTAGGATTTGACTTACACTTACAGACATATTTTGTACGTGCAGTCTAGAAAATATTCATCTGTTATTAAATGCAAAGTAAGACTTAAATCAGTACACAATTTCACACCTGAATACTGCTACTACTGTTACTACTACCACCAATAATAATATACTACTGCCACCAATAATAATAATAAACTTTTGAATGCAAATTAACTATATTTTCATTAAATTGTAGAATAGCCAGATTGGAAGGGATCGTCAATGATTAATTTGTTTTCTATATCATGGTGAAACATCTTCCAGTGCAATGTGTCCCCTTTTCCTTTTGGCTCCTTCTGAAGAGAAAGTCAGCCTCCTCCTATCAACACATAAAGTACAGGAATACTGTGAGAATGTCTCCCCTGAACCTTATCTTCTCCAGGAGTAAAAGACAACTGTTTTGGTCTTTCCTCATGGAACATGTTTTCGAGCCCTTTGGTCATCTTTGTGGTTTTTCTTTGGACCCTATCCAGTCTGACTTTTTTTAATTCATGAAGATGAAGAGAAAGGACAACAAAAAGCCCAGGCAAAAGTGAAGTACCATTTAGAGGAAAGGTTTTTTTTCTGTTTCTTTAAAAAAAACAGCCAAACAAACAAAATAGTCAGAAGCCTGAAAAAAACACCAAACAGGCGCAGTTTGAAAAGGACATGCATTTTTTAACATAAAATAATTTTTTATGCAAAAAAAAATTGAATTGAATCTCTTCTTCAGGAGATCTGTTATCTGAATCCCTCTGGTAAAGGTTACATTTACAGGAAGTGAAGAAAATTTACAATTTTCACAGGAACCTGGAAACTGGAAACAGGGAATCTAACAGAGGTATCTTAAGGACATTAACTACGAGAAATGATTTTTTTAATGCAAAAGAATTACATAATTATAAGAATTCTAATGGCTAAAGAAAATATCTCTAATTTTCCATTTGGATCGTATGGGGGTTTTATGCTGATATAACTACACATTTTTATGATAATCCTTTAGAAATTGTTTTGGATACTAGGAAAGCCTAAATTGGAATAAAGGTCACTACTTTCAATTCTAATGCAGTCATTGAGTGTAAGAGGGTGTTAAAATCCAAAGAAAAGTCATTGCTTCTGGACTACAACACACACAGAAGCTACCTGTTGCTGGGAGGTTCACATGGTTTTATCTACCATTTTCTAAGTATGAGAAAAGATATATTTTTGGGATTAGAAATTTTATCCATGACTCAGAAAAGTGATTGACAATGGGACCATCTTCCCTGTATAATGGGTGATTAGTTACTACATTTGACCAGCTGCATATTTTGACAAACAATAACACAGAATCTCTTTGGGAGACAGAATTCTCTCCTTGAGAGTTTTAAGCAAGTCAGTAAGGGAAAAATGTCAATCAGCTTGATTTTTTGGAAGGAAGTGTTGAGCAGTGGGTTGAAATTGAAAAAAACTGTATAAACGAACTGAGAAAATAAGCTTAAGAGAATAATTTTCAGTCTTTCCTTCTTTAAAGCAGGACTGAAAGGACATGGGTATTTTTCAGTTTGCTTGTGGTTGCATTTTAAGTTCTGCTTTGTCATCCTATAGTCAATATAGACTTTCTCATATGAATATCATTTATATAAGAAAGGTCTAAAACTTTAGTACGTACTGCCTCGCTTGTGAGGGGTAGAAGGGTCTGCCATATGTACCAAGGAGCAACTAGCATTTCCCTTCCCCTAATAATTTATACAGGAGCTTATTCTACAATATACTAACATGAGCTAACATATAAAGCTCTACAGTTCAGAGCAGCCAATTATACCTGCTGACTGTCTGCTAGTAGCCATGGCATCTGCAGGCTTTGCTGGTTGTTTTCACGGTAATCTCATAGCTTAAATAACCTCAACCACTGGCTCAGCTTGTTCAAAATTCATACTGTTCTGGCTTTTGCAGCGCGATCACACTGCTACTCATTAGGGACTGAAGTGCAAGGCTGTGGAACCCAGAAGGCTTTGTGCTGTGCCAACCGTCCTTCATAGGAACAGGAGGGATATATTTTTCTTATGCTCATGCAGATGTTTAGCAAAAAGTAGCAAAATTCCAGAGCTTCTATTTATCTATTTTCTCTTAATTTAAATTTGGATTTATGTTGTGTCAGATTATTGTGTGAAAACTGTCTACAAATAATCTATGCTGAAGTTAAAAGATACTGCTTCTTGCTTTATAATGTGGGTCTAATTCCATTTATGAAAGCAAAAGAGATAAGGTCAAAGTGTTCCAATCTATTATTAATCACTGGATTTGCACAGGTAAATACAATTAGCCAAATACTCCTTGTCATGTTCCTGTTCTTGCTTCATGTGCTCGTAGCTTGAAAAATACAATTTTAGGAGGAAGGTGACTCTACCCTCAGTTAAAGATTGAATTTTCTAAATCTGATGGAAAAGTAGTTGGGTTTGAGTTTTTTAAAGGATTTTAGCCATTGAATATGAACCGAAGCACAATTTGAGCCAAGAATTCCCTTTCACTAGAAGGAACTAACAACCAAAGAAAAAAAGATATTGTGTAAAAATAAGAAAAGAAATTGTGGCAAGTTATCTTTTAGTTCTAAACATTGGCAGTGCCCCATATGAAGAAAGATGAAATATTTCCAGGGTAACAGGTACATTTTGCACTATTCTGCAATCTCTTTCTACTGGATAGCCTTTGCAGAATTGTAATTGAGAAGCATTAGTGTCTCTTCCATAGTTTTATCTTTCTGTCTGAAGGAGTTTCGTTACTGTGTTGGCTGTGATTTTTCAATTTCGTCACTTAGGAACAGAAGACTCTGTCTCTTTCTGAAATGCATTTTTGTCTTACTTCTTCTAACTGAAATTCCTGTTAAGATTAAACTTCATAAAATATTACTGAGTCTTATTTCCCTACTGTGCTAAACACATGCTAGTGCCAGCACCGCAACACGCTGAAAGTGGAATTATACCACACCTATGTACTGAGACCTCTCTGGCGTTATACCTTTCACAAATCCCATGACAGTTGAAAATGGTGTGACTTTTCTGCAGGGAAACCACAGACGGTAACAGACAGGGTAGAAGAATGATTTACAGCTGTAACGAAAAATTAATTGAGAGAAAAGAAAAAAGTGTATATCTGAGGAATTAATAACTTTGCAATTATATTCTTTCTAGATTGGAAAAATTCTCCTGAAAGGAAAATCCATGAAAGTAAGAGAATTGCTAAAGGTGGATTCTCTGGCATTTTCTAATTGTTGGAAGTGAAAATGAACCATTATTTCATGAGTAATACATTCCTTAGCCTAAATCTAAAAGAAATACATAAACTCATGTACCAAGTTGTACACACATGATCCTTCAACTCCAACAGAATATTGAACTTCAAGAGCCAGTAATTAGATCTGGTACTGATAAATCCTGAAAGCATTGAACCTAACTTGCACAGAATAATAACAAGATAACATATCCAAAAGAAATTAATAGTTTCCTGTGATTTAACTAATTAAAATAAAAAGACTAGTGTTTGCCACTGCTACTATATAATAAAAAGAGAGTTGACTTTTATCATGGCTTTCCAAAATAGGCTTCTCTGAAAAGTAACCATCTTCCACTTCACTTGTTTCACAAGATTTAAGAGCAGTTACATAATCTAGAGGGTTCTATCTGATCACCTAATAAACCAGTCATGTTATGTCCCTGAACAGTACCAGAAACATCTCTATTTACACTCATTTGTTCCCAAAGAGTCAAATATTATACTTTCACGATCGTGAAGACAGTACAAAACCTTTTAAAATCAATACTGACCTCCATTTTTTTCAATAGTATGAAATTCACATCAGTTCAATGAAAAACTTGCAAATTTCAAATGGGTTTAGTTTAATGGTAGATAAATTCTACAGCCTTATTTGGAAATCATTGTATATTCTTTATAAAACATAAAAATATCCAGTATTACATTAAGAGTAATTAAATGTGATGGAAAAACACATCATATCGTAGGTGTAATAAAAATGTAGTTATAGAAAAAAAATATGATACAATGCTCTATTATTCCACAGAAGATTAAAAATAAAATAAAACACAGAGAATTTAGTCAGCTCAAAGACAAGAAGAGTTTACCTAGATACATTGCAAAAATTTCTCAGTTTCACTTCACCATTGGGAGGATGACAAAAACAGGGAAAAGTGTCTTCTGTAACTTGTCAATAGACAGAATTGCACACAATGTTTTAGATGTACTTATGCATTGCAATATGTTCTCCTGGCTGTATCACTGAGGGGTTTCATATGGTCGTGTCTTTGGAGGAGCAAGCTATCAATAGGCTTCCATTTCCCTTAGCACAAAGAAAGTTGTCTTGGATATTCCCTATGTGGGGTTTTGTCTGCTTTTGTATCTAGGTAAAGGAGAGACAGTTAAAGGTCTGACAGACCTTGCTGGTGAAAACCAAAGACACCCTCAAAAATTTTTGTGGAAGAAAACATTCATTTGCTTAAAAGGCAATTCCATCCATTTGTATTATGGTTCCCAGAAACATAGCAAACATTGAAGAAATGTTTAGTCGTGTGCTGCTTGATTTTACTGTTTTATTGGGTACATATTAAGATATTTCAGGCATTGTTATAGTGTGACATTTAACTAGCCCTGCATGATATGCCACATAAATCTGAACAGCCCAAAAGAAAGCAGCTTACACAGATGTAGTGTTCTTCAGAGCTTTTCAATTACTGATTTTTTTGATTTAGATGATTTAATGTTGCTTTGCTCACTCTGTATCCTCTGATTATAACTTTTATTGTTAATTAATAGTAACAAAACAGAACAGAAATATCAGTCACAGTGCTTATAATAATATAATGACAAATATATGCACCAGTGTTATAGATACTTTACCAAATCATTTCAAGCTCAAATGAACATTTCTAGGATCATCACTATGACTTATTAGAATTCAGACAGATTATACAGGCAGTGCTTTTTTGACTTACCATTTGTAGTCTTCAATAATCAGAAACAGACATATGATAAAATGTTATATATATGTAATGTTCCCTAAAATATTAAGACACAAAAATGTCAAATATGTAACAAGCCTTACTGCTTCAAATTGATTTTTTTTCGATGGGTAGTTTTTTTCTACCCACATCGTTGAAGTTAATAACGCATTGCAATTAATAGGTGTTATTAATAAATTTACTTTTGAGTAGAACAAATTCCTTTCTACAGTTTAATTCTTGAAGCACTGGGAGCTTTTACTAAATTGGCTCTCTACATATTAATGTCTCGTGGCAGACAATTTATGCCACTATTAATGCTACATCAGAAGAAGAAATCATAGCATATAGAGAATCTATCCATGCCCATTCTGCTCTTACCACCTCCTTAGTTGTTTATAATAATAATAAGTAAATCTTTCGTGAAGCAAATCTTGTATTCTTTATTCTTAAAATTTCAGGAGTACATTATCTCTTTTGTAGCTAATAAAGACTCTTTTTGAACTTTAAATAATGCTAATAGCTTTGTTAGCTTTATGGAAGCAACCCACCATTATTAAAGAGAAGTAAATTTTAGCTTTTAACTTGTCTTTATTAAAGACTAAACAAACCACACCAAGGGTGTTTATTCTCATTGTGCCCAATATTCAGATCACACAAATAAGGTAAGTCCAGTAAAAAAATACACCGATTTCACTATTAAAAGAAAGTGGAATAATTAATGAAAGGTAGATCTGTTTCATGAATTCCATTAGATTTTGCTACTTATTTCTTTCAGAGGTTAGAATCAATCCCTTAAAAGATTTTCCTAATTCATTTTTCCGAGGTACCTATCTTGTGTGACTCTTTTAAAAACATTCTTATTCAAGTAGACAGTGGGTTCTTTATTGTCCCAGTAAATTAATTTTTATTTTATTAGGAATAAACTACCCACATATAAGATTATTTGAGGTGTCGTGGTTTTTCACCTGCCTTGCCAAGGACTGAGGTTGCGTGTTGAGTGAAAAAATGAGAAAGAAGAATATTTTTCATGGCACTGATGTAATTAATAGTGGATGGATGTCTGGCTATTAATTTGTGAATTTGTCATTGTCTATTCTTGTCAAATGAAAGAAACTATTGCATAATTTCTATGTTACTGCATTTAATATTTCCATTATTAAAGTTTTGCTAGACTCTTAAAACTTCTTTTTTTTTCTACTTTAACATTACTAATTAATTTCTGGACACTGCACTGTAGTAATACATACTTATTGTCTATTTCTCATATGATGAATGTTGAGGTTTTTTTGAGGAGAAATTTTCATCACAAAAAGAAGGTTCAACAAACAAACTACCTTCTTTTTTCTCTCTCCCACACTTGTGTTTTGTCAAGAAGTGGGCATTTAAATCTTGCCAGCTTAACGGGTTAAATGAGAATGTGTTTTAAGCAAGCATATTTTTTTAAAAAAAAACCCTGTTACGTATTTATCATGCAATAGAAATAAAGATCTTTCCCCTCCCGCTTAAAAAGAGAAGATTTCTGGAAAGCATCAGGTTGCTAAGAGGTTGGCTTCATTTTTACTTTTCAGTAAGTAGTTCAATGGCCAAACTGATCGTTGATTTCATATGTTTTGAAAATGGAAAAGAAAACCCTCCATTAGTTGTTGGAAGGTGTTTTTCTGTTCATTGAAAACTGAAGTAATGGCAATTCATTGTTAAGCTGATAACCTTACCCTGATTTAACAGAAATAATGCTAAGATTATAAGAAGGGTCAAGTAGTCTTAAAGAGTTCTGAGTGCAGTATTCTATGTCTTAAATATTTTCTTTTTCACCTGACAGTGAAACAATGGTGAAAATAATAAAATAATTAAGTTTATTTAAATACAGCATGAATAAAGGGTAATTGAAAAATTAACATTAAAAAAATCTTCCAAAGAAATTAGTATTTGTTCTATTGAAAGCAAAATTCTTTTCATTATGAAAAGGACAAAGACTAACTCTAGTTGGATTAAACACGCACTGGACATTACAAAGGGCTGTTTCTAAGTCATATTTTTATGGTGATATGTGAAAGACAATATGCTGCAGTGAAGAAGACTAATACTTTTCTGTAATCAATTGTTACTATTTTCTCAAAGCTGCTGTGGTCAGAAATATTTGGCATATTTCAGAAAGATTAAATACAATATAGGCAGAAGAAATTGAAAAAAATTAAGGACTGGGGCATTTCCACATAACACATGCAAATCACTTTTCTTTTAGATCAATCTATCCGTAAATGTGATTTCTTTTTCCACAATAATTTTCTCTGACAGAAATTTAAGTTATTCTCTATTCTTGATATTAAAATTCATGAAACAGATAAAAATTGGTGAAAACTTTTGGACAGAAATATATATGAGACATTTTCTTCTTTGACAAGTAGCTCTACATTACCCAATACTGGATGATGTGTGTGAACGCTTCTGTCAGATTCACTAATAATATGCATCATTCTCCTTTGTAATCAATATCTTCAATGGCTAATGACTAACAGGAGATCAGAAGTGTGACAACATTTAGCTGGTTGTCTTGTCATGCATTGTCATTTAACTTCATCTTAAAAGCTGCCTTCAGATGTCATTGAAAAAAAGATGATGCAGAGCACTACCTTGAAATTAATCTCTTTTTCATGTTGGTATTGTTTTTATCTTGATGTGAGTCAACTCATATTGTCCATACTTCTAAAGAACAGTCAATGCCCATCACTATTCCTTTAAGGATTCTTTTTTGTTTCAACAATATATAAATATATATTTACAGTTTTATACTCTTTAATTTGTTCTCATGTTAAGAGGACCTAACTCTAGTGTTTTTCATGTATCTGCTAAATGACAGTAGGAAATATCAGATTATCATACACATAATATTTTAAGAAAATACTTCTACAATTTTCTTTAAATAAAATTATCATAAATAACTTCAATTCTTTACAAAACAGATTGTACTTAAAAAAATCTTAATTCCTCAAACCCACAAAGGTGTAAAGTTCTGTTGTCAATTAAACTTTTATTTTCTCTCAGGATTGCAAGATGTAATACTGAGATGTCTGGTGGTGATACTTTCCGCAATCATTTTTTAGCATAAGTAATGTTATTTTCTCAGACTGGTTGCTACTTTCTTGTTTATACCTGGCCAATGACATTAATAAATCTTTTTTTACAGTAATAACTGATGACAATGATATTATTCATCCACTTCTCTTTTCTCCTCTCTAAAAGACATCTCCATTCCATCTAAATTATTGGTATTTCTTTTTCGTAGGTAAGTAAATATATTTTTTTTCTTCATTAAAATGCTGTTTCCTTAGGTTGACTCAATTTCTTCCGTATGACTGCTGAGTCCTTCTTTTAGCTTCTTAATGTTATTCAGAAACCATGAACACTGAAGTTACGTTAACTTTCTTATCACTTACGAAACTATGAATGAATATCTCTAGGCCAGAGGTGTGAAACTCACGACCTGTGGGCTGAATCCGGCCCTGCACCTTGTTTCTCTCTGGTGGCAGCACTGTGCTCCTTGCCCCTACACTGCTGCCAATGCTGGTCACATGTGCAGCATGTGACACGCGTTACGCTGCAGGAGCAGGAGCAAGAGAATGGCGGGAGCCATGAGTTTGACACTCCTGCTCTAGACCATACAGCATTTTTAAAGTTCCTATAATTCAGAGAAGATTTCAAACTGACAACTTTTTTTTTCCCACAAACTTTTAGATACATACTATATATTCTCAGAGAAGACTTGTTATCAGGTTTTCTGTTTGCATAACTTACATTGCTAATAATTTGTTTTACACAAGTCTTTTAAAATTACATTGAAATTAATCTATTGCATATCATTCTTTAAATATTTTTTAACAAATCATATATTAATGTTACCCCACAGTCAACAGGAGAATGGATGGAAGGCTGAGTGGGTGACTGCCTGCCAGGTAGAGTCAATCTACCGAAGCAACAAAGTCCCTGAGGTCAAGTTTAATACAACATAGGCTCTTAGTTGCTTAACAGAAGTTAAGGCTGTGTTCTAAAATAGGACTGTGATTATAATGTGATATTGCAAAAAAAATTAATCTAGTGTTCTACTAGCTCTGCAAAATTTAGATACTCACATATTAACAGGAAGAATAAGTAAGCCTAAAAGTAAGATGGGTTTGGTTATATTCCTGTAACTGTTTACTCCCATAGGAACAGATTTACCAGATTTTTAACAGATCACAAGTTGATCTCTACTTCTTTCTTTCTTGCCATGACAATGAAATCACACTCCTAATGATTTTGGAGAAGCACAGAGAAATTATGGTGAGGTGCCAGAAATGGAAATGAAGCCAGTACTGTCGCAGGGGAGCAGAGAACAAAGGGAACTGAAGATTTAAATTTGTAAACCATAAGTCTCTCTTCATCACACGGCCTCCACATCATAAAGGGAAAGGACTTACCCTGCCTGTCTATTTTGTTATGGGATGTGTTTAGTCATGGGAACTATTTCCATTTACAGGCTGCATGGCAAAATCTTCATGGCTCTACACTGTACTGCAGAAATACGCAGAAGTATAAATATGGACATAAGGATGAAAACCTTTGTTGACATCAAGTGGAAAGGCATCAGAAATTACTACAAGGTCCAAAGTTGGCAGCAAGTCACTATCTGGCCTGACTATCTCAGATTAGTACACTCCTGCTCCCTCTACTTCATTTATACTGTAAAAGAAAACAACAGTATAGAAAACCCGGAAACATTAGAAGGATGAACCAGTTGACGAAACACAGTTCAAGTAACTATACTATTTTTAAGGCCCTGCAACCTGTAGCTACATTTTCTTGTGTCACAAAAAACCTGACACACCGAATTGCATCTCAGTTAAAAAACAGTCTGAAACATACCCAGAATGACCTTGCACAACTTTAACTAAAACTTGGAGTGTTTGCACATCTAATCTTTGGCTGGAAACAAACATAGCTATGCTTTAGGAGCTAATTAGCACAAACAAGAGGCTCCAGGAGTGTGGAAGATTTATCCATCGTTTAGAACATTTTAATTAAGACCACAATTAAATTGGATCACATATTAGTACTTTGCATTCCAGATTATAGTTAACACATTGCTGAAATCCCTTGAAAAACAAATGATCAAACAAACAAATAAAATCAAACCACACAACACAAGAAAAAAATTCTCTTCTCTGAAAGAGAGGAATTAATAAAATAAAATCACTTCTGTTAGTCTCCTAAAAAAAAGAGATTCAGAAAACTGTGGACCAAACCCTGTAATCTACAAAACAAAGTAAGTTGTATCACAGCTATGTGAAACAGAAAATAAGTTCAGAGCACTTCTTCTCTGAGCGCAGGGTGAGAGAGTTGAGCTTGTTCAGCCTGGAGAAAAGAAGGCTCCAGGGGGACCTCATAGTGGCCTTCCAGTACCTGAAGGGAGCCTGCAAGAAAGTTGAGAAGGGCTTATAGTGACAGTACTAGGGGGGACAGCTTTAAACTGGAAGCTGGGAGGTTTAGATTAGATATTAAAAATAAATTCTTCATGATGAGGGTGGTGAGACACTGGCACATTTTTCCCAGGGAGGCTGTGGATTCCCCCTCCCTGGAAATGTGAAGACCAGATGGAATGGGGCCTGGACTAGCCTGGTCTATTGGGAGGTGTCCTTGCCCGTAGCTGGGTGGTTGGAGCTATTTAAGGTCCCTTCCAACCCAAGCCATTCTACGATTCTATGATTTATTATTCTAATAAACTTCCCAGAATCACATCATAAGAAGCAGAAACAAATCACTATCAATGTTTGTTTATTTATAGAATGGGAAGCTTTTTGTACTACAGTGGAAACAATGTTTGTCGACGTTACAGCTTTGCCTGGATTGGAGTAAATGGCTGATTTTTGAACTGTTTTTTCTCCTTATTCAAGCTAATTTCTTTCATTAACATGTGAACTTGCTTATTAATGAACACTGAAGAGTTTTCAGCCATAATAAACTAATTCCAGTAAAAAAACGTGATTGAAACACTTTTACTTCATGAAGGGAGAGGATATGGTAGTCACCTTAGGAACTCCTAATGAGTAATGCTATTCTCATTTAATCTTTAAGTAATCCTGTTTATCTCAACTTTTATAAAGAAACAAGCTTAGAGCCCCTGAGTGAAGCTAGATGAGCGAGTTTGTGATATGAAAATAACTACATGCCTGAATATCTGAGAAAGAAGAGAAAGGTCGCTTTGGAGCCAAAAGTTTAGGAATTCTGGATAACTAAGAAGTAAAGAATCTTTTTTTTTTTTTTTTAAATTTGAAACATTTATATTTTTAATAGCATCAGATTAATTCTGATAATTAGTGAATTTAGGGCAGGACTTTGGACATTCCTCTATCAAAAGAAAAACTCTTCAAAATTAAAAATATGCCAAGGCAGAAACAATTAAAGAAGAATTGGAAGCATAAGAAAGGCAGAATGTTATAGTGCTACTGAAATAGAGGACAAAAAGAAAAGAGAAAAAAATATGATTGGATGATAATTGGTTCTTTGTTATTTTGTTTTCCACCTAGGAACTCTAGGACTCTATTTGAAATCTTCACAGTAGAATAAAAAAGTTTTAACTATATAAGATGATATATATAAGTTTGTTCAACATGAGGATACACTTTCATTTCAATGCTGAATGTTGCTTCATTTGGTAATCATATTACAGTAATGTAATAACTACTCTTAGACACAAAACTAATAGAAGTGGCAAGGTTTTATTTTTTGTTTGTTAAGTTGGTTTTCACAGAGTGGTGGTGAAAAGATGGTGGATTCAGCAAGATTCTTGGTTAAAACAGCAAGACAATTTTATCTCTAGTTTTATAAATTTAACAGTAGTTAGCTATGGTTACTGTAGGAACTATAAATAATGAAGATAATACCCCAGCTGCATTTTAAAATGAGATAGTTTCCCCAAGAAAGTTAGATAACTCTTAAGTGAAGACTTTTTTTCTTCTGCTAAATGTTGATTCGTTGCATTGCTTTTATTTCCTGATTCATATAACAAGTTTCTAGAGCTGTATCGCTGTATCATGAATCACAGGAAGAACTCACATAGACGCTATTGTTTTTTTTAAGGTGGAAGAACTTATGCTTCATGCAGAGGTCAAATTCTATCTCTACAAGATTTAGACATGAATTCTTAGTTGTTTGTAAACCTTCAAATTTTTTTGGTTGCAGTGGATGAAGGTTCAAATGAAGAAACACCTTTTCCTTTGCATTCTTAAATGCATATGAACAGATATTTTTTCTTAGGTAGAAAGACCTTCATGTAGTGGATGTGTGCTCTATAGCATACATGGTTTAGTGCAGTCATTGAAGCATTGTCAGATAAAAGTCTTTTCCATAGACAGGTGTTGCATGAAAGACAGGCAGAAGATTGGAGTACTCTGTTCCAGATACAGACATATTGAAATTTATCTAAGATTATCACATTGTGTAGGGTTTATATTTCAATCTGAGACAGACATCTACATTTTAATATCAATGTATCTGAATATTTAATAAATGCCTACATTTCCTTTATAAGTGGCATATTTTAAGAATGCATTTAAAGGAATCTAGAGACTGATTCAACTATTTCAATTACTTGCATACACATGTCCCCTTCATGACTCCGATATATAAAGGGATTACAGATACCAGACTTAAGAGATCTCTGTAACTTTCTCCAGTAGGAGACTGAGGCAAATATAGCAGTACGAATAACACTAAATATCTATTTTGAGTCACCTGAATCTCTCCCTAGGGGTATTTAATGACCTGTGCACAGAGGTCATCTGAGTTTGGCATGTAGCTGCCAGTCCACAAAGCAGTGAGTTCCTGTTTATCTTTTGTTATACCAGCTGGGAAATCTTAGGGCAATTCAAATGGCACTAGGTTCTTGTGTAGAGGAAACTATGCTCTCTACCAATGCTCTCTACTAAATCTTCATTGAGTATAATAGGAGCTTGGACACCCATCTCACTTGTAGACACTGATAACTGGTAACACAGGTAACTGGTTGGTTATCTGATTCTGTAGGTGAATCTTACCAGAAGTCTCTTAGAAGGTATCCTCACATAAATGCTTGTAGAGAGTCCAGCCAGCTCTGAGAACTTCAGGATATCCAGTATTGAACCCTGCAAAATGTAAAGGCTCATAAGGTTCTTCAATCTGAGGGCTTTTCTCAAATGCAAAATATTCGAGAAACAGAATATTACAAAAAAATACTTGTACAGCATCTTTATTTGTTTCAGCTGACTAGTTATGTCCATACCGGTAAATTAAAGCCTGTTTAACCGGTTTTACAGAGTAGATGATCCTATACCAGTGAATAAGAACTGTTTAATATTATCTTACATATGTAGCCACTGTGTTTCGAGTTAGACATTCAATTAGCTTTCAGTTTGCAATATGAAAATATTGTCTGTCTTAGCTAGTGTGACAGGACAAGATTAGGTCAAGTAGTGTCTGAGTTTGGGACTAGTAAATTAATGTTTTTATGATTGTTTCTTGTATTGTGATGTAAGTATGCATAGCAGTTTCTTTAGGAACATTGGAGAGACTAAAATATATCCTCAGGACAATATGAGATTATTTTGGACAGAAGAAAAAGGGAAAATATTATTTTTAATTAATTAATTTCTATGACCTATAGGAATAAAACCTGACTTATGTTTACTATAGTTTTATAGCATTTTTTCTATTTTCCCAACGTATTTAAAAATTATATAGTCACTGTATTTATAGAAAAACAGCTATGCAAGAAAATTTTATTCAAGTACTTTCAAAATAACCACATTCTCAAAACAGGGCATTAAATATTGTCTTGGTGGGAAGACAAATAAAATCAGTGAACATTGTGAAACTATCATCTCATATATGAAGTTTTAACTTGGATATTTTAAAATGGGAAGGGAGGATGGAATTATTCCATTATGTCGATTTTATTCCTCTAAAAATCAAGGAGTTATAGATCTGGAAAAAATAATCACACTTTTTTTTTCCACTTATGCAATATCTCTTTGTATATTGCTGATATTGGGGAATACAGCGAGGACATTAAGTAGCTAAGTTGTAGGAACTTTTGAGTAGAGGGAATTTTCTAATTTGTGCATGAATATTTTATAAATTCAGAAAAAGTTGTTCTGCTCTGATTAGCTGAAACTCATCATCTGGAGTATTCAAATATTGGCTGACATTTTAGGTTATGTGGTTCAGGTATCAAGAATGAGAAATCAGATTCTCAAGGGATAACTACACAAGAAGAAAAGAGATAATTTTTCCACAACCGTGTTTCATAAGCTGAAGTGGGACAACAGGTTATAGATATCAATTGTCTTAACTTGGTGTGAAACTGAACTTTGCAATGTGGAAATAAGAAAAAAAGGACTATAGCTAAGTTCCAGTGTCAAAAGCTTTCATGGACATGGAAGCGTCAAAATCTCTCTGTTCTCCTTGCCCCATATATTCAACAACACATATGTTACTCTCAAAGATTTTTCACTATGTTTATAGTACCCTTAAGCAAGGATATCTTACTGTATTTAGACAATAAAGATTTTTTAGCATAACAAAAAAAAAGAATGATGTCTCCATAAAATTCCAGATTTACCATGTATACAGCCATTTTATTACAGAAAGTGAAAAAGCTCCTATACTCTACATCCTTTTGTAGAAACACAAGGTGCTTCTTTCAGAGGTCTGACAGACACTTAGGAAACTGTGACAGTACTGTAGTTATATCTTCACTTTGAAAATGTGTATAGATGCTAGAGTTTCTGAAATAGACAAAAGGAGGAATGATACTTTTGGTTTACGTTACCTTTACTTCCAGGTTAGAGAAAAAGTGAATTTAGTTTATGACCTTATTGTAGTCCTCAGTGGAAGGCTGGTTGGTTCAAAACCAAACACACAACTCAACAGAAATCTGACAGCTTTGGCACAGGGAAAATGTGGGCAACCAGTATTAGAGCAACAGAGGTGTTGTAAGTCAGGGGTGGAGTGCCTTTCGCATAGGTGTATAGAGACGTTAATGCACAGCACCCATCAGTACTGTGCCTTGAACCAACCTGTATTATAAATCTGCCATTATCATGAGCAGCAAAATCCCCCAAACTTACAGAAAAAAAAAAAGTAATAAAAAATATTTTCCCGAGCCCAAATACAGTTTATTCTTTATGAATATATATGTGCTTTTTTGTGGTAAACTTTTAAAATAGGGACGTGTCAAGAGTAGAGCAAATGGTATTTAAAATATATGCAAGGTCCTTTTGGAAAATAAAAAAAGGGAAGAATTGAATACAAACATAAACCGTTTTCTAAGACTTATAAAATACAGTGTGCTGGTTCTGAAAATCTTTGAAGTCCCCTTGAGGATCTCAACTATAAAGTAACCGGTAAATTTGCTTTATCACCTCCAAGGGCAATGATTTTTAAAGATTATCTACTAATAAAAATAATACAAAAAATATTACACATGATGGAAGAAAAATATTGGTTTTATATGAATTAAAACTCAGTAAGGTTTCAGAACTGAATGGGCTATTAATAAAAACTTTCATATTTACAATATAAATACTTTTTCTCTGTTTTTTTCATACAATATAGAAACATAGAATGGTTTGGGTTGTAAGGGAACTTAAAGGTCATCTAGTTCCAGCTCCTGTGCAGAGACACCGCCCACCAGATGCGGCTACTCAAAGCCCCATCCAACCTGGTCTTGAACACTTCCAGGGAAGAAGAATCCACAACTTCCCAGGGCAACCTGTGCCAGTGTTGCACCACCCTCATCGAGAAAAATTTCTTCTTAAATATCTAATCCAAATCTTTTTGCGTCCCATTTGAAGTCATTCCCCTTCATCCTGTCGCTACTTGCCCTTGTGAAATGTCCCTCCTCAGCTTTCTTGTAGGACCCCTTCAGGTACTGGAAGGCTGCTATGAGGTCTCCTCAAAGCCTTCTCTTCTCCAGGCTGAACAATCGCAACTCTCTCAGACTGTCCTCATAGCAGACATGCTCCAGCCCTTTAAATCATCTTTGTAGCCCTCCTCTGGACTCCCTCCAACAGTTCCACATCCTTCTTATGTTGAAAATTCCAGAACTGGACATTGTATTCCCAGTGGAGTCTCATAAGAATGGAATAGAGGGGGAGAATCACCTCCCTCGAACTGCTGGCCACGCTTCTTTTGATGCAGCCCAGGACATGGTTGGCCTTCTGGGCAGCAAACATACATTGTGAGCTTATGTCGAGCTGCTCTCAATCACATTGTCCCCCATCCTGTATGGTAACCGTGGATTGTCCCGACCCAGGTGAAAGACTTTGCACTTGGCCTTGTTGAACCTCACAGGGTTCACAGAGGCCAACTTCTCCAGCTTTCCCAGGGCCCATTCCATCCTTGTGGTGGGACAACTGACCTACTCAGCTTTGGTGTCATCCCCAAACCTGCTGAAGGTGCATTTGATCTCACTGTCAGAGAAAATATTAAACAGCACTGGTCCCAGCACAGACCCCTGAGGCACACCACTTGTCATTAAACAGCACTGGTCCCAGCACAGACCCCTGAGGCACACCGCTTGTCATGGATCTACATCTGGACATCGAGTCATTGACCACTACCCTCTGAATGTGACAATACAATCAATTCCTTACCCACCTAAAATCCCATCCATCATATCCATATCTCTCCAATTTAGAGAGAAGGATGTTGTGGGGGACTGTGTCAAAGTCTTTACAGAAGTCCATACAGCTTATATCCATTGCTTTTCCTGTGTCTACTGATGCTGTCACACCATCATGGAAAGCCATGTTTATTATTTTTAATGCTTATCAGTTTAGATTTTTTCTTAAATATTTTGACTCTACTTTACATTCATAAAATATAACCATTGCTGTGTAATGAAATTTATTGCTGTATAAATTAAAATATTTATCAGATCACAAATAAGAATTAATAGAATTTTAAAGTAATAACCCTAAATATATTAAAACATCACTGATGTGCAGTTTGTTAACATCAGTCATATTATGTTTCTGCTTGCTTTATTCCTTATTATACCATTTTCTGATAATGAATTAAAAATTATTTCTTCATATTTGGGGTCCTTCTTACTTATAATAATATTTTGTGCATAAGTTCAGGAAAATCAATGAACAATCACGTATCTAGGATGTGAAATACTAGTGTAGCACAGGTTTCCTATATGCTTCTATAAGACACATCAGTATTATTTTCCTACATATGGCTTATAACATCTCAAAGTGAATATCATTTTACTGTTCATATCCACGCTCTTGAAACAGGCTTGATAGATAAGGCTAAGTAAGACAAAAGAGAAGATTTGTTTACGTAAAGATTATGTTAAACTTTCTGGAAACAGTAGCGAAATCTCAGGAGGAGAAATAAAACCAGCAGCCAATCTGTGTGTTTCTTGTCTCCCTGCAATTCCTAGAGGTTACATATAAGAAGATGAGGAAACAACACACAGACACTATTGAAAGGCTTCCTAATGAAAACAAATTTGCCATGTTTTATGGCTTATATATATCATCATATTTTGACAGCACCATAATGTTTAAGACAGTTTAACACAATAAGAAGCTTTCAATTTCTAAGCAAATTGTTCGGGATAGTTCTTTTCAGAAGAAAGAAGAATCGAGATGACATTGGAATAACCCAATTCCTATACTTCTAAGAAGCAGATAGACATTGTTGTAAGTGATGCTATTTTTTCAATGGTTATTTAAACTTTCTAGTGAAATTTCAGAACACAAAATATCTGGAATGGATTGGTCAATATATGGCATCTACAGGCACTGTCATTACACCCTTATTTAGGCAAAACTGATTAGCATACACATCAGACATTTGAGACAGTAAGCAGAAGAAACCATAACCAATTAAATCCCTTGTCAAAGCAACTTTAACTGGCTTAAGTGTTGAACTTCCTTATGCTCAGCTTTATAACAGTACTTCTCAAAAATACTTCACAGATCCTTTCTTCTAAAATGCTAATACACATTAGACATTTGTCTCTGCCCTCTGTAATCTTTACACCTGACTATTCACATATTGAATATCCCTTAAAGTGAAAATCTTTCTTTGAGCCTGTAATAATTCCCTTCCATGTTATTTGGCGCTCACCTTAGAGTTGTTAGATTTGAATTCCCTATGATATTCTGAAGCCATCAGTAAATCAGACAAAAGTAGGTAATTTGCTTAATTTACTTTTTATTTCACTGTATGCCAAACAGCTTTCACACCCTTTCAGGATAAAATATGCACCATTTCCACTGACTGCCAGTGAAGATCCACAGAACTTCTACCGGCATATTGCAAACTCTCACGGCACATAAATACTCAGAATCACAGAATAATAGAATTATTTATTAAAGAAGACCCTTAAAATCATTGAGTCCAATTGTAAAGTTATCACTGCCAAGTTCACCATTAAACCATGTCCCTAAGAACTATATCTAATTCCAATGCTTGACAACTCTTTGAGTGAATAATTATTTTCCAAATACCCAGTCTAAATCTCCCCTGGCACAACATGAGGCCATTTCCTCTCATACTGTCACTTAGAAGAAGTGATCAATACCCACCTCACCACAAACTCCTTTCAGGTAATTGTAAAGAGTGATAAGTTCTCTCCTTTTCTCCAGACTAAACAGCCCCAGTTGCCTCAGATGCTCCTTGTAACACTTGTGCTCTAGACCATCACTGGCTTTGTAGCCTTTCTTTGCACACATTCTAGCACCTCAGTGCCTTTTTTGTATTGAGGGTCCCAAACTAAACACAGTATTTCAGGTGTGATCTCACCAGTGCTGAGCACAGGGAAACCATCACTTCCCTAGTCCTGTTAGTCAAACTCTTTCTGATACAGGCCAGAGTGCTGTTGGCCTTTTTGGCCACCTGGGCACGCTGCTGACTCATATTCAACCAGCTATTCACCAACACCCTGAGGTCCTTTTCTGCCAGACAGCTCTCCAGACACTTATCCGCAAGACTGTAGCATTGTATGGGGCCATTGTGACTAAAGTGCAGGAGCCAACACTAAGCCTTATTGAACCTCGTACTATTGGTCTTGGCTCACTGATCCAGCCTGTCCAGATCCCTCTACAGAACCTTACTTCCTTCAAGCAGATCAACATTCCTGTCTAATTTGGTGTTGTCTAAAAACTTAGGATGCACTCAATCCCCTCATCCAGATCATTGATAAAGAAATTAGATTTAAGTGGCCCCAACATTGAGACCTGGGAAAAAACAGTTGTGACTGGCCATCAACTGGATTTAACTCCATTTACCACAACACTTTGGACTGGGCCATGCAGCCAATTTTTACCTGGCAAAGAATATATCCTTCCAGGGCACGAGCTCCTAGTTTCTCCAGGGGAATGCTGTGGGAAATGGTGTCAAAGGCTTTATCAAAGTCTGGGTATATAATACCCACAGCCTTTCCCTCATCTACTGAATGGATCACCTTGTCATAAAAGGAGACCAGGTTAGTCAAGCAGGATCTGCTTTTCCTAAACCTAACGGGGCTGAACACTTGGTTGTCCTGCATGTGCTATGTGGTGAAATTCAATATGGTCTACTCCCTAACCTTCCCCAGCACTGAAGTCAGGCTGACAAGCTTGTAATTCCCTGGATCCCTAGGCCTTCTTGTAGATGGGCATCACATTAGTTGATGACCAGTCAAGTGGGACCTCCCCAGTTAGACAGAATTGTTCACAAATGCTGAAACGGGACTTGATGTGCACTTCCAGCTCTCTCAGTACTCTTGAATGGATCTCACCCAACTGCATAGACTTGTGTGAGTCTAAGTGGTGTAGCAAATCACTAACCATTTCACTTTGGATTATGGGGCCTTCATTCTGCTCCCCATACCCATCTTTCAGCACAGGGAGCTGGGTATCCAGAAAGCAACTGGTGTTTTCATTAACAACTGAGACATAGAAGGCGTTAAACACCTCAGCCTTTCCATCATCCTTTGTTACTATGTTTCCACCCACATCTAAAACCCTCCTTTTGCTGCTAATAAATTTATAGAATTTTTTTTTTATTTTCCTTTACTGCAGTATCCAGATTAAGTTCTGTGTGGCTTTTGGTCTCCCAATTCTCTCCCCACATAAGCCTCAAAACATCTTTGTCATCTTCTTGAGTTTTCTGTGCCTTCTTCCAAATATTATAAACTCTCCCTTTTTTCCTGAGTTCCAGCTGAAGCTGTCTGTTCAGACAAGCTGGTCTTCCAGCACATGGGGCAGCCTGCTCTTTCACCTTAAGATTTTCACCCTGAAGGATATCTATCCTTCCTGGAATCTTTTGCCCTTCAGGGCTACCTCACAGGAACCTCTGTAAACCTGGTTCCTAAACAGGCTAAAATTTGCCCTCCAGAAGTCCAAGGTGACAGTTCACTTTTCCAAGAATCAAAAACTCTATCATTTCATGATCGCCATGCCCAAGGAGGACTGTAAACCATCACATCAACCACAAGCTCTCTGTTTGCAAACAAGGCCAACAGAGAGCCTTTCCTAATCAAATCCCTCACCATCTGTATCAGGAAATTATGTTCCACACACCTCAGGTACCTCCTAGACTCTTTCTTCTCTGCTGCATTATATTTCCAGCAGACACTGAAAGTAGATACACTTCTGTTAGTAGCATTTTATGGGCATTTTTTTTTTTTTCATGTGTAGAGAAGGAATAAATTCTAGTAACTGGGAGAACAAGAGCTTCATCGATATTTGACACATGGACTAGTAAACTTACTAGTACACATACTTTCTTAACTACTTTATCACATACTATTTTTCCATTCAATTTTGAAGAAAAACATTATGTAATGGGCAAAATTATCATTAAACTAACTCTCAGTACAGTGCATAATTTTGCTGTATGCTTTCAAACAGATAGAGTTCCAAATTAACTCTTCAGAGAGTTTTTTTCAGTTGAGGAGAATTGAATCCAATTCTCCTTAACTATTACATTTTCTCTTGATTTGAAAATGAATCCCAGATGTTCTTGTGCGTGTTTCAGGTTTTTGTTACATCTGTGCAGTCAGGGCATACATGTATTTGAAGCTGGCCTTCCAGATCCCATAAAAACAAAACAGCAAGACCAGGTCTTCTTTGTACATCCTCACATGAGAAATTTCATGGGGCAAGAGGGTGTGTACATGCAGAAGGGATCTTAAAATGTCTCATTCTTCTTCATTCTGTTGTAAGTGAGCACTTTCCTAGGAAATGTAGGGCTTCACAGAGAAAGCTGTGTAAGTAAGAGATATCAGAAGTAGAAAAGATGCAATTTCTCACACTGGGGTAAGAGAGTCCCTTTCTGCCCTTTCCTGCCGGACCCATAGTCTTCTTCCTTAACGTTTTCAAAGCATTCCATTCATACCCACATAAGTCATCTCTGTTGGGAACTAAGGTGAAAAAACTTTTTAATTTGAAACCTTAAGATGTTTTGTCTTCCTCTCCTTACCTTTCTGTTCTTGCTTCACTCAGCAAACTCAAATTATCACTTATTACAAAATCTTATTTTGAATCTCTGTATATTAATTAATACAAAAAAAAATGTTCCTTTCCCATTTCCTCATTTTACAATTAATGAAGAGTACCAAAGTTGTTTTGACAATAGACTTGAAATTCAAGATTTGAGAGGTGCAAAAAAAAGACTATGAGAAAAAGTTGAAGAAAAGAAGGTTTCATACTGGAATTAAAGAACTATTTTTTCATCATGGGGACAGACAAACACGAGAACGGGTTTCCCAGTCTAGGTACAATCTCTGTCCTTAGCGGTTACTAAAGCTTGACTGTAACATCCTGGTCTGCTCTCAAAGCTGACCTTAATTTGAGGAGGGAGTTGGACTAGAGATGTCCTGAGGTCTCTTCCTCCCTGAATTATCTTATGATGCTAGGTCTTTTTTATGTCCCAATCTGGCCACTTTTCAACAATTCAACAGTAACTGCTGAATTTTGACTAATTCTCTATATTATCTAAAAACATCGATTATCATTGGAAATTATTTTAAATTAAAAAGTCTATTCTAAGTTTGTGTCATCTTTTATTTCCTTACTTGCCTTCTAAATGTTAACAACAGGCTGTTGACTTAAGTGTGTCCATAAGTTTAATTAATATTCTTCCTCTGGGTTTTTTGAAGATCATTAATGATGATTTTAAAAAATGACTTAACACATTGCTTTGCTCATACTCAACAGAAGTCATGAAAAATTACCTCTTTTGTAGGAGTATCTCAATGTGTTAATTCCTTACAATAATTGGCGTTAATGTTGCTATAGCTCATAATTAGCTGAATATCAATTAACTTGAAATTTGACAGATAAATTTATATTAATGTTAACCTAGTTGTTTATTTACATTTACAGCTGCTATTAAATATTTGAAAAATAATCAAAAAAATAACTCTACATTTTCTGGGAATTTAGGAAACAAAGGTGACATAAATGTGAATAATTATTCCTAGGACCTTGCCTTTGTAATTACCTGTTAACTACTTTATAATAGCAGTTACATTTTGTATATATGTTTATTAAGCTGTAATAAAAAAAGAATATAAAAACCCAAACTCAACCTCCAAGCTCACAAATCTTCCCCAGCTGCTTTCTCTCCACTTTTTTTTTGTATCTCATTGAAGTATCTGGATAATACTACCTGTTGGTCCTTTTTAATGTGATAAATTGCTCAAAATGTGTCAGTGTATAAGTGGTTCTCTTTTCATGTTTTATAATGCAATAAACTCATTTATAATACTATTGAAGAAAGAAGTTTTCCTTTTCCA
Organism: Tapera naevia; assembly: GCA_033556795.1. Lineage (NCBI taxonomy): Eukaryota > Metazoa > Chordata > Aves > Cuculiformes > Neomorphidae > Tapera > Tapera naevia. The sequence continues at coordinate 6,245,949 of JAUMJJ010000014.1, forward strand.
CTTATCAAGTGAAAAGTATTTTTAGCAATTTTATCAGAACTTCTTTCTCAAACAGCAAGCAGAAAAATAAGCTGTCTTCTCAGTAGTGCTGTAATAAGAATTCCCAATTACATCTCAAATACATGAGTTGAAATTTTTTACAAAATTCTTAGAGAACTCTGTTCCCCTACCCTTTGTAGAATATGATATGACTGTCCCTTATTGTATTTCAAAATCTAGTCCATAAATCCAAAACATAGCAACATAGAAGCTACTATAATGAAAATTAACTCTATCCCGGCAAAACCCCAGTACATCCCTAAAGAAAGAATTTCCAACGAATTTTCAGTAATACCTGGATATGAGTGGTGCAGGCGGATGGGGACTGTGGGGTTATCAATCCTCCATTAGAGTTTCTCTCTACCACTTCCTTTTACTGACAACATTCCTCTGCTCTAGAATGGGTCCTTCATAGGTTACAGTCTCTCAGGATAAATCACAACACTTATCAGCTTCTAAGGCTGAAATAACTCTGTGTAGTTGTGTAATAGCTTTACCTTCTTCTGAATCTGTAAATCCAGTCAAGGTAAAAAGACTTGCAAATATCTCATACACCCTGCAAGTTTTTCCTCGGCCTTACACAAAATTGGTGGACTATTTAAAATATTCTTTCACTGGAGAATAAGCATAATCCTTTCCCCCTAGCCAATGTATCAGGTATATTAACAATATAGGTTAGAAGTATAGAATCATAGAATCATAGAATGGTTTGGGTTAGAAGGGAACTTAAAAATCATCTAGTTCCAAACACCTCTCACTAGACCAGGCTGCTTGAGGCCTCATGCAGCCTGGCCTTGAACACTTCCAGGGAAGAGGCATCCACAGCTTCTCTGGACAACCCGTTCCAGTGCCTCGCCACCCACATTGTGAAGAATTTCCACCTAATGTCTAATCTAACTTTCCCCACTTCCAATTTCAAGTCGTTCCCCCCAACCCTACCATTACCTGCCCTAATAAAAAGTCTCTCCCCTGTTACCTTGTAGGACCCCTTCAGGTACTGGAAGGCTGCTATGAGGTCCCCCAGAGCCTTCTCTTCTCCAGGCTGAATAACCCCAACTCTCTCAGACTGTCCTCATAGCAGAGGTGCTCCAGCCCTTCCATCATCTTCGTCACCCTCCTCTGGATCTGTCCCAACAGTTCTATATCCTTCTTATGTTGGAGGTTCCAGAACTGGACACTATTCCCGGTGGAGTCTCACAAGAGTGGAATAGAGGGGGAGAATCATCTCCCTCGAACTGCTGGCCACACTTCTTTTGATGCAGTCCAGGACACGGTTGGCCTTCTGGGCTGTGAGTGCACATTGTCAGCTCATGTTGAGCTTCTCATCAATCAACACCTCCAAGTCCTTCTCCACAGGGCTGCTCTCAATCCCATCATTCCCCAATCTATTTGTAAACCACAGTTTACCTTGACCCAGGTGTAGGACCTTAAACTTGACCTTGTCGAACCTCTGGATGACATCCCATCCTTGTGGCAGGACAACTGCCCCACTCAACCTGGTGTCATCCCCAAACTTGCTGAGAGTGCACTTGATACTGCTGTCCATATCATCAATGAAAATATTAAACAACACTAGTCCCAGTGTGGACTCATTAGTGATTCTACTAGGCACGTTATTAATGTATGATGATATTAATATTACTGATTATTAATTAATTAATTAATAACGTTACCAGTAATGAAATATGACACATGTTATTATCAACGGAAAAAAATTTTTGGTCTATATCTATTTTGGTTGTCTAAGTGCCTTTCACTGGTGAGATTTAAATACTCTGTGTAATGAAAATAAATTGTAACCAGTTTTTGAAGATTTAGGTCTGTGTTGAGACTTCCTTTACATTTCCTCACTTAAACATGAAGTAGCTCTTTGAGAAAAAAGTCTAGGTTTTTTTGGAGAGGGGAGATGATTTGGTCTTTTCCTCTTCCCTTTGGTTTTGTACACACATTCAGATTTTCTGTCAGTGTCCTTATACTGATAAAGCAGAATATTTCTCATGTATTAGAAATAGAACACAACTGTGTTTTAGCGCACCACTTAACTGATATTGTTGTGCACAGAGTCTCCTTCATTTGTCATGCTATTTAATTATGGCTACCCTTGCAACCAAGCTGCATTACAAGGGTCTTGGAATACTTAGGTCTCCATAGTTCTCACACGTCATTTTATGGAATCTTGTGTGAATTTAACAGAGCCTAAAACAGGCTCAAATGATTTAGAGCCAAAACCATTAGATTTAGATACTTATCTCTTAGATAACCATTTTTAGGTAAGATTTACATTTTCCACTCAGTTTTGTAAATAGCTTTGAAGATCTGGACTTTAATTACCCAATCCCAAAATTTCAAAACTATAAATTTTTGGCAATTATACTTTCATAATTTTTCAATATTTGTACTGAAAACAGTTTAGTAAAAGAACGTCATCTAAATTTAAGACACAAAAGAATTAGAACTTGGAAGCCAAATGTGTAAACTAGCACTCACACCTTGCCTAATGGTAGAGACCTTGGCAAAGAAAAGTTAATAATATCTCTCAGGTCTATGAAACATGATTTTAACTGTTGGAAACTGAGATTTTCAAGTTAAAAATAAAGCCTCAAAGAAGTAGAATGCTTTGAAGTATAATTGAAGTTTTGCTCATTTAAGGCAAACCTGTGAAGACTTGACATTTCATAAACTTTTCAGCTAGAGTTCTTAAGAAAATAAACTTGAAAAAGCTGTGCAGAGGACTGGGATTTCTTTTGCAGTGTTACCTTTTGACATAAGTGTCAGAGTCACTGTTTCCATTTTCAAGGAGCCAATAGTGTACTTTTTACTTTTTAGCCACATGTTGACCAAGAAGAGCATAATTTAGAGGAGGTTTTACTGTTACGTTCATTAAAAACAGACGCTAGATACTGTTGTTGTTCGAAGTGCTTCATTGATTCCTCTCTCTAGGTAGCCTCTGACTATTTCGTACAGTTCTAAAAGGACTAAAACTTGAGGCAAACTACTCCAAAACAATCTGTCTGTAACAAAGAAAACATGTGAGAACTGACTGTAATTGTGATCAAGAAACATCACTTTTTCTGTGTTTCTGGAAACTATATTTCTATAAAGACAGCAAATCCATCTCTATTCAAATGCTTTAGACTGTAAATGACTACGAAGAGATAGTCTGAATCTTCAGCCCTAGATGATTCAGATAAAATTCTTGCTTTGCTTTTCTACCTCGTCCCCACTTCCTCCTCCCCCCCCTTTGGTAATGTCCCTTTCCCCACATCCTTACTTTTTTATTTAATTTTATCTATATGCTTTCTGTGAAGAGCAGTCTGTATTTGCAGCTTTTCTCCATTTGCTGTTTTCTCATAGAATACTGTCATTACTTCCCATCCTCTTCTCTTTCTTCCATACATCATCCCTGGCAAATTCTTTACAGTCATTCCAGGAGAAGGATTATGAGTCTTTGAAAGTTTATGTGCCACTTTTATGCAACAACCAATGTCTGTGCTATTAATATCACTTGGATTCATTGCTAGTTAAAGATATTTTTCTTACATAATAAGTAACTAAGAACAAGTTGTATGCACTTATTTTTTTCAAAGACTTCTCATCTAATGAATAATTTGTTATTTTAAAATCCAAAATGTATCAAAACTTGTCAGTATAAAGTCTAGTTATGAAAAATTATTACCATTTCTCAATCTCTAGTATTGAAAAACCAGCAGACAAAAAAGATGTTGCAATATTTATTGACCTAGAATAACCACAGGTTAATGATTTACAAATATTACCTTCAGCAGCAGCAACAAACTTTACTGAGTCCAAAAATAACTGTCTTATCTTTTTGCGAAGCAGAAGCACTTGTAGGAGAGTTGAATTTATTATGAGATCTAAGGCTTTTGGGGAAAAAGAAAGGTAGTCAACTATCCAGGCCTTCTCTAAAACATCCACAGAGATCAAGGGTCTTTAATTTTTTCCATTCAGATGATGGTTACCTTTTGGATCATTTCTGGACACTTTCACGTTACTGGGAACTGAAATTACTCTTTTCAAAATTCGCAGGGGAGCAACAGCACTGACAGGTTTGACTCACCCAAGAAGAGACAATCGTGTAAAATAGTTTTGAATTTGTTGTGTGTGGAATAAATTAAAGAAGAATTCAGATAATAAAACTGTAACCTGAACATCTTGGTCCTGAAATTTAGCGTGAAGTGTTTAGAAAGAAGTTTACGTTTCCTATTGACAATGTTGTTTTGTTGAAAAGACTGAGTTGACTCTATAATCTCTATCAGAAAGACAAGTTGTTTAGAATATCCCAAGGCTAAAGCAACCACTTGCAGTGTTTTTGACCTTACTACAACCTTATTGTTTATACCAAAATAAGTAGGTCAAAAAAGTCCTGCTTTAAGAGACATCTCAAAAATCCAATTTGTTTAACATCTAATGCTAGACATGTTAGAACTATTGCATATCTTCACTTGGTCTGCAAATGCTTAGCAAACCTGGAGCTAGGCATTCTATTTATGTTTAAAACATCCCTGTATTATATACAGAAAGGATTCTGTACATGTATAGCACAAATTCTCTGACGGTATGTCTAACCAGGTGTAAGCTCGCACCATTTCAAGAAAGCTCTAGGACACTTTCTAAGCCAAAACTTTGCTTTGCCAGGTGAAGAACTGATTCAAGCAGTCTAACTTTTAGATTTCTCTTTAGCTAGGTTCAAGAGTTCCAATTAGATGAGTTCCAGATGGTTCTTTTCATGGTCTGGCAAAGCTGTGACTAAAATACACCCAGACTCATCAAGTCAAAGCAAAAGCATCTGAGTATCATTTTCTTGCACTGGGTATCTCATTTTCACTCCATATGCACAGTTATAATAAAGAAAAATCAGAATCACTGTGATCATAGAGTAAGAAAGAAACAGGCTAAAAACAACCAACTATTTGGGCAGTGTAAAGAATTAGCTGTTTTGAATTGAACCTCACCTAACTTTATATATGTTCTTCGGCACTATAATATTTCGCCTTCTCTCTCATTTTGCTGCTTCTGCTTTTTTACTCCTTTTTGTATTCTGAAAGCATTTCTTCTTAGACACTTTTACTGGTGTGGATCACCTTACTCAAAGTGACTATCACAAATGCCTAATACCCTTCTAAGACAAACCTTCCAATAATGCTAATGTGTGTCTAGAATTCTGGAAACATTAAAAAATATCTTTTCTCAACAAAGCCACCTTGTTCACACCTTTCTGTATTGAATTTTAGGATTATTAGAATTTTCACAGAATATTAGCTAATTCTTGTAGTATTTGAGAAAATATTCAGTGCTTCTCAAGTAAATAATTTTCCCTTAAAATAACAATTCATAGGCCACTCAATGTATGTTAAAGAGAAGATAAAATGCAAAATACTTAAAGGTAACATGCAAAACACAATATATAAATTAGAGACTATAGAAGCCTCTCATCTGTTTTGATTTGGCTGACTGTATTTTATAGGATACTAATACCTGGTTATTTACTCATTATATACCATTCCAAGAGTGATTTCTAGGGCTGTCTCAAGGTATTCTCAAGAATTTCATTGTATTCTTCTACACTTCTATATAATTCTGCATATTCTTGGTGTGCCAGCTGAGTAATTTAAGCTGCAAAATGAGTCTGGAAGTGAGTACCATACTGATAGATCTGGATCCTTCGAAATCTGTGATATCAGAACCTAAATCCCTCAGTCCTGTAATCTGATGTGCATTCTTAGATGCTTATAGCTTTTCAGAGCTTAGTAAGCTTCTTCAAGTCACCAAATCAAGCTCATTGGATTTTTTTCATAGGTGAACCTGAGGACAAGTAAGACCAAATGTAAAACAAAATGAAAGAAGATGGCAAGGTAATGAATCATAGAATCACAGAACTTCTTGGTTGAAAATGACCTTCTTGAGATAATTGAGTCCAATTGTATCTTCCCACTACCAATTCATATCCCTGAGAAACTCATCATTGAACACGTCCAGGGATAGTGACTCAGTCAGCTCTGTGCGCAGCCTGTTCCAGCATCTGATCACCCTTTCAGTGAAGAAATTTTTCATAATGTGTAGTCTGAACCTCCCTTACTGCAACTTGTGGCCATTACCTCTTGTCCTATCACCTATCAATCACGTGGCAGAAGCGAACAACACTCACTTCTCTACAACCTCCTTTCAGGTAGTTGTAGACAGTGATAAGGTCTCCACTCAAGCTCCTCTACTTTAGGCTAAACAGCCCCAATTCCTTCAGCCGCTCCTCACTTGTTCTCCAGAACCTCCAACCAGCTTCGTTGCCCTTCTCTGGACACACTCCAGCACCTCAATGTCCTTCTTGTAGTGAGGGGCCCGAAACTGAACATAGTAGTTGAAGTGTGGCCTTACCTATGCTGAGAAAAGGGCCATAGTCACTTCCCTGGTCCTACTAGTCACAAAGTTATTGTTTAATAAGTTTCAAATGATCACTTGTCTCTGTTTGCCAGTTTGAGAACAGCTGGCACCAAAGGTTTGACTGAAATCCAAAAAGTGTTGAAAGAATATAAAATAAATTCATAGGAGAGGAAAATCTTCTTTCCCTAATATCCTTCACTTACAGTTACACATTTTTATACAATAATATTGTACATAATGTAGGTACTCTTTAGTGGGCAATAAATGTCTTTTAGAAATAACATTTTTAATTTTACGGTATTCCTGCAGTAGAATATAATTATTTTTAAAGCTTTTGGGGTAAGATATATATTTTTCCAACAGGAAATGCTGGATATACATGATTTGTTTACAAGAGGTGGGTTTGTTTTCCCGTAACTATTGAATGAATGCAGTTAAGAGATTCAGAAATAAATTGGACAAATGTTTTTCTTATAAATGATCTTATTGTAAAACTGTGACCTGTATATAAACTAAACTACCTTATGATAGCTCTTTAAGTCTCCAATATTAGATTATAATCTACTTACGGTTGATTTTGGAAAAGAACCAAATAGGTGCAAAGAGAGTTCATATCTTCTCTCAAGTGACAGGTGACAGGACAAGAGGAAATGGCCATAAGTTGCACCAGGGGAGGTTCAGACTGGATATTAGGAAGAATTTCTTTACCTAAAGTGTGATCAGACACTGGAACAGGCTGCCCAGGGAGGTGGTTGAGTCACCATGCCCTGGAGGTGTTTAAAAAATGGGTAGATGAGTTTTTGAGGTACGTGTTTTATTAGAGGATGGTTGCGATTGGACTTGATGATCTCAAAGGTCTTTTCCAACAGGAAGAGTCTATGATTCTATGAAAGCAAGAAATTACTAAATATTTATTAGACATCGGAGGACCCACTGAAACATAAAGTTCTTTCAGCAAGATCTAACTCATGAAACATAACTGGCTTCATTTTCTTAGTACATGTAAATCTACTACATTGTTTGATTGTGTGGATTTATACTCACCTGAGTGAGGGCTGTAGTTGAAAGGACATCTAGTCTCAGCTGTTTGTGTGTACATGGGTGAGAGAGAACTAAAACTGCCTGCTAGAGAGGAAGCATCTGGCATCATCTGCAAGAGGTGAACTCAAGCTATTGAAACCATATGTGAATAGGAGAGACATACAGAGAGATACAAGCTTCTGAGACCAGCATAAAGTACCAAAACTGAGAAATTATGTTTTTAAATAGCAAACCTGCTCCAAATAAGTCCTTAACTATACACATTTTTTGGATGCTGATAGAAAGAAACAGCAAAGATTTCCTGATGACAGAGCTGTCTATCTCTGCTACGTGGGCAGTCCACATCAGACATCAGGAGTCTCCACACACGTTATGTATGATGCACATCATAAGGCCACAGAGGTCCATATGCTGTAATAGGAGGAAACCTTTTGACTTTGATTTTTGAGGGTAAAAGGCACACATGCCAAGCCTCTAAAATATCCATTACAAAATCCCACTCAGCTTCTCAAACCTACTGCTGAAGCCAGGTCTGTCAAGAAGTATCCTTTCGAGGAAGGAAATTTTGCCTTCTCTTTCTTAATATTATTTATCTTGCCTCCTTTAGATCCACTTAAAATACTTCTACTTGGATTTGTACAAATGATTGTATTGTTCATTGTCTCAAACATGGTGCAAACTTTCCTCACTGGAGCTCCCATTTTATGCCAATTCATATCATCTCTCTAAACATCTGCTTGGTTAATGTCCATCTCATCTGCAGTTGTATATATATACATATCAAGGATGTAGATTGTTTCTTTATCCACACAAACAATGTCATTTTGTCATGTTGCCACTTCTACGTGGAAACTATTCTAAAAAATTCTCACTTCCACTTTAAACCTGTCCTTCAAGTTTGTCTTTGTGGCAATGATAGAAACTACTTGTCAGTGATTAGCCAGCTGGTGTGACCACTGCTTATTGCACTGGTTACAGCTGTCTTACTGCTATTTTTGTGTTTCCTCTCCATCTGTCCTATCCACCTGCTGTCTCTCATTTCAAGCTTAAATTGAAGCTCCCTGAACAAAACCTCTCAATTTGTTATGCTTTTATGGTGCCTAGCACAGTGTGTCCTTAGTTATACGGTCTCCTTCAGCACAAAATAATACGCACTAAGCTGTGTGAGAAAGAGGGACGGTGCAGATTTTACATCTCAGGGTGGATTCACACTGCCAGTCAGTGATGTGGAAGCCTGAGAAAGTTTAAACGCTGCTGGTCATCTCAGCAAATCACGTGGGAGGCAGGATGAAACAGCATAGTTTGAGTTCAAGGCTGCCATGACTGGACCATAGCAAAAGCTGAACAGAGGTATCTACACAAGAGTGGAAAACACAAATTCACGAATAAATTTTTTGTAGAAAGGACAAAACCTATACATTAGGTACTGCTGACACAAATCATAGAATCATAGAATCTTAGAATCATAGAATCATAGAATCATAGAATGGTTTGTGATGGAAGGGAACTTAAAGTTCATCTAGTTCCAACTACCTTCCATGGACAGGGACACTTCCCACTAGGTCAGGCTGCTCAAGGCCCCATCCAGCCTGGCCTTGAACAATCCCAGGGAGGGGGTATCCACAACTTCCCTGGGCAACCTATGCCAGTGTCTCACCACCCTCATCATGAAGAGTTTGTTCTTAATCTTTAATCCAAATCTTCTCCCTTCCCATTTGAAGTCGTTCCCCCTCATGCTATCTCTACCTGTTCTTTTTAAAAAGACCCTCACCTGCTTTCCTGTAGCCCTCTTTAGATACTGGAAGGCTGCTATGAGGTCTCCCCAGAGCCTTCTCTTCTCCAGGCTGAATAATCACAACTCTCTCAGCCTGTCTTCATAGCAGAGCTTCTCCAGCCCTCTGATCATGGTTGTGGCCCTCCTATGGACTCCTTATCACAGTTTCATATCCTTCTTATGTTGGGTATTCAAGAACTGGACACAGTACTTCAGGTGAGGTCTCCCAGGAGCAGAGTAGAGGGGGAGAATCACCTCCCTCGAATTGCTGACAATGCTTATTTTGATACAGCCCAGGACATGGTTGGCCTTCTGGGCTGTGAGTGCACATTTCTGACTCGTGTCAATCTTTTCATCAATCAGCACCCCAAAGTCCTTCTCTGCAGGGCTGCTCTCAATCCCATCGTCCCCCATCCTGTATGGAAGCCGCAGATTTCCTCAATCCAGGTGTAGGACCTTGAACTTGACCTTGTTGAACCTCATGATGTTCACACAGGCCCACACCTCCAGCTTATCCAGGTCCCCCTGGATGATGTCCCATCCTTGTAGTGTGACCACTGATCTCTCAGCTTAGTGTCATCTGCAGACTTGCACTTGATCCCACTGTCTATATCATCAAATATTAAACAGCACTGCTCCCAGTATGGACCCCTGAGGGACACTGCTTGTCACGGGTCTTCATCTGAACATGGAGCTGTGGACCACTACTCTCTGAATGTGTCCATCCAAACAATTCCTTATCCACCATACAGTCCACCCATCAAATCTGTATCCCTCCAATTTAGAGAGAAAGATGTTTTTGGGGACTGTGTCAAAATCCTTACGTTAGTCCATACAGTTTACAACCATTGCTTTTCCTATGTCCAGTGGTATGGTCACTTCATCATAATACATATATTCATAAGTTATATGATATTGTGCACAATAGTGTAGTCTTTGAGATTAAAATAACTTTATATACACAATGTTTGAATTAATTTTGTGATTACTTAGAGTTAAAATAAACTGTAACTTGCTTATAGCTTAGCATGAGTGGACAGCTGGATTTAAGTGAACGTTTTTCTTAGAATAAGTCAACTTGGTTAACGTAAATGACTAATCAGGAGTCATAATAGAGAAGCATTTTAAAAGTCCTGCACCTCAAAATAGGAGGAACCAAGTCTATGACTCAGGGGAAAAGACCTTCAAAGATTAAGCAGTAGATGATAAATGAAACCTTGGTACAGATAATGGAGAGGATGAGCTTAAGTGGAACACTTACCAAGTTACACAAAAGAAAGGCCCGAGGTCAGTCAAGTCATAAGTTAAGAAAGTTATGGCCTGCTGCAGACTTCAAAGCTAGGAGAGAAGATGACCTGCCCAGGGGCAGGAGTGGAGCGTAGTGGGGTGCCAGAAGATCCCAGCCCCTGAAATGTCATTGGACCAACTGTCACATATGCAGTGCACCAAGAGCGTGCGTGTTGGGGTGGATTGTAAGAGTATGCTTGACCAGAGACTCCTTTTTTTTGAAGTCCCTCTTCTTCAAAGTCTGTACCATCAATAATTTAGCCTGTAGCATTAACAGTCTGAGACTCTGCCTTGGGAAAATTAAGGTCAAGGAAACAAACTTCTTTGACAAGTACATGATTCAAAAGTGCACACACAATATTTATACTGTCATTCTGTTTACTGTTAACCTAGTTGCAGAACCGGCTGAGTAATAGCCACAGAATTTCAAAGAATAGAAAGTAAAAATTGTGGCTGTATTTTAGCTTCATCACTCCAATTTTTTTTTCTGCTATTCTGTGAAAGTGCTTAATTTTAGAAGTACTTTAGGATTTTTCATTTCATTATAGATTATTAAAAAAATATTACTATTTTATTATTATCTTTTTTTTAATTAATGGGATATCTCTTTTTCTAAGAAGGATTTCCTAAATATTCCTAGATTTGATTCAAATGTTATAAAACATTGTTTATCTATTACAGCTCAAATATAGCTCAATAATTTCCATTTATATTAGAACCATGCTGGTAAGTCTGTACACATGATTGAGAAGGCATTTGTATGATAAACTGCCGTGTTTAAGCATGTAACATTGTATAACTAACTCTATGAGATCAGATTTCTTACACTGATTTTCTAAAAGCAAATTTACATGATCAATTTTAGAAAAATTTCATTTACTTCATAAATTTACAGCTATGTAAGAATGGAGACATCATACCTTAAAGTACTATTCAAATGCTTTGTACTTGTTTTAGACATCCACAGCTTGCATATAGAAGGAGTAGGCTGGAAGAAAATCAGACTGTGAATTTAGAGCACAAAAAAATAAACTGCATCTATCTATACAGATTGTCTTGTCCTGCTCTACAGATGTCTGCCAACAACTTAGGTTTATTTAATTTATGTTGGAAATTACCCAGATCTTGTCCTTGATAGTTTCTTCTTTGATAAACTTCAGATACCTGTAATACAACTATGACAGATCTAGCAGAGTTTTCATGGAATTGTGGGATTAATTTATTCGTTACTGTTTAGGATTAAATTATTATTATCTGTGCTTTTGTTTCTGATTTCTGTGTTATGTTTTCTGAACTGATAACTTTACTTACAAGGTGCTAGATAAGAATGATAAAGTAGTGTCAGGATTTATCCCCAGGCCAGATTGATTGACAGATAAGCATGAGCAGTTGTAGTGGATCCTATTCCCTTCTCCCTTCACATCCAGGGAAAGGGGAAAGAGAAAGGAGATAAAAAGACTTGTGGGTTGGAAAATCAAACAAAAACAGTTTTAGTGAAATAATAGTAATAATAATAAGGAAAATATTATTAATAGTAAAATAATAAAATATATAAAAAATTGCCTTTCCTCATCCTCTTCTTCCATAATTATGTCACCACAAATGCCACAGAGCAGTCACAAGGAAAGGTTCTAGACTGGAGTCAGCAGCAGGAGGGAGCTGGACTCCCAAACTAGATTCAGGAACGCATGGATCCAGGATCAGGGCTAAAAGACAGACAAGGTCCTTACTGGACGTCAACTATCAAAGAAGAGAGCTTGACCCTCTTCATCTCTCAGTTTTATACTGAGTATGACGTTTATGAGATTGAATATTCTGTTGGTGAGGTTTGGGTCACCTCTCCTGTTCACTCGTCCCTGCAGGTGGGACCCTTTTTTTCCCTTTTCACTTAACAACATTCCACCAGCTTGAGGAGCCCTTAGTTTCTATAGGAATAAGTATAAGCAATGGCCTTCCTGCATACCAATGCCCTGTATTATCACTTCTAGAGAAAACCATCATCTGAAAAACACACTGTTAGCTTTCAGAAAATGAAGTTACTTAGACAAACTTAGTTGGAAAGTTAGAAAACTGGTTCTACAACTTTAGCTCAAACCAGAACAAGTAAGAATCCAATCCCCAAATTTTCATAAATATCAGTCAAAAAAATTAGGTAAGAGGATATAAAAAAAAAGAATGTAAGATGTGAAAAAAGAACCCCAACAAACAAACCTCACTTTTCCTCCAAAAATTCAAAAAAAAAACCACCAAGAAAAGAGCTTCAGAATTTCTTAGAATCTGTCTGTGAGCCAAAATGACCTTTGATCCCAGGAGCACTTCCCAAATAGGAATATATCCTAGCATTGCTTTCCCACTCCTTCTCCTTCAAGCCTCCCACTCACCTTCGCTTCTGTGCAAAGAAATCAGAGACACTGCAGGCTGAAGGGAAACAGTGAAGTGGTCCAAGATCCTCTGATTTGGGTGATTAGGAAACTGCAGCCCTTAGGCACTCTGCAGCAGCTTGCTCTAGCAGGTAGCTGTAAATTGGTACACCAGGGACTAAGCCTTTTAGATTTAAATGGAGAGAGAAAAGAACCACAGACAGGAAACTGATTTGCAAATTCACAGGAGGATTGAGAAATATTTTAAGGCAGCTTTCTTTTTCTTTTTTAAACACTGAGGGATGTGATATTAGAATAAACTGCTAAGCAAATTATTAAAATGCTTTAGTTGACCCTAGCTGTTTTTATTATGCATATATTTTTGTCAGCTGGAAGATATTGTGGTAAATGCAAGGTTATTTTGATTAAATTACTCAGTATAGCATGATAGAAAATTTATTATATCTTCTGAATTAGATTTGTGTTAGAAGTGTGACCAGCAGCTCAAGGGAGGTGATGCCTGCCTCTACTCCGCTCCCTTGAAACGTCACCTAGAGTATTGTGTTCAGCTCTGGGTCCAGCATAAGAAAGACGTGGACTTGTTAAAGAGAGTCCAGAGGAGGGCTACAGAGATGATCGATCGGCTGGACCACCTCCTATATGAGGACAGGATGAGAGAATTTGGGTTGTCTAGCCTAGAAGATAGAAGACTCCTGAGAGACCGTTCAGTAGACTTTCAGTGCTTAAAGGGAACCTACAAGAAGTACAGGGAAGAATTCTTTATCAGGGCAGGTAGCAATAGGACAAGGGGTAATGGTTTTAAGATGAAAGAGGGTAGGTTTAGATTAGATATTAGGAAGATATTTATAGTTTTTCTTTATTGTTATACTGATGGGATATTGGATCATGCTATCGGCAGGCAGATTTTGGATTATTTAAGGAACTGGTCAGGAAAGTACCCTGGGAAATAGCTCTTAGTGGCAAGGGGGTCCAGGAAGCTTGGATACACTTCAAGAATGAAATTTTGCAGGCGCAGGAGCGGGCTGTCCCTGTGTGTTGTAAGAAGAGTCGTAGGGGCAGACGGCCGGCCTGGATGAGTAGGGAACTTCTGAAGGAACTAAGTAAGAAAAAGAGGATGTATCATCGTTGGAAAGAAGGGGATGTAAGCCAGGTCATGTTCAAAGATGTTGTTAAGTCGTGTAGAAGGAAAATCAGGGAAGCAAAAGCCCAGCTGGAGCTCAAATTGGCCACTTCTGTTAAGGACAATAAGAAGAGTTTTTATAAATACATCAATGGCAGAAAGAAGCGCGACAGCGACCTCCACTCCTTGTTGGATGTGGAGGGAAATATAGTAACCAGAGATGCAGAGAAGGCTGAGGTACTTAATGCCTTCTTTGCCTCAGTTTTTAACAGCAAGGATGTCAGCTCGCTTGACAGTTGGCCCTCTGAAGTGGTTGATGGGGGCAGGGTGAAATATGGCCCTCCTGCAATCCTGCAATGAGGAGGAAGTTAGAGACCTGCTGAGCCACTTGGACCCTCATAAGTCTATGGGGCCAGATGGGATCCATCCTAGGGTGCTGAGAGAGCTGGCGGATGAGCTTGCTAAGCCGCTCTCCACCATCTTTCAGCAGTCCTGGCTCACTGGAGAGGTCCCGGAAGATTGGAAGTTGGCCAATGTGATGCCCATCCACAAGAAGGGCCGTAAGGATGATCCAGGTAATTACAGACCTGTCAGCCTGACCTCGGTCCCAGGTAAAAGCATGGAACAGATAACCCTGGGTGAAATCATGCACCACCTGCAGAACGATCAAGAAATCAGGCCCAGCCAGCATGGATTTAGGAGGGGTAGGTCCTGTCTGACCAATCTGATCTCCTTTTATGACCATGTGACTCGCCTGGTGGATGAGAGGAAGGCTGTGGATGTGGTATACCTGGACTTTAGCAAGGCCTTTGACACTGTCTCCCACAGTAGACTCCTAGGGAAGCTGGCAGCCCGTGACCTAGATGGGAGCACTCTGTGCTGGGTTAGGAATTGGCTGGATGGCCGAGCCCAAAGAGTGATGGTGAATGGTGTTTCATCCAGTTGGCAGCCGGTCACCAGTGGTGTCCCTCAGGGATCAGTATTGGGTCCAGTCCTGTTTAATATCTTTATTGATGATCTGGATGAGGGGATTGAGTCCATCATCAGCAAATTTGCAGATGATACCAAGCTGGGAGGAAGAGTTGATATGTTAGAGGGTAGGACGGCCCTACAGAGGGACCTGGACAGATTGGAGAGATGGACTGATTCTAATGGGATTATGTTTAATAAGTCCAAATGTCGGGTACTTCATTTTGGACACAACAATCCCATGCAGAGCTATAGACTGGGGACAGAGTGTCTGGAGAGTAGTCAGGCAGAAAAGGACCTGGGAGTGCTGGTGGCCAGGAAGCTCAACATGAGCCAGCAGTGTGCCCAGGTGGCCAAGAAGGCCAATGGCATTCTGGCCTGCATCTGGAATAGTGTGGCAAGCAGGACCAGAGACGTTATTGTCCCCCTGTACTCGGCACTGTTCAGGCCTCATCTTGAATACTGTGTCCAGTTCTGGGCCCCCCAGTTTGGGAAAGATGTTAGGATGCTGGAATGTGTTCAGAGGAGGGCAACGAAGATGGTGAAGAGGCTGGAGCACAAGCCCTATGAGGAACGACTGAGGGAGTTGGGGCTGTTTAGTCTGGAGAAGAGGAGGCTCAGGGGAGATCTCATTGCTCTCTAGAACTACCTAAAAGGAGGTTGTAGTTGGGCAGGGATTGGTCTCTTCTCTCAGGTGACCAGTGGCAGAACCAGAGGGCATGGACTTAAGCTTCGTCAGGGAAAGTTTAGACTTGATATGAGGAAAAAGTTCTTCACTGAAAGGGTGATTGGCCATTGGAATGGGCTGCCCAGGGAGGTGGTGGAGTCACCGACCCTGGAGGTGTTTAAGGGGAGACTGGATGAGGCACTGAGTGCCATGGTTTAGATGATGGTTGGTGTTAGTGGTGTTAGTGTTGGTGTTAGTGTTAGGTTATAGGTTGGACTTGATGATCTCAGAGGTCCTTTCCAACCTTGTGATACTGTGTGATACTGTGATACCCAGAGAAATTATGGATACACCAACCCTGGAAGTGTTCAAGGCCAGGCTGGATGAGGCTTTGATGCCCCTGCCCGTGAAAGGAGCTTGGAACTAGGTGATCTTTAAGGTCCTTTCCAACCCAAATCATTTTATGATTCTTTGATTTTATTTTCAGATTTGAGTATTAATGGTTTATTCTATCCTCTGCCAAAAGCGAGCCTTAAGGATATGATATTTATTCTTTGTCTGTTTGAGATTTCCTAATATTGATTACTTTCCTGTGGAATAAGATGGAGGTCTTGATTATTTTCAATTTAGAAACTTCAACAAATCTAAGCATGTAAATCCAAGTGAAGATTCTTCCTGCCTTCTTTGCTTTTGTGCTTTGAAAAAGTATGCATCTCTTTCTGACATTTAAGGATACAAGAAAAGAAAAGTAGTTTCATTGAATTGGAAGGGTCTTTGCACCAGCGATGTAATTCCTTCCTTCCTTCCTTCCTTCCTTCCTTCCTTCCTTCCTTCCTTCCTTCCTTCCTTCCTTCCTTCCTTCCTTCCTTCCTTCCTTCCTTCCTTCCTTCCTTCCTTCCTTCCTTCCTTCCTTCCTTCCTTCCTTCCTTCCTTCCTTCCTTCCTTCCTTCCTTCCTTCCTTCCTTCCTTCCTTCCTTCCTTCCTTCCTTCCTTCCTTCCTTCCTTCCTTCCTTCCTTCCTTCCTTCCTTCCTTCCTTCCTTCCTTCCTTCCTTCCTTCCTTCCTTCCTTCCTTCCTTCCTTCCTTCCTTCCTTCCTTCCTCCCTCCCTCCCTCCCTCCCTCCCTCCCTCCCTCCCTCCCTTCCTTCCTTCCTTCCTCCCTCCCTCCCTCCCTCCCTCCCTCCCTCCCTCCCTCCCTTCCTTCCTTCCTTCCTTCCTTCCTTCCTTCCTTCCTTCCTTCCTTCCTTCCTTCCTTCCTTCCTTCCTTCCTTCCTTCCTTCCTTCCTTCCTTCCTTCCTTCCTTCCTTCCTTCCTTCCTTCCTTCCTTCCTTCCTTCCTTCCTTCCTTCCTTCCTTCCTTCCTTCCTTCCTTCCTTCCTTCCTTCCTTCCTTCCTTCCTTCCTTCCTTCCTTCCTCCCTCCCTCCCTCCCTCCCTTCCTCCCTTCCTGCCTTCCTGCCTTCCTGCCTTCCTGCCTTCCTGCCTTCCTGCCTTCCTGCCTTCCTGCCTGCCTTCCTGCCTGCCTTCCTTCCTTCCTTCCTGCTTGCCTACCTTCCTTCCTTCCTGCCTGCCTTCCTTCCTTCCTTCCTTCCTGCCTTCCCGCCTTCCTTCCCTGTGGGAACCCAGGCATGGTATACACCCAGAGAGAAGCTGCATCCTCTGCACCTGCCAGAAGGGATACATCAGTGCAGACTGAGCTCCCAGGAAAACACCTAGCCATCCATGTCTCTGGCTGCAGGGAGTGCCACCAGCTTGCACCAGAAATACAGGGCAGCAGAGGCAACAGTTGTATCAGGTGCGACCAGGTAGACTGTCTCCTGAGCCTAGTGGAAGAGTTGCAACAAGTAGATAGGCTAAGGGGCATCAGGGAGTCTGAGCAAGAAATGGCCTGGTGGAATTGCACCCTTGACATCTTTGAAACATGAAAAGAAATAACCACTGGAAAAAGCCCCTGATCAAAGGGATTTGATATCCTTTCCCTATCAGGAAGTAGGCAGGGACTTAAAGGAGATTAGTGAGTGGAAGCTAGTCCACAAGTAGGGCAGCAAGTAAAACCCTTCCTTGCCATACCTCCCCAAGTACCTCTGCAAAATAGATGCAAGGCTCTAGCTGTGGAGGACCAATCAGTGTATAGTATATATGAGTATCAATTCATCTATACTGGAAGAGTGCACAAAACCAAAACAATACACTCTCCAGATCACTACAACTGCCTCAAAAAAAAAATAAATAAAGGTGGATCATAGTCGTAGGAGACTCCCTGCTGAAGGGAATAAAAAGCTTGATGTGTTGAGCAGACCTTACTCATAAGGAAGTCCACTGCCTCCCAGGTGCTTGTGCTAGGGATGTCATTGAGAAACTCCATGGCTGGTGTCACCACAACAGCTTTGGGTTCTTTGATAATTGAATGGTCTACACAGCATTGGGCTTACAGGTACCAAATGGGATCCAGCTTTCTCAAAGAGGAAGGAGGAACTTCGCTCAGAAACTTGCAGGGCTCATTGATAGGGCTTTAAACTAGATGTGAAGGAGGACGGGATGATATCAGGCTTGTCTATGACAAGCTGCAGGTTGACACATTGTAGTTAGAATCATAGGGTGCTACTATGGGCCATTCACCTGGGGTGTGCTGGGGACGCTGCAGCACAGTTGGAGTCTTGTGGAGATGAGTTGAGGGCTCCTGAGGTGGTAGGAATCAAGAAGAAAAGAAGAAACCACCATGAAACACTTTAAGAGAAGTAAGGGGTGTTTCACTGAGAAGAAGGCTATAGGGCCTCTACACAAACACACACAGCTTGGGCAAGAAACTGGAGGAGCTGGAAGCTACCGTGCTCCTTGAAAGCTAAGATCTGGTTGCAGTTGCAGAAACTTGGCAGGATGAATCCTATAACTGGAATGTGGCTATTCAGAAGGCTCTTCAGAAGGGGCAGACTGAGAAGGAGGGGCAGAGCTACTGCCCTCTACATAAGGAAATTTATTAAGTGTGAAAAGCTGTCCCTGAATAATAGCAAAGAACAAGTAGAAAGCTTATGGGTAAGAATAAAAGACCAAGGCAACAAAAGGAATCGTGTGGCTGGTGTCTGCTACAGACCACCTGATCAAGGGGAGCCTGCTGATGAAGCATTCTTCCTGCAGCTACAAGAGGCTTGATGCTCCCAAGTTCTCATCCTGATGGGGGGCTTCAACCACCCTGACATCTGCTTGAAAAGCAGCATGGCAAGCTGTTGGCAATCCAGGAGACCCCTAGAGTGAATAGATGATAACTTCTTAAGACAGATAATAGACATCACTACACAAGTTAGTCAGTAGAACCCCCTGGGAAATGGTTCTCAGGGATAAGGGAGCAAAACAGAGCTGGCAAATATTTAAGGATGCTTTTCCCAGAGTGCAAGAGTGCTCAGTCCCCAGATGTAGGAAATCAGGCAGGAAAGGGAAGGTAGTGGTGAGGCCGAGTCAAGACCTGCTGGTCAAATTGAAAAACAGGAGGGAACTGCACAGGTAGTGCAAGCAAGGACAGGTAACCTGGGAAGAGTATAGGGATACTGCATGGTTGTTTAGGGATGGGGTCAGGAATGTTAAGACACAGCTGCAGCTGAACTTAGCAAGAGAAGAAAAGATTAACAAGAAGGGCTTCTATAGGTAGGTAAACCAGAAAAGAAAAGTTAAAGAAAGCGTACCCCCACAGATGAAAAAATGGTGGCCATGTACCCACAGATGAGGAGAAAACTGAGGCACTCAAAAATATTTTTTGCCTCAGTCTTCACTGGCAACCACTCTCCTCACCCCTCCAGGGTGAAGAAACAGCAAGATGGGGATCAGAGCGTTATAGTCCCTCCCACCGTAGGGGAAGATCAGTTTTGTGACTGTCTGAGGAACCTGAAAATATACACATATATGGGACCTGATGAGATGCATCACTTGAGGGAATTGGCTGATGTGGTTTCCAAGCCACTCTCCACGATATCTGAAAATTCATGGTAGTCAGCGGAAGACCCTTCTGACTGAAAGAAGGGCAATATTACGCCCATTTTTAAAGCAGGTACAAAAGAGGACCCTGGGAACTACTGAACTATCAGTCTCACATATGTTTCTGGGAAGAGCATGGAACAATTCCTCCTAGAAGATATGCTAAAGGACATAGAGAAGAGGGAGGTGATTCAAGACAGGCAGCATGGCTTCTCCAAGGAAAAGTCCTGTGTGATCAACCTAGTAGTTTTCTGAGATGAAGCGACCACATCTGTAGGCATAGGAAATCAATGGCTGTAATCTATCTTGGTTTCTGGAAAGCCTTTGACACAGTTCTCCACAATATCCTTCTCTCTGAATTGGAGGGATATGAATTTGATGGGTGGACTGTATGGTGGATAAGGAACTGGTTTTATTTTTGCATTCAGAGAGTACTCATCAATGGTTCAATGTCCAGATAGAGACCAGTGACAAGTGGTGTCCCTCAGAAGACCGTTCTTGGACCAGTGTTGTTTAATATATTCATTAATGATACAGACAGCTGGATCAAATGCACCCTCAGTAAGTTTGTGGATGACACCAAGCTGAGTGGGGCAGTGGTCATACCACAAGGATGGGATGTCATCCAGAGGGATCTGGAAAAGCTGGAGAAGTTGGCCTATGTGAACCTCATGAGGATCAACAAGGCCAAGTGCAAGATCCTGCATCTGGGTTGGGGCAATCTGTAGTTTCTATACAGTATGGGGTTTGATGTCATTGAGAGCAGCCCTGCTGAGAAGTAGTTGTGGGTACTGATTGATGAGAAGCTCAACACGAGCTGGCAATGTGTGCTCACAGCCCAAAAGGTCAACTGTGTACTGGGTTGCATCAAAAGAAGCATTGTCAGCATGTCGAGGAAGGTGATTCTCCCCCTCTACTCTGCTCCTGGGAGACCTCACCTGAAGTACTGTGTCCAGTTCTGGAATACCCAACATAAGAAGGATATGAAACAGTTGGGATGGGTCTAGAAGAGGGCCATGAAAATGATCAGAGGGTTGGAGAATCTCTGCTATGAGGACAAGCTGAGAGAGTTTGGGTCATTCAGCCAGGAGAAGAGAAGGCTCTGGGGAGACTTCATTGCGGCTTTCCAGTACCTGAAGGGGGACTACAAGAAAGATGGAAAGGAACTTTTTGCAAGGGCAGGTAGTGATAGGAAAAGGGGGAATGACTGTAAATTTGAAGGGGGAAGATTTCCACTAAACATTAGCAAGAAATTCTTCACAATGAGTATGGTGAGACACTGGAACAGGTTGCCTAGGGAAGCTGTGGATGCCTCTTCCTTGGAAATGTTCAAAGCCAGGCTGGATGGGGCCTTGAGCATCCTGGTCTAGTGGGAGGTGTCTCTGCACATTGCAGGGGGGTTGTAACTATGTGGTCTTTAAGTTCCCTTGTAACTCAAACTATTTTATGATTGTATGATTCTATGATTCTAGGAAATGCATATTTCTGAATTGTTAGTCATTAAGCTGGTCTCATCTCATGTTTCATGAAGTCATGTTACTTAAATTATAGTGACTGTGAAGGAATAGAATTAGTTTAAAATTTGTTAAGGGTGTTGCTCTAAATTGAAAGCAATTTCAGAAAGCTAAATCTATCAATCTATTGAGAAGTAGACATAGTCAGTGAAGAATGACAGGGAGGTATAGATCCTTGGAAGATGATATATTTTTATATATCCATGTATATTTGAAGACTAGCTCATGATGTCACCTATAGAAGAAAACTGAAGTCAAGTATCAGCCACATAAAGGGATTCTCTCATAGCAGAAAAATGAAAGCCAAAGAAACACAATTTGAAAAAGAAGAGATGCCTCTCTGAATCAGTATGCTGGATGTCTTTCCCCATACCAGCTTTTCACTGATAATAAGCTTTTTTATAAGTTCATTATCACATCTGATTCCAAACTCAGAGGGTAAAAGGGATGAGAAATGTTTCATTTGGTGGCTACTATGCCTCACCCAAAAGATACAAGTTCGAGACAGAGATCACCAATAAGACTTATTCAACACCTCTTCTTGATTAACTGTAATGTTGTTTGCTTTTAATATTTCTACGCATAAAAATAGTTAATAGATACGGGGAAAAATGTGATCTGAGGAAATATTTTTACCTTCTAATGTGATTCTCAACGGTACCCACAAGTTAGAAGCTTTCTAGTGTTTTTTATTAGGAGGGGGTTACTTCTGGAAACATTCCATTTTATTGCCATGAACATCTTTCTCAAATTTACTTTTCTGACACTCATGTAGCAGCAGAGAAACAACTTTACCAAAAGCAAACAGTAAGGAGAAAATAAAAAAGGAGGGAATAATTAATTTTAAGTGTTAATTTTATTATTTCCCAGTATCTAACCAAATCTGAAAATTTTACATAGTCTATTCTCTTGAAGAAGAGAAGTTTCGGTAAAGTTTGTTTGTTTGTTTCCCATTTCAATAAGAATCTAGTGACTATTTGATATTAGGAATGCATTTAACTCTTAAAATGTGTTCTATGTCAGGCAGCTCTGTATCATGGCCATTATTTTGAAAATGCTAAATGAAAGGTATATCAATGTAAATTTCTTGCAAAAAAGTCAACATTTTCTGAATGAAAAAATCAACAAACCAAACAAAAAAGCACCTAAGACAAACATCAGCTAATCAATCTTTATAATAGGCAAATGAAGCTAGAAGTCTTTTATATCACTTTAATTTTAAATTATGTTCACAATATGATATTATGCCTTTGCTGTAGGGAATCCTTTCTCTTTTTTCTTTTCCAGTTAAAGATGACTTTCTCTAATTTAGACTACACAAAAGAAGAGACAGAGATTGAAAAGTATAATTGACTTAATTTAGTTTAATTAACTGCAAGAGAATGAAGACAATTATTTAATGCATCTTAATGAATTGAATTATGAAACGCATTACTCTCAATGGGAGCAAATGATCCCTGTAATGGGAAAAGTGGGTACAGAACGAAAAAATAAAACTGTAGATTTTTTTTTTTACTTATATTAAGGTGTCCAATAAAACCAACTAAAATATTAGAAATACAACATACACTCTATAGTAGCATTTATTGTCTAGCAGACGAACCCTGCTTGGTGAGTTCCAGAAGAAGTCAGCACCCTAATATTACCTAATGGCGTCAAATTCCTGGTTTCTGGAAATCATTGTCAGCCTTAATTCAGCTTTCAAGGTAGCTTAGTCAGTAACTTAGCAACTGGAAAAGAGAAAGAAATATCGAAGAAAGAAAACTCATCTAACTACCTTTTTTTGATTACCAAAAATTGTAAAAACCAGGTCAATTTATATGTCACAGTAATATAAAAAGTATGAACTTAATTATACTAATCCTGACAGTTTATTCATATCATCTAAAATTCAGATCCTCATCAAAACTAGCAAATAGAATATCTGAACTTGTGACTACCTACAAAGTAAATTAATTATTATTTTAATACTTTTTCTAACAAAAGTCTGTTGAAAATTTTTAAGCACTAATAATGCATTAAATTGAAAATCTACATTTTTCAGTGTATAAACGATATTTTGGGGGAAAAAATTGTTAAATCTTGGAACTGCCTTTTATTTTAAGTTTTGTCCTTTCTTGGGATTAAATTTTGTTATGCAAAATTGTGGTGAACAGATCAAAAATATCTTGTTAGTATTTTAGTATTATCATATAAATATATTGTAGAATCACAGAATTATAGAATGGTTTGGGTTGGAAGGGACCTTAAAGATCATCCAGTCCCAACCCCCCTGTCATGCACAGGAGCACCTCTCACTAGGTTACTCAATCCATCCAACCCCATCCAACCTGGCCTTGAATATTTCCAAGGAGGAGGCATCCACAGCTTCCCTGGGCCACTGTCTCACCACCTTCATTGTGAAGAACTTCTTCCTGACATCTAATCAAAATCTTTCCCCTTGAAATTCAAAGCCATTCCCCCTCATCCTATCACTACTTGCCCCAGCTTTCTTGAAAGCCCCATAGTGGAAAGCCACTATGAGGTCCCTCTGGAGTCTTCTCCAGGCTGAATGACCCGAATTCTCTCAGCCTGTCCACATAGTAGAGGTTCTCCAACCCTCTGATCATCTTCATAGACCCCCTCTGGAACCTTTCCAACAGTTCCATATCCTTCTCATGTTGGGGATTCCAGAACTGGACACAGTATTCCAGATGAGGTCTCCCAGAAGCAGAGTAGAGGGGAAGAATCACCTTCCTAGACATGCTGACAATGCTTCTTTTGATGCAGCCCAAGACACGGTTGGCATTCCGGGCTGTGAGCGCACATTGGTGGGTCATGTTAACCTTCTCACAAATCAGCAACCCCAAGTCCTTCTCTGATAATATATGTTTTCAATGTATTTTCTTCTAATATGTAATGTATTTTATTAATTTAATGCAATAGAAAAAAACAGATAAGTTCTCAGCATTCTTTAGTAACACACTGCCAACTGGATTACTAGAAAATTACACATTGTAGATTCTGCATTACAAATTCTGCTATTGATTAGCAAATTAGGTTCCTTAAATCTCAGTATTTGTGTATTTTACATGAGAAAATTGTGTTACGTCCCTGACGCTACTGAAATTAAATTGAACTACTGTTCAATCATTCCAGTTACATATTGTTTAGTGGCAGAGGTGCACAAAACAATAACATGATTAAGAGACTGAAAGAAGCAGTCTCAGCACATATAGTGGTTATTACCTTGGGAGCAAAAAACTGTTGCAGGTCTCTGCTATGCAAGATCAAATTAGAATCTTGTGGGAACTTCTAGGCACCGTAAAGGTAACATCTGTATAGTGCACTGAAGACAGGAAAGTAAAGAAAAAGAAGAAAAGGAGAAATGAAGAAAACATACTTGGTCTACTTAATGCTTAGAAAGAGAAGAGTTCCTTTGCTCCTGCTGGTGGTTTTTTGTTATGGGACGTAGTAAAGAATTAATACAATTTCTCTTACATGATATAGGTAAAACCAACAAAATGCAAAATTGATCATAAAGCATTTTCTATGTTGTTTCCACATCTTTCTAAGTTCCCGTAGTTTTCTTTGGAAAATTTATCATACCACGTAACTAGTAGCATGAAACTGCAAATCTGTATCATGTTAATGTGACTGTCTCATTTTTATCAACCAAAAAGAGCAGTGGCAGTCTGCATAGCCAGTGCTGCCAGAGCTGCATTGCAGTACCCACCACAGAGCACCCATGACCCAGTGCAAAATCTGTGCAAACCTCTTAATATTGCTTGCCCTTCAAGACAGCCTTTTGCTTGCCAATAATTACATCTTATCACAAGTAAAATGAGTCTACAGCCACATAAAATAAAGATTATATGTGAGATTAATTTCATATGGAGTGTTAAAAATTATTAATTTCATATGGAGTGTTAAAAATGAGCAATGTGTAAGGTTTCTAGAAACGGACTCAAAATATTTCCAAAATGAATTACAGTATTTCAGTGAGGTGTGTTACATTGGGAGTTAGCTAGATGGTGCTAAAAGCTACTCATGTGTTTCTTAAGATAACGTTACCAGAAGCAGCAGTATTTCAGGTCAGAGGTGGAAATAAAATGGATGATTTGATTTGACTGGCAGTTAGATGGTTGGGGTTGGAGGAAGGGACTAGAATAGCGTAAATAAACTGAAATAGTTTCAGTGTTGACAATAGTGGAAAAAGCCAGCACTAGAAGAATAGATACTGTCAACTGAGTACTGAAAGACCTAAACATCTCTTGCGGTCTCAGGAAACTGTCTAAAGTGATAGCTAGGAAGAGATGACTACTTTCACTATGTCGTTTACATAAATCTAATTTACTACTTCGGCATATAAGATCATGATCAATTCTCTGTCAAAAAGGATGTACAGAGAATAATCAAATTACTAAAAGAAGTGTTCCCGACGGTCAGGATCAGTGTGTCTTACACAGGATTGACACAAGTGACACAAAACAGGAAAAGATGTTTCAAAAAGTTTAGTTGTATAATGTTTCTTCAGGTCAAATAAAATTAGATGGATGAAACAAATCAAAGGAAAACTAAATACAAATTAACTACTATCTTTAATGAATAAAACTGAAGATCTTGGCTTTTTAGGGATATAAACAGCTGTCATATTATAGGCACATATTTAAGTATATACATGTCAAAAGTGATAAGAAACAAACCTATTGACATGATAATATGTTTTGAATTGCAAGCACTAAAACCTGATGTCATATAACGTCATTCAAGTCAGTGTCTTCCTTTTCTAAGGAGAAGAGTATGGCTCAACTAATGTTCTTCTGCAGAACTCGGTTTCCAACCAGCAATAGCCTCTGCTATTACCAGCAGCAACAGGAGCCCATAAATGGTGGGTGCACTGTTGCCATCACCCAAGTATTTTGTTTAAGGTTCCTTAGTCTTACGACAGTCAGACTTCCCAAGCAGAACAGAGTAAAAATCAATCAGTAGTACAGTGAGTACTGTATACTAAGTAGTGTACTTCAGGTGGAATTTTCTGCTATAATAGGATTTCAACAGAAAAAAAATAAAACCATGATAGGGAAAAATGTGCGTGAAATCTACCTGATAGAAGAAACTGGGAATATGAACTGCATACCCTCTAGGAAAGATTGGATCAGCTTAGGCAAAATAATTCATTTTCAGCCTCTTCTCGTCACTCACAAAAGAGAAATTATTTGGATCAACAAGCCAAACTGTTCATTCAACATGGTCCTGATTATAGAATAGGTTTGAATTAGAGCTATTCTAAACACTCTACAGAAGCAGTAACAAAGCCATTTGCACTTCCAGAGAATTAATCTGTTTCTACTGGTAGAAGACATAGTAGACAGTGTAGGGCAAGCCACTCCTTGCTGACAACGGAATTATTTCTCTTTAATGGACAGTAAGATAAGATTTAAAGGAAGAATTTTGGTTCATTGGGAAGTTTTTCTTGGTCAAAAATTCACTCCCCATTTTCAATAAGGGAAAGATTATTTCTTGATATGTGTAATTAAGTGCACACAGATTTGTGATCACCTGTTATGCTATGCTGATTTAGATCTATCCAAAATGAACATTTTTCCACAATACACTTTTTAATAATGCCACAAATCTTTATAAAGTAAATAATTTGCAATAAAAATCAACATATCATAATTTGTGAATAGCTCTATTACTTTTCTGAAGGTAATGCAGAGAAGTCAAAATAGTTGCCGAATTGGATTTCTCTTTAAACTGTTATTTTCAATTCCAGATAAATGTCTCTCACACTCTCTCTTTTGTTTGTTGTTATTTTCTCTTTTTATTTTCCTTCAAGAACTAAGTTGATGAAAGCAACAATATTTTGTGAAAGGAAATAACATGCATTCCATTCATGCTGGAATCACATTCATCCTTTATACATGTGAAAACATGGTCTGAAATGCATTGTCTAAAAGTAAAAGCTTATCTTTTAGATATTTGTGTGCTATACTACTAAAATTGACAGATAATTAATATCAGTACCATCATTTAACTTTGAAGCAGTTATAACATTATTTGGAAATAGAGTATGACAATAATTGCTGTCATAGCAAAGACAGGCCTAATATTCATTTGAAGATCAGTAATTTCTCTCTATCTCTTCAAAAAATGTGCATTGGGTTTTCTGTAGTATTAAGCATAAAACTATTGAGATAGATGTCAGCAAGCTAGTTTCCAGTTTATGTAAAAGGAATTCTAGTCATGACGAGGAGCTTCAACACTGGACAGTGTTACAACAATATCAGATTTGTTTAAAGGCTATTCCTATTGCTCTCTTCTTTCAAAGAAGAGCTCATGCATTTCATTTCTGGAAATTCAGCAAAGAGACTTCCCAGTAGTGAAGGGAAACAAAGAATACATGACATTGGAGAAAAGATAAGAGTGAGTATGATCACTTACACTATGAAAGATTTTTCCCCTTTTTAACTTCTTTTTCACAACATCGTTAATGCTGAGAGAATACACCATCATGGTCACTAAGCTGCCACTTCTGCAATTCAGGTTATGCAGATCAAGCTGTCTTTGTACCTATGTTTTCCCTTACTAATCAAGAGATGGACAGAACAGTTCCTTTCTTATGAAACTTTAGTGTTTCTGGGATACCAGATACATCAGGATTCCTCTCCCCATTCACCACTACAAGAATGGACGTTTTAGTTGCAAGAGTGTTAGTCTACAGTGTTATACTGTCAAGAAACAAAATGATTTTTCAATGAACAAAGATCTGAAGTATCAGCTGCATGATCTTTACGTCATTACACTGGTTAGTCAGAGTGACACTAGACCACCAATTCTGATTTATTTTCGAACAAACTGTTTAAGTTTACTCATCCAGTAATTTCTAAGTTTCCTCAGTAGGAGTTTAAACTACGCTAATTCTCATGCAGTGTAGAGGACCTAACTAATATTCATATTTGGTATGACAAAACATGAGTAATTAGTTTTATTTTTCTGATCTGAAACACTGACAAGGCTATCGGTTCTTCTCTGTTTCCAGCTGAATGAATGGTATTTAACCGTTTAGTTCAGTTAGTAGGTTTAGTCTCTTGAGGGGAGCATGCATTTTAGCAGTGGGTTTTGAAACTTGCTCTGTTCATGAAATCAGAGTGCTACCTATGTCTGAGAGAATTCATTTAAAATTGGTTTGATTATATTTATAATGAACTATAGCCAGTGAAGCATAAAATGCTTTTAGAGAAAGTTTTGACATAATAGCTTTCTGGTAAATATGTTTTCACAGTCAAGTAATTTGGCCATTAAATAATTGCTGTACTAAGAAGAATCCTCTATTCTAGTCACATCAGGGTTGTGAACACTATCACATTAATCCAGAATTTGTCTGACTGTGTATCAATAGATTGAAATAGGAGCAAGCACTTTCTATGGTCAAGTAAACCTTTGACTGCTAAAAAAATAGTGGTGAGAATTCAGATTTGTACCTACTTGGTGGGAGGTTTGGAGGCATGAGAGTGGTGTCCTTATCTGGGAATAAAGGATGTGTGGTGCCAGAATAAGGGATAGATCCTGTGTCTGGGCGCAACACCTCAGTTTCTGAGGTCAGCTGTTGAATAAGTGAGATGTAACTACATGTGTCAAAGGATTTTCTAGACAGAAGTGGAGGGATGCACAGTCAAAACACTTAAAAAAATGGTCTTCATTAGATATTAAACATTTGTGCATAAGGAAATAAACCTGATAGTACTTTCAGAAAACATAAGTCTAAGAGCATTCAGGATGATTTGTTCATTTGCTTCAAAAATAGCCTGTGTTTTTGAGTATATGGTAATTTGTTACTATTATACAGTAGTTTGGACTATGATGCCAGGTGTCTGCTTAACGAAGCACAAGCCTAAAAAATATTTTATGAGTGTTTTAGGTGGTGAAAAACAGAATGTGTCCATTGAAATTAATTAATATGCACACCCAGTGGATATGGCCAGGGAAATAGAAACTTCTCTTGCAACAGTTATTGAACCAGACACCACTGCGGTTCATAGAGAACTATACCCAACTAAGTTTAGACATCCCTGTATTGAAATAAAGCACTTTTTCCAAGAAACGAATCCTGAGAGAATAGGTTCATCCTCTCAGTAGCTGAGGTGTTATGTAAAGAAAAACTTCTGTCACAGTAGAGGAATGAAAAGTCATCAACAGCATGATAGTTTCCATGGGCACACAAATTTTCTTGTCAGAAAAAGGTTACTATAATCCAGAAGACTGCTTTCGGTAACCTTGAAGGTTTTGAGAATCATCTGTTTCTTTCTGTAAGAATTATGTATCTGTATGAAAAAAACAAAGAGCTAAAGTATGTTTGAGGACTGGGCAAGACTCAAAAATTCAATTACAATGTGTTTAGCATTATTAAAACCTTCTCAAAGAGGCAACAAAGAAAAAAAAATGACCAGTTTATTTTTATCTCAAAATTTCCGCATAGGTTGAGGGAACTATCCTTTTCAGTGTGTCGGGAATCTGACTGTCTTGTAAAGTTTTATTGCGTTCAAATCTCTGCAAATGCTGATGGAAAAAAGAAATAAAAAACTCTGATACTCTGCACTAAATACCAGAAAACAGCTTGTTTTTCTCATCTTGGAAGAAAGATTTTGTTTATATACTTAAATAACAGATTATACACACTAGGGACCCAACTATTTACTATTCTATTGAAATCAGAGACCCATTGGGGCAAATCTCAAGAATTTTTTTTTTTAAAAAGGCAAACTAAAGCCAGTACATTTTCTTCCAGTTCCTAAGGCTGACTCCTTTATGCATATCATAGCACCTGTTCTTGTCCTCATTTTGTCAGGATGAAATATTCTGACACATGGAGAATATCTTTGAAATATTCTTGCAGTCATAAAATTAGCTGTGGATTAATGATTATATAGTACTTAGTTCTGTTCCTAGACTCTCTGTAATACAGAGGTATAAGCATACACTTGACATTAGATTTCTAGGTGATTCTGAGCTCATTCCTTTCTGAAGAAATATCTCTACTGTCAGTCTTTTAAAACTCACAGGAATGAGTGTGACCGGAACGCGCAGAATCGAAGGAAGAGGAAGATTAGATCTTGTTCGTGATTATCACACAGTATCACAGTATTACAAGGTTGGAAAGGACCTCTGAGATCATCAAGTCCAACCTATAACCCTACACTAACACCAACCTATCATCTAAACCATGGCACTCAGTGCCTCATCCAGTCTCCCCTTAAACACCTCCAGAGTCAGTGACTCCACCACCTCCCTGGGCAGTGCATTACAATGGCTGATCACCCTTTCAGTGAAGAACTTTTTCCTCACATCAAGCCTAAACTTTCCCTGACGAAGCTTAAGTCCATGCCCTCTAGTTCTGCCACTGGTCACCTGAGAGAAGAGACCAACCCCTGCCCGACTATAACCTCCTTTTAGGTAGTTGTAGAGAGCAATGAGGTCTCCCCTGAGCCTCCTCTTCTCCAGACTAAACAGCCCCAATTCCCTCAGTCGCTCCTCATAGTGCTTGTGCTCCAGCCCCCTCACCATCTTCGTTACCCTCCTCTGAACACATTCCAGTATCCTAACATCTTTCCCAAACTGGAGGGCCCAGAACTGGACACAATATTCAAGATGAGGCCTGACCAGTGCCGAGTACAGGAGGACAATAATGTCTCTGGTCCTGCTCACTACACT
Organism: Tapera naevia; assembly: GCA_033556795.1. Lineage (NCBI taxonomy): Eukaryota > Metazoa > Chordata > Aves > Cuculiformes > Neomorphidae > Tapera > Tapera naevia. Next base: position 6,276,791 of record JAUMJJ010000014.1, read on the forward strand.
ATTCAGGCCAGATGCAGGCCAGAATGCCATTGGCCTTCTTGGCCACCTGGGCACACTGCTGGCTCATGTTGAGCTTCCTGTCCACCAGCACTCCCAGGTCCTTTTCTGCCTGACTACTCTCCAGACACTCTGTCCCCAGTCTACAGCTCTGCATGGGATTGTTGTGTCCAAAATGAAGTACCCGACATTTGGACTTATTAAACATAATCCCATTAGAATCAGTCCATCTCTCCAATCTGTCCAGGTCCCTCTGTAGGGCCGTCCTACCCTCTAACAGATCAACCCTTCCTCCCAGCTTGGTATCATCTGCAAACTTGCTGATGATGGACTCAATCCCCTCATCCAGATCATCAATAAAGATATTAAACAGGACGGGACCCAATACTGATCCCTGGGGGACACCACTAGTGACCGGCCGCCAACTGGATGAAACACCATTCACCACCACTCTCTGGGCTCGGCCATCCAGCCAATTCCTAATCCAACACAGAGTGTTCCCATCTAAGCCACGGGCTGCCAGCTTCCCTAGGAGTCTACTGTGGGAGACAGTGTCAAAGGCCTTGCTAAAGTCCAGGTATACCACATCCACAGCCTTCCTCTCATCCACCAGGCGAGTCACATGGTCATAAAAGGAGATCAGGTTGGTCAGGCAGGACCTACCCCTCCTAAATCCATGCTGGCTGGGCCTGATCTCTTGACCATTCTGCAAGTGCCGCATGATTTCACACAGGATTATCTGTTCCATGATTTTACCTGGGACCAAGGTCAGGCTGACAGGTCTGTAATTACCTGGATCATCCTTATGGCCCTTCTTATGGATGGGCGTCACATTGGCCAACTTCCAATCTTCCGGGACCTCTCCAGTAAGCCAGGACTGCTGAAAGATGATGGAGAGCGGCTTAGCAAGCTCATCCGCCAGCTCTCTCAGCACCCTAGGATGGATCCCACCTGGCCCAATAGACTTATGAGGGTCCAAGTGGCTCAGCAGGTCTCTAACTTCCTCCTCATGGATTGCAGGAGGGCCATATTTCACCCTGCCCCCATCAACCACTCAAGCGAGCTGACATCCTTGCTGTTAAAAACTGAGGCAAAGAAGGCATTAAGTACCTCAGCCTTCTCTGCATCTTTGGTTACTATATTTCCCTCCACATCCATGTCCCCTTCTTTCCATCGACAATACATCCTCTTTTTCTTATTCAGTTCCTTTAGAAGCTCCCTGCTCATCCAGGCCGGCCGTCTGCCCCTATGACTCTTCTTACAACACATGGGGACAGCCCGCTCCTGCGCCTTCAAAATTTCATTCTTGAAGTGCATTCAGCCTTCCTGGACCCCCTTGCCACTAAGAGCTACTTTCCTGACCAGTTCCTTAAATAATCCAAAATCTGCCCGCTGAAAGTCCAGCATCGATGTTCTGTTCCTGGCTTTTCTTATTACATTGTTTAGAGAGAACTCAATTACACCCCAGACAGTCTCCGAGAGTAACATCACCCACCAGCCTTTCTTTGTTCGTAAACAGCAGGTCAAGAAGAGCCTCACCCCTGGTGGGCTCACTCACCAACTGTGGCAGAAAGCAGTCCTCAATACACTCTAAGAACCTCAATACACTCCAAGAATGTGATTATACACATTGAACTTGCCTTTTGTATTAGAAATGTCTGAGTAAGGAACATTAAGTAGTCAAACACCACAAGGCATTGCTATACAAATTCATTCATTCATTCATTCATTCATTCATTCATTCATTCATTCATTATGTCATTCTTTTGATGTAAAAGAACAGTCATGGAGATAGTTTCAGGGCCCTGAGTACACTGACAGGCTCTAACGGCCCTGACCACCTTTCCCTGGTACCTTCTCCCCCTCTCTAAACATAACTCAAGACCCCCATTCCAACTCAATTCAGTGCCTACAGCCCTGGTCTGAGCTGTACTCTAGTTATACCTGTGCTCATTTCTATTGCCTGTTCATGCTGAGGTGGCTTGTTTGACCTGACCTGACTTCTTACCTTGGCTAAGCTAATGGTTTCTAGACTGTTATTAGTACAACTCCCTATCACTATCTCCTGTCCACTCACTCTACACATGCTGTGGGACTGCACCATGGTCCAAGCCATTGCTGACTTATCCATGCTGTCACCCTGGCTCCTGGGCTACCCATCCTCTTGAAATAGCTCTGTTTCTCCTGGTCTCTCACACATATCTAGCTGTGAAGAATCACTCTTTTATCGTTGTACGTTGTTTGCTAAAACATAAAACCGACGTGAATAACAATATTATAACATAAAGCAAGATAATTTCAGGGATTCCATACCGATTATTGTTAAATTAGTGGTGTTTAGTTTCAGTATTTTTCTTCTCAATAAAAAAAAAAAAGACGAGGGTAGAAGAGAAGAGAAGAGAAGAGAAGAGAAGAGAAGAGAAGAGAAGAGAAGAGAAGAGAAGAGAAGAGAAGAGAAGAGAAGAGAAGAGAAAAGAATAATTTCATTTGGAAGGAACCTACAGCAATCATCTAGTTGAACTGCCTGACCACTTCAAGACTGACAAAGAGTTAAAGCATATTATTAAAGGCATTGTCTGAGTGCCTCGTAAACATCTGGGGCATCAATCACCTCCTGAGGAAACCTTTTCTGATGTTTGACTACTCTGTTGTTAAAGGAATTCTTCCTAATATCATTTGAACCTCCACTGATGCAGCTTTGAACCACTCCCATGTGTCCTATCACTGGATACCAGGGAGAAGAGCTGAGAACCTCCCTCTCCACTTTCCCTTCTCAGGAAGCTGTAGAGAGCAATGAGGTTGTCCCTCAGCCCTCTTTTCTCCAAACTATGTAAAGCCAGAGACCTTAAATGCTCCTCATAAGACATTCTTCCTAGTCTTTCACCAGTTTTGTTGGCTTCCTCTGGCAGCATTCAAGTAGCTTACTTATCCAGCAGGAAAAAAAAATACATCTTTATAACAAAACTACCTATTTGCATTCCTTCACATAGGAATACATGCTTTCTTTGTATTTTCCCTTCCAGTCAATCTACCAAACAAAAAGAAAATAAATACCTTCATGGTTATTGAAAAAAATCTAAAAAGCTGTTCAGTATCTTTCTCTGTATATTTCAATATTTTTCTTTGAGGCATTGAGAAAGAAAAACATTTCTTGTTAAACAGCTCTTTACAGATTTTCCTATTTATTTCTTGTTTTGGTGTTACCTCCAGTTCTTTTTGTCTGAGTGTAAACTCACCATTTTAATGTTTTTTCAGTTGAAACTGAAGACCTATTATTAGATATGATAAATATGCACTTGCATTTAACAGCTAGGAATTTTATCTTAAAAATGACAGCAACCAGCTTGGCTGCTTGCGCATCTTACTAAAGGTAGATGATGCAATGCTATAGCCAATTGAATTTTTTCAGATACTTGTTCTTACTTAACTTCTTTTGCTTATTTTCCTTTTATGTCTCTCTCTTTTTTTCTTTTCCCTGGGGGTTTATGGTCTCTAATAATTGCCATTTCTGCGAGTATTTCCTTTTCCTCTAAAATAGTTTAACAGCTCTACTAGTCTACATATGAAGAACTGGACCTGTTTACATTCAAGTTAGAGACAAAGGAAACCTTTGGGTGTTGGGATAATCTCCTCTTCTCCTCTTCTTTGCCTGTGGCAGATAGAGTGTAGTATACAAGAAAACCTTGATAATGACAAATTCAGAACAAGCATTTAAAATTAAAAATCTCTTCCACATTCACAGCAGGGAGCACACATAATTCTTAAAAATGTAAGCATCTTTAATTTCAAAAGACAAACTGCTCTCTAGGATGTTTTTCATTTAGTTGAAACTATCTGAAGATCGACAAAATCAAACAATTAAAGAGAATCAATGGCTCTAAATTTTTATTTAGAGAAAGTATAGATAGACCACAGTCTTTTTTTTTTAAATCCAAATATTAGATAGTAAAAATATTATGACCAATCCAATAGACTGAAGAAAAGTAGGAGGAAAATCTGTCACCCACCTATACTACAGAAACTACCTTCTGCTTTTGATTTATTTTTGAGTATTCTAGAAGGTTACAGTGGAAGTATTGTTGCTGAAATAATTCACTTATCACTGTCTTACTTACCTCTTACAATTCCTCACATTGTGCTGAAAAACATATTTTGTTCACTATGTTTCAAATATGTATAATCAAAAGAGCTGGACTATGATATAACTATATTACCAAATGTATTAGAAAGATTTAACTTTTACTCATGTACCTTATTGTGTCAGGTGCAGATAATGGAAGAAATCTGTTGAAACAGAAGCTATTTCTGTAACATAGATATGCAAAAGTATTATAACAACAGTGTTCAAGTTAATTGGGTTCTAGCTACAATAATTTTATACACTCAACTTAGAAGTGAAAGAGTGGCTCAAAGATCAGGGAACAGACATTACACAAGGTATTTACTTAACAATTTCTGCTAATACATTGCCTGAAAGATTTTTTGCCTATCCAGGGAAATTATCTTGATACACTGTATTTTTTCTGGGATAACTTCCCTGTTTCCAATAAAGACATTTTATTTAAAATTTGAGACAATATTCTTTAAAAAATCAGCATATTCAAAATGTTCATTAACTAGTGTGATGCTAATACTTATTCAAAAGTGTTCCACCAGTATTTACCCATGAGTTTTTACAGCTATTACCTTTCTCTTTGAGGCAGAATAAGGTGTTTACTGTCAAAAACTAAAGTTTTTTTACTCTTTTCTCACTCTACTAAATGAGAATTTCCTAAATGGTCCTGGTTTCTTCTTTAATATGTTTTGTAAACAGGCAATCCTCACTTCGGCCAAAACTCACTTCTTATGTCCTCATGTTGCATTTGTGCAGAACAGTACCTGAAGAGGTACATCTGAAGTATATACTAGATTTCAAGTAAAATCTTGATTATTTTCCCTCCCTGCTCTTGAAAAAAATATTCCTTTTTAATGTTTTCAGGAGTCAATCATGATCTTACTGCTTTAATTTATTAATTTCCAATACCTCTTTTGAAATTACAGTGTATTTCTGATAGGTCTTAGGTAGTAATTCCCTCCTCTGACATTATGTGGAATCTTGTTGATGACTATTAACTCACTAAAATAATTTTCCATTTAGCAAGTTAATTTGTAATCCTCATCATAGAACCTTGTATTTTATTTAAACTCCAAATAAAAAACATACATTTTATTCATTTATATATTTGTGAAGTATGCATCAGCTCTGTAATGCCACTGACTAATGATAGTTCACTGTGGACAAAATTGAGCTTGAACTGACTTTGGTCTATGTGTTTTTAGACAATTTTTTTTTAAAGTTTTCCTGCTAACCTTTGTCCCCTCAAGTAATCTGGGAAACAGAATCAGAATCAGAGGAGAATTTTAATATAGAAGAATTGAAACTGTATTAATTAACAAAAAAATGTTTCTAATATGTTCTGAGTCACATATCTTGAACGAAAGTGTCTGCATCACAGTGCTAGTGAAAATGTTTTGGTATATTAGATAATAAATATACAAATGTGAAACATAGGCACTATGTACACTAAAAGATAATTTGAAACTTCCATATTTGTGTATTTTTTATTCTATTTTTTTTTATAATGACAATTTTAAAGTTATTTTATTTCACTTATCTGTGTCTTTTACTCTTCTTGACTCACTGTAGTAAAAGAAATATTCAAAGTCTTCTCCTATGGCTAATGAGTTTAGAACCTAAAAGAGCAAATTTTCTCCAAAACCCTCTGCAGCAAACAAAAGGGAAATCTAATGTAAAGTTTCTATTCTTGTAGTGACAAGCATTCTCATTTAGCAATTCACTTTATAAAACCTAAATTAAGCAGACTCATCACAAAGTTGTGAAAAAACATATTAACCCAGAAAGCTATATACACATTTAGAAACACAAATAGAAGCAGGAATACTTGGTTTGTTTTCATTCTATGGACTATTTAGGAAAACAATGAATACTCTTGGAGTTTCTTTTGGGAACAGATTATGGGAATTTATATCAGCTAAATTCTGTCATCCATATTTATTTGGAACAATTTCCTACTGAATGAGAAGTTACACACACTGTATTTTAAAGTTCAACTCACTAACATGAGAATTGTCAGAATGTAAAACTTAAATATATATTTAGAGTACTTCTTTTGAAGCTTTCTTATGCTAAACTGTAATCTAAATTCCTAGATTCTCATCCTGTGTTTTAGGCACAATGCACTTACTTAAACCAATAATTACATTTTTTTTAAACCTAAATAGTCTTTAAATGTTAGAATCAGTATTAACGGAATTCTCTGGACACCTTTAGTGTCCTGTTCAAGGGTGTGACCAGAAAAGAGAGTATATGTCTTTTGAGGAGATGTAATAACTTGTTATTCCTCTTCTGAAAATCGAAACCACCCATTAATAGGGTACTGTGTTGTCAACAAGCTATACTAATGGCTTTACAGTGGACTGGAAGCACAAGTATGACCAAAGTATATCAAGTTTCTTCATTAATTTCAACCATTGCAAAGAGTAAGGTGCATAATTATCTTTAAGAACAGTAACGTTTCATCCTGTTCTAACAGGAACTTGTGCTAATTTAGCATCAAACAAAAAATGTTGTAGAAGCATCTTCGGAAATGTGTAGTCTTACCAACCTACTATTAGCAGTTATTGCTATTATGTACTAGTTCAAAGAAGTCTAGATTAGGAATCCTTTTGTTCAATCTGCCAACTCCTATATATTTTAATGCAAAACCATCTTGCTGTGTAGAATGGAATTAAAATTTCTTAGAACTAGATGAAGAGAAAGGTAAAGTGTGACTCTAAAGAAAAATATTGGATACTGAGTGGGAAAAATATTCATTTCTGGCTCTTATTCTCACTTCTGTGTGTTTTGATTGTTTTTTTTTTTAGTTTCTATCTCTTAACAATTTCTAATGAATCATATGTATATCTTAGATATTCTTAACGCAACCTCAATAATTTACATTACGAAGTCTCCTGTTATATCTCAAAAATCTTGGTGCATTGTGGCATAATACAGTAACTTCAGCAGGACAGAACTATGTGGGAAGTTATCAGGTGCAGCAGAATTTCTTGATGATGCTTGCATATGGAATATGCATCCTTCAAATGTTCTATATTGGTATTATTTCCATCACATATGGGTAAGAGAGAATTAAGAAATAGTAGAAAAATATTTCTGAATCCAGAGAATGCAGTTCATTAAGTTTTATAAGAAAGGTGAGAATGGGAGGTAACAGCACCGTATGATAATTTCTTCAATAGAAAATCTGAATCCTTTTCCTTTTAATTCTCATTTTTTAGACAAACTCTGTAGTCAATATTCCAATACGCTAAGTCAGATGTTTTTGATGTAGAATTTTTTTTTTCTCTCAGGAATAATTTTTAACCTCAATTCTGAAATTGTGCCAGCAGTTTACTTAGTATTGTCCTCTTTACTGAAAGCTAATGCGTGTGCAAACATAAGCATACACCCCACAAAGATATTATCGTAAAGGTAAATTTATAAAACTGATAGTCTGACACAGAAGTCAATGACCATACCTTTCATGAGCTCTAAAAACAATGACCTATGAAGACCTTTGCTATAGTCATAGCTACTTTTTAAAACATAACTGGACAGATTCATTTTTCAAATTGTATGATTATTGTTAAAAGGATAGTATCAAGTTTTGTTCTTAACTTCATTTTGTATACAGTTTAACATTCAGTCATTACAAATTGTTTTGACTTCTAAGCGCTCTTTTCTGGATGATAAAGATCCTATGAATATCATTAGAATATTAACTACCTATAGTGTAAAATATTGTAAATCTACTCAAACAGAATGAATCAGTGATCTTTATTTCTACTTCACAATAAATTTTGTTATTTTTAAAGGTTGATGTTTAGTAAAGTTATTTTTCATTTATTTAGCTTTTGGCAACCTTCCATTCATTGATTTCTCTTTTCATATAATCATAGAGCAAATAATTTTTTAGGTTAAAAAATAATTTTAAGATCATCAAGTCCAATTTTTAAACTAGCATTCCCAACCTCTCCACTAAACCATGTCATGAAGCGTCACAACTACACATCTATACTGCTATAGCCCTACTGGACACACTGTTTCTGCTTCAAGCCATGTTACTATTGGTTTTCTTTTGCCACTGGGCACTAGCGGCTCATATTCAGCCAGCTATCAATGAGTATCCCCCAGGTCTTTTTCCATTGGGCAGCTTTCCAACCACTCTTCACCATGCTTATAACATCTCAAAGGGGCTACAACTGCCCAGGTGCAGGACCCAACACTTAACCTTGTTGAACCCTACACGTTTGACCTTGGAGTATCATCCAGCCTGTCCAGATCCCTCTGCAGAATGTTCCTGCCCTCAAGCAGGTAAAAACTTCTATCCAGCTTAGTGTCATCTGCAAACTTATTGAGTAAACACTCTGCTCCCTCCTCCAGATCATGGATAAACATATTGAACAGAGCTGGACTCGACACTGAGCCATGAGGAACACCACTTGTGATCAGCTGCCAACTAATTTTAACTCCATTCACTACAATGCCTTGGACTAGGCCATCCAGTCAGATTTTTACCAACAAAGAAAACATCAATCCAAGCCATTGCAGCCAATTTCTCCAGGAGAACATTATAGGGAAAGATGTCAAATGCTTTATTAAGGTCTAGGTAGATGATATTCAGACACTTTCCCTCATCTCAGCAGGTCACCTTGTTGCAGGAGGAGATCACATTAGTAAAGCAGGACCTGTCTTTCCATGCTGACTGGTCCTGATAACATGTTTGTCCTGTATGTGCCACGTGATGACACTGAAGATCAGGCTTCTCTAGAACCAAGATCAGGCTGACAGGCCTGCATTTCCCTGGATTCTCCTTCTAGCGGATAGATGTCCATTAGCTGATGACCAGTCAAGTAGAACCTCACTGTTTAGCTGATAAATGATGGAAAGGGGCTTAGTGAGCACTTCTGACATCTCCCACAGTACAATCTGGCCCCATAGACTAGTTTGTGTCTAAGTGGTGTAGTAGATCATTAACGATTTCACCTTAGATTATGGGACCTTGATCCCCATCTCTATCTTCCAGCTTGGTTACCCAAAGAACAACTGACCTCACCATTAAAGACTGAGGCAAAGAAGTCATTAAGTGCCTCATCCTTTTCCTCATCCTTTGTCACTATATTTCCCCTCCACAACAAATAAAGGCTTGAGACACTCCTTAGCCCTTTTTTTTTCTGCTAATTTATTTATAAAAAACATTTTTTTATTGTCCTTTGCTGAAGTATCCAGATTAAGTTGTAGTTGGATTTTGATCCTTCTAATTTTCTCCCTATGCAACTTCACAACATCCTGAGATGCCTGTCACTTCTTACAAAGGTCATAAACTCTCTTTTTTTTATCCTGTGTTCCAGCCAAAGCATTCTGTTCAGCTAAGTCAATATTCTTCGCCACCAGCTCATCTTTTGGCACTTGAGGACAGCCTGCTCCTCTGTTTTTCAGATTTCCTTCTTGAAGAATGTCCAGCCTTCCTGGACTCCCTTCCCTTCAGAACTATCTCCCAAGGGACTCTGTGTCAACTAGGTCTCTAAACAGACCACAGTCTACCCTCCAGAAGTCCAAGGTGGTAGTTCTGCTGAAATCCACCCTCACTTAAAGAATCAAAACTACATAATTTGTGACTGTTATTCCCAAGATGGTCTCAAGCCATCACATCACCCACAAGTCCTTCTCTGTTCATAAACAAGAGGTTCAGCAAGGCACCTTCCCTAATTGGGTTGCTCACCCATTGTGTCAGGACTTTATCTTTCACACACTCCAGGAACCTCCCAGACTGTTTCTTCTGTGCTCTATTTTATTTCCAGCAGACATCTGGTAAGTTGAAGTCCCATACAAGAACAAGGGATTGGTCATCATGAGACTTCTCTCAGCTGCTTATAGGATAAATTATCTGCCTCTTCATCCTGGTTGGATGGTGTATAGCAGACTCTCACCATATCTACCTTTTAGCCTTCCCCTTTGTTCTTACTCAAAACCACTCAACGCTATTTTTACATCATCAAGCTCTAGGCAATCCAAACAGTCCCTAACAGACAGGGTTACCCCACTGCCTCTCCTTCTTTGCTTATTCCCTCTAGGGTTTTTAGCCATCCATTGCAAAACTCCAGCTGTACGTGTCATCCTGCCGTGTTCCTGTGATGGCAACTATATTGTGGTTTACTAGCTGCACAATGGCTTCCTAGCTCATTCTTGCCCAATGCACAATGTTTTGTGCACTGATGTAGATGCAGTTCCGTTGGGCTATTGATCCCATCACCTTTTAAGTGAGATGAGACTTAACTCATATGCAACATATCTCACACACTTCTATCTTTTCTAATATATCAATAATCCCTACATCTTTGCTACTGCATGAATCTCCATCTCCTGACTTCACAGAGGCAGCAGACTAAAGGACCACACTAGTATATCAATCCTCAGACACTGGCATGACATCTCCATGCTTCTCTCCAGCAATCCTTTGGATTATTTGTTCCAGCTTCATTGTTGCCTACCAGAAAAATAAATAATAGGTAATAATCTGAGAGCATATCATGGTAGAAAATTTTCTCCTTACATCTTTAACTTAGACCCAAGGGAGGCAGAAGCTTTCCCTAAGGAGAAGATCCAGGCTGCATATTGAGCTTTCTAATTCCTGATATTTATGTCAATTTCCATTGACTAACTTCAGCAAAACAATTCTGATTTTTCGTTAGTGTCATTTTAAGAAAAATTCGAGTTTTTAAAAAAGGTTACTAATTAGATCTCTGTGAGAAGCAAGATGTCAGTTGATTCAATAGTTTCAGCTTTCAAAAGAGACCAAATATCATCCTGAAATTATGTTTCCTATTGGTAATATTCCTTGAGAAACAGTCAACAGGTGCCAACTAGGTGTCTAATTTTGCTGTGTTACAAGAAATTACTTTTTTTTTTAAGCTCACTAAAGCGTTATTTCAGGCATTACAAAAATTTTCAATGTCTTTTCGGGATGCAGATTTTTTGATATTATGATGAATTTCATACAAAGTTTATGATGAAATTTTATTAAAGATACAAAAAATAAGTGGTTTTGAATTCTACAAAATCATTTTAATTTATGCTTGTTGGTTTTGACTACTAGATTAACATAATAATAGGGAAAAAGTATTTAATATCGCTTTCTCCATTTCCCCTAGAAATAGGTATGGTCAGGAAAGCACATGCAACAAGAAATACAGCAAAGAATGCACATACAGAAAAGAAGGGGAAAAAATATGAAGGGAGGCTCTGGAACAACTTCATAAATATGTTTCTCATTAAGATCTAGAAATATTTAATGTAAAACTTCAGGCATAGCTCACTCAAAAGGATGAATATTTATAACATGACAACAAAAGAGATATTAATATCTACAATTATAACACAAACCTAATAATCTTAATTAGTTTGGCCAGGTTCAATTTAAAAAAAAATCTACATATACATGTTTTCATCATGACATCCAGGAAAAAAAAATCGGTGTGAGTAATAACACGTAATCCCGTCCCAGAGTAACGATACCTCAGTAGGTAAACTAGAAAGGTAAACTAGAAATATTCTATAAACTTCATACACAAGTTTTCTTTTCCTGTCTTCCCTACAAGCAATATTTCCCTTTTTCATCCTCATTATTATTTCCTCACTTTTTCTCAACTGTGTCTGTCATTTTGTTTACTGTTTCTCATTTTATTCTTTCTGCAAACAGAACGTGACTTTTTGTCTACAAAACATGTAAAAATGACTCAACTACATATATGAAAGTCAATATTTTTCAAAGGTCCATATTTCTATTATTTTTCAGATGGAAGGGAAAAGGTCTAGCAGCCCCTTGAAATTCTCCCCAATAGCTAAACTTAAAACATGCTGTCTGATAAGGTAGTTTCCTGAAAAATACAAACTTTTCAGGGTCAGTGAATATGGATATTGACCAAAAAATTTTTTTATGGCTAGAAGCTTGTAGACATATAGCCTATTATTATGCTATATTTGGTTTTCCTTGTCTGGAAAACTAGATGGTTTCTTCAAATTTAAGATAGACTAAGTCAAAATTTAGGAACTAATGAGAGGAAGTAGAACTTGTTTTCCAGCATAAGGTGGCAGTAAGTTTGAAACCAATAGAAATTTTTGAGATTCTCTCTCAATGCAGTATATAAAAGATATAAAAGTGATATACAGGTCAGGGGTTAGGCAATTACTGTAAATTATAGATCAATAGGAATAAAATTCTACTCAGTGTTTGCCTGTGCCACAAAAAGAGCAAGAGTCTCTTACAAGCTGGAGAAGAATACAAAGCTTTCCTAGCAAACAAATCCAATACATTAACTATGGCATAGGCCCTGTAAGCTACTTTCCAAGTCTGTGAAGACATCCAAGAATGCTCAAAAAAATTGTGATCATCAAAGCAAAATACAAGGATTGTTGAGCTATCCTCTCATGCATCCTACAGCTATGTTATACTGGCAATTAATGAAAAGACATGCACCTTATCACCTCAAAATGAATGAATCTTTTTCCTTTGACCATATACCAACAAAACTTGAGGTCTATACTGTCATTATGAATGTGATGAATACTAATATAATTTCTTAAATCAGGGGAAGGCTCCAGGCAAAATATAAAAGGATAAAAAAAATCAAGTAAAATAAAGCCAGAGTGTTAATAAATCCTAAATACAACGGCCTAGACTTTCCCATATAACTAACTTCTTAAGTCATAGACTTAATGCAGAAAATCTATTTGCAAAGTCAAATGCATTAACCTTTCTCTTTTACATTGACAGATAAAAATACAGTTATCAAGAAACAGTCCTCTAATCTTTCATACTTGATGGCCTTGCAATGCCCACTCCTTCTTATACTTTACATCTTTTAGCCATACAGCTCATTCCTGAACGTAAACAATTCCTTGACACAAACCATTGACAGGGCAACACTTGTCTGCATTTGCATCAAAGTCTTTGAAGAAGTTCCTTAACAAGGGGACTTTGACTCCCTTTTCAGGTCTTATTCTAACATATCTTATGAATATGCATAAAAATTTTCACAATGAGACAAGTGAAATAAATGACCTTTAGTACCAGAATTGAAATTGCTTGTTATTTTTTAAAAGTATGTACCACTTAAAAAGTTAGCAAGGTACATTCTATACAAACCCTAAAGGAATCTCTGAACAAATAACAATATTACGTATAGGTTCTACAGAAAATCAACATTCTGTGTTAACCAAGAAGATAGACATTGTGGTATTTAAAATCACAAATAAATACTTGAATTAAAGCTGTTTGTAAAGTTATTTTAAACTATCATGTATGTAATGTAACTGCAACAGTGAAATAATAACAAAACAAAGATCATCACATGATTTGTGCAAATGGGAAGTCCACATTTGATGTAAGGAGACTAGCTTAAAGAACTGTTTACTGATACCTTCTGAATGTCCCAGAACACAAGCAGAACATTTTGTGGGTAGGGAGACAATCCATGTTTTAGTGTTAATTACCAGTTCTTAGCATCCTTGTTCTGCAAGGCCTATCATACTTCAGGAAATATGGAAAGATATTGAAAAACTAAAAGTTAAGAACTCTTACCAAAAAAAAAAAATCCCTAGGAAAAACATTAACCAGAATTTCTTACCATTTTACACTTAAGGTGATTTTTCAACATCAATTTAGACTTAAAAGAACATCAGATTATCCATTTGACTTCCTTCTGTAAAGAACCATATTTTTCATAGATCATGAAATGCACTCTTGGTCTTCATGAAACAGTAACTTATTAACATATTTTTAATAGGAAAAGTTCTTATACTTAATGATGTGTTAATTCATTACCATAAAGATATTGTGACATATTAATACTAATGCAGTACTTTTTAACCATTATGTAGTTTAAATATTTGCAAAGACTCTTTATGTTGAATTATAGATGTAAACACTAATTGGAAAAACAATTTTTTTAGGTTGGAGAAAAAAACCAGTAATTTATTCTGTCAAAGGCAAGAAATTCAGATGCCAATACCTACTAAAACCTAAAAAACTTGTTGTATGATTTCTTTAATATTAGAGCTAGAAATGTTTTACCCTTTTGATGGAATCTAAAAGTTTATACAAATTCTTTAATTCTTAAGAATGATAGTGTCCAAAACATTATACGCTTCTTCACTCTTAAAAAAAAAAAAAACAAATTATATTTTGTTTGTGATTCAGTTTTTTTATAAATTTATAATCTCATATTATCTGTAGCATTTTACATCGATGTCATTTTCCTTTGATCTGTAAATTCATCCAGGAATTTTATTGCACTAGTCTATATCAATTACAAACATTCATAATCCCATAAAACATGGATATATTTGTACCATTTGCTCATGAAAGAGAACATAATTATGAAGAGGCATTTTACAGATAATGAATTCAGGACCACAGAACACTCATGGGATATGGAATTTGGATGCTTTTGTAAGCCTTGCCTTTTCGTGGTGCTGTATATATAGATATTCACTATATCATATTGTGATATTCAAAGAAAATACAACTGAAATCTGGAGGTCTGGAGAACAAGTTTTATGAGGAGTAGCTGAGGGAACTGGGGTTGTTTATTATGGAGAAAAGGAGGCTGAGGGGAGACCTTATTGCTCTCTACAGCTATCTCTCTTGTAACTAGTAATAGGATGAGAGGAAATGGCCTGAAGTTGCAGAGGAGGTTTAGACTACATATTAGGAAATATTACTCCACTGAAAGGATTGTGAAGTACTGGAACAGGCTGCCCTGTTGAGTCAGCGTACCTGGAGGTACTTAAAAGGCTTGTAAATGTGGTGTTTAGGGAAAAGGTTTAGTGGTGTACTTGGCAGTGTTAAGTTTATGGTTGGACTTGATGTTCTTAAAGGTCTTTTCCAATCTAAATTATTATGTGGTTGTGTGATTATTTAATTCATGTTCTGAATATGTCATACGCCCAGATTCGGCGTGACCAGGGGCAGGAACGGTAAGTACTGCAGCCGGGTGCTCAATCTGGGCGGGTGGAGAGTTCCTGGTGAAAGGTAAAAGCTCAGGAGAGGATCCCGGCAGGGCGACTCTCTCTGAACCCCAGAAGCGGCAACTGTCACGTGGGCCGACCGCGTGGTAGGGGGGCGGACCCGGGAGAAGCCGCGGGGCATTTAAACATCTCCCTGGGAGCGCCGGCGACCAGGATCACAGTATAGGCAATTCGCGCAGGTAGGGCAAGCAGGCACTCTCTGACAGGTGGTTGACTTCCCACTCCCCTACAGCAATGGTGATCAGGAGCGGTAAAGCCTCTGCCACCAGCAGTGTAGGCATCCAAACGGAACCAGTATTACACGACGCAGCTGCCCAGACTCGAGACTGCAGGGAGTGTCTCAGCCTACTTGTGGTTCCTGAGGACCATACCAAAAATGCTTGTCTGAGGTGCGAACAGATTCAAGATCTGCTCCTTATGGTTGCAGATCTTAAGGATCAGGTGGAAAGATTGAAAAGTATTTGTGAAAGTGAAAGGGAGATAGACTGGTGGTGTAGAACCCTCTCTCCTCCCAGTAATCCTCCCCAGGAGGCTGAGGAATGCCATATTCCTCATTAACAGGACAAGGGGAGTGACCTGGTTGGTGAGGAGGACTGGGAGCAGGTCTGCTCTCGTGGGGGTTATAGACCTTCTTTTCAGATGCCACCTTTCCATTTGCCCCTACCAAACAGGTTTGGGGTACTGGAATTTGATGCTCAGGTGGAGAATAGTATGACAGAGAACTCATCTGAGGAGGCTGTTAACCTCACATTGCCCATCAGACAGGTCAGGACCTCAAGTAAGAAAAAGAAGAGGAGGGTCATTGTAGTGGGAGACTCCCTTCTGAAAGGGATGGAGGGCCCTATTTGTAGGATGGACCCAACTCATAGGGAAGTCTGCTGCCTTCCCCAAGCCCGGGTAGGCGACATCGCCAAGAGACTCCTGGACCTAATTAAACCCTCTGATTACTACCCGCTTCTGGTGGTCCAGGCTGGTGGGAATGAGCTAGCAAAAAGAGGGTCAAGGGTAGTTAAGAAGGAATTCCAGGAGCTGGGACAGTCAATAGATAGGGCAGGAGCACAGGTGGTGTTCTGCTCGGTTCCTCCGGTGGCAGGGATGTATACAGATAGGAACAAGAGAACATATGCAGTTAATAAATGGCTTAGGGGCTGGTGCCGGCAGAGGAATTTTGGGTTCTTTGATCATGGGGAAAACTTTATGGCACCTGGCCTGCTTGACCCAGATGGGTCTCGTCTAACTCTGAAGGGTTAGAGGATTCTAGCTCAGGAGCTTGTGGGGCTTGTTGAGAGGGCTTTAAACTAGGTATGAAGGGGGAGGAGGGAGTTACTAGGCTCACCAATGATGTTCCTGTGAAGGATGAGCCATCTCAAAGGGTGTTGTCAGTAACCCAACTGAAGTGCATGTACAAAAACGCACCCAATATGGGAAAAAAACAGGAGGAGCTAGAAGTCCTGGTCCAGCGGGAGAGCTATGATATAGTTGCTATCACGGAAACGTGGTGGAACGACTCTCATAATTGGAGTGCTGCCATGGAAGGCTACAGGCTCTTCAGGAGAGACAGGCGTGAGAAGAGGGGTGGAGGGCTGGCCCTCTACACTAGGGAAACCCTAGATGCTGTTGAAGTCGAGATTGGTGATGACCAGGTTGAGTGTCTATGGGTAAGAGTCAGAGGGGCAGTCAGGTCTGACCTCCTGGTTGGAGTGTGTTACAGATCACCCGACCAGGAGGAGGACTTGAATCTTCTATTGTTTAAGCAGCTGTAGGCTGCCTCTAGATCGGCTGCCCTTGTTCTTTTAGGAGACTTTAACCTTCCAGATATCTGCTAGGAATTTAACACTGCAGAGAGGAGGCAGTCCAGGAGGTTCTTAGAGTGTATTGAGGACTGTTTTCTGTCACAGCTGGTGAGTGAGCCCACCAGGGGTGAGGCTCTTCTTGACCTGCTATTTACGAACAAAGAAGGGCTGGTGGGTGATGTTGTTGTCGGAGGCTGTCTGGGGTGTAGTGATCATGAGATAATTGAGTTCTTTCTAAACAATGTAATAAGAAAAGCCAGGAACAGAACATCGATGCTGGACTTTAGGCGGGCAGATTTTGGATTATTTAAGGAACTGGTCAGGAAAGTACCCTGGGAAATAGCTCTTAGTGGCAAGGGGGTCCAGGAAGGCTGAATGCACTTCAAGAATGAAATCTTGAAGGCGCAGGAGCGGGCTGTCCCCATATGTTGTGAGAAGAGTCGTAGGGGCAGACGGCCGGCCTGGATGAGCAGGGAGCTTCTGAAGGAACTAAGTAAGAAAAAGAAGATGTATCGTTGTTGGAAAGAAGGGGACGTAAGCCACGTCATGTTCAAAGATGTTTTTAAGTCGTGTAGGAGGAAAATCAGGGAAGCAAAAGCCCAGCTGGAGCTCAAATTGGCCACTTCCGTTAAGGATAATAAGAAGAGTTTTTATAAATATATCAATGGTAGAAAGAAGGGCAGCAGCGACCTCCGCTCCTTGTTGGATGTGGAGGGAAATATAGTAACCAAAGATGCAGAGAAGGCTGAGGTACTTAATGCCTCCTTTGCCTCAGTTTTTAACAGCAAGGATGTCAGCTCGCTTGACAGTTGGCCCTCTGAAGTGGTTGATGGGGGCAGGGTGAAATATGGCCCTCCTGCAATCCTGCAATGAGGAGGAGGTTAGAGACCTGCTGAGCCGCTTGGACCCTCATAAGTCTATGGGGCCAGATGGGATCCATCCTAGGGTGCTGAGAGAGATGGTGGATGAGCTTGCTAAGCCGCTCTCCATCATCTTTCAGCAGTCCTGGCTCACTGGAGAGGTCCCGGAAGATTGGAAGTTGGCCAATGTGACGCCCATCCATAAGAAGGCCCGTAAGGATGATCCAGGTAATTACAGACCTGTCAGCCTGACCTCGGTCCCAGGTAAAATCATGGAACAGATAATCCTGTGTGAAATCATGCGGCACTTGCAGAACGATCAAGAAATCAGGCCCAGCCAGCATGGGTTTAGGAGGGGTAGGTCCTGCCTGACCAACCTGATCTCCTTTTATGACCATGTGACTCGCCTGGTGGATGAGAGGAAGGCTGTGGATGTGGTATACCTGGACTTTAGCAAGGCCTTTGACACTGTCTCCCACAGTAGACTCCTAGGGAAGCTGGCAGACCGTGGCTTAGATTGCGAACACTCTGTGTTGGATTAGGAATTAGCTGGATGGCTGAGCCCAGAGAGTGGTGGTGAATGGTGTTTCATCCAGTTGGCGGCCGGTCACCAGTGGTGTCCCCCAGGGATCGGTGTTGGGTCCCGTCCTGTTTAATATCTTTATTGATGATCTGGATGAGGGGATTGAGTCCATCATCAGCAAGTTTGCAGACAATACCAAGCTGGGAGGAAGGGTTGATCTGTTAGAGGGTAGGATGGCCCTACAGAGGGACCTGGACAGATTGGAGAGATGGACTGATTTTAATGGGATGATGTTTAATAAGTCCAAATGTCGGGTACTTCATTTTGGACACAACAATCCCATGCAGAGCTATAGACTGGGGACAGAGTGGCTGGAGAGTAGTCAGGCAGAAAAGGACCTGGGAGTACTGGTTGACAGGAAGCTCAACATGAGACAGCAGTGTGCCCAGGTGGCCAAGAAGGCCAATGGCATTCTGGCCTGCATCAGGAATAGTGTAGTGAGCAGGACCAGAGACATAATTGTCCCCCTGTACTCGGCACTGGTCAGGCCTCATCTTGAATATTGTGTCCAGTTCTGGGCCCCCCAGTTTGGGAAAGATGTTAGAATACTGGAATGTGTTCAGAGGAGGGCAACGATGATGGCGAGGGGGCTGGAGCACAAGCACTATGAGGAGCAACTTAGGGAGCTGGGGCTGTTTAGTCTAGAGAAGAGGAGGCTCAGGGGAGACCTCATTGCTCTCTACAACTACCTAAAAGGAGTTTATAGTCGGGCAGGGGTTTGTCTCGTCTCTCAGGTGACCAGTGGCAGAACTAGAGGGCATGGACTTAAGCTTCGTCAGGGAAAGTTTAGGCTTGATGTGAGGAAAAAGTTCTTCACTGAAAGGGTGATCAGCCATTGGAATGCGCTGCCCAGGGGGTTGGTGGAGTCACAGACCCTGGAGGTGTTTAAGGGGAGACTGGATAAGGCACTGAGTGCCATGGTTTAGATGATGGGTTGGTGTTAGTGTAGGGTTATAGGTTGGACTTGATGATCTCAGAGGTCCTTTCCAACCTTGTGATACTGTGATACTGTGATACTTACAGTATTTGCTCCTCTTTAATCCCAGTTAATCTAATAAAGGTGTGTTGTTAACCTGTCTTGTGGGACAGGATAAATGGATTAAGTGAAGTGATAACTTGAAAACAACAAGAGAATATATGTCAGTAGCTCAAGCTATTTAAGTAATCTGTCAGAAAAACAAGTTTATGTAAAAAACACTGTTTCATCTGTGGGATACTGGACTTTTTCAGATTTGATGACTTCAACAGTGGGGAGGAGCAAGGCTCGAGAAACATGCTTATCTTCCAAAGCAGATGAAGTAGTTTGTGAACTAATGATCAAGTAAGTGTCATGTGGAATGAGATACAGCTCTCCTAGTGAGAGATTACTGCAGTAAATTCAGATAAGAACACTGCCCCCCTGCTTTGTACCTGTGCACCTAAACTCCTTTGTCCAGAGGGGTGTGCTGAGCCACTGGGTCCAGCTCGTTATGACACAATAGACTTTGCTAAAGGCTGATTGACATCCACTAATGGACTTAGTGTCACTTTGCTAAGAATTACCAAGAATATAAATCTGGCATCTAGACTCCTCTATTTTGAGGACAGAACTCAAACTTTGGGACGAGCCAATGTGCCTGAATTTCTCTCTCCTCCTCAATCAGGGACACCTCCTTGGTAAGATTTGTCCCTCTGACCATGATGGATGTTGTCTGGAAAATTATAGTTAACCATAAGCGCTTAATCTTTACATTTAACTTGATTCTGCAGTGAGTGAATTTACCATTGGTAGTCTCAAACTTATTATGCTTGTTGCTTCAATATATTGTTTTATTGATTCAGCTTTGTGAATCTGATCAACGAAGAATGGGCTCTGACAAATAAAACACTGGTTGTATCAACCTCATGAAAGTCTTTCTTCAAATGCTGACAGGCAAATTGACCAATACTAGGGCTTCCTTTTCTTAGTCACACGTCAAACTCATTATCCTTTTAACACAACAGTATCATAGAAACATGCATATTCGAAGGGTACATTATATCATTACACAGTTATCTCCTAGCAATGGAAGTTACATAAGTGACATAAATGTAAATGTCTCTTCTGTTTCATTGTTTCGGTCTCAGGAGAGGCGCACAGATTGCTCTATTCTGTGGAATTCCACAAACAGCAGTCTTTTGCAGAATTTCATGGTTATATCACAGAGTTTCATTTCCTGACAATAAAATGAGGAGTGTATTGAAATAGTAGTCTCCTAAAAAAATTCAGTCTACTGAATTGTGAACAATTCTACTTTTCTACTCACATAATATAAACATGAATATAAACCACTTTTTTTTTTCTTCATCTTTTAATGTCCTAAAGATGTGCCAAGGGAGATTTAGGTTGGATATTAAGAGGAATTTTTTTTTACTGAAAGGATTGTCAAGTATTGGAATAGGCTGCCCATGGAGGTTGTTGAGTCACCATCCCTGGAGATGTTTAAAAAATGAGTAGATGTATTACTTGGGGACATGATCTAGTAGTGGACTTAGCAGGGCTGGACTGATGGTTGGGATCAATGATCTTAAAGGTCTTTTCTAACTGAAGCCGTCCTATGGTTCCATGATCATTTTTCTTCAGAATAACTCAGAGAGCAGAATCTTCTTTTGAGAAACAGTAGGGCAGTACAAAATGGTTTTAACTGACTTTAGTCAGATCATAAGTCAAATTCTGGTTATTAAGAAGCAGTAATTACTTTACTATTCATAGTCGTCTCATCTTTGCCCAGTAATTCGGAACTTAATTTTGGTTTTAAATTTGTCATTTTTGGGGGTTTTTATTTAAAGGGATTTTAAGGTTTTTGGTTTTTTTTGTTTAGCAGAGCTCAAAACTGATCCAACGTCTTAAAACATGAATATTTGTAAATATTTTAAATGAAGTAAACATTGTTTGTATATGCAATAAGTGAAAGTAGAATTTTAATTCGTAAGAAGCAGTAATGATTTTGCTATCTTCAGAAAATACCAAGTACAATAAATATAGAAAGTAAAACAATTTTTTTCATATTTTCCTATCATAGCCATATCCTAATATTTATTATAAACAAAATAATTTAAAAAGTGTACAAGAATAATATTTATACAATTTTATGAGTGGTCCTGTAAGTTTGCAGGCAGATTTAAGGGAATGAAATTTCTATGTGTCAAATATTTTATCTCTAGCTGAAGTATCTTCTCATAAAGGAAATTAAGGAAAGGCCTTTAAAATGTAATGGATCCAGAACATCAGAGTAATTTATAACACAGAGAAATAAAGTGATCCTGTGTGCTATTTTAATTCAAGTGTGTTTAAAGTGACAATTCAAAAACAAAACTAAACAAAAAAATATCCTCCTTGTTATTAAAGCTTCAAGGTACAAACTAACCTTTATTTAATAGAATCAGGAAGTTTTCCCTGAAAGTATGTTCATTCATAACTTCACCTTTTTTAGTAAAAAATTTACTTCTGAGTAAATCGAGTCTACTACACAGTACACTATTTATTGGAATAGATATGTGACTAATCTAATTTTGAATGGTGGCTCTAAGGATTTAATGAACTGCTCATCAGCCATTTTTATCTGGTGAAGTACAGGTGTTCCCAATCCTGTTCTACATAGGAAGTAAAAATCCCACACATTTGACCTGCTAATTGTTCATTTATAAGTTGTCTTCTGTAGTTTTGTCTCTAAATGAATGACTTAAACATCAAAGATGCCAGCAAAGTATGATGGTATTATTTTTATAAGAAACTTTCCTCAGAATTTTCAAATGAATTCTCAAGAGATGCAATATGTGAGAAGTTTATTTATATAGCTTACTGGAAAACTATTGTATTTACTTTTGTTTTATTTCAATTTCCAGGGTTTATATTTTACTTAGTTTCTAACAGATCAATCAAATTTTTTTTTTTGAACTCACTGTGTGAAACTCAACCAAGTTTTTGTAACAGAAATTTCTCCATAGCTTTGATATAAAGCACATGTCTGAAAACCAAACGAGCCCAAGAAATTAATAGCATGAACAGTAAATATGTAACAAAGGATAGTAGTTCTGTTTTCCATGACAGTCCTCTTCAGATAAGACCTCCTGTGCAAATAACAGTCGTCTTCGGACCATGGCTTGAAGGAGAGAAGGGAAGGTAATTAAAATCTGTCGTTGCAGTGTAACCCAGTGTGTGCCTTCACTTGACCAGAGAAAAGAAACTTCAAGGATGCAAGTCTGACAGCAGACATGGGAGAAGAATTTTTTTTAAAAAAAAGAAGATACTAAAAGAGTATAAGACAGAAAACAAGTCAATGTAGGGAATAGGATAAGAACAGAGATATGAAGCAAGGCTAACCTGTACGCAATGGAGATAAAAATGTTAAAAGTTGACAAATCTCTCTTACTGTCTGTAAACACATAATTCTTCAAACCTGTCTCAGTTTAAAGGAAAAACTAAGATGTCTGTTGGGGTTATATTTCCCACAAGAAAATCACCACAGCCCTTTGTACTTAACAGACTTTAATCAAGAGGAAAAGATTACATTGCATAGGAAAAAAGATAGCAGTTCTAAACTGCAAAATATATATTTAACCAAACACAGAACCTAACAGACAGCAACACTGTAACCCAACAGTTCAAAACCCAACACTTCAAATGAGTTAATTAAATCCTCCGTAGTGCAGTTGGGCTATGAGGGTAAAACAGAACTCATGTGGGGGAAGGGCAGTTGCAAGGATGGTTGGAAATCCACTCGTAGGAGGCGCTGTGGTGGGGGGAGGAAGGAAATGGGAAAGAAGTCCAGAAAGTCCGCGGAGAAATCCAGCTGGTGCTGATTGTACTCCTCCTCTCTCTCTCTGAACAAAACTGGCACAACCCCCGTGGGGCGTGGCTAATAACCCCGAACACTGCTCTCTCCCAGCCACTGCACGTGAGCCACAGCTTTTCTTCTTTCCACGTCAAAAGTGTGTTGGCAAGTCTATAACGGAAGGCATCCCTCTTCCTGGGATGTCCCCAGTACTGCTGCTGCCCTGGAAACTCACGGTCCCAGCGGATGGCCGGTCCCTCACCAGGCCGGCCAGGCCCCTGCCCCCACCAGTCCCAAAGTTGGCAAGGGAAAAAAAAATTCTGAAAAACCTGAAACTACAACAAAACCTCTCAAAAAATATTTCTCTTTGCCTGATTATGAGAGCTCATTCAACATGGGTTTATGAAAGGAAGTTCCTGCTAGACCAATCCCCTTCTATGACAAGGTTACCCATTTAATGGATGAGGGAAAGGCTGTGGATGTGGTGTACCTGGACTTTAGAAAAACCTTTGATACCATTTCTCACAGCATTCTGCTTGAGAAACTGGCTGCCATTGGCCTGGACAGGCACACCCTCTACTGGGTAAAAAACTGGCTGGATGGCCGGGCCCAAAGGGTTGTGGTAAATGGAGTCAAGTCCAGTGGGAAACCAGTGACAAGTCTTGTTCCCCAGGGCTCAGTACTGGGTTCCGTCCTGTTCAATATCTTTATCAATGATCTGGATGAAGGGATTGAGTGCACCCTTAGCAAGTTTGCAGATGACACCAAGCTGGGTGGTAGTGTTGATCTGCTTGAAGGATGGGAGGCTCTGCAAAGAGATCTCGACAGGCTGGATCGATGGGCTGAGACCAATAGGATGAGGTTTAAGAAGACCAAGCACTTGGGACACAACCATGCAGTGTTACAATCTTGGGGAAGACTGGCTGGAGAGCTGCCTGGAGGAGAAGGACCTGGGGGTGTTGATTGACAGCTGGCTGAATATGAGCCAGCAGTGTGCCCAGGTGGCCAAGAAGGCCAATGGTATCTTGGCCTGTATCAAAAACATCATGGCTAGCAGGACCAGGGAAGTGATTGTGTCCCTGTACTCAGCACTGGTGAGGCCACACCGCAAGTACTGTGTTCAGTTCTGGGCCCCTCAGTACAAGAAGGACATTGAAGTGTTGGAGCGCATCCACAGAAGTGCGACGAGGCTGGTGAAGGGGCTGGAGAACAATTCCTATGAGGAGTGGCTGAGGGAACTGTGGCTGTTTAGCCTAGAAAAGAGGAGACTGAGGGGAGACCTTATTACTGCCTACAAACACCTGAAAGGAGATTATAGCCAGGTGTATTCTGGTCTCTTCTTGCAAGATGATAGAATGAGAGGAAATGGCCGTAAGCTGCACCAGGGAAGGTTCAGATTAGACATCAGGAAAACTTTCTTCACTGAAACGGTGGTCAGGCATTGGAACAGCTGCCCAGGGAGGTGGCTGAGTTGCCATCCCTGGAGGTGTTTAAAAGGTGGGTAGATGAGTTTCTTAAGGATATTTTTTTGTAAAGGGACAGTTAGGGTTGGACTTGATTATCTCAGAGGTCTTTTCCAACCTTATGATTCTGTGATTCTGATTCTCCGCATTATGACCGAAGTGGTTACTCCACACCAATCAATAAATTTTTTAGAATTGTTTTCCTAAAATTTTCCCCTGAAAGATATTTGTCTTTGTTAAAATGTTTTGCTGAACCAAATGGCTAGCATTTCATTTCTAAAGTGTCAGAATTAAGCTCTTACATTGTTATTCGGATACATGAGTAAGTATTCTTATTTTCTTACATGCTGAGTACTCATCAACCAGGAGTAAACAGAATCTGATGGTAGCTTAGCATCTTGAAAACTTTAGTCACTGTTTAGGAATCTTTACAGTCATTTAAGTTTATTTTTCTATTTAGCTTTGTCTGCGAAAAAAAAATCCGATATAATACTAGCCTAAGTAGAGAATAAGGAGTCTTGTTTATGAGCTGTATGTTTAGCATTTATGACTAGGTAAATATTTTTCCCGCTGATGGTAAAATGGATCCAGAATCAACGTCTGTGTTGTATTCAAAGAACAGTATCGTCAGGATAGCTACATAATATCCACACTCTTATTCCTGAATATTTCTAGAGGCATATTGTTTCATAATATAGAGTAATTGAATATGATATGGAACTCAAAGAGAATAGAGGCTGAGCTTTGCTTTTGAGGTAATATTAAAATGACTATTTTCTTTGAAAATTACAAAAGCGATAACAATCCATCCTGCAACGTTAGAGTTTATAATATTAGGTAAGTCTAACTATATCCTATCTGTTTCATTAGCCCACTTGTCCTCCCCCATTTGACGCAATTCTTGTCTCATGTTTCAGAGTTACACTACTGTTAAAGTCACTCCATACTTTGCAAGGAATCTTTAACTAGACTAGATTCTGGTGATCACTAGTCCTTGTTCTTGTATTGGACTTCAACTTATAAGACATCTGCTGGAAATATAATAAAGCAGAGAGGCAACAGCTGGAAGGTTCCTGGAGTGTGTGGAAGATAACTTCCTGACATTATGAGTGAGACAATTAGAGAAGGAACACCACTGGACCTGGTGTTTGGAAGGACTTGCAGGTGATGTGATGGCTGGAGGATATCTTGGGAATAACAATCATGAAATGACAGACTTTTTGATTCTTTAAGTGAGGAGGGGGTCAGCAGAACTATCAGCTTGGGTTTTGGAGAGGAGGCTTTGGCCTATTCAAGAGCCTGATTGACAGAGTCCCTTGGGAGGCAATTCTGAAAGGCAAGGGAGTCCAGGAATGCTGGACATTCTTCAAGAAGGAAATCATAAAGTTACAGGGACAGACCATGTGCCAAAAGATGAGCTGGTGGGGAACAAGACCAGCCTTTCTCAAAAGAGAGATTTGACTGGAACTCAGAAAAAGAAAAAAAAAGAGTTTATGAACTTTTGAAGAAGGGACAGGCAATTCAGGAGGACTACAAGGATGTCATGAGTTTATATAAGGAGAAAATTAGAAAGGTAAAAACCTATCATGATCTTATCTGACTACTGCCATAAAAGACAAAAAAAGAATAATTGTATTAATACAGTAGCAGCAAAAGGAAGGCTAAGGGGAATCTCCATCCTTTATTGGATGTGGGGGGAAACACAGTGGCAAAGGATGAGGAAATGGCTGAGGTAATTAATGACTCGGTCATTAATGGTAAGACCAGTTGCTTTTTGGGTACCTTGATCTGAAAGACAGAGACAGAGAGCAGACTGAAGGGCCCATTATCCAAGGTGAAATGGTTAGTGATCTTTCACACCACCTAGACTCACACAAGTCTAGGGGACTAGATGGGGTTAACCCAAGGGTAGCGAAGTATGTGGCAGAAGTACGCAGTAAGCCCCTTTCCATCATTTATCAGCAGTTGTGGCTAACTGGGGAGATCCCAAGTGACTGGAGATTAGCAAACATGATGCTCATATACAAGAAGGAGCTGTAGTCAGCTACATCTAGAGTACTGTGTTCTGTTCTGGGCACAAGAAACACATTAAGGTGTTGGAGTGCGTCCAAAGAAGTGCAATGAAGCTGATTAAGGATCTGGAGCACAAGTCTTGTGAGGAGCAGTTGAGGTAACTGGGCTTGTTTAGTTTGAATAAAAGGAGGTCTACAACTACCTAAAAGGAAGATATAGCGAGGTGAATTTTGGTCCATTCTCCTACATAACAAGTGTCAAGGCAAGAAGAAATAACCTCAGATTGCATCAGGGAAGGTTTAGACTGGATATTAGGAAATAATACTCCACCAAGAACATTGTGAAGGATTGTATCATGGTTCCTAGGGAAGTGCTTGAGTCGGCTTCTCTGTAGGTTTTTAATAGATGTGTAGAAGTGGAGCTTAGGAACAGGGATTAGTGTAGACTTGGCAGTGTCAGGTATACAGTTGGACTTGATGTTCTTAAATGTCTTTTCCTACTTAAACATATCTATGATTCTGTGATTCTGTTATTTCTTCTCCTGTTCAGGCTTAGGCAGTACACATGATTCAGGCAAGCAGAAGTCAGTAAAATATATTTCTATTTAGTAGTTTTACTGATACTAAAGGATTGAGTTTTTTTCAGAACATACTATTAATACAAAATGATAACCAAATATACCACTCAGCTTGCCAATAGTTTCCTTTTCTGCTAAATTCTTTTTGGGTTTTCTTGTTTTAGCCTAAAAATATAATCTAACAAAAATTAAATGTTTTCTTTCCCCTAATTCCAGCCATCCCTTATATTTCTTTTGTAAATAAAATAATTCCAGTAATAAATCCAGATTTTTTTTCTTTTTTCCATGCTATAAATGTTCAAAAGCACCTACAATTATAAAGATCTTATCCATTAACAACTATCTTCTAAAATGTTCTGAAAGCTTACTATGGAAATGACAGAAAGAAAGGGTAGTCTTTGCTGAGATACTAGTTGTTTTGTAAAATCTGGAAGCAGGAGAATGCTGGCTGTTGAGATCTCTGTAGTGACAAGCCTAGCTCCAGCTGAGATCTTACCTAGAACTACTACAGGATATATAACTATGGAAAAAAACCCCACTACATCATTTAGGAAGCAAAGCTGAGCCTTGAACATTAAAAAAACCCATCATATTTTGTATTAGTATATGCCTCGTTCTGCATATAAAGTTTTCTGAGGATACTCGCGTGGCCCATCCTTGATGAAAGGGGTAACTGCATAAGATGGAAATACCTTTGAGGTCAGTGTGTGGAGCTGGGACACCCAAAATTGTCTAACAGGCTGTTTGCGTGGTCATCATTTTGTTTGCCCAAAAATGATCATGTTAAAGAGTATGACAGACATCAGCTGTATTAAGGAATAACCAGGGAATTACAACGGAGTTTTTAAAGCTTGGAAAGCACAAGCTTGAAAAGTGCAGAAGCATCATGAAGCTTTGTACCAGAGGGGAGGCAGTAGTGCAGGGTACCTGCAGTAGCCACAAACCCCTTCCAAGGCCAGGTAGAGCAGACTTGTGTGTGTGTGCGTGCATTTGTGTGTTCACGTACCTCTCTGTGTAAACTGCTCTGTCTTGAATGGGCTGTGCATGCAATTCAGAGTGTAGGCAAGATGGGAATTTCTGGGATTTATTTATACAGAGGTGTTTAGAGTTTTCTTGTCATGTAAAATGGCATTTTGTAATAGTCTAGTACTGTGATTTATTTGTTGTATTGCTGATATTGATCTACAGTGTACAGGTCACTGACTGCAAGTTAATTATATGTCTTTGATAAGTTAATAAACCACTACAAACTGTGTTAATCTTTTTCTAATTAAAATCTTGTTTAGCTCCTTCTGGTAGCAATACAGACAAGAACGCTGAAGTGATCAAGTTTGGTTGTTGTATTGATCATTGCCAAACACTCAATGACACAAAATACATATAATAACACTACATTACTTGAAGGGATTAGCCACTAAAATGGATAAAGTTTAGATGGAAATTATTTAGCTGTTCTTGTTTTACTGAAGGAATTATAATCTGAAATTTTTATTTTGTCTCTGGCATGTTTAAGAATTTGCTCAATGCTGCAATGAAAACCTAAAGATTCCATCAGCTCAAGCAAAATTTGACAAGTGTTTTTCAAAGTAGTTCTGAATATCAATACTTTTTTTTATTTCTGAGCACCTCTGGGCTTTCTGATGAATTTGAACTAATAAGTAATAATACCTATGTTCCCACGTATTTAATCAGCTCAAGTTCTCAGATGTTTTTTCAGTTAATTGTAACAGCAGTCAGTTTTTTATAGAGCAACTTTACACATACGTGTGTGTCACACCTGCCACTGCTGTACAAAAACAACTTTGGAATATTCTTGGGTTTAATTTGTTGGCAAGTTGATCTAAGACAACAAGCTGCTTGGCCTCAAAATACGTGTAGCTTAAGATACTTATTTTGCTTCATAAACAGTGCAGCTCTTATCTGGATATCAGCTATAAATACTTTAAGATTTACAATCCATTAACATACTTCCGCAGTGTGATTCTTTCTTCCTGTAAGAGCTATATATTTCCATGCACTAATCACATTTTCTGTTGGTTAGTTTAAAGAAAAAAAAATATCAAATTTATCATACATACTTAAAACTAAGGAGGGCTTAGAATGTTGTCACATTTAATATTTGATGCACAACCAGGAAATTATCATTATTTTAATTTTTAATACCGTGCTTTGACGTTTTCCTTTGTTTTTTATTTTAAGGTACAGTTTATGTCTCTGGTAATTTATTTCAAGTCTAAGGCAAATCCACTCATTCCTACTATTTCTTATCCTTATTTCTCAATTAATACAATCCCCTGTTCAACGTATTATTAAATCTCCTTTACATTCTACTTATCAAGAACCTAATCTTACAGGTTAAATCTTTGAACTTGGAAATGTTGCCAAATACCTCTGTATAATACTCACTGGTTTATTAACTATATTATTCTCTTTATTGATATCAGTGCACATTAGTGCATTAGTGAGAAACAACCTCTCAGTTATGAAAATGTTTTAGGATTGTGTTATCTGTATATAGTTTTCAAAATGTCCCCTCTTTGGATCTTTAATACAATATATTTTACTTCTCCTGTAACTAAAGTCGAACTAACAAAACTGTAACTTAGCCTGTATGTTGTTACACTGGTCACTTTCCTGTCTTTCAGGATGTCATATGTACTAAAAGAGCATGTTAAAGTGCTGTTGAAAGTCCTCTCAATATTCTACTTAGTCAGAAGTCTCATTTGTGCTATTTACCTGCTTATATTACCACACAAAACATTATACAGTGTTACATTTACTTTAGTAAGTCCTGTTTTGATATATGAATTCTTTTATTTTTTTTATCAAGCCCACTTCCCTTAAAGTACAAATATCCTTCTTTTCACAATTGTGAGGACCTGCTTAAACAGCAGAGAACTTACAAAATGAGTCTCAAAACCTCTTCAATTAGGATTCAGTTTAGTTTCACAGAAAGTGTGTCAACCACGGCAATAACTCTTATTCGGAGTTTCTCAGTGATCTGATACACTCCTGCAAGACATGGTGAAAGCAGACCCACTAGATTCAAAACAATAATTCTTCATATGACATTTAAGAAGAAGATTTTGTGATAGAATCTGTTAAAATTTAAATGCATGTTTATCTTGATCCAAATCAATCAATATTTTTTTAATAGTCCAGAAAACAGATTGTATGAATTGAAGATATACATGTACGCTAGAATCAGTTTATTCCCTGATTACAATGGTTATCAGCAGGTATAACAGCAGTAATACTTATTACTTACAAGCACCATTATTACATCATTTATTTTAAGAAAATAAAATAATCAGGATCATAACCACTACACATTAAGCAATATGTGACTAATTTGTTCCATTCTGTTTCTACTATTGTATTTTAAAATTTCCTGTCACAGTTGTCTAAGGATCTGTATAAAGGTAACATGGAGCTTTTGTTATTAACAAAGAACAGAGCAAATGATGCAAAGGTAGTGATAGATGTGAGGGGAGAGAGGAGCTTGCAGTGTAACAATTGTTTCACCATCTCACTTCTTGCTCCTTAACTGTTCTCACAAAAAACGTCTGGACACATCTAGGTTATTAAACTTAACACTTCCAGAGTCTATTGTCTAGCCCCAAACACAGCTGACACAGGCTGACTTTTGTTATGCACTTAAAGCACTTTAGCATCCATGAGTGTTCATATGAAAACTATTGGTATGGAATGATTTTTGTCTCATGCCTGGTTCCCACATTCTGCTTGGAAGGATGTTATTGGTTCTGGACCAAAATTGTAACAAGTTTCATTCTAACATTTAATATATATATATATATATTTCTTAATTTCAGTATACTTGCCGTTATTGTATTTACTAAAAATATTATAACTGAGATGCTCAAGAGTATGTTGTTGTTTTTCCAGCTCCATAGAAACTGGAGATTAAGATGCAATGTTACACAGGGTTCGATTACTCTTATCTGTGCTCCTCAGATGTTTCAAGCCGGGGGTGTACGCTCTCCCTCCTTTCACTTCTGGCAGAGTTTGTTTTCAGTGCTGAGTAGTGAAATTCAGGCAAGTCAAAAATTTGGCTTTTAAAAAACATCAAGATGAGGGAAAAAAAGGAAAAATTGTCCTTACAAAAAGAAAAATAATTAGATTAGACTATCTAATCAACAATATTATTTTAATATTTCTTTCTATAGATTTTTAAGCGATGTACCTACCAGACTGATCCACGGTTGGAAAGATGAAATATATCTAGTTCCACCACCAGCAGAGAATCCTAGCATACAGGACAGGTGATCAAACTGCTTCAGCTGATGATTGTGGGCAGTCAGTTTTAGCAGTTACACATCACTGAAGTTACAAAGTCATACAATATAAACTTTCCATCTAAATATAATATTTAAGGAGGCGTGTTTCAACAGAACATTGTCAATGTCAATATTTTTGAGCAATAAGACCTATAATACGAAAACATAGATCCCATAATAATGAGAAATATTTTGTGTAGCATTCTCTCGCCATTCTGTAGCATTCTAGTGAAACATATTTCAGCAAGGTTTTCTTTATAGATATCCTTTATTGTCAAATTTGAATGGAAGGTTTTGGATGTTTTCCCAAAAGACAATGAAGAAGGAAAGCACTTAGTTAACAGCTAATTTTATTACTTCAAAAACTCATTGGCAAGTACATTTTTTACTACTAAATACTTCTAGTTTTTTATTTTCTTCACTTGGTATTTTTTGTTTGTTTTATTTTGGTTTGTATTTTTTTTTGTAAATACCAGTTGTCTTCATACAACAGATAAATGTCTTTTACACAGCTTGGCTTTCTGAAGTAAAGAGTTGGTCCACCTCTCCCTACTACCTCGGGCAAGTTTGAAGTACCTTGTTCTTTGAAATGTTCTTGTGCAGGTACTTTGGTTTTCAATCAATTAGTTTCTTGCTTTACAATTTTTTTTTGTAATTTTCAGGGTACTTACATCATTTGTTTATATACTTTTCCTAAAACACGGAATAAAAGAGAAGAATGCAAAGGAAAACAGGATCTAAATGCTCTGCTTTTCTCGCTATTTTGTGATTATAGCTATGATTGTGTTTTTTAAGCTTGTTCTTGAGCAGAAAAAGTGGAATACTTCAGGATTTACATTAATTACAACAGTTATTCAAATAATGCTGTCACTTACTCAAAATACAAGTAAATTTATCCTTATTTGTGAAGTATCACATATCTTAAAGAGATTGAAAGTATCTTTTAAAATTCTAATTTCTGCCAACAAGATTATATTCACATCAAAATGTTATTAATATTATTTTCTCTATCAATTGTGATGTTTGTCTCTTGAGTCACCATGTCTGACAAGATATAATGCTTAAACTGTACACACAGATGTTAATTTCTTGCGTTATGAACTGAGTGTTAAATTGAAAATTGGCCTAGGCCAAAATATTCATAACTGCAGCTACTATTTTGGACTACCGCTACTGGATTTTTCTCTAAGAGCCAAGCTAACAAGTCTGGATAATACTTGATGAGAGATAAGCACTGATGTTTCTGCTTGAAGAAAAAGAAATTGTTAACACTTAATGGAGCCCTCTTGACCTTCTGTCTGAAATTGTAGGAGATATTTTTAGCATTACAAGCCAATGTTCCCTGAAAAAGAACCCAGCCAAACAAACTTAAATTCTCAAAGTGTTAAGAGCCTTTTAGATGGAAAAGAATTTCAGGCCCTTAACAGGACTAAAGTGCATTCAGTTAATGAAAGAAATAAAAAAAAAATACCCCCCCCCCTATTGGGCTTAGGAGAAGTGCCCTCAAACTCAATTTGAAAAAATGTAAAAGCTTTTTGAGACAAATTCGAATAGTATTCTTATCTTACTGTAGTTGACACATACTCCATTCAAGTAACATTTTCACAGGATAACATGGAAAGCATGCATTGTGAAAATTGTGTAGTAAATTTATAGAAATAGCTGTTTAGAACAGTTTTCCACAAAATTATTACAAAAACCTGTAATTTTCTAGATTTCAGTGGCTTAAATGGATTAGTAACTTGTCCGAAAAATTTGTATTGCAATATAAAAAGTGATATTTATAATAATAAAGTAGCATTATTCAAATAAAGCTGAATGTTGGAATAGTGTTCAATTATTGATAATATGTTTGTCCATAGTGCTGAGAAATCTCTGTCAAACTAGATGCATAGTTTAAAGCATTCTGTAGTATTATCCTTTTCTGAATCCTGCACAGATAACTACCAGCTATCATCCAGCATACGGGTTTACTATGGTACTCCATATGCTTTGTAACAGTTGGTGTTTGAATGAAAATTTGCAAAGTCAAATAAGGAGGTGGCCCAGGCAACAAAGCCTAATTACTAGCAGATACAATAAGCTACCAACTCAAAATATTTTTCTTAAAGTATTTTTTTTAAAAAATGAATTGTATCAACCTGAATCAGAGACTAATTCTGCAATGGAAATGATATGCCTTAAACTTTTTACAGCTTGAAAAATATACTAACAACATGGATCTGTATTTCTACAATAAACTTAAGACCCAATAAGCTTGACTTGATATGCTACAGATGATTTTAAGGAGGATATTTATTGTTTTTTGTTTATCTGATCCATACTTTATAAAGTATCTGCAGTATAGGTTTGCCAGTATACCTTCATGGGATCATAAATACTACTATTCTGGAGAAGCATTGGCTCAATTCTGAACTCAAATCTTAAACTTGCTAATGTTTCATGCTACAACATTTTTCACACAGAAAAGTTTGATTCATTAGAAATTCATTAAAAATTTACCATGCAGGATGTTGGGGTTTTGGTGACTTTTTTTCCTATTTTTTTGGGGGGGGGATCGTTGGTTGGTTTGAGGATGACGATTTTTTTTTTTTAGGGAGAGTTTTGTTTGTTGTTTTACTGTAAGTTTGCCTTGTATTTTAATGTCTTACGTTGTACCCTATAGTACACCTCTCATGCTTGCTTCCTGGTGGAGATAAAACTTAAGTCATGCAAAAGTATCATATACACATTAACTCTGTCCTCCAGTTAGCTCTCTGTGCATGTGCCTGAGACAGACATCTGCTGTGAACTTGATTTCAACAGACACAACATGAAGTACAGTCCTAGAACTGTAATAAATCAACAATAAAGGGACCTTCAGTCATTCTATATTTACACTTCAGTGGTCAGTAATGTAGAAGTTCACACTGAATATGAAAATTGAATTCCCTTCAGCACAAAGTAACCTGGAAGATGGTCTCCAGAAGTATTAACAACCAAAAACCAGTGGGTGTCTGTGTAGGGAATCAGGAAAGACTGAAATAATATCCTCTTAGTGAATTCAGGCTTTCTCTACAAATGTCTCTACAATGTCACTCTAAGATCCAAATTAATGTCTGCTGTCTCAGTCAACAAATGGAGTTCCCTAATTCAGGAGTAGCTCTTGACTTCCTTTACATTTGATAAAGAGAGGATGATTCAGGTGTCTCTCTCTACTGAAAGTAAAGAGTTTTAGTTAAGTATGTTCTCCAATAATCTACTTTGGTTAGATGCCTAACGTAAGCTGGAATGAACCCAAGCTAATTAAGGCTTATTTGGAGACAATAAGGTGGACAAACGAGAAACATATTTAAAGGAAGGTCTTTTCTTTAGCTGATAAAACTCTCAAATAACTGAAGGCAGTCTTAGGAGAGGCCTGAAAGCGTTGTCAAATTCCCTCTTCTGAGTACCTTTTATGTACTACCATTACTTTTTCCTGTAGTTTCCATACATGGCAATTTCTAACTCTATGTAAAGTCTCTCTAGCATAAGAGTAGCCTAAGACTCTGGTTCTTGAGTGGACAACAAAATAATTCAGAGCATCAATAGATCAAGCT
Source organism: Tapera naevia (assembly GCA_033556795.1). Taxonomy (NCBI): domain Eukaryota; kingdom Metazoa; phylum Chordata; class Aves; order Cuculiformes; family Neomorphidae; genus Tapera; species Tapera naevia. The sequence continues at coordinate 6,311,873 of JAUMJJ010000014.1, forward strand.
ATTACTATTTTAAATAAGTTTTGCTTTCCTTACTGCCAAAAATGAAATTTTTCACTAGCAATTCTACTAGCATTAATCCCTAAAAACAATCAAGTTCTGCAGCTAGAAAAAAGAAGACTTATAAGAATTGGAAACTGGTGTGTATGCATTGCACAATCATGGGGTAATATTTTTGGTTTTACCTACAAATCTAGCATTTATTAGGAATCTTCCAGGACTTTTCCTGGGATTACCTGTGAGGTCTTTTTTTTTTAAACATACATAATTAAAATCCTAGTAATATCTTCAGATGAAAGAACCAAAATACCATAGACATAAATTATATTGGCTTACCTCAGTATAATCCTCCAGAAACACGATAAGCAATGTTTATCAAACCGCCTGTGAGCTGAACTTACAGTATTAGACTCTAACTTGAAGAATATACCACCTGTACTTATGGACTGAAATATGAAACACGTAACCTAGGAGTATCTGGAAGAGCTGCATCTGAAATGGGGCAGGGGGTAGGGGAATCTATAAGAATTATTTTTAAATTAATATCTTAACCTTCCTGTGTGACAGACCAGAGGTGATAGAAGAATATAGCTCAGGGGCACGTAAATAACTCCTCTTTTCAGAAAGCTGCCGCAGATTTCAGGGTGTATGACCTTGCCAGGAAGCTGAAGCTGTGTCAACAGTTCCCTGGCCAAAATAAAATGTGGAAACATACCTCTCTCCTCTGTGATCACTCACTTAGAAGCCAAATACGTCAAACTGCAGAGCTAGAAGATGGCACAACTTTCACCGGTACCAATTATTTTGTTCTTTTCTCGTATGTTAGCCAAGGAAACATGGAAGTAACCACAGGAAAAAAAAAGAAGTTTAATTCTATCATGTCTTGTTGGGGGATATAAATGTTAATACAGCAGCCCATTGGCTTGTCTCATACCAATGATAACACTACATACTTGCCATTATGTTTAAAGACTAGCATATAAGTCTTTGTGCAAAATCATCCTTACTAGTATATTTTTTCATAAATTTATTTGTAATAAACAGAATTCATGTGGATTCAAGAGTAATGGGAATTTAACATTTGATAATGTAAAAATTTATATATATTAGTCATCTGGCCATATATGGAGTTCAGTAATATTTCCAGGTGCCTCCATGAAACATGGTAATAAATCATGATTTTAATTGTTTCAAAGTGTTATTAGATATGTTACATCATTTAAAATATGAAATAGAAAAGTCTTAATTTTCTGACTACAAACAATATATAAAACTTCCATACTGCTCTACAGTAAAGTTTCTATCTGATGAGAATTAAACTAGTGTTTCTGTGTTTTGTTGCACATACTATTAAACCTGATTTTTATTAAGTTATTTATGTTAAAATATTTAATTGCATTTTTTCATACCGTTTTTTAAAAAAAATTTGTACTTCTTACGAAAGTATAATTTCTAGATGAATAGTCAACATTTCCATTTGTTTTAGCTATGTTTTGCCATCTCAGTTTCCTTTATTTTCCTTTCATGAACACAACTTGCTCTTCTTCCATCAAAGAAGTATAAAAAGCTCTGTTCCTTTTTTCTAATCTATTACAGTTGTCTGAGTCACTTTCTCATTCCTGGCCTTTATCTTGTCAACAACTATAACTATGTCAATAAATAATAGACATTTCTGGTTTAACTGACTCATCTCTAACCATTGCATGTTATGCAAGATATGCAAACCAGATTATATCTTTTTCACACTGCACATCTGAAGCCCAAACTCAAGTTCTAGACAGAAGTTCAATCACAACACACTAGCAATTGTCCTTTTCTGGCTTAATCTATTGTCTATCACCGAGCTACTGTATTCCCTAAGAAGATTCATACATTTGCCATTAGCTCCCTGATGTTCCTCTTCTGTGGTGATGAACTACATAAGACTGCCTTATAAGAAGATAAGGGAAAAAAAACCCACATTATAATTCATCTTTAACCGTTGGATCAGGTGCCACTCAAAGTGACTTCCTTGGGATTGAGAGCCCTTATGTTGTAAGCAAGTAATACTCCACGTTTTGGGTCATCCTTCTAAAGGATTGTTCGCAAAACTTACGTTTTACTTTGGTTTGTCAGACCTCTAAGTAATTCTAATCAGAATGAATCTTCATTTTGAGTGGTATGTTGTCTGTTTTGGTGGGTGCCTCTGTGACAGAAACATGGCTCACAATCCTCATTTTCAGGAACAGGCAAGAATGATTTACTCCTGTAGGGAAGACAAACTGGAAGCCAAGATCAAGCTTATGACAATAAGGCAAAAAAAGAGCATTAGCCTTGCCCTAGGAAGTATCCAAGCAGGTAGAGCTCAGCAGGTCCAAGGTCAAACAAAGGAAAACAGTCAGCAAGGCAAGGTCTGAATTACTGAAGTGCAATGCCAGGAAGAGACATACGTGCAATGTAGCTCAAGTCAGGCTCAAGAGCTAAGGCCAAAGCTTCAGTGAAGCTCTTGAACCACGGAGGAAAAGCCCCAGGAAGGCTATTTTTCACAATTTGTTGCTTTCTAAGAAGACTGATATAAACTTGCCGAGCTGTACTGTATCAGGGCTGATCTCGAGCACAAACAGCTTGTGTTCAAGCTCAGCACTGATACAGTGCAGCTGATGTATCCAAGCATCTGATATTCACTCATGTTTCATTTCTCCTCAGAATTTTCAGTCCTGGAGTGGACAAGTAGGTAAGTTTAGAGGAGATGAAAAAAAGGAGAGGACCAAGAAAGAAAGTCACAAAATGAATAGAATTATGGATAGTACATACAATATTGTTGGCTTATAGTAAGGTCCTTACAAACCTGAATTATATAAATTGGAGTTACTCTGCCTAAAGTGAAATATGGAACTGCTCTCAAATAGCGATGTGTAGCCCCTTGTCCATATGTGTTCCACTCTTGTCTGTGATATACAATTGTAGGATGTGATATACAATTACAAGGGTGGCACACAGACAAAGGGAGTAATATCTGGGTAATATCAAAGGATAGCAATGGGAAATGGTGGTTAATAAGGACATACTGGATAGTGTATCCCCTGAGCATGAGACGTAAATTGTATGGAAACTCTGGGAACTGTACTGATTCTGTCCAAGATGGAGATTATTTTCTTCCTAGCAGACTGTGTGGCACCGTGGCTTGGATTTGTCACTAAAACAGTGTTGATAACACACCACTGTTTCAATCATTGCTGAACAGTGTTAGCATTGTCTCAGGGCCTTCTTTTTCTTCATTCCTCCCCTCCCAGTAAGTGAAGTAAGGGGTACAGAAGAAGCTGGTACAAGATACAAAGAGCACAAAATGTTTGTAGCATGATGCTTTGCTTGAGAGAAGGGTGAGATATGAACATTGACCTATTTGAATGGATTTTCAACCAATCCTACTTGCTACTTGTAGTAGCAGGGTCATGCTGTCCTTAGTGATAAAGAATGCTGAGGCAGCAATCACAGAAGTGGTGGGAGGTCACGTTGTCTTTACTATTGAAGAATGCTGAGGATTAGGCTAACTCAGTGACCTCAGGAATAGCTACCACTGGATCCAGGTGTGAAAACATTCTCCCAAGAAAGACAAAAAAATAACAAAATGAAATAATGTAACGTTTTGTTGAGCTAGAAGGTCTTAGCCTAGAAACAAATGCCTGTCAATCGCTTTACAATATAAAAGTCCAATAAATCTTCACAGTGTAGGGATCCTAACTGACATCCTCAAAGGTATGTGACTGGAATTCATCCTTTTCATGGGGATATCCCTCAGTTACTGCTCAAGGATGAGCAAAAGAGATCCACCCACCATCATTGATATGGGTGAGCAACATCAATCTCTAGAAACAAATAGTTATGACACTAGTTTTGAACTAACATTTAACATATTGGGTATTGATTGATTAGAGTATTTTAGTTTTGATTTAATGCTATAGATGTTATGCTATGTAGTCAATGTTCTAATTAATATCCTTTAGCCTGGATCACATTGTTACCACTTACAGCAGAATTTTCACTTTCCATACGTATTATCTATTAGAGTAAAAATTTTTACTATGTGTATATATACATAGCCTAGCCTGCCATCCTTTCATTCATTCCTGTTTTAGTATTCTATACCACAGGATGCTGTGGTCAGCAGTAAAAGTTCTTAGTTGCAGAGTCTGTTTTTCTGAGAAACTGATACATGCAATGAAGCCCTTCTTCCCTGGAAATGACTAAATAACTCCCTATTAATAGGGAGTGTTGAATTAACTCCTTATTTCACTTTCCTTGCACATGCTGCTCTTCTTCACTTATTAGATAATTTTTATCTTAACCCAGGAGTTTCCTGGTTTCACCCTTCTGGTTCTCTCACCCACCATGTTGTGGGGGGCGGTGCCATGTTTTAAGTCAGAATAAAAGAACACAGGGTAATATTACCAGTCTGCCTGGACATCATTGATAGTTATGCAAGGACAAAATTCCATAATTTGTCCAGCCTGCCAGGCCTGTAGCAGTGTCACTGACCTATCTGCCTGCACCATACCACCAGTATTGCAAGGGCAAGATAATTTGTTCAGCCTGTTAGGTCCATATAAGCATTGTCTCTAGCAAAACCCTCTAATCCCTTGTAACCAATTAGTAAAGTTTCCAAAGACTTATATATGTGCAAACAAACCAATTTTATTAAAACAGCTCATAATAGGGTAAGGGTTTGGTGGTGGCTGGTGATAAGATGCTATTTGCGAAAATATGTCTTAAACGACTTGCAATGAAATACAAAGAGAAATGCAATGTGTAGGTAAAGAGTATAGAGTTAGAGAGATAGTGACAGAGAATGTGATGTTAGTATTTAACGCACAGAACACAGAATGCTTACCCAACAGGCATGCTCGTAGAGAAGGGGAGATAGAACCTAACACTCATAAGTGTATGGGGCCGGATGGGATCCATCCTAGGGTGCAGAGAGAGATGGTGGATGAGCTTGCTAAGCCACTCTCCATTATCTTTCAGCAGTCCTGGCTCACTGGAGAGCTCCCGGAAAACTGGAAGTTGGCCAATGTGACGCCCATCCATAAGAAGGCCCGTAAGGATGATCCAGGTAATTACAGACCTGTCAGCCTGACCTCGGTCCCAGGTAAAATCATGGAGCAGATAATCCTGTGTGAAATCATGCGGCACCTGCAGAACAGCCATGAGATCAGGACCAGCCAGCATGGGTTTAGGAGGGGTAGGTCCTGCCTGACCAACCTGATCTCCTTTTATGACCATATGACTCGCCTGGTGGATGAGAGGAAAGCTGTCGATGTGGTATACCTGGACTTTAGCAAGGCCTTTGACACTGTCTCCCACAGTAGACTCCTAGGGAAGCTGGCAGCCCGTGCCTTAGATGGGAGCACTCTGTGCTGGGTTAGGAATTGGCTGGATGGCCGAGCCCAGAGAGTGGTGGTGAATGGTGTCTCATCCAGTTGGCGACCGGTCACCAGTGGTGTCTCCCAGGGATCGGTATTGGGTCCCTTCCTGTTTAATATCTTTATTGATGATCTGGATGAGGGGATTGAGTCCATCATCAGCACGTTTGCAGATGATACCAAGCTGGGAGGAAGGATTGATCTGTTAGAGGGTAGGATGGCCCTACAGAGGGACCTGGACAGATTGGAGAGCTGGGCTGATTCTAATGGGATGATGTTTAATAAGTCCAGATGTCAGGTACTTCATTTTGGACACAACAATCCCATGCAGAGCTGTAGACTGGGGACAGAGTGTCTGGAGAGTAGTCAGGCAGAAAAGAACCTGGGAGTGCTGGTTGACAGGAAGCTCAACATGAGACAGCAGTGTGCCCAGGTGGCAAAGAAGGCCAATGGCATTCTGGCCTGCATCAGGAATAGTGTAGTGAGCAGGACCAGAGACATTATTGTCCCCCTGTACTCGGCACTGGTCAGGCCTCATCTTGAATATTGTGTTCAGTTCTGGGCCCTCCAGTTTGGGAAAGATGTTAGGATACTGGAATGTGTTCAGAGGAGGGCAACGAAGATGGTGAAGGGGCTGGAGCATAAGCCCTATGAGGAGCGACTTAGGGAGTTGGGGCTATTTAGTCTGGAGAAGAGGAGGCTCAGGGGAGACCTCATTGCTTTCTACAACTACCTAAAAAGAGGTTGTAGTCGGGCAGGGGTTGGTCTCTTCTCTCAGGTGACCAGTGACAGAACTAGAGGGCATGGACTCAAGCTACGTCAGGGAAAGTTTAGGCTTGATGTTAGGAAAAAGTTCTTCACTGAAAGGGTGATTGGCCATTGGAATGCTCTGCCCAGGGAGTTGGTGGAGTCGCAGACCCTGGAGGTGTTTAAGGGGAGAATGGAAGAGGCACTGAGTGCCATGGTTTAGATGATGGTTGGTGTTAGTGTTGGTGTTAGTGTTGGGTTATAGGTTGGACTCGATGATCTCGAAGGTCCTTTCCAATCTTATGATACTGTGAAACTGTGATACTGTGATACAATTGCTGATCCCAGAAATTTTTGACAAAATCTTCCCCGTAATTTCCCCTTTGTATTTAATTTTTCATAATAATTTGCGTCTTTAGGCTGAGTTTGGGTGGAGGTTGAGTGAATTTAGTCCCACATTCTTTTACTTCTGATTATTGTAAAAAAGTTTCACTCTGTGTTTAAAGTTATAAGACTGTGAATTAACTGCGGATGCCCAGTGGGAGTGTTTACGGGAGTGGTTTCCCCAGAGGCAGGTGGCCTTCAGCATGAAGGTGTTTTCACACTGCAATAACATTATAATGAGCAAAGATCAGCTAAAGCGCAGATTTACATCCTAGTTGCTCAGTCAGTAGTAGCGATCCATCTTTTCTGCCACCTCAGAGTAACACCCCATTCTTCATTCCAGTGAGACAAATCGTAGCATTTCACCAGTACAGGCCTTTTCCATAGTAGCCACATACCTTTTTTACGAGTGACACTGCATCTGTGTCTCTCACAGCTGACATTGCTTTATAATATGGCAATATATCCCTAACTGGGGGCGGGAGGGGGCGTGGGGGGTTGGACATACACACTTCTGGAGAAACTTGGGGTTCTCACCTCTGCATATTTTTTTTATTTTTCCACATCTGGTTTGGGGCTTAACTGCTGGCCAAGCTCAATTCACAACAGCACTAGAAATAACTTTAGATGGTTGATAAGTCTGTGACAGTCCAGTTTTAATTTTCTGATACCCTTGCATTTAATGAAAGAGATTAATAGACTGTTTACAACAGTTATAAAATACAGTGTGCAATGCTTGCATGCATACTATTCATCATGTCAACCATTCTAAATTCATGTCTAAAGTATTAGAGGATAAAGTAATTTTCTGCCTTGCTAGTGAATGCGAAAAGCATTTTTTTTTCCTGTATTGGTCTTGCTTGGGGTAGGTATGCTGTTCACATACACTTCTTTCAAAATCTAATGAGCAAAATCATCAACACTGCTCTCCATTTTACTGATGTACCTAAATTAAGCATTAGCAGAAAACAAGAGTTCAAAATTCCATAAACAACTGTAGTTTAACATCCCCAATTAAAATTCACATACCATAAACAAATTAGTTTACATGCACACAAAGAAGTGAAATTCCGTAACTGTATTAGCATAATTAACTCTCTATTAACCATAATGAACTGATCTCATGTACTTGAGAAGGGAGGTCTCATTCTTTCTCATCATAACTGCACCTTTTCTCTCCAGGTAGATCCTCTTTATTTTCTGCTGTGCTCTGGATTCGTAGCACATCAATACCTTTTCTAACTTATCTACTCATCAGCACAATATTTTGTATATCTTGATTAAGTTTTTCAGAATAAAATCAATTTCACCTGATAAGTCCTAGTACTTTAGGATCAAAAATGATAAAAAAATACATCATGGTTTAAATACGTATTACCACATCATAGACTGAACTTTGAAGTGTTTAACAGTAGCAGAACCTGAGAAGATTTTATTACATTTGCATAAAGTTCTTATTCAAGACTTTGCAATTTTTCTGCGTTATCTATATCTTACAATGGAATAGACTGATTTCCTCTTGACCTTCTTTGCATATGTGAAAACCATAAAATATTTCTGTTTAAAGATGAGCCATTTTTCTTCAGAAATCTCAAATTTAGTTTTGGACATAATATATTAAGCCCTAGATCATCCCTACTACATCATCCTGGTATGGTTATATCTGTTATTAGAAACTAAAGATCTGCTCAGGACAGATCTGTGACACAAAAACCAACTGGCATGAATTGACTCATAGGTGTACTACCTGGTGGGAAGTAAGTTTAATTGCTTTAATTTTCTAACTATGCTTGGAAATTATTTCGGAGACTCCTATTCAACCCCCCAAAAATCAGTGCTGAGGAGTGTATTAACTACTTAACCATACCAAATTGACTTCTAGTGCTCAGGGACATTTCTTTGTAAGTTTTTTTCACATAAATATGATTTAAGATGTCATTTTTTTTTTTTTGCTTATTGTAATTTTTCCATCTGCTTCTTCCATTCCTTCTTCTCTCCCTTTTCACCTGTGTCTTCTTTTGTGCATCTGTCTAGATCTTAGCCTCATTAAATCCATACAACATGGCATGGATTACCAGAATTAACACAAAACATTCATTTATTCACTCAAGTTTATTAGTATCATTCCTCGCCCTTAGTTAAAACTTAGCATCACTATCTAAAATTAAGTCGATTGCATATTAAGTTATTTCAAGCTTTCTATATCAGGTATTTAATGCTCTTATTGCATAGCTAAGTGTCGCTTGAAACTTCTTTCAGTTAGTCTGCTGGAACAATTGATTAAATGCAGTGAATATAAATAAGTAACATACTCGAGCCTGGCAAGTCTTTATGCTAACATTCAGCTTGTTCAATAAGTGTTTCTCTTTAAAAGTCAAAAAGTAGTTAATTTATTTTGTCTTCAGCATAAATTACATGAAGAACAAAGCTTTTGTTTTTATGTAGCTCTTTTTTTCTAGCAATTATTTGCATGAATGTCTGGTGATTCATGCCAATGTTTCTAGTCCCAAGCATTTTTCTTTTCCTGCCTCCTTGATACAATATTTAGATTTTTACAGTATAAAAGCAAATTAGATCAGTAAGTGAAAAATCATTTGAGAGATAAATCAATAAAATAATTCTAAATGATTAGCTAACTTATTTTTTAGTGGAATTTAAGGAGTGAGAAGAAGCATTATTTGGTGATTTAAGAACTAAGATCTCAATATCTTCTTAGAAAAAAATATAATTAAAGTAGTATGATAGCTCAGTCAGAAAAACTACACTAGGACATTTTATAGAGGGTTTTATAGACAGACATAGAGATTGTGAACAAAAGTTATATTGTGTCCCTCTCATTTAAGATTCCAGAATGCAAGGACTGTCTAAAATCTACACAAAATATTGGCAACATTGTGATGAAAGAGCAATTTCCCATTTTATAAAGCAAGTGTTAGGGTCAGTAACATGAATGAAGGAGTTGTGAAGGGAAATTTACATACATGAAAGACCTTCATTCCATATTTGTTTCTAAAACAATAACCAATATGACCTGAATTGACAGGGTCTGATCGGCAGGCCTAAAATGAAATAGACAATTCAAGCATGATTTATATTGCATTGCTATGCGTAGTGTTTAATCCATAACTTCTCACATTGCTATTCTCGGTGGAATTGTGTTGTGCTATTTTTAGTGCATAAAGTGTGAGAAAATGGATCATTGTTGAGTTATCAGTAGAACTGCGTTGTGCCACCTTAATTGTAGCTTCTCCAGCATAATAGGAAGTTAAAAAGAGCAAAATCCTGGCTAATGATTCAGCAGGAACATGAAAACTGTGTGAAAGTAGAAGAGCTATGCTGGAATGCTGCATCTCCAAGTGCCCCTTAGTTTAAAGATAAAAGATATCTGGTTTTCTTCTTTCCCTCCTTTCTGGGGCCTTGGCCACACTTCAAGAGGGGCAGTGGGTGACTGAGACCAGAGATTCAGCATTTTCAGAATGGTTTAAGCTGTTTATTTAACAATATAAAAGCTGGATCCTCTTGAGGTGATCTTTGGAGATGCCATCTATGAGCTGACATGTGGTGTAGGACTCCCCAGTTGTCTGGAACAGGCGCTCCAAAGATCTTCACTGCAAAAGGGGCTCCCAGTGACTGTGGATCTGGATGATGATAACAGGGCAATTGGTGATGTATCTTACTTAATTACTATACGCATTCTCTGGTAGTAACTGTTAGACGCATTGCTGTTACTGTCAACTTGTTAATTACTACTAATAATTTGTCATCTTATTTTAATAGGTTAAGTTGCTTGATTTCACTTAGTATTCAAGAGTTTGGGCTTTTATGTGGATTGCACTCCGTGTTTTTCACTCTGTGGTACAACCATGAAGATTTCATGAAACTTCAAAATCGTTATATTTCCAAAGTCTGCAGTTATTTTTGAGACATTACATGGTAGTGATTAATTTCTTATTCCATGTTACCACTCCTAGGTGGTGAAGGAGATGAGAGAGGAAAAACGTAGAAGCAGCCATGGCTAGTAGAAAAGATTGTACAATCGTAGAACTGTTAATGTGGAAAAGACCTTTAAGATTGTAAAGTCTAACCCTTAACCTAACACATTCAATTTCACCACTAAACATGCCCCTAAAAGTGTAATGTGTTGACCAAGCTAATGGAAACCATAAGGAATAAGATTTTTTTTATATAGGATAGAGGTCAAAATGACACAGGAAGATACATTTTGAGCTCGTAGGCTGAAATATTCCAGGATATGCACCAAAATTTTGGCAGCTTAAGTGGGAGGAAGCTGTGAATACGTGGCAAGGTAAACAAGAGCTGAAAATGGAAACCCTGAAATCCAAACAAACCATTTTGACACATTTGCCAGCTGGAGCATTGAGTTGACAATTAAAAATAACTGACTTAACATAGTTAGACACAACAGAAACAGAAATTTTGGCAGAAAAGTGTGTGAGAAAGAATGTGCCACACACTAAGGTGCATTACAAATTGTTAATGAGAAAACAGAATTCAGGAAACAACCAGGGAAAAAAACTAACAGGAAATTCAATAAAATAAATTAATATGAAAAGTTTCATAAACCTGGGAACCACCAAGCCTTTCTGGGCAACAAAGGACACATTTGACCCAGAGCTTTCTAATATCTCTAGTTTATATTAGGTTTACTTCTCCAAAATAACACTCGTCATATCAAATGTGTACTTAAACCATCATTTTCAGCAACAATTACTCCTTTCATGCTCTGCTTGCTTGCTGCCAGCAGTTTGGCAAAGCTCTCTGCTCCTTTCATTAGTCATTTATTTTTGAGATTCACTCTACAAGCCCGCTTGTCTAAAAATCTGAAATGAATGAACAAAAACGCTCCAGCCTATGGCTCACCAGCACTGCTCAGTTATTTACTATTGCAATGATCATGCTGTTTTTATGCTCTCTTTATGTCTATGACTGTCCCACTTCAGACTTAAAAAAGGTACTAAGCCACAAATTTTGTTATGTTCAAGTATTTAATACCGCCCAGACCTATTTGACAAACTGGAACATACACATCAAATGTTTCAGATCTCCTACCTGGCATTCAATTCAAAAAAGTGATTACTCTAGATTGTAAGACAAATCTAAAAAGTTTGTAACAGAGTGTATATTCTGCATTTTACATTTTTAACCCAAATATTTTAATGTTCTTTTTACTAATAATTTCATAATTTAAGAAGGAAAATAGAAGTCCCAAGGAAGATCTGGCTTGAGAATAATGGTGCAATAGGTCATTGTGAATATGCATTTCTTTCTCTCCCTCTTTACTCTGGAACTCCACTCATTACTTAATGTCTCGAAATTTATCTTAACATTCAGCAGGAGAGTTTTCAGCTTTCCAAGAAACTGCTTTTCCTTTCATACCATGACAGATATAAATACATCCTCCATGTATTGTTATGAAAGATTTCAGTTACTCTAATAGGCAGTACAGTCTATCTACATTTACAAGCATAAACCAAGAATTTTTATAAAATTCAAAGGTGTGAGAATTATCTGTACCATCTATTTTGTATAAAAGATTTCTATCAGAAATATCAAAATACAGGGTTTTTTAATCCTTTTTGTTTGTTTTTTTAGCTTAGGCAAACAGAAAAATGCACTAATTCACACTGTCAAAGCACCTTACTGATTTTTTAACTCTCTTATCACTCAGCTTTTCTGAAAATCTTTTATTTCCCACAGCATAATTTTGTGACCAGATTCATCTTATATTTAGCAAAATCATAAGTTCTATCCAGTCAGTGGAGAAAATTGTGTCATTCTCCTATAAACATATTCACTTGCATATATACCTTCACATATATCTGTCACTTACAAAATGTCCCTACTTGAAATTCAAAAAGTTCATCATTAACTGAAAGAGAAAAGATATTGCATATTTACAGTAGCTTCATGTTTAAATGGAACTAGCTATAACAATAATTTCTGCATCTGAGAAAACTTATTGAGTTTCTAATGCAAAAAGAGAAAAAAATATTTTTCTATTACAGAAAACATATCAATATAATTCTTGCTACTTTTAATTTTTAATTTGGTTTACCTTCAAATTTCATTGCAATTTAATAGCAACATATCAATTTCATTCAGATTACCACATAATAGTGCAATGCATTTAAGTCATTGGACTATTATTTTAGAAACTTAGACTTATTCTTGGGTTCAGTATTGAGAATTTTTTTTTTTTTTTTTTCCCTGGAAGTGTCTCATTTTTTTATGTACATTACTCTAAAGGCTATAACACTTGACGTAGTAGTCCTTTGGTACATACAATGTTATTCTTGCTACTTACCTGTGGTAAGAAAACATCTGGGAATTACAACTCACAAAATGTTTTGAGTTATGAAACGAAGTTTATTTTATTATAAATATTTATTTTTAAATTAAGTACAAACTGTCAAAATCAAAATATTCCAAAGGCTTATCTATTTCTGAAATGTGGACTGAGAAGCATAACTAATTTGTGTAGAGAAGTAAAATATATTTTAAATATGATTTGAAGAAGATTGTCCTCATAAAATTATTCTCATAAAGTCTTATATAATATCTAGGAGAAACATGTATTTGTATATGTATGTGTGGACTATTTAAAAATAACTGTCAACACTTAGAATTAACTACTTGAGAGGATACAAGATTTCTGCTAGTAGTATCTTCATATTCCTTCGTAACTGAAGGAAAAGATATTTTAAAATATTTAAACATCTGTTCCCACAAAGTTTGTGTATGCAGTATATTTTAATATGTGGTTAGATTGTTTTCTCTAGATTCTCCAAAGTAGTTCTGTTTTCCTGGAAGTACAAAACATCTGCCCACAATTTGCATATATATACTTCAATTAAAAGCAGCTGCAATGAGGAATCAGAAGATTTTTATTTGTCTATATTTTCATACAAACTTTGGGCAAAATCTTCTTTGACTACAGTCTAAACACCCAGCTGATGCTCCTGCTTGTTTGCATCATCCAAGAAACTGACAGAAACACTAAGTATTAATTTTGACTTCAGTGCTATCACAGAAAAGCAATTACAGACACTGACAGTTTCTGGCTGTAGACTTCTGGGGATTCTGCCAAAACTGTAATCCCAGGAAATAGCAAAATTGGCCTCAAAGTGTACACACACGAATTGTATTACCATATGAAAAGTATATTCTTTGTTTACTTATTTCTTGCTTAGTAAAGCTAAGCTGTAAACTTAGCTACTACAAGATCTGCAGTAGCTCTGATAAGGCAATTAAATTCCTTGTATACTATGTATAATCTTAGGAATTTGATTGAAGCAGGTGATGTTGAAAAAAGTTTTGGAAGTAGGAGAACTTTAAATACAATAGATCTCATTTAAACAAAACCCAATAAAAGTAGAAAGAAACAAAATGAGAATTCCTTTTTCGTAAGTAACAATGTCATTTGCCTTAGAGATAATTTAAAATTATTCTTCTAGGATTCTCCCTGCTTGATTCCCAGAATGTGATTAGAGTATTTTCTCGCTTATATATATGGAATATTCATCCCTGCAGGAAAGAAAGTGAAAATTTAATAGAGAACATCTACAGGAACGTACACTTCTTTCCTTAGAACTACCTAAAGATACACAAGAAGAGTGTATATTCAGTGAAACAATAAAACATACTCAAGCTCCTCTACATAGTATTAAATACCTCTTACTTTAACAGAGTTTTTGACAATTTCTGCCTGAGTTTCAGAATAGATTTTCTTACAGGACCCATTATTAATCTGTGAATATGTTGTGCTACACAGAGTGATTCTTCTTCCCATTTACCTGTAGAGTCAGTTGTAACTAATTGAACTCACCTTTATTCCTGCATTCTATACTGATAAATGTAAATCTTCTCACAATAGAACTAGCTTGGAGATAAGGAGTTGGAGCAGCATCTCTAAGAAAAAAAAATGCCCAATTTTAGATCATAAGGATTTCTACAGCCATTTATTTCTTTTTTAAACAACTTGTTCTTCATGGATTTTACTAACATATCTCAAGTGTAATTAATGTCCTGGCAGACTTAATTGTATCAAAAAAGTCTCATGTAGTATTGTAGTGTCAGAGAATTCAACAGAAGGACTCATTTTTCCCTCAGGATGAAAGTATGGACTGTATTGGTTTCTGGAAATTGTGAAAGCACAAAATCTGAATTAATTTAAGAGATGTGAAGGGTCATTTATTTTATAATGATTTTGCCTGGATTCCATTAACCTTTTGGGATAACTTTTCTTTTTCTGGTTAAATCCAACAACGTACCTGAGAAACTCAGTTTGAGAATCTTAGTTTAATCTTGTAATACTTATAAACCATATAACCAAATGGAAAAAATACCAACATTTTTGTCTTGATTCCTTTAAATGGAAGGATTTTTCCACATCCTTTTCCTTACCTGTTTTCTTCAAAGCTTTCCTACTTAGCCAGGGACATTTATCTTGATGAAACATCACCATTTGTCAGACTTTATTGCTGAAACACACAGCAGAACTCCTTTTTCCTAAGATGCCTTTTCACAACTGAAGTCTTGTCAATCTGCAGGCTATCATGAGGATGGGCAGATCCACTACCTCCCATGCTTGGCCATACGTTCTTCACACTTCCGCTGGATATAGTAATAGTAATTCTGCTGGCTAAATTGGAGGAACAACTGGCTCCTTTGGCTGATGGAAAATTAATATTAACATTTCGTTCCTGTTGTTCGCTCCCCACCACTCCCTCCCCTTTCACCCTCACCCCCTCCATGTGATTTACCTTGCAAACAGAATGGTTTAAAATTTTACAAGAGATGAAGACAGAAATGATTCCTTTTAAGAGAAAAAAGTCACTTCCAGCTCATTTCTTATTAGTGAAAGTAAAAATACATAATAGTATCTCTGTCCACCTTAGGTAAGCAATTAATTTATCTCAAATATTTTCCTATTACTCTTAACCATATCTAAATATTGACTGTTGACTTGGCATTGCAATTTGGATGCTCATTCTCAACATCTAGACAAATGAACATATCAAGCTTTATGTCCGCTTTTAAACATCTAAAAGAAAAGAAACAGCAATCCTGTAAGAGACAGAAAGTGAACCTATAGCGGCAAATGACTCTGTAAGTATCAAACCCTATTCCTTCTACCTCTCCTAAAGATAAGAATTAAAAAAAAAAACAAACTTATTTTCCCAGTTTTCATTTGTTCTTACGTTCTGTTTTTTTAACCTCTGATGATTCTCTAACACGGAATGAAATTATCTTTCTGCTTCTTTCTGACAAAAAATCTCCCCACCTCCCTGTTTAGCTCTTACAACCCTTGCCCTTACATTGTAACATTGCAAAAACAAATATTCGTAGTTCCCTAAGATCTGCTGATTGGGATATTTTGCATCTGTTATTCTTTACATAGGTGAAATTACAGCAAGTAAATCATTGTATTGTTGGAAAGTTTGCACGTGAAGCAAGTAGACTCGATTTTACTGACAAACATGGTTCTTGATTAAGAAAAAACTACAGGAACTATCTCTTCAGTTTTGAATGGAGGAGTGGGAGCAGGTATTGATTTTGCATTGGTATATGCTATTGGTAAGACATACTTCATTGCAATTACAAGTAATCATCTGTTTCTAAAATTGTGGTCAATTGGATCTGCCTAAAAAGAGATCTTTTGTAATAGAGTATATGACACAAAATATGCTTTTATGTATATACTAATTTTTTTTACTCTGAACAGTGGTGAAAAATTATTCCAGTTAGATTGCCTCTACAGTTTGATCCTATTAATACTGGACATTTGACTTTTTTGACTTGTAAACAAAAAAAGGCTTAGGCTTCAACAGCAATAGCGGTATTTATTGTACTTGTAAAAACATTTTTGATACAGATAAAGAAGATCATTAACCTGGACTTCTGGAGACCAGACTTTGGCTTCTTCAGGGATCTGCTCTGTAGAGTACTAGGGGATGAAGCCCTGGAGGGGAAAGGGGCCCAAGAAAGCTTGTCAGTATTCAAGGATCACCTTCTCCAGTCTCAGGAGTCGTCATCCCAACAAAGAGGAAGTCAGGTAAAAATGCTAGGAGGCATTTGAATGAACAAGAAACACCTGGACAAACTTAAACTCAAAATAGGAGCTTACTTAGGGTGACAGCAAAGGCAGGTAAACTGGGAGGAACACAGAGAAATCGTCTGAGCAGCCAGGGATCAAGTTAGGAAAGCTAAAGTTCTGATAGAATTAAATCTGGCCAAGGATATCAAGGACAGCAAGAAAGCTTCTATAGAGGTGTTGGTTATAAAAAGAATACTAGGGAGAATGTAGGCCCTCTCAGGAAGGAAAGAAGAGACCTAGTTATCCAGAATATGGAGAAGGCTGAGGTACACAATGACTTTTTTGCCTGAGTCTTCACTGACCAGGGCTCAAGTCACACTGCCCAAGGCACAGAAAATAAGGGCAAGGACTAGTAAAATGATTAACCACCCACTGTAGAAGAACAGGTGAGATCATCAAAGGAACCTGAAAGTGCATGAGTCCATAGGACCTGATGAGATGCATCCATGGGTCCTGAGGGAACTGACGGATAAAGTTGCTAAGACAATATCTATCTCTATATCTGAGAAGTTGTACCAGTCTGGTGAAGTTCCCACTGACTGGAAAAGAGGAAATATTACTCTCACTTTTTAAACAAGAATCCAGCAAGGTCATGGAACAAATCCTCATGGAAAATACAGAGGCACATGGAAAATAATGAGGCGATTGGTGAAATCCAACATGTTTTCACTAAGGGCAAACCATGCTTAATGAATTTGGTCTCTAAGTTGGAGAAGTATGGATTTGTTAAACGGACCACTCAGTGGATAAAGAAATTGCTAAACTGTCACACTTAAAAAGCTGTGATCAATGACTCAATGTTCAGGCGGAGACCCGTGATGAGTGGCATTCCACAGGGGTCAATGTTGGGACTGGTGTTGTTTAACATCTTTGTCAGAGACATGGACAGCAGGATTGAGGGCAACCTTAGCAAGTCTTCTGATGACATCAAACTGTGCAACACAGTCAATATGCTGGAGGGAAGAGATGTCATCGAGAGAGACCTTGACAGGCTTGAGAGATGGACCTGACTGAATCTCATAAGGTTCAACAAGACCAAGCGCAAAATCCTGCACCTGGGTCAGGGCAATCCCAAGCACAAATACTGGCTGGGCAGAGAATGGACTGAAAATAGCCCTAAAGAGAAGGACTTGGGAATGTTGGTGGATAAGAAGCTCAACATCATCCTGCAAGGTGTGCTTGCAGCCAAGAAAACCAACTATATTTTGGGTTGCATCACAAGAATTGTGACCAAGGTTTAGTTAGGTGATTATCCCCCTCTACTCCTCATTTGGAGCATTGTGATCAATTCTAGAGTCTTCAGCATAGGAGAGACATAAATTTGCTAGAGTGAGCCCTGAGGAGAGCCACAAAGATGACCAGAATTTTGTAGCACCTCCCATACAAGGACAGGCTGAGAGAGTTGGGGTTGTTCAGCCTACAGAAGAGAAAGATCCAGGGACAATTTATAATCTCTTCCTAATACTTCACGGGGGCCTACAGGAAAGATGGAGAGCAACTCTTTATCAGGGATTGTAGTGATAGGACAAGGGGTAACTGTTTTAAGCTGAAAAAGAGTACATTCAGATTAGATACTAGGAAGAAATTTTTTACTGTTAGGCTGGTGAGGCACTGGAACAAGTTGTCCAGAGTGGTTGTGGATACCCTGTCCCTGGAGATATTCAGGGCTAGGCTAGATGAGGTTTTAAGAAACCTAAGGAAGGTGTCCTTGCACATGGCAGGGATGTTGGAACTAAATGATCTTTAAAGTCCCTCCCAACCCAAAACATTCTATGCTTCTGTGATTGTATGATTTGCTACTCTAGGTTTCAAGAGAGAAAACTTTAGAGTACTCAGGAAGTAGTCAGCTATGTCTCCTAAGGAACTACTTTTGAAGGCTTACAGTTCCATGAGAGGCAGGAAAAGAAATTGTATGATCTCTGGAAGCAAGGTCAGGTTTCACAGAAAGATTATGAGAGCTGCTGTTTGTAAGTGTAAGGAGAAACAACAAAAAAACAAAGGTCATCCGGAGTTATGTCAGACAAGAAAACCAGATATGCAAAACAGGTTAATAACAAGAGGAAGTCTAAAAAATATGTGACTTCATGAAGATGACTACCTGATGAGCAGAGATGAAGAAAAGGTAGAGACACTTAATCCAGTTTTTCTTCAGTCTTTAATATTAACATTAGACCATGGGCTGTATGGTCTTCTTAAGTTGACCAACCATGACTGTGGGAGTAATGGTCTTCCATTTGTGGATACTGACATAGTGCAGAAACAATCCCAATGGGCGAATAGGTACATGGAGGCTGGACATTCATCAAGAATGAACACAAATCTATGTGCACATGGGGGCTCTGTGCACCTTGGCAGCAGCAGAGAGAGGGGGAAGTGCAAGAGCAGGCACTGCTCCTCTCTCCCTCTGACATGCACTTAAGGTGTTGACTCCTTGTTCTGTGGCAGGAGAGTTCCTGACTTTACAAGCACATTTAAAAGATTTAAGTGGAGGTTGTTTCTGACAAGGGTCTGTTGAGCTGACAGTGACATCTGGAGACCCCAACTTCAATTCAAGAACTTTCCTGAAGGCATTTCTGTACCAGTTTGAGAACTTCCTACACATAGAAACAGCAAAGGCACAGCAAGGCCACTCTTCACATGCCAATAGTGGCCGGGCCCCCTCTATAAATAATCCCTGTAAAGAAGTCTATGTTTTCACATCTGCAACCCCATGGACCACCTTTCCTGAGGAAACCACTATTGGTCTCCATTGGGGTGGTGATTACTTTTCTCTTCTCCTTGTTACTTCTCATTTTTTTCTCTCTCTCTCTCTCTCTCTGCCCTATTCTCTCTTAATTTCCTCCCTTTATCCTACTGCACTTTTTTGTTTTCTCTTATAATCATAGAATAAAATAATGATTTGTGTTGGAAAGGACCTTAAAGATCATCTAGTTCCAACTCCTTTGCCATGGGCAGGGACACCTCCCACAAAAACAGGCTGCTCAAGGCCCCATCCAGCCTAGTTTTGAACACTTCCAGAGACAGAACACCCACAGCTTCCCTGGGCAACTGGTACCAGTGCCTTAACACCCTCATTTTGAAGAATTTCTTCGTAATATCTAATCTAAATCTTCTCCCTTCAAATTTAAAGCCATTCTCCCTCATCTTACCACTACTGCCCTTGTAAAAAGTCCCTCCCCAGCTTTCTTGAAAGCCCCTTCAGGTGCTGGAAGGCTGCTATAAAGTTTCCCCAGAGCTTTCTCTTCTCCAAGCTGAACAAGGCCAACTCTCTCAGCTTGTCTTCATAGCAGAGGTGCTCCAGCCCTCTGGTCATCTTTGTAGCCCTCCTCTGAACCCTTTCCAATAGTTACATATCCTTCTTATGCTGGGGATTCCAGAACTGGACACAGTACTCTGGAAGGGCTCTCACAAAAGCAGAGTAGAGAGGGAAGAATCACCTCCCTCGAACTGCTGACAATGCTTCTTTTCATGTAGTCCAGGATATGGCTGACCTTCTGGGCAACAAGCTCACATTGTCAGCTCATGTTGACTTTCTCATTAATCAGCATCCCAAGTCCTTCTCAGCAGGGCTGCTCTCAATCATATTGTCCCACATCCTGTATTGAAACCATGGATTGCCCCAACTCAGGTGTAGGACCTTGCACTTGGCCTTGTTTAACCTCATGATGTTGACACAGGCCCACAACTCCAGCTTTTCCAGGTCTTTCTGGATGACATTGGTATCCTCCTTGTCACTCTCGTGGGGATCGTATCTGAGTTCTTTTTGTGGTAAAGTGCAGTCTGAGATCTGTTTAGCGACTTGGGTTGTGTTCAAAATAAATATTAGATTTGAGCATACCCTGGGAGTGATTTGTTGTCACTCCAAACTGCTGGGAAAACATACAAAAAGAAACTTACTCCTACCCGCCCCCCCCAATCCTGTTGAGCAGTACAGTTTGAGTGGAGCCTAACAGGAGACAATCTAAGGAAAAAGGTTGATCTTATCAAAAGGTAAAAAAGACCCTTATCTCTTCACCTTACTCAGTTGCATGTCCTCACATCCTGCTCTTAGTTCTGAAATTCTGTTTCTACATTTGTGTTAGTACGATCATCTTGAGGAAAATTTGTTTTGGAAAGTATCAGCCAAGCAGCTTGCTCCCTCTCTGTCTCTATAAGGTTTTGATGAACGCAGGCAAAATTAGCGTCACATTTATTCTATCTTTAACCATTGTAAAAGGAGTCCAGACTATAACATTTTGATATGCTTCCTATGGAGCACCTGTTCTCAAATATCAATATATTAAAATAGTTATCTTGCATTTTTAATTTTTTCTAATGCTTAAAAAAAGCCGTAAGAAGCTTTTTTTTTTTTTTTCAAAAATGTCAGAAGATGACCTGTAGTTTGTTGTCCTAAATGTCACTGACTATAGCAGAGTGAAAAGCTGGAATTTAATTTTATTTTCACTGTTGCTTTTTTTAACCAACCAGTGAGCATACAGCAGTCTCTACATATCTGACCAGACATATTACTGGCAATTGGATAAACATCTAACTTGGAAGTGGAAGAGGGATTTGGCCCTTTTTCAGAGCAGGGCAGGACTATGAACCTTGTGATATGTTTAAGATTTTTTTCAAGACTTATTCTACCTCTGGAGAGGTTTAGACATACAATTGTGGACTTTACATCCACTCACTGTGCTCATGCTAGCTATTATCTTTTATGTTTAAATATTGCTAGACTTTTTGCAAAGTCTGTAGGCATTCCTTTATTCCTCAATTAATCATGAAATATCATAACTCTGACTTATTTCCTCCTTATAGATAACAAATTATAACCAGGTTTTAAACTTCATTTGCAAGATCAGCGTCCAAAAATATTATTTCCACATTGAAAATTTACATAAAATTTTATCCCTCTGTGCTATGTCTTCAAAAGAAGCTGAAAATAAGTTGTTTCCTCCTGAACATACTGTTAAAAAGTTTTACTATGCAGTCTATCTATTTATTGAAAAGCTTATGCACATGTGAAGTCAAGAATATTATTTATGTATTTGGTGGCATTAGCTTCCTATTACTGTGACAATGAGGTAACATAACATCTCAGATTGCCTGAAATGTTCAGTAATATTTGTAGAATGTCTGCTGTAGAAACAAAACTATGCCTTATATTTGCTATTCATTTCGTGTCTCTTACTGTTAGTTGCATTATGAAGTATTCTGGAGTGATTGTGTTATAGTTACCATAAGAAAGAAAACAATTGTCTGACTGATTCAGCTAATCTTTATCAGGGAGATCAGGATGTGTTAATAGTACTGCTGCCACACTGTTATTAATGAGCCTGCCTAAAACTGATCATTCTGCAAGATGGAATTGTATCTCAGTTTCTCATTAGTATTAGATTATTCACCTCAACTTCTGAAGAAAAAAAAAATAACAAGGAGATTTAGATATCAGGAGTTAATAAAGTGATTTTCAGGAAACTTACATGCTTACATGATCAGCATCTTTAAGAGATGCTCCTTTGTTGCCGGTATAATTTCAAATTTGCAAGCAAAACACACAATGAACGAGAATAACCTCAAGCAAGAACAGAGCATGTGGCAAAAATAATAGGAACAAAAATTGAATATTTAATCAAAAAATAATTTAGATTTTCCAAATGTTTCTTAGTTTTTTTCAAATTTATTCTTGAAACCAGTAAACACTAGAAGCTATGGTACTGTACTGTTTATTTGTGGTTGTTTTTCTAGGATAAAATTAATTTATTTCATGGAGGCATGTATGTTTGGATTTATGACTAAAATAGTGCTGACAACACACCAGTATTTTAGTTACTGCTGATCAGTGCTTCCAGAGAAAAAAGGCCTTACTCTTTCTCTTTCACTACTCTGACAGCAACTAGGTGGGTGTGCGTAAGGAGATGAGAAGGGACACAGCCCAGTTTGCTGACCCCAAGTGACCAAAGGGATATGTCATGATATATGATGATATGTTCAGAAATAAAAACTGAAGGAAGGAAGGAGAAAAGGGGGGGATACATACTTATGGCATTTGTCCTCTCAAATAACAATTAACTGTGATGAAAGCCCTCCTTTCCTGGAAATAGAGGGATGTCTGCCTGCTGATGAGAAATAATGAATTCCTTACTTTGCATTTCTTGTGTGTGCAGCTTTATCTCTACTAAATAAGCTGGTTTTGTGTTATCCCATGAGTTTTCTCACTTCTACCCTTTTGAGTCTCTCTCCAGTCCCGCAGCAGTAAAAGTGATTGTCCATTTATGCAGTGTTTATTTGCCTACCAGGCTTAACCCCTAACAGCTACATAGTTATTTATTTATTTATTTATTTATCTGTCCCTTGGGGATATATGTTTTTAATTTTGCAACACGTTTTCTTGCATTCTTTCTTTTCTTTTGTTTTGCGGCATGCCTCATACACATTCACAGACTAAATTCTAGTACATCATATACTGAAGAAGAAAATTGTTTTATATGAAGGAGAGACAATCTGGAACTGAAAATTGATATGTAATCAAAGTTAATGTGAGAAAAAGAACAAGGGAAAAAGGGGCTTTGAAGAACAGACAATCAGAAGATATTCCCAACCATTTATCTTCTACAAATATGTTTCTCCTACGTGATGACTTTGACATTTTTCATCCTGCTGAGCATAAGGATGGGATTTGTCTCACTTACCTTAGTCATGTCAATGTCAATGTGTATATCCTACACAGTGACCTCAGGCTCTCTTCATAGCCAATAAGAAAAAGAAAAATAGGCACTTTCAGAACTGTATTATTGTCTTCTTCTCATTGTCAAGTGTCCTCTGTGATTCAGATATGCAAACACCCACATTTAGCTAAAGTAAATCCCATGCAAGCAAGCATAAGCAAGGGAAAAAAGGATATTCTGGGAAAAGGGAAAGGCTAACAAAGCCAGGTTTCATGCCTTTTTCTTCCATTTCTCTCTATTTTTTTTCCATCTTTTCCACCAATTCTGAAAACAAAGCCAGTTGGAAAAACAAATCAACAGTGGTTTGTGTGTAGTGTCAGTCTGAAGCATTTTTATTATCACCTTGCACCATGAGTGGACAAAATGGAGACAATTGTAGATATTACAGAGAAACAATTATGCTCTACGTATAAATATTATAAGCTCTTGATTTATCTCATAAATTTTCCCTTCTGCCCATCACAGTGGTATACTTTCAGCACTAAAACTAGCTGTATAAAATCCCTTTAATAAAGTATTTTCATTCATGTATCCTACAGATAATAAATTTAAAAATAAAACTTTAACTCAAAACCAATGCAAGCTACACGCAAAAGGATCTTACCCTAGAAACCTCACTATCTTGGAAATCTACACCTTCATGGTCCTCTCTAGCCTAATTCTCCTCTGCTTTATCATTTTTTTTCATTTTGCATATTTTGTTTCTATTACTGGTCTGACCTCAAAAGTTACTAAATTTGTTAAAACTTCTCATGTCCACATGGAGAGACTGGTTTTATTTGTCATGTAAGATCTGTGAGGGGATATCCTGTAACAGAGCAGATCTCTTAATATGTTTCAAGTTCTGTGCAGGAAAACATGGATTTTTTTTTCATATTTTTTCTTCACTGAAAGGGTGATTGGCCATTGGAATGGGCTGCCCAGGGAGGTGGTGGAGTCACCTACCCTGGAGGTGTTTAAAGGGAGACTGGATGAGGCACTGAGTGCCATGGTCTAGATGATGGTTGGTGTTAGTGTTAGGTTATAGGTTGGACTTGATGATCTCAGAGGTCCTTTCCAACCTTGTGATACTGTGATACTGTGATACTGTGATATGATTGTTTCTTTTAAAATGGAAGAGCAGCTACTATTTAATAATAATAACTACTACTACAACAACATCAACAACCACGAAACAAAAAAAATCACCTGGGTACTAGTTAGTCCCATAGGTTTATTGAAAACACACTTAGAATAAAGGTTGTAGCAGTCAAATTTCCTCAATGTGTTGGCTACACGATCCAGTAAGTAGAATGCTAAGAGGTCTAACAGGGTTTCAGCGCTGTGGTCTTGTTGCCTTGTTCTCCTCCCAATAGGCAGAACTTGCCCTTTTTATATATGCATAGACATCAGTTATGTGCTTGATCAGTTACCTCCTTTATTTTTTGTTAAGCAAGAATAATATGTATACATCTGTATGTTCTATAAGTTCCTCATTGTAAGTTACATAGCAACATATACTATATATGTTATCAACTCTTAAACTTACCCACAGTTTTGTCAGTTGGTTTTCCAATTTTAACAGTGGTTGACTAACTAAGCCAAAACAACTTTTCTTCCTTCCTCTTTTTATACTGCTAAAAATATATCACAAATGAAAGAGCTCAGAGGATTGTTCTTTCTACACAAAGTGGGAGTTCTATTATTCTAATTGATTCTAATTATTCTAATCAATTTTTCTTTATTTTACTCTAATTTAATCAAATTTAATATTAAAAAACTATAAAAATATAATTCTTTGATTTTGGAGGGTGTTTCTTGCATCCTTTATAGGGTTTATATTCTAAAGATACATAACCCAGAGACAGCATTCTAAACTATATTTTGATGGATTTTTATATATATGTAAACACACACTCCTAAAAGATATAAAGAGATCATTTATTCTGTAGTATTGTGCAGTTCATT
The DNA here is from genome assembly GCA_033556795.1 of Tapera naevia. NCBI lineage: Eukaryota > Metazoa > Chordata > Aves > Cuculiformes > Neomorphidae > Tapera > Tapera naevia. Next base: position 6,337,174 of record JAUMJJ010000014.1, read on the forward strand.
AGGAACAGATCATACTGTGCTACAGGATAATTTCCATTGCGCCATTCTTTTATTACTAGGAGTCTCGTGGAAGAGAAGATGGCCTTTACCACCAGACTTAGAAATGTTGTCAAATATTTTATTTTTCTTAAAAAAAAATAAAATTTTAAGATACGTTTTTTAAAACTATTTTCAATATTTTTCTCTAGGCAATTTGCTAGCTAGAAGTTCTTCCCATTCATCTATCTATAACACATTACGAAAAAATTTAAAAAAAATGTAAGAAATTCTAACAACCAAAAAGAATTTCTAGATAAAAACTTTTTTAGATAGTGGAAGAAAATCAATAGATCTGAAACAATTAATCAATAGAACTGAATAACTAAATGTGAACATGTAGAAAAAACATAATCACATTATCACAATTATAATTTTTAGTCATTTGTTATCTTTTTTTAAATGTGTTATTTTTTGGCTTTTATGCATATCTGAGGCCAATTATTTTCATTATGGAAACAACTTTAGGAAGAGAACTAAATCTATAATGTCTACATGAAGACAACCAAATGTATGTGAAGGTGTTGGGTTTACAAAATTTAATCATTTCAGTTATGACTTCTTGGAGGAAAATGTGAGTGCATGTGTAATACTTCATTACAGTACTGATTTGCAAAAATTTCTTTCTACCAGAGAGAGAGAGAGAGTAATCCCTGATCCACTCTTATCTGTTTACTGCCTCAGGCAGCATGCATAGAAGAACTAGATGCCCAGACATCTTTGGTGATATCCTTCCAGAAAATACTTAAATATTTTACTTTCTCCAAAGATTTTCAGTTGGACAGGAAATCTTTCTAAATAGATACTTTATCCAATGATAATTCTTTAGGGATTTATATCAACACTGCATAGCAATATAGAGAGGAACAAGTAGAATTTGGATTTATGCAATGTACTTAGGATTATCCAGAATATCACTGAAGACTAGGATCCAGATATTACCTTGGTTCAATATCATTAAACTTGTAAAGAACAGTCTTCTCATCTAAGTGGGCAGGCAGCATTTCAAAGAGCAGAAGACATCTTTGTGACTCCATTATGACATAACCAGGGTGAAGTTACTTTGCTCAGTTTTGTACCCCTCACTACAAGAAAGAGAAGACAATAACAGTATATTTGGAGATTTTTTAGTGCTAAGCGATGAACTAGAAAAGAAAAAAAGACACTACACTTGCCGAAAGATGAGGTGTAGCTTACCTGAGAGGAATTTACTAGTTCTATCCATGAATAGCAAGTCATTGTAACATGCTACAGGCACCTAGCAATTATTTTTTTCTCATTACGTTATTTCCGCAACATGTTACAATAGCAGGAGTAATAGGATATTTTTTTCATACATTAGCAAATTGTAAATATATAATCAATTTCTCTATACTATTTCTTCTTCCTTATGGTAAAAAGAAAGAGGGAGAAAAATAAAAAGGAAAATAAAAGCAGTGCTTCCATAAACAACTGTTAGCCTGTCTGGTTTGAAGAAATGAGAATAGGTGTTGTGCATAGAACAACAATTCATATCAGCTTGATAGATTAAACTTGTCATGAGGTTAAAAAAATGAAAGAAAAACAAATGCATATAAAATCAAATCAGATATTGACAAATCCCAGGAACCATGTTAACAATGCATCTGGCAGACAAATGGAGTAAGAAGCAAAGCAATAGAATGCAATTGATGCTGTCATAAAAAACTCTAGGAAGTAATGAGACAGAGATATCTTTTTTTTGCTTTAAACAATTTAACAATGATAGAAGGAAAATGTATGGGCAGAAGGGGTGAAACTCACCAAAAGTTTTGATAAACACAAGCTCTTCGAGTTTTCATTTCTTTGAATTTAAAATTTAAAATATTGCTTGATCTGTTTTCCAGCATTACCTGTTATGAGACAGATCTGTTATGTTCTTAACCTATGCTGCACTCTAAATTAGTAGATTTCCACTTCTTACTTTTCTTCTTTTTGCATCCTAACACAAAATCTACCTTAGCTGATCAAGATAGCATATTAGTCATCTATTCCATATCTATAACTGGAAAAGAAGTAGTTGCTTATTTTTTCTTTCTGGACACAAACATAGATCTACCAATAGAACAATGCAGTATGGATTCACCGGGAATGCTAAAAAGTTTGCGTCATTCTGTTTTATATTGTCATTTTCTGACAACAAGATTGTAAGAGGCAACTGTATTTCCAGATTTGCTATGCTTTTGCCTTTACCTCTCATGTGTCTCTTTTCCTTTCAAGGAAACAAGAGTTGACTTCAACAACATAAAACATAAAAATGAACATCAACCTCTTTCAACTCACTTTATTTCTTCTCAAAAGGAAAATATTTAATGAAGCTTTATGGCATCTAAGTTACAATATGTTGTCAACACATTGGCGAAGAACAATACATTCTTTAAGAAAAAAGGTAGAGTAGTGTCTGTCTCAAAGCACTGGGAGGTAGGGCCATTGCTAAATACTATCTTGGCATAATTTGAGCTGGATATTTTCTTACCTACTTTTTTTTTTTCTTAACTAAATAAGTTTAAACAATATTAACAATGATCACTTGTCATGCAACTAAGTTGATCAACGTATCACAGTATCACAGTATCACACTATCACAAGATTGGAAAGGACCTCTGAGATCATCGAGTCCAACCTATGACCCAACACTAACACCCACTCATCATTTCAACCATGGTGCTAAGTGCCTTATCAAATCTGTTTTTAAACATCTCCAGGGATGATGACTCCACCACCTCCCTGGGCAGCGCATTCCATTGGCGAATCACCCTTTCAGTGAAATTTTTTTCCTAATATCAAGCCTAATATCCTTACTCAGATCACCCAAACTACCGTATTATTTCACTGTTCAAGGTGACAAGCATACCTAGTGTCTGGGGCTTCTTATTCTTCAGCATCAACATAACAGCAACTAAAAAGTCCCATAGCAACTCTGTCTGCAGAACCATTTCAGCTATTATTTCAGTAAGCGACATGATGTAATATGTGCCATTCATTTAGTGGCAAGGTCTTCTAAAAGGCTATCTGAGAAGCTATTGTGATTGTTTCCCTCATATAAGTGAAGATGTCCATTGCAGTTTATATATGTTTAGCATGGAAAACGAGAGGATGGAGACGGAAACGAAACACGTTTTGATTGGGCATTCACAGAGAAATCTCTCATTATTGCATTTACAGTGACAGCCCTGTTTATTAACATTTTAAGATTTATGTGGTTCTATCTTGAATGTATCAAACAGATTTATACACCATTAATTACTGTTGATAGAACTAAAGTTTTTTTTGCAAATAAGTTCAGCTAATTATAATAATACAATAAATTTTACAAGGTTAATAAATACCTTAACACTGTTTGACTACTTCCAAAATTAAAAGATACATATGCCAGAATTTTCTTTTTAAGAAATATTTATAAATTATACAATTAAATAAACCTGCAGGTCATGGAAAACGGGAAGGTTTCAAAGTTTTCTCATGAAAGATGATTTCTAAATCTCAAATTGTCATAGCTCATGGGCTGTTAAGCTTAGCAAATCACCACTTATTGCATCTTTTTTCTTACTTGAATATCCTGCAGATACATGAATAACTCGTAAGAGTAGTCAAAAAGTCTTCTCTCTTGACAAGAACTCTGCAAAAGCATGGTGACCTACTCCTTCTGAAAGTTAGTCCAGTTGGGACTACATACATGTGAGCATTTTAGCCAAATCACTTACAGGATTGTACTTAACATTTATACATTTAGCAAAATATTGATTGTAGCAGTGATGCTAATGGTGGCTGAACTTCTAAAGATTAATGCTCTGTTAGGATAAGCTCTTTCATTTCACAGTGGGCAGACTTTGCCTCCTTTAAAGCATTAAGATACTGTGCATGAAGTTCTTAGTCAGTTTATGGGTTACGTTCCAGGAATTCTCTCAACTTTATCTACACTTGAAAATCCAGGCACTTTCTATTCCAAACAGCACTGTTCTTTCTCATTTATTCTAAAATTTCTAATATTATTGCTAATTATTTCCAGATCAGAATGAATAAGGATGTTTATATTAGAACTGTGCAAAAAACCCCTAACTTCTAGGCAAACAAGTAGTAGTGAGATACTATACAGTCATAATTATATATGTATATGTAAATATAAATATGGTAGAATATTGAAAGAAAATAGCAGAAGAAAGTATCTCTACCAAAAGAAAAGTATGTGTAACTACTTTGCCAGTGGGAATAAAATCTTTGATAAAGATAATATCTGGTTTGGTTAAGTTTAATAGAAATTGTTTTTTCAACAGAATTCAATATTTTAACAGAAAATCCTGCAGTTTGAGTTGATACTTAAAACCAAGAGAAATATCTCAAATAAAAGAGCATTAAAAATAAGAAAGTAACAGAGATATTAATGACTAGATCAAGTTTCTGATTTGTGTTTTAGAGTGACTGTCATAATATTGATTTAACTTTATGAAATGCCTCAAAACATTTTGACATGCACATACATAAAATTCACATGCTTCAGTGTGATGAGATAAACATAACAGATTACATTATTGCTGTGTAACATGATCTGAAGCCGCTTGAAGTAAAGGACAAATTGCTGCTGACTATGGACCACATTCTTATATTTATTACTCTGAATATTGGCTTGGTATTATTACATGCAAAGTAGTAACCGTTCAAAGTTATGCATTTTGACTGTAAAATTTCAGTATTGTTACAGACATTTGGAAATTTACAGTGGGTTATAGAGTCAATGTTTTATTGTTATTCTATCTACAACAAAACATGTTTATGGAGGATGAGTCCAAAGAAACAGAGTCTGTATTTCTAAAAGGGTCAGAAATCTGCCTGGCGTTAATAAAAATCTTACCTGTGTATGGAACACTTGAACATAGCCTTTCTTTGTATATTTTCCTTACAGATGACAGTCTAAATCAATATATAATACTGAAACAAGATTATTATACAGTATGGATGCATGAGGTTCTACATTTTTATGCATGAATTTCTATTGGTTTAGGTTGTTAAACTTAAAACATTAAAAAGTGGTCACCTTCTTTCAATGAATCTTAATAGCACTGAGCTGCACAGGGTCGTCGTTCTAATGTCTAAGTACATTAATAACATTTTTTTCTTTTTTTCCTCTTTCTCCTTCTTTATTATATTTTTTTTTACGAGCTACAAAATGAATATGGACAACATTTTCAGAAGATCATGAAACACAGGAAATTGGAAATACTTTTGCTACCACTGCATAGGGTGCTGAAATAATTTTGATGACCTAGATCAAATTCCAAGTAACTTTTACTGGCACTTAATGCCCAAAGCCCTTTAGAAGACTTTAATTTTATCTAAGTTCAGCCACACAAACCCAATATGTTTCTCAGTGCCCTACTCTGATTTTGATTGCTAATAAATTAATTTCCCTGAGTCAAATCTACTTTGCCTGTGAGGGTAGTTGTTGCATGATCTACCTGTCCTTGTCCTGACCCATGAGTCTTTTATTACATTTTCTCTCACCTGTGCAGCCGAGGGAAAGAGTGATAGAGTGTCTTAGTGGATATCTGGTATCCAGCCAAGGTCAACCCTCCTGGTATCCAGCCAAGGTCAACCCTCCAATGTCCTTTTTGGTGCTCAGTGTGGGGCATCAGGAGTTCAAAATAAGGATAGTAATTAGAAGAGGCAATTCTGAAATGTTGACTGAAAAGAGCTAGAGAGAAAAGAGCAGAATGTTCGTGGGGAATTTCTCTTGTAATTTTTGTGAAAGGCTTGGTGATGGATTATGTGTATATTGTACAAATTTGTTGGTGTTTTGATGATGTTATTTTGATTTTGGAGAGAGGAATTATTTTTGTTAGTGTAAGTGAAACTTGTGGATGGTGACAAGTCTGTAATGAATGTATATTTTAAAGATATTTTTTAAATATGTGATTCATAGAGGTAAGAAGTGGGATGAGCTGGGTTTGCATGGCAAGACTTTGGTGGTGGAGGGGCTACAGAAGTGGCTTCTGTAAGTAGCTAGTAGAAACTTCCTTTGTGTCTGACAGAGCCAATGCCAGCCAGCTCCAAGACAAAACCACTACTGCCCCAGGCTGTGCCCATCAACAATGGTGATAGCACATATTTAAGAGGTGGGGGAAAACAGCAGTGCAGCAATAGCCCCTGTGTTAGAGCAGGTGTATGCACCCAATGGAGGCTGTGATCCAGAGGAGAGCTCCTGGAAGGACCTGTAGAGCACCCATCCTGAAGCAGTCTGCTCCTGAAGGACTACGTCCCATGGAAAGGATCACCCTTCACCACATCCCGTGTGAAGAACTGCAGCCTGTGGGAAGAATCTATGTTGGAGAACTTCTTGGAGGACTGTATCCTGTGGGAGGGATCCCACACTGGAGCAGAGGAAGAGTGTGTGGAGGAAGGAGTGGCAGAGATGAAGTGTGAGAAACTGACCAAAACCCCCGTTTGCTGTCCGCCTGCACCACTCAGGAGTGGAAGGTAGAGAAATCATGAGTGAAGCTGAGACCAGGAAGAGGGTCAGAGTGGAGGGAAAGTGTTTTAAGATTTTGTTTTATTTCTCATTGTTCTACTCTAATTTTGATTGGTGACAAACTAAACTAATTTTCCCAAGTCAAGTCTGTTTACAGGGAGGACTACCTTACCTGATGGATAGGTCAATGGGCCTGCAATTCTACTCCCCTCTTCTCCCCTTTAACACTTCGCCCCTTTCACCCTTCGCCCCTTTCCTGCTCATTTAGAAGGGACACTTTTTTGGTAAGAGGTGCACATCTCCAGCTTTGTTAGATGTTGCCCCAGGGAAAAAAAAACTACTAACTTGAGTTTCAATTGGTACATCATATAAGTGTATATATATGACCATGTTGACCAGGTGTAATCATCTAGTGTTAACACATCAATTGAATTTAACAGGAATTCCGAAATTTATTTTATCTGTATTATGTTTTTTCAAATACCTACTAGTTTAGCATTGCAGAATTGTCTCTGAGAGTCCTGTGAGGGTGTCTGAAACCATTAAAAACTGTCTAAGCTGCTCTGGTGACAACCCATTTGGCTTGCTGTCAGCACGTATTAACCCTGTGGGTGACAGTGCTCTCACAAGTGACACTAATTCTGACTGGTGACTAATCCACATGATCCTTTAGACATGAACTGTTGTCCAGGTCTAGGACTAGGGACAGATGCAGCTGAACCTAGCCTTCTGCTCTAAGGAGGAGCTTAGAAAGCAAGGGAATCTGTCCCGAACCTCATGACTCAACAGGAGGCATCCCTCATCCACCTGTCAGAGCCTTACCTATTTATGCAACAGTCCATGATGACAATTGCTGAGTCATTATCCTGTCCTTATCTTGACCCACAAGCCTTTCCTTTTCTCTGACCTGTCCAGCTGTAGAGAGGGAGTGATACAGCAGCTTGATGGACACCAAACATGCAGCCAAGGTCAACCAACCACAGCTATACAAACACAACCGAAGGAATAATGTCAGATGCAGAGGAATTAACTTTTAATTTCTTACCTCCGCTAGATCATAATTGTTTTTCAAACAAGAAATTGAGTTTAAGAGTCTGAACTAAACTGATGAAAGTAATTTCTGAGAGATATGATAGCTGAACAGATGGACAGCTTTTTGACTGGAAACTTAATTGCACTAAGTGTTTGAAGTTAGTATCTTAAAATGAGTTGTTACCTGGAAATGAAATTCACATACTTCATTTTTGTCTAGATTTAAAGAAAATATATTTTGAATAACTGCTTTCCATCCTACAATTATCACTGAAGTTAATCTATTTTTTGGACTTTTTAAATACGAAATAAAAGAGACGAATGTAGGAGATCCTTTTAAAATTTTCTATCTTAGATGCATATTTCAAATGAACATAATTTGCTACTCTTACTTTCATTTATTATCATATTTCTCCTAAATTCACTGATTTCAGTGGATCAGAAACAGACAATTTCAAAAATTGCTATATTTGTTAAAACTTAATCACAGGATACCTGAACAATTAGTTCTTTTGTTGCTATGCTGAAATTTATTTGTACATCACATTTAACGTGTTATTATGCAGTGATTAAGTCACATAGTTTAAATAGGAAAATTGCAATGTGGGGTTTTTTTAATATTTTCTGGAGAATTCAGTTATTTTACAAAGAAACAATTGAAGAAATAACAGGTTGAGAAAGTAAATGAGTTTAACATTCAAACTGGTCTCAGGACAACATTCCTCATTACCACTTGTTAAAAGCTTTTAATGTGTATAAATCATAAGAGATTTAAACATTTATGCTCTTATATAGTCTTAGGGTTTGCTCTATTAGCATTAATTAGATTATCCCCAACTCAGAAAATGTGGGAGATTTAGTAAGAGAAGAGAGTGGTGGCCAGATGAAGATTTTGATATTGTTTGAATTTTTACCCTTGAGTGTTTTCAACTAGGATTCAAACTACAGTCCCATAGACTCTACCTGTTTCTGTTGGTTTAGAGGTAAGTATATTACATGAAATGCAAATATGCTGTTTCAATCTACCATATGTCTGATACACTGTATAAAAGTTGTTAAATGAGTCCCAGTCATGTGTACCGTAAATTTGTATGCAATTTAAACATGTATTGGAAGTATAATAATTCATTTATACTCATTATATATGTCTTTAGTAAACATTTATCTTGACATATCTTTTGGTTTTGCTGCTGTGGTGTTTGAGAGTATTTTCAGATAATTTGTTTTAGGGTTTTTTTAATACAGAACACACTGGTTAGAAGTGAAATAAAAATTAAAATATGAATTTGTTTTGACAAATACATAAATTTTGTTCTATTAATGAGACATTCTTTATATACCTTTTTAATTTTACATGTTAGCGTTTAGGAAAGGGTCTCCATTTGAAGTATACTGCAAACTTAAATATTTATGAAATAACAGACAAACCAAAGAAGTAAACAAGTGGGTTTACTTTTTTTTTTTTTCCTAGTGTCTGCTTCAAGAGAAATAGGAATTTGATAGGAACTCATAAAAATCTTTTCAACTCAATTTCTACTGCTTCCTATTTTTCATCTCTTTTGCTCTCATCCAGTACTCTCTCTTGAAAACATAAGGCTCTGCAAGTGTAAAACGTTCTTAGGTATATAGCAACGAAAAGCAGGTATTGGACCTCTGCACATTTCCAAGATCAGGTGCAGAAGTTCATAAAAGAAAAGGAGATTCTTTTGATGAAAATGAGCACTGATCAGAAATAAATGACCCTCAGTGAAACCTTTTAGTGCTTTTGAAGTGAAAACATATTTTTGTTTGACAAAATACCTTTCTGAATGCTGCAGCACCCATCAATGATTACTTCTTATTGCCTCTTTGCTTACAGTTCTGTTCCTATGTGTTCTGGTTTGAGCTAAAGCAGAACCAATTGTCAAACTTTTCAACTAATCTTCTTCCAAGTAACTTCATTTTCTGAAAGTCAACAACATGTTTTTCAGACAGTGTCTGCCTCTCGAAGGAGTAGCCCCTGATGTTTATAGTTATCACCAAAGTATTAGGATATTGGAATTTAAAAAGGCCATTGCTTATACTTTTATGGAAAACAAAGCCATCCTAGATCTGGTGAATGCTGCAGACAGGACAGGTGACCCAAAACTGACCAACAGAGTATTCCATACCATACATGTCATACTCAATGTAAACCTTAGGGATCACCACAGTCAAGTCCTGTTCTTTGGTGTCTGACATCCAGTGAGGACCTCGTCCATCTGCCTGCTCCTGATCCCAGTCTCTGTGTTCCTGAATCCAGATCCTGAATCCATCTCTTGTCTGCCACTGAGTCCAGTCCAGGATTTTTTCCCTGTGCCTGCAGTGTCAATTGTGTTATGCAGTCATAGAGAATTTCAATTGGTTTTGTATATTTGTAGATATATTATTATTTTCCTTTTTGTTACTATTATTTCATTAAAGCCGTTTTACTTCGGTTTCTAACCAATTTTTTTTGTCTCATTTTCTTTTCTCCTTTCCATGTGCAGGGGGAAAATTGGGATTACAACTGCACAGTTTAACTCCTGATGAGGCTGGCGTAAGACTAAACCAGGACACTACAGGTAAATAAAGTAGACTGAAATCGCCTGTCTGACCCTGAGTTACCGCAACTTGTACCACTCTGGCAAAATTTCTTCCCTTCGCAAATAGTTTCACCTGTACTGTCCATGAGGGTAAGTTCTTGACTCACAGTATCTGTGACCATTCTTGACCATTGTAAAAGAGATTTGTTACTTGTCATTAGCCAAAAGCATCATAAGGAACATACTCACATTCTAGTCCTATTTAGCTCATTTGTTTAGGCTCATGGATCAGGCTGCCTGGCTGGACAAGTACCCTGCAATGAATTGTAATGGATAGAAAGACCATCTTCAGTGATGGCTGGTGAGATGTATGATGTGTGTCTAAGACAAGAAGAAATAGGGGAAAAAAATGAGGCTTGACAGTTCAGTATTCATTGGGCTTATCTGGGAACTTATGACATTCTTCATTACACGTTAAAAAGTATAGGAGTTTTGTATTTCCTATACTAGTTATTATAAAAATCATTTAACCCAAATGATGAGTCTCTGTCATTTTCAGCCTATCAGTTATTCTTTGCTGTTCAGTTTAGGAGGACAAATGGATGTGGTCTTAAATGAACAATTTAATAAAATCATTTTTTTAAATTTGCAGCTCTGATGATGAAAGAGTAGTCTGATATACTGAAAAGGATTTTATTACTGTCATTGTTTTTTCTTCTTACTCTTTGTGTTAAGCTTGGAAAGATCCTGGAGAACTTCCGGTATCACTCTGGATAAAATGTACCAAATTATCACACTATCAGTTAAGTATCATTTGTCTAAACCATAGAGTATTATGTGTTAGTTGATTAAAAAACTTAATAGTAAATGAAAAACTCTTGGAGTTTATTGCTACAATCGCACCATGGTTAGCAGCCTGAGCAATCAAGCCACAACTTGGCTGTCAGTGGTGGAGGGACAGTTCTGCAAACATCTGTATCACTAAATGAGATGGAATTTTTCCACTGGCAGAATGAATTCCTCTCTATGCTGATCGGATACAGTGAAGAGGACTGTGCGGAAGACCAGGCAAAACAAGAATGGCAAGCACCAAAGTGTGCAGGTGTTTCATTCCAAGACATATGGCAATATTGTATAATTATTATCAGTATAGATCAAGGAGGTACTCTGGGTTCCTTTAAAAAAATCATAGCGTGACTGTCTGCTACCAAGGGAAATAGCTCCTGATTGACAAGCAAAGCATACACTAATCCTGCATTTGGTTATGACTAAATAAGAACAAGAAAATGAAAACATCATAACACCTGGATAGGATCAGCAATCATCTAAGTAAGACAGGACAGAAAATTCTCTGGAGCTGGGAGCTGTGTGAGGCTCCTGGGCCTGCTGAACCCTGAAACGGGATTCAGGGATAGCTGGGGATAGCAGGGGAGCCCCAGTTACACGGCCCTAGGTATCAGGCTCATTCTTGGGGACAGACCAGTGCTGGCCTGTTTTGTGTGCCCTTAGGTGAGTCCAGCTCAACAAGATCCATGGCTAGGCAGGGCAAGGCTGTGGGGATCTGTACACTGGCCCTTCTGAGGTGTCACTGAGGCAGGCACTGTCAGCCACAGGGGGCTTAAATGGGATCCTGTTCCATAGACAGGGTAGAGGAAGCCCCGGGTGATGTGGGCAGGGACAGTCAGGACTGATGGCCCTGACACTACTTCCATGATAAATTACACGTCCATCACATTACATTTCTTAAACGTAAGAAAAGACCTGAAGAACTCATAATTGAGCAAAAGAGGAAATTTTTCCCCTTAAGGGAAATTTTCCTGACGAAGGTTTTCACGGCAGTACATCTAGGTAGTTAAGGTTTTTACAGAGAACAGATAAAGGAATTTTGGAATAGAAATTAAAGAAGAAAGTAATTTCAAATAATTTGGATTATTTATTCATAACTACCACCTTGTGGTTTGGAAGACGCTCCTGCTGAAAACAGAGAGAGCCCCATGTATGATGTTTTGTGTAATTAGTGACTGAAATGGAAAGAATATCGTCTCAGCAGAAGGCCTGGAGAAAAAATGCACCTAAAGATGATTTAGCTGAATCTACTTCTCTATTAAGTGTCAATACCTTACAGTAGAACTCTGAATTGCCCTCTGAGAGTCTTTCCAATGAGTATAGATGAACTTCATAATTCAGCTTCTGACACTGTGTCTGTGCTAATAAACTAAATAAGGCAAGGACACTGGCCAGTGATGATCCACACCACTCTCATTTTAGAATTACCATTGGTTGACTTTCAGCTTTACTAGCTAGAACAAAGCTAGGAGTTATCACACCCAAGTTATTTCCAAAAGACAATTTGGAGGTGACCATCCTGCTACAGAGGTCAAAGCTGTTTAACATTATCAGCATGGACAGCCTGATCTGGTCTGTAAGTCCAGAATTGTTTTTTACTGGGAAGTGGCCAAAGTAGCCACTGGATTAATTTCGCACATAAATTTTAAGAATATGAGTTGGATTTCACTCAATGAAGTAAGGGCAGAATCATTCACGGAAGTAAAACACTGCTTTCAAGTCACAAATGCTTTCATGTTCAAAATAAATACCCAGTCATGAAATGTGTTCCCCCCAACCCCAGCACACTGCCTTATTATGTTTTGTACTTGGATGAAGATGTACATTTTGTGTCCAAGTGATTGTATCTTTGCATGAGAGGTAAGAAATGTTTTAAGTGAACAAAAAGAGCTTGTTAGAATAGCCTGTACTGACATAGTCTTAAAAAATCATTTTTTTCCTCAAAATCAATGTTGCAAGTAGCCTCTGCAACAATTCTAATACCATAGAAACCATCATGTGTTTTGTTTCATCCCTATTCTATCCTACTTTTTGTCTGTTTAGTTCTATTGTGTTTAGGTTATTAAAAGTATAATTAATATATCTCAAATATCGGACATAAATTTAACAATGAAAATTTATATTTCATTTTTAAAACCACTTCCTCTCTTAAGTCCAGAGCACGTAAAGAAGTTATTTATAATAAATAGTGTTATAAGAAATTTAAGCATTTTATCAGCTGAAGCAATGTACAGGGTTCAACTGAATTTATAGACTCATTAAGAGTGTTTCAAACAAATTAATCTCAACTAAATTTGGATTAATAAGCCTTAATATTAGGTGCTTAATAGTTCATTGTTAAATTCTGTACTTTCTTTGTTGTTATTGGAGAAAAATAACCACCTTCAAATGATTCATGGTATCCTAAAATAGGTTTTGTCTTGGGTAACTGGCTTTTAGACACATAGTATTAGGACATAGTTATGCCAAAGAATTCCAGAATTTATTAGGTTAACATATATTTTACATGCCTGAAACTGGAGCTTGTAAAACTAAATAGGATACCAATATGTGTGCTTTAAATTCCATACAGAATTATTGAATCCAGATAATTTCAGTCACTTCTCTGACTGCTGTAAATGGTTATCTATGTATTACAGAGAGTAAAAAAAAAAATGTGCAGAATTTCATATCTTTTAAAACAATTTGTAACTATCATAAGTGTGTGCATTTGGAACCTCTACAGAAAAGCGATCTTTTTCGCTTCATTTAATCCATGCAAAAATTTTAGGAAAACTTTATCTAGATTAGAGAATGTACAGTCATTTCATAGGTTATCTGCGAAGGCCAAGGACTAATGCACAAATATATTCTTCAATATTCTGTCCAGTCAGAGGCAAAACACCTACCACTGATTACTGCAATGTCAATGCTGCTTTCACTTAAATGAAAACTGATCTTAGCTGCTCAGGTTTTTTTTTTCATTTGCAACAATCTGTTCCCTGGGCCTGTTATTTGTGTATAGTCAAATTTGTCAAGAGAGAGGTCTTCTAAGCAGAAATCAATTTTAAGCAGAAACAAAACAGATATGGGAGAGTGTGCTGCATAATTTTCTGGCCTGAGTATAATCATGTTAACTAAAATTGGGTGCAAGACTATTTTTCAGTTCCATTATTTTTAGATTTTTTCCATCATTTATGCAACCTGAATAAAAGTAATGGAGTTGAACAAGTAAATCCAAAGACAGCATTTAACCTGCAAAAATCTTCATTATTGGTGATCCATGATTCACATAGTTGACATAAACTTCAAAATCCTAGTCCCATTTTAAGGACCCGGCAGTCAGAAAAGTATTTCAATTGTAAACGGAATTAATTTGATTGAGAAATTAGAGGTGGGAAATCTTATTGTATTAGACAATATTTTTTTTTTCTAGGGAGTTTTCAGAATAAAATTAATAACTTCCTGCTGTTTAGTCCCTATTTGAAGGCAAAATGCTCCATTTTGATATTCCAATTGGTCGCCATAGAAATGATAATCAAGTGAAAAAGAAATTATTATTATTTCAGGTGAGGCAAAATCTGCACGTTGACAAACAATTGACAAACAAAGAGCTTGCTTTCTTATGTATACCAGTAATAATAGATGTAAAGAATATAAATATAAATATTTTTATGTACAAACAAACATAAATGAACTTAAATAGCATGCTTTTCATTTTAGAAAACACAAGTTCACTTTGTGGCAAAGAAAGAGTAATGAGATTACAGATTTACGTAAAACCCTAATTGAGCAAAAGCAGACAGTCAGTCTTAGAAGTCAGCATACATACAAAGAAACAGTCAACACAACTAGAAACATTCCCTCCAAGCAAATATAAAAATCTAAACAAATAAAAGAAACAACCCCCTGTGTCCCTATGTATATGTTTGCCATATGAGACCTACAGGCTCTGAGTTTGGTGGTTTTTTTCTGTTCTTCATGCCTTTGCCTTAAAAATAAGAACATACAGTTAAGATTTTTCTCATGATTAGATACTACTGGCTTTTAGTATATGTTAGGAATGAAAGAACCTGGAGTATGTCAGAATTATTTATATGCTCAAAAGAAAAAAATAAAAGCCATCCTTACAAAAAAAATACTTTTAACTACTGCTGTATTTACCACTGATTTTTATTTTCCCACCAGGAAAATGTAGATAGCCTATGCCAACTTCTTCCTCCTCCTAGTGATAGACCATCCAATGAGAAGAGATGCACTGTTGATCTTGTTGGAGACATGAGTGGAGGAGAGAGGAGAAGTTGCTTTGGGTATGGGAATCAGGACCTTCATTTATCTTTTGCTAACTCACTAAAGTGGTATCCTTCTATGTGTCTTTTTCCTTTGTCCTGTGAGGTATGTTTTGCTTTTTTATGAAAGCTTTTTAAATCTAGGCCTATCTAACCTAATAAAGAGGCTATTTCCATAGGTCAGTTCAGTCCCTCATGTCTTCCAAATGAGGTGTGTACTCCCTTCTCCAATATTCAGTGTAATGCTCATTGTTGACAGGTTTTAGTATGTTTCTTTCCATTACTTTTTCTGCCCAGTACTCTGACAATTCTTATTTCATCGTTTTATTATCCTCCTTGAAATAATCTCCCTTTGTTTGACTATTATAATGATTTCTTCCCTGGGCTACTAACATTTTCTTTGTAGATTCCTAAGATTAAAATCACAAGTATATGCAAAGCACTTTTGTGACGCTTTCATTTTTCACTCTTACTCAGTATGGTCGTTGGGGAGATCCCTGGCACCTCTTGCAAAAACAGAAGATGGCCTCTCCAGTCTCTGCAGGAGCTCCGTACCAGATACCAGCACAACCATAAAACTCCAGTCTGGTTTATGGTCTCATGTTTCATCAGGGTTGAGACAGTCACCTAAGAGTGTCTTTTACAGTCTCTTAAAAGTTTATAAAAGTCAGAACTAAATTCTAAATCCAATTTCCTTACCTGGAAGAGAAAATATTCTATTTCATCCATGATAACAGGAGACATCTCCAAAAAAACAACAGTAATCAAACCTGGATTTTTCTAAACCTGCATTAGATTTTATGTATAGGATATTTCTTCTTTTCCCCTATTAAAACACTATCATACTTCATTGTCCAACTAAACTGAGTAGAAGACTTGAGATGAGTCAGACCATTAAATTTGCACTGACGCACTGTCTGCTCTATATATACTAGCTGAAACTGTACAGGCAGAACGGATATTTTTATTTTCATTTTATAAAGGTTACCATATAGCAGGATAATTCTTGGGGATCAATAAACAAACAATCTTAATGGTCTCCAAGAGCAGTTTTGGGTTAAACAGATGCTTATTAATTGGGAAAAAAATGGTCTTCTTCTTCATTGGTCTTTACCTATGATCTGTGTCAGGCTTGCATAAATCTCCTCCATGATATGACACACAGCTGCTAAAATTAAAAATATGAAATATTCATTTAACTACTTATGTCAATTTAACTTCTTTCAGCTACTAAAAACTTTACTTACAGCTGGTGATGATAAATAAAGAAAAAAGATAAAATTTCTGTTTGATATTCCAAGTTAGGAATAAAATAGTAAATAAACTCTGCTTTGACAAAACTTTAGGTATATAAATAGTTTTTACTTGAGTCTACTTTCAAGAAAAATGGTGCGTATAATCCTGCTGGAACATTGACTTTTCAAAATTGCAGTGAAAATATTCAATGCTTAAGAATGTAGAAATGTGTACAGCATACGAGTTAGCTTAGATGGTGTAAAACATAGGGATAATATGACAAAATACATCTATGCCCCATAAAGAATAATTTCATTTGTTACAATGATGTTGCATCTTTACTGAAGTTCATCAGTGTAGTAACTAATCCCTGTGCTGCTACGTGAAATCCTGTTAAGCAAGATCTATCAGTTAAAGTTCTTTTCCACTTTCATTTCCCCCCTTTTTTATAGTGACAGCACAAACATTTGACCTTACAGGCAAGATATCCACCTGAAAAGAACTTAGATAGAAAATCATCTTGGACAAATCAACGTCCCTACTTAAATCACTATTAAGCCTCAAAGAGTTCTGCAGAAGGCTATATAAGTATTGGAAAGAGTTGGAAGAGAGAATTCAATCTTGGGCAGCAGTGTTACCTTTCATACATATCAAACATATACATCCTTACCTAGTCAGTCCCAGTTTGCCTTTTTGATATACCTAAATTTCCTTTCACCTACTGACTAAACTCAAAGCTAGACCTTTGCCTGGCAGCTCAGTGATGTCCAGCTAAATGAATTTTGTTGGAGTTGTGTTGTTTTAACTAAAATTCACAGATTAAGAAGAGTCATAAGATGTAATCTTTATCCATGTTCATCTGAAAAGTATAGGCCCAGTTTTTAATGAGATTTTGTTTTGTGGTGGCATTTTTTTTTGTTTCTTTGTTTGGTTTAATTACAAATGGTTTTGTTTGTCTGTCAAAGCGTCTTTTGTCCAACAATCATCCAGAGTCTCTATTGTAATACTCTAAAATAAGCTCTCACACTTTGTAGAATGAATTAAATCACTCAGAATATAGAAGTGACTTTGACATATAATTTGGTACAGAGCAATTTATCTACTCCTAAATTCTTCACCATGCTCTAAACATTTCTTTTTAAAGTCCCAAACATTCTACATTAAGTCTCTAGGGCTCCTATAAGGGCTGTGTCTGTACATATAATCTATAAAATATTAAAGTTTTCTCCCTAAACTTTTACATTTTAAACATGTACTTATAAGAATTATTTTAACACACTGTAATTTGCCTTTCATTTTGAACTACAAATTGAACCTTTTATATTAGTGTTCTGCATTTGAACGTGGTGTTTTGTGGGCCTCTATTAGTTTTGATGGGTTACCATGGAAACTGGAGAGAGAGAAAAAGAAGAATACTTTTGTATGCTTATCCACAGTGAGTTACATCCTTTCCACATTTCTGTGAAAGAAATCGGTGACTGAACATAGAGACAAAACCTTATTTTTAGAGATAGGCTATAGTGCAATGCATATTTTTGACAAAATGGAAGGTATTAATGATTTAGTCTGGATTTGCATTAAAGGCTTTTGTTTATACTGAAAGCATGAATGTCATTGTCAATGGGAGTTCAAGCTGTCTGAACTCCTTATCAACCCACCTACCCAGCCCAATTCGGAAATGAGAATGAAAGGTGAACCTCCCAAATTGTACTTCATGGTGAAATATCAGAAAACAACTGCTGAATCTCAACAGAACCAAAAATTCATCTCCTGGAGCCTATTGAAGTACTCTTAGCTTACAGTGACCTTCTGCCCTGATCAATGCAAGTAAAAATTAAAATAGCGATGAAGGTCCAAATTTACAAGACATGAAAGTGTAGGGAAAAAAATGTGGTAGCAATGAAAAGGTAGAGTATTGTGAAATTGAAAAAAAGATTTAGAAATAAAAATTAATGGTAATGTGGCTTTTTTAAGGTAACAAGTATAAAAAACCCCAATTTTTACTGCTAAGAAGTGGACTGAAATTTTATGGTGACATTATGGATTACAAACTCTTACATGCTTTGGAGAAATTTAGTGATAAACTACGAAGTATAGCGTGTGGGGCAAACAAACTTAAATCCTGCATATGTGCAAATTTAACAGAGGAGCTGAGATTTTGGCTTTGGCCTTCACTTTGGTTTCCATCCTCCACTAGGCTGCTGTGATTCAGATATTTCAAGAAAGCACAGCACAGTGTTTTCACCATTCTTCCTTGGCTCATATGAAGGGAAACAGAGAGAAACTGTAATGGTAAACAGCGTAGAAGAAGCACATTTTTTTTTTCTCTGATGGAGAAGGCAATTTCATATCCTTCTCTAAAAGGCAATTTCATGCCCTTCATTATGTGATCTGACAACAGAAGTGTGCAAAGTTCATTCCATGGACATGAGAACTATGACCCTTTCCTACGCACAACAGAGATAGGAAAGGAATCTCTTATCTTAAAAAGCAAATGTTTGAAATAAGGTTGGGTCCTTATAATTCCTTTTTCCTTCTATGGATTCCTGTTTTCCATTCTTTTCTGACATCTTAAACACTCAGTCTTGCTTTGGAACTAAAACCTCATGAGAAGTTCTGGATTCCTTCAGAAAGAAAAGTATCCAGAAATAGATACTTTAAATAGATAGGTCTTTTTAGATGTATGTATATTTTTTATAAGTTATAGATTTGAGTAGCGATCTGCTGTATAATTAAGCCTTGCAGTTCTTAATCAAGACTTGAGTGATGGAGGTTCACCAAATCAAAGCAGCTCTGACTCTTTTAACATCACCACTAAAATTTTGACTGTCTTTAGCAGTCAGGACTGTTTATATCTAGTTATAAAAACACATCTTCAAAGTGTTTATCAGAGATAGCTTGTCAGTCAATTACGTGCAATGTTTAATTACTTTTAAATCACTATGCCAGCAGGCTGAATTTAAATACTCATGCTGAGAGTGTGGGTTGACATTTGCAATAAAAAAACCCAGGGAAAGTAAATAATTTCTATTTACCTTGGTTAGAAATCTGCGGGGAGAAGTATTCTAGACTGAGCATGAACAAGTTTCAGTGCCACAAAAAATACTAAAGAAATACTCCATGAAGAAATTAAATCAATTGCTTTGGCACATATTAAAGTGACAAGAACCTTGAAGTTTTGTTTAATAATAAAAGCAGTCTGCATATTCCCATTGGTTACATGTATTATCTATAAATGTTTTTACACAGGGAACACGCATCAGTAGAAACATTTTAATTTAAAATGATGCAAAGTGATCCCAGTGCAAATAGAGACATTTAAAAAAATAATTAAGCAATTGAAAACTGTCCAAGTAGTGAATTTAAAGATGATAAAGTGTATAAAAAGTCATTATGCAATGATGGTAGTTGTACAAGATTGAATCTAGTATCCAATACAGTCACTGTTATTATCTTCAGGACTCAATAAAGAGAAAAAGTCTTAAAATTCTCAGTTATTCAGCTAAATTACTTTGATTGTAAAACACACTTTTTGGAGAACATTTTTTCCCTTCATTTGTAAGGCAAACAATTTTTTCCTGATTCATACAAATCACTTTAATGTCACTGAAATGATGTCAATTTCCATTACTGAGGAACAGTACAGAAACATTCAAACCATTTTGAGATTATACAAAGGCTGTATAGCCTTCACCATACTGATCACGACACAACACTATTCTGATTAGCTGGATTTGCCTGTAGAAATTTCTTGCAGTTTTAGTCTTCTGAAGCACTGAAGTGAAATATTCCTGTAAAAAATTATTACTTTTTAAAAAGTTTTTAATGACAAAAAGTATCTTATCAATCCATAAAAGTAATGCTGAAAATAACAAGCATGTTACATTACATAAGTTCTCACTATTCGGAAAAAACTTGAAGATTTTTAGGAAAAGAAAATTTTACCCATAGGTATCATCTTTCCTATACAATTTGGCTATCTTGCAAATAGGCATAGAAGTTAAACCTTTTTTTGTAAATATACACTACTGCATACCCTAAGGACCTCCTCTCTCTTCGGTAATACCATAAAAAAATTAAATATTAGTGCTTCAAATTGTGGGTTTTTTCTAGTGGAAGTAAAAAGTCAGATCAGGAAATTTGATCTTAAAAGAGGTCAAATTCATCTGCTTTCAAGTTTGTTGTTTTAAGTAAACTCTGAAGTGTAATATGGACATTTCAAGACTGAAAAAGCTCAGTTTAGACGAAATAATTTTAGCTTATATTTATTTTAAATGGAGTATTCTATCATTTATTGCACATGCAGTCAAGGGAATAGGTAGTTAAATCAGATAAATAGGAAAAAAGTAAAAAAAAAGTACCTTCAACCTTTTTATCTTTATGGTTATACAGTAATTAATTTATTGAGGTATTTGCCTTTTACATCTTCCTGCTTCCAAGATTTTAAATAATTTATCCTTACAGTTCATAAATCCATTCAATAGTGTATTTGTATTCTTCGGAAAAAGGATCAGGTACTAGTAAGAACAATCAGGTTTGTTGTTTTTTTTTTGAGAATTACAACATCAAAACTTACAAACAGATTCTGCTTTCTAAGAACTCAACAGTAGGATTAAAAATAGTACTACATTTGAGTTGGTAATAATTCAAAAGTATCATATCAAATGAATTTTGTTTATGACAAGAGGTATTCTATTACTGAATCAAATGTTCATCAGTAGGGAAAATAATGCCTACTTTATATCATTCTATTAATAATTTTTACAACAAATTCAGATTCAATAAATTTTCTTCTATGTTTGGTGATTAAAAAAATACAGGCATTTAGGTAAAGAATTTATGATTGTTTGTGTCTCTTATCAAGGAATAGATCGATTTCCAAGCAATAGTCTATCTACAGCTGATGCTAAGAATTTTCCCTATGAAAAATGAAAAGGAAACCTACTGCCTTTTATATTTCATGAAAATAATCTCACAAAAGAAGTTGAACATGACTGTTCTTGTAAAATTTAGAAACATATGTACCACCCAAGCTGATTTGGTTGTACCTTATTCTCAAGCATTTTTGCTCCAGCAAAAATATTTGATGATACAAAAAGTTTCCCAATTTTACAATTTATCTGGATAAGAATCACAGAAACATCATCAAATTTGTTGCATAAATACATGAATTGTAACCAGGGAGCCTCTGTTCTTCATTTTCAATAAATTACTACCTCTACTCTCTGTCAATGATGTCAGCAGGTTGAGGGAGGCAATCCTTTCCTTCTACTCAGTACTGCTGAGGCCACATCTGGGATTCAGTATGCAGTTCTGGGCTCCCGAGACATGGACATTGTGGAGAGAGTCCAGGGACAGGCCACAGAGATGTGATGAAGGGACTGGAGTATTTTTCATGTGAGGAAAGGCTGAAAGAGCTGGAACTGTTCATCAAACCAGAAAACGCATTTTTTTACTGTGGGAGAGGCTTAGTCCTGGTACAGGCTCTCCAAGGAGGTAGTGGAGTCTCTCACCTTGGAGACAGATACATTTAAAAACTAACTGAACTTGTTCCAACACAACTTTCTACAGTTTTGTGCCTGTCAATTGCCTCACAAAATACCTGACAAAGACCAGGGTCTGACAAAGACCGCAGAAAGATCAGGACTGATTACTCTCTTCACATACCTAACTTGCCTTTTTTTTCAAACGCTTACAGAAACTGTTGCCTGGCACCTCCCAGAAGTTGTGGTTCCCCAGCCAGTTAGAACTGACTACAGATTGTACTTGACTTGGTGCAAAGCCCAGCTGGAGATCTGATTTGAGCTGGTGCCTTGGTCTGCACCCAAGGCCCCTGCCTTTAGATAGGACGCTACCCAAGATACCTTCACTGGCAACGAGAGCCCTCATCTTACAAGTAAGTGACTATGCACATTTTGAGTCATTCTTGTAAAGGATTGTTTGTGAAACTTAAGAATTCCTGAGCCTGTTGTGTAGTAATATTCCTGACTAACATCCAAACTTGTGCTTTATTTTGGTCTGTCAGAATCCTAAGTAAATCTTCATTTTAAGTGGCAGGTTTTCTGTTTCGTGGGTGCCTCTGTGGCAAAACAGTGCTGTTCGATCGGGGGAAGTGGGGGGGCGGGGGGGGAGGGGTGGGGCCAGATGATCTCCAGAGGTCCCTCCCAACCTCAGTCATTCTTTGATTCTGTGAGTCTGTGATTCTATCCTCTCTCAGGGAATAGTGGTTTCTGGAAATTATCCAGCCTACAGAAATCATGTTACTGTCTGCAGGATGATTAGAGAGAATGGAATATACCTCATTCACTTATATGGTAGCAGAAAGAGAACGATGGACACACCTGTTTAAAAAAAGCCACCAAATGATACCAAGCATCTGTAAAGCTTCAAGTATGTAATTTCCTTCTTGACATTCAGGATATATCTTTGTGAATCTCACAAGTGCCTGCTGCCCTTGTAAGATTTATGCAAACCTTCTATGGTTTGAAGGCTATTGATAGGAGGAGAGGAAATAATCTCAAGTTGCACCAGGGGAGATTTAGGAAAGATCTCTTCACTGAGGGGCTTGATAAGCTTTGGAACAGGCTATCCACCATCCTTGTAGGCATTTAAAAGACATGCAAATGTTGTGCTTAGGGACATGGCTTAGTGGTGGACTTGGTAGTGTTAGGTTAATGACTTAATTCAATGATCTTAAGGATCATATCTAGTCTAAATGATTTATGATTCTACTGCCATGGATCACATAATTTCATTTTACCTACAGTCTTGGTAGTTGTGCAATATATCTCTTGTTTATTGGAGTCATAGAATTCTTCTGAAATACAACTAAAAATAATAATCTAACTGTGAAGAAAAAGAGTTTTGATACAGAATTGCGTCTTTAGGCAAACCAGAAAAGGGATATTCAACCACTGATTTCAGTGACATAAAGATTTTATCCATGCAGTTTACAATAAAATAAAATAAAATATTGTTTTCTACATTAAATCTGGAGGTCTTGAGTTGAATTTTCTAATGTAAATGTGCATAAATGATTTCAAACATAAAACCAAAAAAAAATGAAAACACACTTTTATTTCAGATTTGATTCTAAATCATGTACATTAAGGATGAAGGTTGCATTTAAAACTGACATTAATTGTCGGGCTCAGATCTCTCTATGCTTTTCATGGTCAGGTGACCATGCTTTTTTTTTTCCATGTCATCTTTTACAAATTTTCAAAGTTTTCAGAGCTTAAGATTCTACAGTAATATTCTGAATTGTCTCATAGAATCCAAATATTCCTTCCCAATGAGGGGATATATGTAGAAATGATTCTACGATTACTTGTGAAATTTAAATTTATTGTAGCCTTCCATGAGACATGTTACCCCAAGGGCAACCAAAAGAAGCAAGGAAGTGTTTATCTGTATTGCAAGTATTTGTATACAGTTTGCCAACACTACATGCGAATATATATGTACATAAATGGAACTAGTCCAAAACTAGGCATAATGACATGAGAAAATTGTTGAAAACTGACCTTTCTTGGTTCAGATATTTGCTAAGGAAATTGCCTTCCTCCTCCTTATATTACTTTTTCTCTATTCTATGCCCACTAATTTCCCTTTGTTGGCATGTAGTTCGGATCTTAAGTAAGTCATGTTCTTATAGATGCAAAGAGACTTATGTGCATGCCATCTCAAGTCCTATGAACATTTGTTCATATAGGAACTTGCAATATACACAACTTCTTTTCCCAGGATATCAATTAAAACATTTTTAACGATAGAATTTTAACAAACTAGATGAAAACCACTTATGTTTTTTTTATATATGTTTATATACTTTGACATAGACATGTAAGTTTTGATACTAATAGCAGGCAGTTGTGGTCAGAAGAAAAGATACTTTTGTAAATGTGAAGAAAGGAGTCTGAATACAGCAGAGATAATAATTTCTTTGGAACTGCAATGAATATTTGAAATATGGTGTCCTTATTTTTTTCCCCTGAATTATTCATTTGAATTTAGTCCAAGTCAGTGGAAAGTTGTTAAACCAGAAGTTTTTGCCGTTTACCTAATGCCTGGTCTCTGAAAATAACTGGTGAACCCTTTCTTGTGGGACAATTCATACTGTACAAAATAATGCTCTCATCTGACACAAATCATGACCCTAACTGGAAGCCTAAGACAATCTGTCTTTTAAGTGGTACTTCCAGGAAAAAATATCTAAAATTCAAAGTTATGGAACCTGTGCTGTTGTTCTTCTTTATGTAGACAATTTCAAGGTCTAAGTAAAATATATGTGGGACTTAGTTGTGTGTAGAAGTCGAGTGCTGACCGCCACTAAAATATGCTTAGAAATCCCTCATACTGTTAACATTTATTTTAAAATTGCTTTAATATAAATGGCTGTGATATCTATTAGATCCAAGAGTACCATAAAACTTCATTAATGCTGATGTATTTTTTTTCCATGATATTCACAATATTACTTGATATTTTAGGCAAGAAGCAAATACTGTTGTTCCCTAAAAGAAATATTATTTTATCTTATATGTAAACCTACAAATCCTAAGAAGAGAACATTTTGAAAAAACGGCCGATATATGTTATTCATCATTTTATTGTGAGAAAAAAAAAGTCATCATTGCAATGTTTGGCTGGGGTGATCGAGTTATTTGACTTACTACAAAATGCAGAGCAAATCTACAAAACCGACAAAACATAAGACACGACTGAAATACCTTTGCAGAGGAGAAAGGAAAAGAGGAGGGGGTTTTGTTTGATTGGTTTTGTTTTCTTTTAAAATAGTGATCAGACAGGAAAATTAGACACTTTGGGATTTTCAGACAGTGGTAACAGATGGCTAAGTTAGTGATGAACTACTGAAGGGGCTGGACAGTTGATTAGGGAGGATGACTGAAAGCATATATCTCAAACTGGCAGAATGCCTAGTAAAAGCAGTGACCCGATAGTTACAGTAAGTTTTTAAAATATTAAGTGGACAGGCATACTCAGAAGGGGGTTGGGGTGTGGGGGTGGGGAGGGAGAGCTCACTAAGCTAATTTTTTTTCCGGAAAGTTTTGAGGTAGAAAAATATTCTTAATTCTTACTCGTATTTCTTTCTGGCATAGCTTCTATCCCTGCTGCTGTCTTTTTAAAGTGAGCTATAGCTGCATGAAAATGAATGAGTTTTATTCATTAGTAATAGCTTTTACAAAAATAACAACCAAATAAAACCTCCTCCTTTGAAAAATAACCTTTTGCTTCCATGGTTATAGTACAAGCTTACTCTACTCATCTGAAAGGAAAGACAGGGTTTTTTTTATTATTGATTTTCGTGGAATATCTGAAAAAATGTTTATCTGTTGAGAATGTCTTCAATTCTAATCTTAAGTTCTAAAGGTAGATGAAAGAGATTAATATTCTACTGTAGACTAAATATGGTCTTAGACTACAGGCTTTTAAATTATGTACTCTTACTGCTTTTTCACTGGTACTGGATACTTCCAGGTGGTATGTGATACTTCCATCATTACTAACATTTGCTACTTTCTACAGCCATTAATTTCCCTTCACAAAAAAAAAAAAAAAAAAATGGATTCATGTGAAGGTGGTAGAAATCAATATTTTAAAAATAAGAATACTTCTTTTATCTAGAAAATTTTTTATTCTAGAAGGAAATGTGGCCAAATGTTTGACTAATGAAAATTCTCAATACCTAGTTTGCATCTTGTCTTTGCTCTTTGGATAACATCAGTACAAATGATTGATCATATATAATCTAAAATCACTAAATAGCAGCAGTAATACTATGCAGTTCAATTTTGCACCTGTCACTAGCCTCCGTGCAGGCAAACCTGTTTCTCTGACAGTGGCTTTGTAACCCCTGCTTTAAGTGTTTGCTATGTTTTTTGATGTTATTTCCCACATTATGTAGATATTTAGACATAGAATTTTGCCTCTTAGAACATGTTTGTGCCACATAAGTTTGTGTCCTCCCCCTATACTGTATCAACTCAGGTGATGGAAAGAACAAAGACATATTCTGCCTAGCATTTATTCTGTGCCAAAATAATGCCAAAAAGGCTAATTAACCTAAACAAAGTACCAATCTAATATAGCTATATTTCTCTGTTATTTGAGCTGGCTAGAAAGTTCACCTCTTATGCATGCAAGGGTGTTCACACACACACTGGTTTTACCTGATTCAAAATCACTGGCTTTACAAAACAAGGAAGTAATTACCTCCTGGGATCAATATGTTTGTTATATCTAGGACACAGGTAAAAGAGACTTTCTGAAAGTTCAATATTATCTCTTTTCACCAAAGTCTGTTGCATACATGAACTAAAATTCTGTATCTCCCAGATCTCTACTCCATTTTTTTCTGTCTAGCAATTGCTTTTTTTAGGATGTTTTATGATCTTCTAGAGTTTGCTGTGATTTTATATTCTGCTGCTACTACCCATGTATGCATATGCTATGTTAACATGTATGACTATTATCATACTAGTAATCGGGGATGACACCAAAACTGTTTTTCTACAGAGATCTCTATTTGCTTCAGTTGGCACAAGCGTTAAAAACTCAGTAGTTCCTACCTGTTCTAATACTCTAAAGTCACACTGCATTTTCCATTTTGTAGTTAAAAATATGTTTCTTTTTGCTGTTTGGTTGGTATAATCAGCGTATTAATTTATGTGGCATGGTTTGGGTAACAGGGGAGTTGCAGGAGGGGCTTTTGTGAGGAGACACTAGAAGCTGCTCCTATATCAGATAGAGCTGGTTCCAGACGGCTCCAAGACAGACCAGATGGCCAAAGCTGAGCCCATCAATGACATTGGTGGTGCCCCCTCTAAGAAAGGATAGAAGATGCTGCACAACAGCAACTGGGAGAGAGAAGGTGAGAGAAACTGCACTGCAGACACCAAAGTCAGAGAAGAAGTAGGGGGAGGAGGTGCTTCAGGTGCTGAAGCAGACATTTCCCTACAGTCCATGGTGAAGACCCTGGTGAAAACCATGGTGAAGCAGATTATCCATCTGCAGCCCATGAATGTCCATGGTGGAGCAGATATCCAGTCCAAAGCCCATGGAAGACGCCACACCAGAGAAGCTGTGTGTGTGTGACAGGAATCTGCTCCTCTCAGGAACTGCAGCCCTGTGGAGAGCAGCACATGCAGGACCAGGTTTTCTGGCAGGACCTGTGACCCTGTGGGAAACTCACCCTGGAGCAGTCCATTCCTGAAGGAATACACACTGTGGAAAGAGCTCATGGCCGGAGAGGTTCATGAAGTGCAACCTGTGGGAAGAACTGTCTCCCACAGAAGCAACCCTGTGCTGGGGCAGGCGAAGAGTGTGAGGAGGAAGGAGCAACAAATGAAACGTGACAGACTGACTGCAACACTCATTACCCTTTCCCCTGTGGTTGGTGGGAAAAGTTAGAAGAGTTGGGATTGAAGTTGAGCCTGGGAAGAAGGGACAGGTGAAGGGAAGGTGTTTTTAGACTTTTTTCTTATTTCTCATTATACTATGGTGTTTAACTGGCGTTAAATTAAGTCAATTTTCCGAAGTTGAGTTTTTTAGTTCATGATGGTAATTGGTAAGTGATCTTCCTGACCTTATCTTGACTCACAAGCTTTTCGTCCTATTTTCTCCCCTTGTCTTCTTGAGGAAGGGGAATAATAGAGCAGTTTGGTGGCCTCCTCACAGCTAGACAAGGTCAACTCCCCACATTCAGTTACAAGAACACTTATTTCAGGATATTTTATAATGGAATGGTCAAATAAGATCATCTTTAAATTAATCTTTCAATACTGTCCCACTTCCATAATACAAGAAAAAGATATTTCCAAATGAAAATTTTCTAGGAAGACGTATTTAGGAAAAACCTCAGGCTTTGGGTGGCAAGTGTCTGCCAGGGTGCCCTGCATGAGAGGTGGCCATGACCTGCCCTGCACTGGGCACAGCTGGTTCCGGTTAGAGCTGACACTGATGCGAAAAGCCTATTGCACCCCAAAACTGCTGCAGGTGGCAGATCCCACAACACCTCTGCTCAGGCATTGACAAGAAAGCAGCAGCCACTGTACAAGGATAAATGGGGGAGATGCACACAAAACACAAAGGAAGCGTGAGGAGAAACAGAAGAAGAAGGTATGTGTTGCAAACATAGAGGAAATGCAGCACATTTGGAGGCATGGTGGGGAATCACCCTTGGGAAGGGATATACATGGAGAGACATATAGCTGGAGACTTGGTTGGAAGCTCTTGGAAGGAGGTGCTCTATATAAAAAAAGGTGCATCTCTGTGTAACTGCCACCATGGGGGACCCAAACTAGTGGAGGACCACTCCTGAGGGACTGCAGCCTACAGACCACCTGTGCCAGGGCAGAGGAAAGTGAGAAAGAATCCAAGAAAAGCAGAGGAAAATGTGTAAGAAGAAAAGAGTGGTGGTGAATGGTGCCTTATCCAGCTGGTGGCCGGTCACCAGTGGTGTTCCCCAGGGATCAGTATTGGGTCCTGTCCAGTTTAATATCTTTATTGATGATCTGGATGAGGGGATTGAGTCCATCATCAGCAAGTTTGCAGATGACACCAAGCTGGGAGGAGGGGTTGATCTGTTAGAGGGTAGGATGGCCCTACAGAGGGACCTGGACAGACTGGAGAGTTGGGCTGATTCTAATAGGATGATGTTTAATAAGTCCAAATGTCGGGTACTTCATTTTGGACACAACAATCCCATGCAGAGCTTTAGACTGGGGACAGAGTGGCTGGAGAGTAGTCAGACAGAAAAGGACCTGGGAGTGCTGGTTGACAGGAAGCTCAACATGAGCCAGCAGTGTGCCCAGGTGGCCAAGAAGGCCAATGGCATTCTGGCCTGCATCAGGAATAGTGTAGCGAGCAGGACCAGAGAAGTTATCGTCCCCCTGTACTCGGCACTGTTCAGGCCTCATCTTGAATATTGTGTGCAGTTCTGGGCCCCCCAGTTTGGGAAAGATGTCAGGATGCTGGAGTGTGTCCAGAGGAGGGCAACGAAGATGGTGAAGGGGCTGGAGCACAAGCCCTACGAGGAGCGACTTAGGGAGTTGGGGCTGTTTAGTCTGAAGAAGAGGAGGCTCAGGGGAGACCTCATTGCTCTCTACAACTACCTAAAAGGAGGTTGTAGTCAGACAGGGGTTGGTCTCTTCTCTCAGGTGACCAGTGACAGAACTAGAGGGCATGGACTCAAGCTTCGTCAGGGAAAGTTTAGGCTTGATATGAGGAAAAAGTTCTTCACTGAAAGAGTGATTGGCCATTGGAATGCTCTGTCCAGGGAGGTGGTGGAGTCGCTGACCCTGGAGGTGTTTAAGGGGAGACTGGATTAGGCACTGAGTGCAATGGTTTAGATGATGGGTTGGTGTTAGTGTTGGTGTTGGTGTTAGTGTTGGGTTATAGGTTGGACTTGATGATATCAGAGGTCCTTTCCAACCTTATGATACTGTGATACTGTGATACTGTAATATCACTCCCGTCACCTCACTGAAGGAGCTGGCTTGGCTGAATGTAATATACAGTGGAAATAAAGGGTCTTTGAAGTAGAAGAGTTGTTTGTCTTAAGGCTGTGAAAGTGGAAGGAAAGGTGCTTCACTAAGTGTTTGTTTAATTATGTATGTTTTCCTCTTTATCAGTACCCAAAACAGTCATCATATAAGTAATATAAAAGCCTTTATAAGTAATAAATTAAGTAAAAACTCTTGTATCAAAGCTGTTTGGCCACAACAAAACAAAATCAATACAAAATCAATATTTTTTAAAAGAACCTGCAGTATATGGAGGGGCTCTCTAAGTAACAGCTCCAATGATGATACACGCTTAGCACCCAGCATCTTATATATCTTTAGTTTTAGGGAAGGCATTATCGTTATAGGTTTAAAGAACACAGCTTTCCTACCCATTCATTAACTCTTCATTTACTCATCTTTTAAATACCTCCAAGGAAGGCAACTCAACCACTTTCCTGGACTTTCTGTTCCAATGCTTGACAGCCCTTTCAGTGAAGAAATTTTTCCTAATACGCATTCCAAACCTCCACTGGTGTAACTTGATACTGTCTCCTCTTGTTACTTGGGAGGTGAAACCAGTATCTACCTCAATACAATACAAACTCCTTTCAGGCAGTGGTAGAAAGCCTTCTTCAGTGTCCTTTTCTCCTGACTAGGTTACTCCAGTTTCCTCATCCGTTCCTTGTAAGACTTGTTTGCCTGATTCTTCACCGGCTTTGTTGCACTTTTTTGCACACGGTCCAGCACCTCAGTGTCTTTCTTGAACTTACGGGTCCAAAACTGAATTCGAAGTGCTGTCTCATCGGTGCTGTGTACAGGGGGATGATTATTTCCCTAGCCTTTTTGGCCGCACTGTTTGTGATACAAGCCCATATGCTGTTGGCCTTCTTGGCCACCTGGCCACACTGCTGGCTCATATTCAGTTGGCTGCCAACCAGCACCACCAGGTCCTTTTCTGCTGTGCAGCCTTCCAGCCACACTTCTCCAAGCCTGTAGCATTGCATGGGGTTGCTGCAGCCCAACCTGACACTTGAGCTCGTTGAACATCATAAAGTTGACCTCGACCCATTGTCCGGCCTGACAAGATCCGTCTGTACAACCTTTCTACCCTCAAGCAGATCAATACTCCCACACAACTTGATATCATTTTCAAACTCGCTGTGATGCCTTCACCAGCTGGAAGTTATCTTCCATACACTCCAGAAACCTCCTAGACAGTTTCCTCTCTACTGTGTTTTCTTTCCAACACACGTCTGTTAAGCAGAAATCCCCTATAAGAACAAGGGCTACATATTGTGAGGCTTCTGCCAGCTGCTTATAGAATATTTTATCTGCTTCTTTATTCTAGTTGGGTAGTCTATAACAGACTCCCACAATGATATCTGTCTTGAAGGTATTACACCTCATTCTTATCCATAAACACCCAACCCTTTCATCATCAAGCTGTAAATAATCCAAGCAGTCCCTAGCATACAGGACTACCCCACTGCCTTTCAAGTCTTGCCTACTCCTTCTGAAGAATTTATAGCCATCCATTGCAACACTCCAGTTGTATGAGTCATCCCACCGTGTTTCTGTGATGGCAACTATATGGTCGTTTTTCAGCTGCACAGTTACTTCCAGCTCCTCCTATTTGTTGCTGTGCACTTCAGTTGGGCTACTGATCCTGCGACCTTTTTTTTGGGAAAGGCCTACTTCCTACATGACTGTTCTCGGGTGCTTCCATGATTTCTAACATATCAGTGACCTTTGTGTTGTGGAAATAGAAGAATCAAGTAGTATATTTGGAGAGACATTTTTTTTAAAGTTCGTTTTATTACTGATATCTTGCAGTACTAGATGATGTAAAATTTTCAGCAATTATAACAAGTACTTAAACTTTTCAAACAAATCATTCAAGTTAATTTGCTTTCTGTGTAATTCTTTATCTGCATGGTTTAAGCATGGTTTCATGACCCTTTCTTTTTCAATAGTGAACATGAAAGCACTCAATATGGTTCAGGAAATTCACTAGAGGTTTGAGGATGATATAATACATTTGGATCAGGTATTTTTCCATTAGGCATATACTTAATGAGGAAATTACACCTTTTGGGTTTGATTAGTGGGAAAATTAATGACTAAGTACTGTTTTTCTGAAAAAAAATATGTCTGAAAGAAAATTAATACTTCAATTCCATTTATTTCCAAATGTTTTTACTCAGTATACAGTAGATCAGTGTTGCAACCCAACAATCTGACAATCTGTCTCTTACAATATATCTTTCAGTGAAAGATATAGGTCAATTACTAACAAAAAGAAATATGATTTCCTATTGCTTGCAATATATTGCTTATTAATAATAGTGCAAAATAGCATGTGTCACAGATACAAGACAGTTTATTTTGATCATTTGACTTCTAAATTATACAGAACATTACTTATTTGTGTTCAGAAATGCAGATACTAGCAGGCAATTAATTACATTATTCTGATCAAAGGCTATTGGCAAGAGAAAAAATGTGGCTGGAAACAAAGTAGAGATTATTTGATTTTCAGATGTTTATTGAATCCTCACAGTGACCAAAATCGTGGGTAGTAGTCTACAAGGTGTTTTTGTTTGTTTTGCTTTATGTAATCAAAAGGAATATCTAATGAAGAAAATAAGCTTTCAGTAGGAATTCAGACCAGGTAAAAATTTAGGGAC
Source organism: Tapera naevia (assembly GCA_033556795.1). Lineage (NCBI taxonomy): Eukaryota > Metazoa > Chordata > Aves > Cuculiformes > Neomorphidae > Tapera > Tapera naevia. The sequence goes on from JAUMJJ010000014.1 coordinate 6,369,832, forward strand.
CAATGAGTAGAAAAAATAAGATCCATGACTATGTAGAAGTGTGTATCTTTTATCTCTATTTTAAAGTTAGAACACTGAATCACGAATGGTAATATTCACTTGTCCAGTTACAAAATTTGTGCTTTAGACTAGGCAGGGAGTAGTAAGAAGCATGCAGTTCCAAAAATAAAATGTCTGCACAAGAATACAGAAGAAAATAAAACACAAAAAAGCGCCAATATCTTAGCATTTGGACCTGTACCATTAATTTTAATTTATTCTTAGAGTATTCTTAGGTATAATATATATGGTTAGCTATTGTGAGAATCCTTTAAGACTTCTACATGTAATGTTATTTCCTCTTGGGCAACTATGAACAATTCTGTTAAAACCTGGATTTACAGCTTGCACTGAATCTTTTAGTGTGGATTTCTTCCTGAATATCATCTAAATCTTGATTTCATTCAATAGTGTCAAAAATTTTATAGAAATTTTATATGTTAAAAAACTTACAAAGCAAAGCATTTTGAAGTCATGCTGTGAAGTGACCAAATAGATTCAAAATTATTTCTTAGAAGTAAAAATAAAACATTAAGTTTACAAGGAATAATTTGAGATGTTCTGTAGATCATTTCTTGTTGCTGCTTCCACCACAATAAAGGAAGATGTGTCAGTCCCCTACTATTAGCATGTAGTTCCACTTCAATGATGTTGTGGAATTTTTCTAGAAACTATTTACAGCAATTCATGAATGTGAATAATAAGAACTATGTTGGGACTTTATTCTTGACACTAAATTAAAATAAAATCAATTGATTACACAAGAACAGGATAAGACTTTTTGAAGTGTATGAAAATATGTTCATGTGTGCCTTATTTGCTTAAAACTTATTTTATTATTGAGTGCAATTACTGTCAGGAATCGATAGTCTCTAATGTATTCTTAACACATATAAACAATACATATTTCAAAGTTGGATACATATTTGTCAAAATATTATATCATGACAGAAAAGGAAATCATATAGAGTACAACACATATCAGTACACATACACATACTGGTATGAATACTGAGTTTTTTACATAAACCAGTCAAATCATATTCATCAGAAGTGAAGAAAAAAGCACATAGAGAAAAAGAATTTTATATTCAGATCTGTGCAGTTGTACCACTTCTCTCCCAGTTCAGTGCTCTGAAATCAACACAGAAAGTCAGTTTAGAGGTACGGTATTGTATCTTTCAGAAAGAACAGACACTGCTCTATTCCTCCATTACAAGGGTGACATTGGCAAAAAAATATATTTCATATTAATAGGACATAGACTTTTAATGCAAGAGTAAATCCCAGTGTTTTGTAAAACTTTGAGATGCCAATTTATATTCTATATATTGTAATAACCTACTGTATTCAAGTCAACAGTTTTATTAGCTGCTTTTATAGTCTAAAATATAATGAAGATGATCAAATATTAAGAAAAAATAATTTTCCATAGAAAACTCATTAAGGATATAACCTTGCTTTGGATTCCCTTTGGTGCTAATGAGTAGCACTGTTGCTCAGTAAGAGAGATTGTTCTTCACTTATATGTAAAGACCGAAGGTGACTACTTCAGTAAGAAGATAGTGAATGTCCTTGGAGGATGAGATGACAGATCATGTTTCTGTAATTTAATAGCTGAAATAATGTTAATACCAATTAAACATCTGTTCACTGCAGAAATCAGGAAATTTATATCAGAATGTTATTCAGTGCTCAATTCTATCTACTCCCTGACAGAGAACTGAGTAATTGCATTTTTGGATTTTAAGGCCAACATCTGCTATGGATGTTGGAAATTTAGCTGGCTTTTTAATGTCATCTATTTTTTTTCTTATATCAAAGAGGACAGGTGGCTAAAATAATATATCTGAAGCAATGCAAATGATACTGCATTACACAGGTGGCTTTGACAGTGCGATGCTTCTGGGACAACATAAGAATGCATTTTCTTCCAGTTCCACAACACAATATTTTCCTATATGAAGTAGGGGATTCAAATATATTTTCCAAAAGGTTGTTACTTTTGATTGAAACACAGAAACAGCTAGACAACCTGCCATTTCCCTTTGCCCTTCAGATTCTTTCCAGAGAACATTTAGAGGGCTGTAGCTTCACCTCAGAAAATCTTCATATACTATATCATCATGGAAGTCTCTTCAAACAATTTATGTGACTTTCTGCATGGGTTTTCTAATCTTGATCAGCCTGTCCATCAATGATTCTACTAGATCTGCATATTTTGCCTCTGTGATCATTCTCACTGTTCAAATGTTCTTATCATTGTAAAGTTAAATGTGTCCAACTGCATTTTCCAACATTTTGTTTAGGTTGCCTTCCTCTTTAAGAAAGTATGTTTCTCCTCATATACTGTAATTGAGATGTCTCAATTTTTTTTAAAATTAATCAAGTTCCTTCAGAATCCATTAGAAAAACAGCAACAAAAATTACTTAAATGGAAGAGAGAAAACCTTCTTAATATTTATTCAGTATGCATACCAGTACGTACATATGCATATAAGGAAGTGCATGCAGAAATCATTTTGTTAGCCTCAGAAATGCATCTGCTTCTGGAACAAACAAAAGAGAAAAAATAATACTTCCTGGGAATAATCATAATTGGAGATGAAGAACATGCTATTTTTTTCTGTAGTTAACACAGCTAAATGTAAAAAGACAACGTATGTCAACCAGCTTTACTGTTCTCAGACATAGGTCTAATCCCCCTAACCTACCTTTGAAGAAAGTGAAATGTAAGTATTAAAGCCTTCAGAAAAAAACCCCAAAAACAAACAAACAAAAAATCTCTTTTAATGTCTACAGCTGGAAAGATGATCCCTGAGTAAACATGGCAATTTCACTACTTTATGTATACTCTGTCATGCTCTGTGCAATCAAGGAAAACATTGTACGAGGCACACGTGCTATTTAAAACATACACAATGTTCTTCTTGTTACTGTGTATTTTGAGTAAAAGTTATACAATTAGCTTTAAGTTCATTGTTATGAGTACTAGAAATAACTTACTTCACTGAAAATAAGAATCCTGTCCCCCTCAAGGAAAGAAAACATCAGTGCCATAAGTAGGAAGAGCACCTTTTTCTCCCATATGAGAACAGTATCATCAGTATTTAATTTCTATCATAGAATTGTAGAATGATTGATGTTGGAAGGGACCTCTGGAGATTGTCTGATCCAACCTCACCTCCTCAAGCAGGGCCACTAGAGCAAGCTGGCCAGGATCAAGTCCAGATAGCTTTTGAATGCTTCCATGGATGGAGAATCCATAACCTCTCTGCACAAGCTGTTCTTGTGCTTAGACTCTTGACTTGTTTTTCTTTATTATATACATGTGATCGTATGATTTTTTAAAAATATATTTTTCTGAAGTATGTTCTTTCATTTGCTTAAATGTGAAAAGTAGAAAGATGAAATTAAAAAAATGTATCATATAAAATGAAGTTCAAGATAATTAATTATCATGAAACTTGGGGTTTAATTTGTTCTGTCCTTCTTTTTCTTAATATCCATACTGAAAGATTGTGTAAGTTATGTAATAATAGCCATGAATGAGTACATTGATGTCTGTATTTTAAGGGAAAGACAGGCTGTGTACAGCCATGTATTTAAGTTCCTTGGTGTCACTTCAGTGCTTTAGAAGTCCTGCAAAACTCATTAATCAGCTGGTTAAGCCAGATTTGTATCTGCTTTGTAATGTGATGCTATATAAGGAAACCAGGCAGGCAGGGTTATATGGACCATATATTTTTTCAAGCTGCCATTCTGGAAAGAACATATTAGGCAAAATTCATTACAGGCAACTAAAAAGACAGCGAAAATTTTTCGCATATGTGAATTAGGAGTCTGCAAATGATTAGAAAAATGTTCATAGCAACCTTTTGAAATGGAAATGGAACTGTCTCGCCCAATCAAATGACAAGAAGTCTATGCAACTTAACTTATATAATAGTACGTTTACCTTAGGCTATAGATTCAATATTTTTATTTTATCCTGTAGCTTTCTCAGTAGCAATACAGAAGACAATTTTTTTTTTTGTTTTGTGTATGAATAATATTATCATATAAGAGTATGTGATTATATCTAATGTTTTCTTGATTTCCATATATGTCACTATATTTGGATTGACTCCCATGCTTAGAATTGTAAGGTTGTTTGCTGAAACAAAGTCTACAGAGAGGAGAGAAAAAATAAGGGCTAAAAGCTAAACCAGTAGGGATTATTTTTAAAATCGTTGCTTCCAAATCTTCTATTGTACTCTACAAGTCTTCACAGATTCCTAAGTCTTAACCTTAGAGACCTTTGTATTTATACTGGGTTGTTTTTTTTTTTTTTTTACACTATATCTTTTTTCTGAGTTCAGAAATAATTTAGTGCAAGTGGATGTGATAGTTTTTTTGGAATGACCATTTCATTATTAGTTTTCTTATATTAGGGTGTCAAACTCATGGCTCCCACCATTCCACTGCTGCTTCAGTGTAACATGCGTCACACGTTGCACATGTGATCAGCACTGGCAGAAGCACAGGGACAAGGGGCTCCGTGCTGCCACCAGGTACAAACAAAATGCAGGGCCAGATAAAACAAGGTGGAGGGCCAGATCCAGCCTGCGGACCATGAGTTTGACACCCCTGTCTTATAGTATCAAGTGTGTTAATCAATACCAGATCTCCTAAACACAGAAAATGTGGGCAAGTGTTATAAATTCTTTGAAAGAGCACCAATAATCTCTCTTAATCTGCATGGTGAGACAGAAATGTAAGCTGAATAGAAAAATAAGTTAGTATCTGGGGTTTACATTTAAACATTTAAATTTATTGAGGCTGAAAACTAAATCCATCTAGGATTCATGATTTGAAAACAAAGTGCTTAGCTTTTGGTCACTCAGACCTCAGATACTGTGTCTTGGTAAACCCCCCAGAGTAGATTCAATACCATCCAGTGTAGACATAGGTCCAACTTTAGCCGCTCAGTAAGCATCTACAAACACTTTTTCCAATACCTGGGTAAAGTTCACTGTTGCCTTTCCCATATAAAAGTGACTTCTCAAGAACTACAGCCTCGATTATGTAATCCCTTAATCACTTTAGCAGTCACACAGGTGATGAGAAATTCATATTCACTGTCTTTCTCTGAATCAGGAGATACCAATCCACATCTCTTCTCTCCCTGGAGTGTGGAATCAGCACAGGTGGATTTTTTATGGAGAAAATTTCCACTTCACATTTCCAACATCCTACAGAGGAAGATGAGAAAGGTGTGTTGTAATATGGGATTGACGATTGACACAGTCATTTGGAGGTCCAGAGGTTTCATCCTTTTCCAAAATATTTTATATATTCTATCCTTTCAATAGGTACAATATTGTTCTGTTAAATATCAGTGATATCAGCACGATTGTGATTGCCTTTTGCCTTAGTAATCATGTTTGAAAGAATAAGCGGTTCTGACAGTTGTACAGGAAAACCAGTGCCATGAATGTGTTTCAGGAACATTGCAATGGTTCGGGTCTTTCTGGAGTAGGAAAATTATACCTCATTCCCAAGTTCAAAGAAGCTTAAATAAAACATGGGCATTGAGATGCTAAAATTTAGGCATTTACATCTCAAAAACAAGGGAATTTTAAATCTAACCAGAGAGATCCAGCGAATTTAAGTGCTTTGTGGAGGCAGCTGCTGAGCAAATGGTAGAGGACAAGCATTACTACAAGCATTTATTTTGGTGTCCTGAAAGCTCTTTTTGTCTTCATTTTATTGAAACTCACTCTGACTGTTCTCCAAATTTACAAAGAAAATCTGTTGAAGAACTGAGAATGAACTTGAAGTGCTGATGTCCTGTTCTAGTGTTTAGTTTGTGGGCACACTGCCTCAAGAGAGAACAGAAAGTCAGAGAATAGAAATGGCAGAAATGAGGGGGAAACTGAGATTTATTAGGACAGGAACACAGGTGTGATGATTTCCCTACTCCTGCTGACTACACCATTTCTGATACAAGCCAGGATGCTCTTGGCCTTCTTGGCCACCTGAGTACGCTGTTAACTCATATTCAACCGGCTATCAATCATCTCCACCCAGGTCTTTCTCTGCTGTGCAACTTTCCAACCATACTTCCCCAAACCTGTAGCATTGCATTGAGTTGTAGTTATTGAAGTTCACGACCTAGCATTTGGCCTTGTTGAATCTTGTACAATTGACCTCTCCCCATCGATCAACTCTGTCCAGGTCCTCAAGCAGATCAACACACCTGCCCAATTTGGTGTCATCTGCAAACTTACTGAGGGAGAACTCAATCCCCTCATCAAGGTCATTGATAAAGATATTAAACAAGATTGGCCCTAACACTGAGCCCTGGGGAGCATCGCTTGTGACAGGCTGCCAAAAGGATTTAACTCCATTCACGGTAACTCTCTGGGCTCAGCCGTCCAGCCATTTTTTTACCCAGCTAAGAGTACACGCATGTAAGTAATATTTCCCAATACCAGGGTCAGGCTGACAAACCTGTAGTTCCCTGAATGCTGATTTTGCAGAAGTAAAGATTTTGAACAGGGTAATTACTAGTTTTAAGAAGTCAAAGGAGAATTTTCCAGGTGGTCTCACTAATTCATAAGGCAGTTATGGCCAATATTGCTGCAAAACCCCAGTTATGGTCAACAGTAAGTGAAGCAAAAGGTAGATTAAGCACAGTTTCAGCTTTGTGAAATCTAATCTTTTGTGCATCTAAATTGGCATTTTGAAACCTATTAGCAGTGGGATGAGTCTAAAATTGCAAAGCAGTAATTCTTTTCCAATTTCTCTTACTTCAGTTGGAGGGGGTAGAAGAAAAAATATTTATAAAGGCAACAAATTACTTTTTCTTCAGCAGAGGTGCTAAGTATGCTCTTCAAACTGGACATGTGTGTCCCATAGGACGTAAAGAAAATGCAATTACTGTACAGAGGCAGAGGCATTATTAGATGTCAATGTTAATTGACTCTACAATGAATTGCTAATGATCTGCTCTGTATGCTGCACTAATAGGTATAGGTGGATGATAATTAAAACTCAGTAACAGTGTATATAGTAAGTAAAATAACCCCCTATATCTCTATATCTGGAAGTAAAGGGAAAATTGTTTTTTTTACCATCAGAAGGGGAGAGTAAGCAGCACGTTAAAATTCAAAGAGATGGGCTTAAATCAAAGGAATAGGCCTAAATACCACTGTAATGAGCTAAAATAAATCTTATATATAGATATGATGTAGAATCTCAAGAATTAACTTTCAATATGCATGTTAAATAATGAGGTGAAAGAGAATAGCTCCAGAATATTTTGCCATCATGTGCTAATGCTGAATCCTTTGCATCACTGCAAGTCATCAACATTCAGGACTCTCTCTGAATGTCCTGCCAAAATCCAAGAAGGTTTCAGGCCTAGAGGAGTATTAAGTATTGTATTATCACCCAAAATTAGTGGAGCATTTTCAATTCTGTTTTGTTCTGTGATGTTACATATCTCGTGTATGTGTGTTACGACACTGAAAATTTTAGAAAGCCATTTTCATCCCAGTTGAATCTCACCTCAATAATTTCTGAAATTCTTGTAATAAAATCTGCATTCTTGAAACTGTGGCTGGTAATATTTATATTTTTGAAAAGTATAGTCACTTAAATATCAACAAGCATCTACTCACATGAGACTTTGTGGCATGGACATTAGGTCAGAGAGGAGGCCTTTCGTCAAGACTTTTGTTCTTGAAAAATCTCAGTACACAGGAAAGCATGTGTATAGCAGACTAAATTTGACTTGTAAAGATTTTCTTCTTCCCTTGACTTCACTTGTTGATATGCAACAAATCTCCGCAAATTACTCTGAACGGGTGCCTTCTGCTCTTCACCTCTTTATAGTTCCTTCATGTTTCTGAAAAAAAGGGAGGAAATTATTAATATGAATATTGCATGGAAATGTGTGGCCTCGACAGGATAATTAAACTGAGAGACTTTTATACCTCTTTCTTTAAAATCCATCAGATCCTTACTTGAAGTGAAGAAAAAAAGAGTGTAGCACTGGTCTTCAGAAAGAAACAGTCTACATGAATGGAGGCCAAACTGACAAGAAAAATAACTACTAGTAAGATAATGAGAGAAGTAAGATTATGAATTCTGAGCCATTTTACTTCTGAGGTAGAACCCAAGACTCTAGAGTTTGATCTTTCCTTTACTGTCACCTAGTGTGACAGATGCCATTGTCAATATATGATCAAAAATAGATCAAAAGACTCCAGGGTAGTCACATCCCAGTTGGTTGTCATACAATGAGAAGAAGCTGTAGATTCTACAAAATTTGCATTAATTACTTAAGCATCCTATAATTATCTTTTCTGTAAAATCAAATGCTGACCAAGCAGGTGATTAGTTGACCTTAGTGTAGTCACAACCATGGAATCACAGGATAGTTCAGGATGTCAGGGACCTCTGGTGACTACTCAGGCAACCATTATGCTCAAACCATAGACCCTTGCAGCAGATTGCTCAGGATGACGTCTCATTGAGTTTTGTACATCTACAGGCTAGAGATGCTAGGCACCCTACAATCTCCCTGAGCAACCTCTTGTGGTTACATTACTAATACGTAGTTGCATCATGCAGTGTTAAATACTCTTTACATTCTTTTCTCCTGTAGGACATATGAGAGAATATTTTCCCTACTGCAGAGCCAGAACAAGGCTGTGATAGACACAAATATGTATTTCAAGCCTCATTTCCTGATAGCTGACTGCACTGTTATCTTTACTTTCTTCTCCTGTTTTATTTTTGTTTATTTTGTTGGACTTCCTTCCCCCAAAGATTTTGGTCCACACAGAATTTAATATATAGGTAAAATACATTTCTTTTATTATCACTTTAATTTCACACTTTTAAAAGTTATTACTTCTTGCGAGATTTCTATTCACCTAAATATCAATGAATTCTATTCTTGGCATCTGTAGAAATTTAGGAGTAAACTTACAAGTGTATTCATCTTGAAATGTATTCCTTTGATGTCATCATAGGAAATTAAAGTATAGATAACCAAATATCTTCATTTATTTTGACGCTGTCATAAGTTTAATCTGCAATAATCACTGTTTGGGAACCCAAACAGATTTTACAATATTTGCTTATTTCACATTTGAAGCCCAAATAAAAACAAATATTAGAACATATGCTGGTTATGCAAGTCATAATTATTGCAGCCTTTAATAAATGGACTACTATACACTGCTCTGAGAATATTGCCAGATGTAAAATAAAAATAATTTTAGACTTCTACTGTGCAGTTGAAAACATATTGATTGGAAAGTAGTGATCATTCCCTTATTTGTTTTAATTTCATACACATCTAGCATTTTTCCTCGAGATATCAGAGAAACTGTATATCTTTTCCAATAAAATATGTCTTTTGATTTTGCTAATTTAGATTTTAAAACTATATTTCTATGATGTTTCTGAAGGAGTAAATAACCCTTTTAGGAATTGTGGAGATCATTCCTTAATTTTTTTTCTAGCTGCCTAAAAGAGATGGATTCTATTTCTACCTAGAAGGTGGGATCAACAACTGTGAACATTATGCCAGAATGGATTGTGAGTGAAAAGAAGAATTTCTTTTGGTGATCTGTTAGGACTATTTTTACGTTTTGACTGTTGAGAAATGTAAACCTGAGTATGAAAAATAATTCATAATTAGAAGTAAAGGAGGCAGTGACTATCTTTTTTTTTCCCCCATGAAGACAACTAAAGGGACCCACATTCCATTGTGTTAGCAACCCAGATTTCCTAGCTGAGTTCTTAGGAGCAGATACTTCAGCAATAAATGACTACACTGAGCACCGTTAACAACTATTTTATTTTCTTTTGAGAGGAAAACGAAACAAAAAACACCCACAAAAATTACTGGACCATAGATAGTTGTTTCTTCTTTTTTTCTTTCTTTTTTCCATCCTTTACTCTTTGCTACTGAGTAAGAACTGTGTTGTTAAAGCCATTCTCCCCTTGGAAAGTTCTATATTATTTATTTCTCAGAATAATAACAAGTCCTATAAGTGTATATTATGTACAGATAATAATATAATCGTATAAGAATATAATTAAATGCTTTAATTAATGCTTAGTACATCTTTCTAAAAGATAAAGTGACCAGTCAGAGTTAATTATCTAGGCTTTTCTGTCGTACACCCTCAAAGTGGTATTATCTCTTGCTAATGTCTATAAAATGCCCGCACAATCTCAGATTAAATATCAATAGCTTCATGATATTTTACCATGCATTCATCTAGAGTAAGTTCATCTAGAGTAAGCCAGTGACTGATTCATTTCATCCTCAGCATCTAAACAGAGGATACACCATTTCATACAGTGGGAGCTGAAGATATTTCTATTATATCTCATTTGTGCAGTAAATCCAACCTCTAGTATTCAGTAGAATGATCCCTGCTTTATTATAGACATATGAAGTTAGGTTAGGTGAATCCTACTGTTGAGGTTAATTTATCCAACTAGGCATATAGTTGGATAAATAAATGCATCAAGAATGAATGTAGAATATTAATTTCTTCTTCGCATTTTGAGATTAGTTCATGTTCTTCTAGATTAGAAGGAATGCAAATTGTTAGCAAATGTTACTACTATCTTCAGTGATAATAGCATTTTAATATCTCCATTAAAATATTTTCAAGAAAAAATTGTCTTAATATAATCACTATGTTATAGCTAGACCTAATCATAACATATTTAATTAATGTGAAGTTGTGGGCTGGAAAGTTACTTTGTCTTGATTTTCTTGTAGAACCTTAATTTGTTTTCTGCTGTATTAGTTGCCTGCCTTTTGCTGGTTTATGCAAGTAAAGAGCACAGTCAAATCAAGGATTGGGGGACAAAAAAAATACAAAATGTTTTGTTTAATTCAGATGTTTTAACATTCTTTTCCACTGCTTTATGAGGAACGCAAACATCCTTCTTTCATGCCTGGTTTCATTCAAAATTAGCTTTTATCATTTCATTAACTCAGTGCCATAACTAGCTTTTTTTTTATAAGGATAAGATATTAGTGTGTAGCAGGTTTTCATTGTCATTCTCCATGTGGAAAACACATAAACAGTTTGTAAAGTAGGATTTTGACATTTTTTCTTTCTTCAAACTAGTATCTAAGTTTACCTTAATCTAACAAAATATGAATTTGTCTTTTAAATAATTTGAAATCTAGTAGGCTAGACTCTGAACTGTTATTTAAAATATCCAGGTGTATAAACTTAATGATTAGTCAGTATGTAAAAAATTGATGTAAAATGAAATTTCCTACAGCTGAAAATAAAATTCTTCATCAGTTATTTTTTTTTCTCGTATCAGTTTCTTCGATAAACCCTGACCTCATTCATAAGTGAAAAATATCCTGGAATGTTTTCCAGAATACAAGGATAATATGAGTTTTTTCCTCAGGAAGTGTACACAGGTTTACTCTCTGAAGTGCATGTTTGAAAATAAATCACTGAAAACATAATATATGCCAAGATACAGGGTTTACAAAGTATGACGGTCATGTCAAACTTTCACACAATAATTATGATTATTTGTATTTTGGATTCTGCGCAGTACCCACAAATACCCACATCCTTGTAATAAAAACCAAATTAAAAAGTGTTTTGTCAAAATGATGGATGAGGGGAAATAATTAAACATTAATCAAATGGTAGCTAAACAGTAAAAGGGTGTCAGTGATGATTAGGAAAGACTGAACTGAGTTAACCACTGGAGTGCTTTATGCTTTACTGATAACGCCTACAACATTATAAAAGAAATTTGGAAGTATATGAAAGCCATGTTTCCACTTTAGTGTCCTACCTCCCCTGCTTTGTACTACCTCATCAAAATAAATCTATTAACCTATTTATTTTTTTATTTTTGCTTTTATATGCCAAATAATTGTTATGTATGGATCAGGTTGTCTCTGAAAACCAAAAATACATAGAAATTATAACATAATTAGTATTTCCTACATTAATTTCACTCAACTTTATTCATCTAAATGTGAAGTAGGTGAATTGCCTTAATAGTTAGTACACTCCAAAAGGCTGGTACAGTTCATTTTTGGAGCTGAGAAGGGGATGATTATTTCATCCTTTCTGCTTTGTTGGGATTTTTTTAACCACAGAGGACTATTTAGATATCATCTAACATAATTTGATATATAGATGTACCTTTTACTTACTTATATCTAAACAGCCACCTAAAAATTGAGCACTTGCCTGAAGTTGGTTTTCCTCAGGAAGCTGATCTCGTGCAATGTGGTGGAAGAACTGGTCAGATGTGTCTGGAAAATGGGTACTGAATATGTCTATAAGTGTATCACCCATCAGTGCAGTCTACCTAACTGATGGCTGATATCCTGATTTAAATGAGGAAGGTGGCCTCTGCTGTGCAGCTATGAAGCCCTATAATCAGCATTATGTAAAACAGAAAGTTAGGAATGAGGATAAAGGGGAATATGATCTGACTATATCTAAGAAAAGAAGATTTACAGGAGTTTTTTTGAGTATAGATTCACTGTATGAGTTTGTACTTGTCATTATTTTTATAGATAAAAGGATGTAATAACTGAGTATGATGACAGAAAACGAGATGGTTAACATAGTTAATGAGATGGTTAAGACTTATGGCTGTGAAGCTGGCTAGGAAAGAGGTTTATGCAAATAAGTAAACTTGGTGAGATTAATTTGTAATTATGTGTCTGAATTGATTTTTCTGCTTAGGTGTCAAATCTGAGTGACACTGCTACAGGGAGTGAGATATGAAGGGACTGTAAGCTGTAAAAACATGAGACTGTACAGTTTTATTGTGGATTCGTAGCTATATGTCAGAAAGTAACACCAAACTTTTCATTTATTTATTTATTTATTTATTTAAATGTTTTAGTGAGAACCCCACTTGATTTTAAGGTCAGGCTGCCTCTGATCACAAAAGTCAGATGTAGTTCAGCTATAAGCCACATTTGATGTTAAAATGGAGGTGTTTTTTGCCTTAGAGATTTGTGAGGACATGAAGACAGTAGAAACGTTTTTACACTGAAGTAATACTCTTGATGTGAATATCTATTTGATTAGAGAGCTGAATTAGTCCTTAAAATAATTTTAGCATGTCATAAAGAGTTGTCTATGAATGCAGGTGAAAAATGATGGTGCAGAAATTTCTTCTTCTACTCCTAAAAAGGAAAGAAATATTTATTTATAAGAAAAATCCTTCTTTTGAAGCATCAGTTATGGTTCATCTCATCCCTGACTTCAGGATTTGCTATACGCAGATGAAGTCACAACTGATAAACATGTGTCTTTAAAAATTTTAAATTACAGATTTTTGTCTTAATTTGAAAGAGCTCAGTGCAGTAGGGGTACAAAAAGGAATAAATAATGAAGAATGACATGTCCATTATCACACCAATTATTTTGAAATTCCAGACTATCAGAGTTTTAGACAATCTGCTTTTTACTCAATCCATTGAATGATCTGACAAAATATTGTACATTCGCAGAAGATTAAATGAAAGGTATTTGGTAGGAACACAAGCTAACCTCTGACTAATTGTTTTTTCTGACCTCCAAGTCATGTTATACCAGGACTAAAAGCAACCGTATATGAAATAGAATGTATTTTTCTACTTAGCTAACACCAGATTCGTATTCTTTCTTCTAAATACACCAATTTGTACTAAAATTTACTAAAATAATTATGTGCAACACGAAACTTAAGATTTCTCATGTATAAGACATACATAAGGAAATAAATATGACTTTGAAAACATAAAAAACTTACATAACTATAAATAATTTTTGTATGAACAGGAGAAACATTTTGAACATAGAATCAATATGTGGAAAAGGTGTTTCGCTTGAAGAGGCTTTGAAGGCCTTTCAGAAAGATCATGGCAGATATGATGACCTTGTATTATTGTTGTCACCATCTATTGTTATATTCCTCAAATAAATAAGGAGAAGTGGAGAGACTAGCAGATTCATTTTGGAACTGCTTTGACCCCCCAAATATTTTGTGTTGGCAGTATGTTTTTAGCATCAATGCCTTTAGAACTGGAAAATCTTGTCTGCTTATAGGAATCTCTGATTTATTTTATTTAACTTTTTTTGGGGGGAGGGGGGAGGTCAACAGCTGGATAGGGTACATAACACAAATACTGTTGTAATCACAATGCAATAGAAAAGGTAAACAGTGCTAATATGAATTTGTTCCCCAAGTGAAAATCTAGGCCTAATGAAAGCTTTGATTTTTCCAGCCTTATAAATGTTGAAAGCTGTCCTCCTGGACTGCTTCCTAGCCACTAAAATGACAAGTCTGAAATGCTCAACAGACACACAGTCATTCTAAGACAAATCTGATGGGGAATCTTCTGCTCGTGCAAACAACTCAGTTCAGTTCTTCCTAATGCCCAAAGTAAAAGAACACGAAACATATCGTCGAACTGCACACAGCTCTACAGAGACCAATTACATAGTATACTTTACAGAAAGATTTTTCACTATTATTCATGCAAACGAAATGCATAAAGGCATAACCAGGACAGCATTACCCTATGTAATTTATGTACGATCAAAAAAAACACTGAGCAAATTTCTTGTATTTTTATCCTGCATCTAGAAAGTTTTCAGTCTTGCTAATCCCTGGACTACCTCTGTTATTAAACTAATAAACATTCTCTAAATTAGGTATTTTAAATCTAAAATCTAATATGAGCTAAAAAGACATCAACACAAGTTGTGCAGATAATTTCTTTGAGGCAGCTATAAATTAGTTATACGTCAAAACATCACCTTCGTCCTGTCCAGAATAATAAGTGGGTAGTACTTTCCTTCAGCATTCAACACTGAATATGATGTTCTTTAGTCCTGAAGACCAGGATATTATTACTTATATACTGAAGTCCTCTACACAGCTGATCATAGTCCATTCATCCACCAGTCTGCACTGATACTGGGGATTGCCCTGAGCAAGATGCAGAACTTTGCACTTGGCATTGTTGAAATTCATGAAGTTTACGTGGGCCTACTCCTCAAGCCTGACAAGGTCTTTCTGGTTCCTTAGAAGAGCATACCAGGTAAAGTAAATCATGACTACCACGCCCTTTGACATAGATATGATATGGTTGTGAAAAAAAGATGTGATTTTTTCAGTAAAAGTAAAGCACATTATCCCCACTGTATATCCACACAAATCTATTACCGCATGTAAATGTAACTGTATTTACATAAAAGAGGTGTATCAAAATGGTACTAAGGTTTCTTTCTTAATAGCTGAGTAAATGACCATATATTTCATATGCTTTTCTTCTCATTCTAGGAGTCTGATTTCTTCTCTTTTAAATCAAAATGGTTTACATTTCAAATAATTTAGATTAGTCAACACTAGTTATTTTTAGAGAGAAATAAATCATAATTTTTTTATCTCCCCATTTAAAATATATTTGTAAATGTAGCTGAACTTTAAAATATTAAGGCTTGAAATGCATATTGTCCCACACAAATAAGAAAGTAAGTACAAGGCAGATCATTATTCTTACTACTTCCTCATTTAAGATTTGTCCAATTGTAAGTTCTACATTTTACATTCATTTGTCATCTTTCTGATATTCCAGATATAGGAATGTGCAACATCTAGTAATTAAAAAATGATACAGGAATCAACAATTCATGAAGGAGATGCCTGTGATTTTAAAATTTTTCCACCACTGTTCTATACTTGTCCTTTTGTTTTTCTAAATGTTCAGTTTAAGATTAACTTCATTGCTACATCCCAGGAGAATTGCAGGTTCTTCCCGGACCATTTTACTTACCTATCTGAGTTAAAAAATCTCAATGAAAAAAGGTTCCTGCAATGGACTTAACATGAAACTGCACAAATTCCAGCACCAGTTTGATTCATATATAATTCTTACCTATAGTGACTCACAGTTCTCCTGCGTTTATATTTTTCTGTTTCTATTTACTTGCATGAGAGCTTCATATGTTTAAAAATATTCTTTCTCTGATATCCAAATTGTTTATTTTCTTCCTGTATTGAGAGTGTTTCCAAATCATCCACATTTATTACATGATCAGACACTTACTTACCATACCATGGCTTTGACAGAAGATAAAATAGACTGACTTTTTTTCCAAAGTGGAGCTGTTTGTAACCATGCAACGTCATTCTTTAGGTTATGAAACAGGATAAATTCAGTCAGCTTTTTACTTGATGGTTATCTTGATAACTGTCCTCTTTAATATGCTTGTTTGCTACAGGGAATCAAAGTATTACTGGATTTTTTTTGCGTAAATAAGACAGAAATTGTAGAGTGATACAATCTGCTTTAAGTGGGCTTGATGTCAAATAATTCATTATATCAGCTTGTCTTGAAATCGATGAAATTGACAAACAGTCTGAAATGGCTGACAAGCTCTATTTTTTTTTTCTAGTATTAAGTTCATCATCTTCCAATAAAAAAATTAACAGAATACTTATTTGGCTAAGCAGGCTGACCAAATTAAAATTTCTCTTTTATTATATATAAAATAAAAGCACAATGCACAACAGCAGTTCAGAGATGTATTTGTGATTATTCACTCTGACACAAACATTCACACACACACACCCCCTACAGAAAAGCACACACACATCTACATGCATTTATATGTAAAAAGTACAATTTGGATTAAAGTAATTTTCACTTTTCAAATCACAATAATTCCCTCGCTTCATAAAAGCTAAGCTTGTTTTGGTCTGGTTTCCTGATGTGTTGCAAATACTGCTGAACGTGTTCTACAGATTGTGATTTTGGTACCATTATGTAAAATGACAGAGCTTCTTTAAAGCTATCTACCACCTATGCTACACTATCCTCTTTGTCACAGTTGCAGACTGCTCAAAGTAGGGTTATATAATTTTATGTCTAGTATAACCCTAAGGACCCTATCAGCAGTTTCTCCTTCCAATAATACATATTATTATTTTCTTCCAAGACTTATATTAGCAAATTTCAATGTGAGTCCAGCTGACATTCTCAAAGCTATGTTAAGTAATTAGCAGTTTGCTAAACTGTTCCCCTGTTTCTTAACAGTGAAACAAATCTGGACAATTTTTAGATTATCCAACTTTTCTTTTGCAAAAATTCTTCAATCTTTTCGTAATATTTCCCTTCAGCTGAACACAGTTTCTGAGTCCATATCTTGTCTGCCACTGAGTCGAATCTGTGACCTTTCCCCATGCCTGTTTTGCATCATCAGTGGTGAAGTATAGTCATTAGAGGGGTTGATTTCATGTATTTGTATATATTTTATTATTTTCCTTATTAATACTATATTTCTTAATTTTAGTGGTATTGTTTCCTTAAAGCTGTTTTAATTTTAGTTTCCAACCCGCAAGTCTCTCTCTCTGTCATTTCCCTCTCCCTGGAAGGGGGGGCCATGATAGGGACACAATAATCCAGGAGGGGCTAAACTGTGACAAACTATATTTAAATACCTTTATAAGAATTTAGACAGTTTTTTTCTGCTTACTTATGAATTTAAAATCCTGTCAGTGATGGAAACAGACATCATTAATCTTGGCTCATCTGCAGGTTTTCATCACAGCTTAATACGTATGACTTCAACCAGCTCTCTATTAACACTCTCTGTGAGGTGATGTTCAGTTAAAGTATATTAATAACAATATATAATCAAGGATTACATTTTTTTATTTAGCTTTCAAAAAAAAAAAAAGAAATTCCAGGGAAAAAAGACATACACAGCTACAATGAAATCATTATTCTGGAGATAATTCACAGTTGATGTTAAAGCTATGGTGTAATTTCATTCTAACTTAACAGTCTAAGTGTGTGATCTGGATGTGTGTTTCTACATACACTGGTTTTGGGGGGGGGTGTTAAGTTATATTTACATTACAATAAGAAAAGTAATTGATAATTGTATTCTTCATTATAATTTGCTTTTTTTGCCAGGTAAACACATGATTCAATAAGTTTTCTTGATTTATACAATTTTTTTCCTACGTATATTTAACAGAAAAGTTTTAAGCACTATGAAGTTCAGGATCAAATAAGTTCTGTGCTGTGTACACTAAAAACAGTTTAATTCCTAAGAGAGGTAAGAGGGAGAAAGGCAGAAAAAAGGATGTAGATTTTTCTTTTCATTCTAAATGAAATTAAGCAGGTTCACCTTAGGAAAATGCACCAATTTCTGCATTAAATATATTTGATATGTATATAAATACAATACTTATTCTGTATTTGGGTAATTATTTCCAAAATGAATGTGTCGTCTATTGGAAAGAAGTTTTATCTTTGTTTATTCATTCAGTATGTAACATTTTAGAAAGAGTTGGACTTATTTGTTTATTTCAAAATTATATTACCGTCAAAAGAATTTAATTTGCTTATTATGATTTCCATCTGTATGTGTAAACATCAGGACTGAGAACTCATGCGTAGTTCAGTTTTATTTCTCTGTATAGACTCAAATTAAAGCCTACTCCTTTGTGGGAATTAATTCTGCCTAAAGATCAATTAATAGTTTCCCTTCTTTCACCCACATCTATGCTATAGGTGACATCTGATATGTCATTTGAATACACAGCTGAGAAAACACAAAATAAAGTGATTAAAAGTAAATTAAGTAAACAGACCACTCTGGACTCCTGGGTAATTAGGAAACATTGTTTTTGATAGTTATATATTATGCTTGTGCGTGTTCTGAATTTAAATGTGAATTATAATTGGTTCACTATTTAAATTTTATATTACTTATATATTTTAAAATATGAGAATATACATTGTTGAGCACAAACTGTTTGCTTACACTTTCAAAGAAAGGAGGAAAGACAAGAAAAAAATAGCTATATATACCCACCTGATCTTTGTTCTAGTTGCAACTCTTTTCAAACTGTTTACATTGCTGCTGTCTTTATAGGAGTACTACAGGACTCCTCTATTTCCACAGTTTAAGAGAAAGTAATCAATCAAAGAAGATATTATTGGTAGTTAGTTCTGTAAAGAGTCTTTTGGAAGTTCTTTAAGCTTCATATTACTCCGAAATCTCTTGTTCTGCTCTTCCAGTGTTATCTTTGGAATTAAAGTAACTTTTAACCAGCTAGTAAGGCTACATTCAGTAGCTGTTTTATTAAAACATTAAATCCTCTATTTTAGTTTGCAATAAACTGAGAAAAAACAAAGAAAAACCTGAAAATAATTACTAAATCTTACTCTAGAAAAGCCTCTTTTGCCTAAAGAAGTATTCCTTTTTCAGAAACATTTTAAATTGGATGGTACAAGAAAACTGACCTTAATGTGAATTATCTACAGTGCCTAAGCCATCACGTTCTTCCCAGAATAGTCTGTACTTCGGTACTTCTTCCTTAGCACTCATTGTCTTTCAGCAAATCATAGGACCTTTGATGTGTGAAATCTCTGATAGGTTTCAAGTCAGAACTGTAAAAACATTGATACAAATCTTGTGAAGTATTCATAAACGATTAATTTTATATAGGCTGATGCCCTGTTCTGTAAGAAACAGGTTACTTGAAACAGAATTAAAATTGCTGAACGGAAGTTCAACTGCATGCTTTAAATGTCAGCTTTTATTTAGACTTCCTTTAATGGAAATAAATTGCAGTTTTTGTAGAGCAGTTGATTTCATGGTAAAATATGAGTCTAACATCTTTGGGATAAATAATTTGTTTTTTTCTCTCTATTCATGACAAAGGTATATAGGATGAGTATTGGATTCTTCGGAAGGCTAAACTTAGGTGATAAGAATCCTACCATTTATATATAACATGATAGATGAATTTATACCAGTTGTAAGTGAATATAGTTATACAGTTTATCTAACTGATAAATCTATTTATTAAATAAATAGTGATCTATTTATTAAATAAATATTTTATATTATTAAATAAATATTTATATTTTATTAAATAAATAAATTATAATTAATAGTGATCTATTTATTAAATAAATCATAGAGTGGTCAAAACGTTTTCACATGCGAAGAAATTCTTTAACGTTCCTCTATTGTGCCTAAATATGAATAGTCTTAGATCTGTGTGATGAGAATAGTTTTAAAGCTCATGGATACTTTGTATTTTTTTTTATATTCTGAATACTTATAATAAATATTAACACATGATCACTACTAATGTAACACAGATCACTTCTCAACTGAGTACAATGAAATATTGTATATAAGTTGTGAATAAATTAAACAATAACTACAATTTTGGCAACTAATAAATTCAAGTCATAACATAAAAGGCTAAGCACTAAGACAGACTGGAAGAGTGAATTTATCAGTGAATTATTCACTTCAAATTTTCTGTTCATTGCTCCCCACAAATCATTTGTTGACAACAGTATTTTGGAAGCAATTTGAGTTCTAAAGCTTTTTTTTTTTAATTGCATAAGCTTTTTTTTTAAAATTGTGCATCCTCTCCTGTCCCTTCTCTTCCCAGGCAGCTCTTAGATATCTGCAGGGACCTGTCATTAATAGATTAACAGATTAAAGCCTTTGAGAGAGTCACCCACAACACCCTTCTCTCTAAGTTGGACGGATGTAGATTTGATGGATGGACTGTATGGTGGATGAGGAATTGGTTGTACGGTTGCATTCAGAGAGTAGTGGTCAATGGCTTAATGTCCAGATGGAGATCTGTGACAAGTGGTGTCTCTCAGAGGTCCATACTGGGATAAATATTGTGTACTATTTTCATTAATGATATTGACAGCGGAATAGAGCGCACGCTCAGAAAGTTTACAGATGGCACCAAGCTGAGTGAGGCAGATGTCCCACAAGAAGAATGGAATATCATACAGAGGGACCTGGACAGGCTGGAGAAATGGGCCTGGATGCCTCCTCCCTGGAAGTGTTCAAGGTCAGGTTAAATGGGGTCTTCAGCAGTCTGGTTTAGTGGGAGGCATCCCATTCTATGATTCTAAAATTTTACGATACTGTGATTCCTCTTTTCCTGTACACTGCCAGTGTCTTAACACACTTGCCACCCTTGTGTGATATGATGCTTCTCCTCTCATCTGCCATATAGTGTACGTAGTAAAGTCTAGAGGTGCAACAAAGCATCTACTGAGATACTGAGTGCAGTACCATACCTGTAGCAAAAAACAAGCAAGACGATGTGAGTCAGGAAGAAACTGATATGTCTAGGAAGACCTGAAAAAGGAAAATTGGAAAATCAATGGCAAATATGTGATGGGAAGAAAACAGCAGTGCTGCATTCTACGAACATACAGGAGAAAAAAATGGAGGAAAAATAAAAAATGTATCAGTATTAGGGGAGATACTTATGAAAACGTTAATAAATTTTATCTACATTACAAATACAGTATTGTTGCCAATCCTAGATTTACATTTTTTCAAAGATGAATAGCTTGAAAGAACACAAGACAAACATGTAGAAAAAACATGACACAGCGGAAAAGTGTAAGAAAAATTTTAAGTATGAAGTGGAAATAAAAAGTGATAAGTTAGTAATTATGTAAAAGGCCTGGAGAAACCATAATGATTAACTAAGAAATGGAAGAATAACAGAGTTGTAAGGCAAAACATCTTGTGGCCCCAATCCATTTTCTTCAGCTCCTTTGTAGACAGTGTCCTAAAGTGAATGCTAGGGGAATTCAAGCCTAGATCAGGAAAGTAGCATCAAAGTTGGGTTTGAACTCAAGAAGCTTATTGAAATATTTGTCTAAAGTATAGCAAAATAAAATAACATTAATAGAAAAAAAAAAGGAAAATAGAGAAGCAAAACACCAGAATCAGATATGATCTCTTCACTAAATATCTCAGGTAATTTTATTGTATTTTTTAGATGATATATATCTTCAGCAAATATATAAATTGTGCCTGACATTTTTCTTGGATGCTGTCATACACATTGACTGTTTAAGATGTCAAGAGATGAGCTCAAAGATCTTTGGTAAGACTGGCAAGGTCTTTCCACTCTCTCTCAAACTACATAAATTACCCTTAAGGATGAAGGCAAATATTCGTTAGCAATGGAACTCTTAAGAATGCTGACTCATAGAAACTGAACTCATTTTACTTTTGTTGGGTAGCAAACTTGTATCCCCCTTGCTCTTATCTTGAATCTGTGTGGTCAGAGTGTGGCTCTTCCACATTTTCTTAGTATATCTGTTCAATTTCCATGTCTCACAGTCATTCAATAGTCAGGGTTTTTTTCCTCAGAATGAAGTAATGGTTACTTATAGTTAAAAAACATAATTTTAATGTACTTAACTCAAAATGCAACCTTGAACAGGAATAAATAACAGAAAAGTAATTTTATGGGTAAAGAGAAACTGGATTTCAGAAGTCTAGAGAAACGTGGCTGGATCTGCAAAGAGTTTTCTTTTTAATTATATGACAACACAGAGTATCTCTTTTCCATGTTTGGGCTAGTTCAACCTGCAATTGAAGTATTTCTTTTCTAACATTCAATTCCTCAGTTCCTTCAGTTTTCTTTACATTCTTTTTACCTAAGGATTGAACAGGGTCCTAGTGGTTTAAATGACAAAGGAAAATGTGAGATTTCTTCTCTAAAGATAATAAAATTCAGAGAAAGGCATAAATAGAAAAAGTCTCAATGAAATATATAACATGGCTTGGATTTAAACACCTTACACACTGTACCCATTTGCTCGGTGCCTTAGTGTCTGCATATATTTTTCCATGTATTCAACAGAGATATTCCTAATAGAAGTGTTACACTTGACTATTTCCAATTGAAATTAATGCCCTCACGTATATTCTTGAGTCTTATTCAATTTCACAAAAAATGGTGTCACATTTCTGTAAAAAGTAATGCAAATTTCAGAAGTTATGTTGTACTGAGTTCAGTTTACTGTAAAATAAACAACACTAAGGTTTACTTGTTCTACTTTTTGTTTCTAATTTTCAGTTTCCATATTGCAATGCTTTGTAAAGTTATTCACTTTAAACAACAGGACAGAACTCTGACATGAAAAAAGGCATAGGCACAAGTAGAGAGAGGAAAAAAAAAAACCCACAAAGAAATTAAGTTAAATTAGAGCCCAGAAACTGATATATATATTATCACCTTGTTAATCAGAGAAAGTTTAGAAAACAGAGCCCAGTTCCTACGTTTTCCAGTGCATAAATACTTGGTCTGACGGTCCAACTCCTGGGAACACACTGACCAACTCTAGAATAAATATTAACAGAAGAACATACTTTGGAGTCCAGTAGTGATGCACAATAAAGGTTTGTGGAAGACATGGAAACCAAATTCCCTGTAATAAGGACATTGTGGAATCCAGCTCCAGCTGTCTTCCTTTGTGCATAAGTCTTCTGAAATTTAAAACAAAAACAGGGATTATGCTTACTACTTGCTATAAAAGGTATGCTCATGATGCAAAGGAAACTACAATCAGTAGCTAAATTTGGAACAATAAAAAACCTCAAATAAACAAAAACTAAACAAACAAAAAACTAACCCCAAAACAAAACAAAAACCCCTAAAACCAAGTTTGATGAAGTTAGGGAACTTGGCATTTGCTTAGTTCCCTGTATGTCATGGGAGGTGCTGCTTAATGAACTTGGAACAGATTGTCTGCTTTTAGTGCTCATTTCAGGAGAAACAGATTTCTCTTCACTTCCTTCTCTGTTAGAGCAATGTTTTTAAAATTTATTTAAGTCATAACACCAAAAAATTTACATGAACATATATTCAGTGTGAAAACAAAAGATCTCTTGAATCCATCTTACCTAGGAGTTTGTAGACTTTGAAGTCAATGCAGACTCAGTTAATTTTACTCTCTGTACACCAAAGAATTAAAATCAGATGTTTGATTTAATTAATTTTATAGAGGGACATGTCTTCTGTTTGTACCGTCCATCTGTCTGTACATTTTATCTCTGCTGCTTTCAAGGCAAATTCTTGTAACCACCTCATGGCTAAGATTAGAGCCCGATGTGACAACATCCTTCTAGAAAGCAAGACAAGTTTTACAGTGTTCTCCCCTGAAGAAAAAAAGAATCAATTCTACATAGAACTGAACTGAAATCCTGCATAAATGGAAATAGCAGACTTTGTAGTGATAACTGAATCCCATGACTAATGCTACTCAGTAGCAGTGAAAGTGAATGTGTAAAGAAAGTAATGACAATTGCCCTCTACACTGGAATGAATATATGTGTTTTCCATCCAAACCTTTAACAACAACAACAAAACAAAATGCAAAAAAAAAAAAACTTGAACTGCCAAAAAATACTTAACAAAAGGTGGGAGATTCAAGATCAAAATCTTACTGCAAGCTAGTAAGTCAGTGATTTAGATCTTTCTGTTTTCATCCTGTGGAAAAAATAGGCCTACAGTAAGCCTTCTACTCTACAAGCCATAAACATATTTCATCCTTTTACAAAGCCAAACAAAACCAAATATGATCCTCTAGTCTAATATTTTGGTGACTGCTTTGGAAAAAAAAATTTGTTTACAAGCACTGAATCCAGATATTTTGGCTGCCCCTTGATCAAATGTTTTTTAAAGTACCCAGACTAATAGACCTACTAGAGGTTGGAACAGAATCTCACTTTTCTACCTCATCAAATCATACTGTAATCATGAAATTACAAATAAGATTATTTCCTCGAATGCTGTTGTGAACCTAGCCCACATATTTCCATTGTGTCATGGCATCAAGCACTATGTTGCAAACCACAGACAAACTGTTCATTTTATTTTGTCTTAAACACTGTTTTCAAGCCATGTTTGTAAGACAAAGTTGTTGAAACAAACTCAAAAGTATCAAAACAAGGTAACTGATTTTCATACCTTTTGAAGTATTCTTTGTGCAAGCATGGCAAAGAGAGGTCACACCTCAGTCACTGTAATTTCGGAAGGGGCTTGAGTTGCCTGATGCTCTGGAGGCAAATTGTACCTGTCCACATGGAAGCAGCATGTGCCCGCTTAACAGAAGAATTCTCCTGAGAGACACAAATTGGGTATAAATGGGTGTAATCTGCTGGCACCGAATTGCATAACGGGGAGAGTCTTCCTATTTGACATGAACATTCCCACTTTCCCAAGGATTTCAATGAGGTGTTGGTGCATATCCAGAGAAGGGCGACGAGGCTGGTGAAGGGGCTGGAAAACATGACCTACGAGAAACGGCTGAGGGAACTGGGTCTGTTTAGCTTGGAGAAGAGGAGGCTGAGGGGAGACCTCATCACTGTCTACGGCTGCCTGAAAGGAGGCTGTGGCAGAGCAAGTGTTGATCTCTTCTCTCAAGTGACAGGTGATAGGACAAGGGAAAATGGCCATAAGTTGCACCAGGGTGGGTGATTGAGTCACCTTCACTGGAGGTATTTAAGAAAAAAGGATACATGAGTTTTTAAAGGACATGGTTTAGCTGATAATGGCAGCGGTTGGACTCGATGATCTTCAAGGTCTTTTCCAACAGGAAGTTTCTACGATTCTATGAGATTCGTCAGGGAGGTCAAACTGTATTTTTTCTGCTAGTTCTCCACTTCCTCGTTTTTTTAATCTGTCTACTCTCACCCTTTTCCAAATCTTTCTCTGTCTTTGCATTTCCTTTTCCAAAGCGACACATTTATCCAGTTTATTGCTATATATGTTTTATATATGTATATATAATTGCCTTCACCATGAATCAATAATCAAATATTTGCAAGATGCCTTAAAATTAATAAATTAGTTCAAATTGACTATTGAGTGTTGATTCATTTTCATTTACTTCCCAGGACTCCATTTTATTGAACAAAATCCTCCCTGTCCCTGCCTCTGTTGGGATGTGAAACATGGTAAATGAAAGACAACTTTTCTTGGTTGTCTTTAGAACAGCTACCAGATCAAACGATGATGATTGCTGGTCTCTGGAAAAAAAACTCAAAACATTAAGAATTGACATTAAGAAGACACTAGGAAGACATTCCTGACCATTTGGGTGGTCAAAGAAGCTGTGTCCGCTCTCTCTCTGGAACTGTTCAAGGTCAGGTTGGATGGGGCCTTAAGCAGTCTGATCTGGTGGAAAGTGTCCCTTTCCATGATGGTGGGGGTGGAACTGGATGATCTTTAAGGTCCCTTCCAACCCAAACCAATCCATAATTCTAGGAAAAAATAAATTAAAATGCTGCCTTGATTCATCTGATTACGTGTATCTAGACCACTTCAGAAAGGTAATACTCTTATTACATTCAACAGGTGTGAGTATATATTTGAGTATAAACCTTACGTTACTTTGAATTCTAGCTGCAGTTTTTCTTTTTGTTATGCATATGATGTACTTTACTACACAATATATTTTACTCAATAAGGAAATAAGATATTGTTTCCTTCAAAAAAAATGGTAATTTTTTTTTATCTACAATGCATTCTACACATAATTTCTAAAATTAGAGTATTATTTTGAGATAATGGTTTTGCCTCAGATCTTTTTTTCTGAAATGTAAGATGAGACTCTTTATTTATCTATGCAAAGCAAGAAGTTGCTTCTTCTCTGATGAAAACAGGTTATTATCAAAACAATACTGTATACTGAATTGTATTTTCCACATCTTAGAGCAGAGAATTTCGTTTACTTTATTCATTACAACATTTCATGTACTTCAAAACATATAACACTATGACTATTAAAAGCAATGGAACAAATAAACACAATCCTGTAATTACAGAAATTCCTTGTACTAGTCAATCATCTAAATCAGTAGGTGGTGGTTGTGTCCACCTTGATATCGTCAATAGGAAAAAAATTTAAAGTATTTCTATAGACAGTTATGTGTAATATAAGTGAATGAATGGTGTTTGTCAACTTAATGGAACTGACACAAAACCCTTAAATAAAACCCGGATCAGAACACTTTATAAAACTGGATCTCAAAAAAATACTATGGTATAATTTCATTCTCATAAATACAAGTCCAGAAAAAAAAAAAAGGCAAACAATCTAAAATTCAGTAACCTACATACATGGGAACTGTTTGTGTCTGTTATTAGAAAGCAGCAGATATTACACCTATGCATTGCTCGTGTTAATGCAAGAAAGAAGCCTGTGTAATCTGGATTGTACCAGTTACCTCAGTCAGTGGAAGGTCTATACTAAATACTTATGCAATCATAAAGTGCTCAGCTCAACTCATAATAGTTGGTTCCTGAATGATCCATGTGTGTACTGTGAATTATTAACTAAATATTCAAGTGATCTGAGGAGTTCAATTTGCACTGGTCATGGTCAGCAACTTTTTGATTGGTCCAGTGTCTCAAATCTTGCTTGATTCATATTATGAAAGTTCAATTACTCAAAATGCTCAACTCGCATCACCCAGGACTTGAGGCTTCAATAATTCTGGTGTTACACAGCTCCTGGTTTCTTGGGAATGTCATTTTTGTTGACAGAAAACTTTGCTTCTAAAACATATATATAATTTTCCACTTTATTTGTCTGAATCTCTAAGGGCTATTAAGTAAAAATTTCAGATTCACCTAAAATACTTCATACAGTATTTACTATGAGAATTAAACAAGCGGTGACTTCATTTCTTTAGCATTATTGTCTTTGGTATCTTATTCTCAATGGTTGACTTGTATTTTCTGCCTGATTTTGAGTTTTGTAGTATGTGTAAATTTCTGCTTCTTTCCTGTTATAGATATCTTGAACATAGTCTTGAAAATATGTTTCCATATAAGTATCAGCATTTTCAGCATCATGGAATAAATAACACAGAGCCAAAAATCAAGAGCATGTTGTTTTTTCAATACTAAACGGTAAAACAAATTCAAGACCACATTTTTGTTGTGGAGTGGGAAATCTTCGTTATTAAAAATGTTTTCTGCCTTTTTTAGAAAGGCGATTGAGAATAGCTAACAATTTTGGAGTATAAGCAGTAAAGGAAGTTCTTAATATTTATCATAGCTATTATTTCTTCTTTATTTGAAGGAGAAGACACGTGACAGTGGTGGTCTGAAAAATAAAACTAACATGATTCCAGCATGGGGAAATCTAGAATACTTGAGCATGAGAACACAATTTTGTAGGTTTCGGGGGCTGGACAATTTAATGAAGGGGGAACCTATGTGAATTAGAGAGTTGTAATCTCCAACTAATTAAATTTTCTCCAGGTAGGGTTACACGGGAGATAGAGGGAGTATAGAAGGTTAGATATTGTTTTAACAATCATCTTAAAAAGTCCTCTTTCAGTCCTTCTTGGAGCCAGGCTTATCTTCCAAGGTTGCATGGCAATAGATCTTCCTTTCCTCAGGAGATGCTGTCAGCTCCCAAACTCCTTTCCTCCCAAATTCCTTTCCTCACGAGATGTTATCAGCTCTTGTCTTCCAAGGTTTATGGTCTCAATTAGCTGAGCCTCCTTCCGCTGAGAGCTGGCTTTTGCATCCTTCACATGACAGTCTGTGCTATGATTCTTCCAGGAAAAACCTTTTGTTCCTATTCCTATGGTTGCTGTTCTCTTTCCTGAAAACATGTTTTTCTGGAAAAAATAAGGACAATACACATAGGAAGAAAGAAAATAACAGCAAAAGTATAAAAAGAATGTACTGTAGCTAGTGCTGCATCTTTTTTGTGACCTCTCTGTTGGAATCACAAACACATACCTGTTCTGCGCATCCACTCTAGGACATAGCTAATGTGTAGCATCAGATTTGTTAGGACATTTTAGTTATATCATAACTATGTCACTATGAAAACAGATTTACCAGGCTAACATTATTTTGGGGGGATTGGTGTTGTTTTGCTTTGTTTTTTTAAGAACAATGAAAGATGAAGGCAGAAAGAAGAAATTATGTAGAATTAGTTATGTTTAAAGAGATGGTAGAGGATGACAAGAGGGATGAGAGGAGGAATAGAGTAGGCTAAAACCTGTATCTTTTAAAAGCTGAATATTATCTTTTTTTGAAGCTGTGGAAACATCTGAGTTTCTGTGCTTTCTGTCAGTTCTGTGGCAGTTTACTTGGATTATATAACTAGTTTATAGAAGCAGTTCTGCATGAAGTTCTTGTAGAACAAATTTATGCAGAATATATATCATTATTATTATTATAATATAATGAATTAAACTGTGTTGCATAACAATATATAGTTATTACAATGTATATTATAATATTATACGAATCATTATTCTATAAAGTTAGATAATTATCTCAAGTTAGAATAATAACACAAAAAAAATTCAGAAAACAAAGTGCAACTGGGAGGAAAAAGGGGTAGGATAGGGGAATAAACATTTAAACTAAACAAAAAAAAAATCAATCTTAAACAAAAATATTACAACTCCAGACAGCAAAAAATTCTTAACAGATAATGATAGTCATTGTTGTAGTAACTTTACTAACAAATATGTCACAACAGATCCATGGGATAGCAGTAATTCTGTCAAGCAAGTAATCTCACCCTCTTCCTTAGTTCTTAATTTCTATTACATTTGCTCATTTGAGGAATGAAATAGCTATTTTTTTAGAGAAATCAGTCTTTAGGTATTTGTTATCTCATGTTAGTTTCCAAAACTTTGCTTTCCAATGGTTGCTGTTCCATTTTAGTTCCTATTTCTCAGAATTTTAAAAGAAAATTCTGGAAGACATTTAGTGCACAGCAACCTACTTTATGGTGGAAAGACACTGACAAAAAACCCAAATAACCAAACAACAACAAAACCCACACATACACACAAATTTAAAAACATAAAAGTAATGTTTAAAAGATTTCTGGCTTCACATTAAACGGTAAACTTTAAAGACCATATTGGTACATTTTATATTAAATCTGTCTTAATTGCAGTCCGTCAAAAATACCCATATTTTTCTGCTTAATATATCAGAAGTTATAAAGTATCATCACTAGCAGGAAATGCTCTCTGGAATCATAGATTACTAATTAGAGCTTTTCAATATGTTTCCCACATTATTTATATTTCCTTATCATCACAAATATTGACCTTCATGTTCTACTGTGCATTTTCAGCAGGAGGCTGGAAATAAGTTGTCCGTCATGAGACAACTAAATCATTTCCCATAACTCTAACCACTGGCCTTCCTTCTGTGCCTTACTATTGCTTTAAGGTTCCTTTTCTTTTTTGGAACTCAGATGCAGATTCTTTAGAACTTGAATTCTTGCATTCGTCTACTAGAAGAATAACAGTTCTATTATCTGTGGCCTCATCTTTAGGAATGTCTGCTCATCACTGTTCTTGCACAGCCCAATTTAAAGTGAACTGAGGAAAAAAGTGTCATATTACTTACAGGCTCTCATTATGTATGTTGAAGGCATGTCAGTTTTTCTCTGAAGGAAGTATTAATAGGCCCTTATTCCTCATATTTTTCAGATACTGTGACAGTGTTTACACATTAGTCCTACATCTTATTCAGTTTCAAAACCAATTAATTGCAGTGAACACTAAAGACTCCAGTAATTTCTTCCCGAAATCTATCAGAAGATTACAACTAAGATTCATATATTTCAACAGACTAGGGGTGGACAAGTCTTATAATAAAACAAACATCCCACCTCAAAAGGCATACATGATTTATATGCAGGTGAACTTACTTGCATCTTAAGCATCCATTAACAATCTCTGCAGTGCCAAGTGGCAGCAGATAGCCTTTGGGGGCTGCCACCTTGACGTCATTTCAAGAGCTGCCATTACACAGGTATCCACGACCTGGTACCTTTTCTAGTATGTCAGGCTGCTAGGGTAAGTAAGATGTTCAGGAGTTTTGTAGTAATAGTTTGTAGACAGAAATAGATGGGACTCCATGAAGACATACAATTTTTGATTAAAGAAACTAAATGTCTTCAGGTCATGGGCCTGCTCTTTCAAAGCTATGTCACAGCATGTCCATCAACAGTGCCAGTTTGCTTACCAGCCAACAAAAATGAATAAATAAATAAATAAATAGATAGATATTTGTGTCACTGACAGGAAAATCAGATGACATTCCAGAGGTGCTCTTTTCAACAGAAGACAGTAATGAATTTTTCATATTTAAACCAACTGTCGCATAATTTAGAACAAACAAGCCCTAAATACTGCAACTGTGAATAAATGTGCTGCTGAATTATATTTGTTTATTATACAAGTTAATGATTGGCAGCCTGTTATACTGGAAGTGTGCAAAATCAGTACAAACATAAAACTCAAAAGCTGGCTGTCTGCTGATCAGTCTGAAAAAGGATTATTTAGTCATATGTTACTATCCCCAAAATGTCCAGACTCAGTATTGAACATGAACTATTGATACTAAAAAGTCTAAGAACACCAGGGAATAGGCTATGAGGGACAGAAAAATATGCACTTGAAGTCAAAATATAGCTGATGACGGAGGTGGAAATCTTCACAGCTATCACACTTGCACCATTTTTATCCTTGGAACCTTTTGGAATTCAGAAAAGATAGTCAAAGCATAACCTAGTGTAAATAGGTATGAACAATAGGAAAGTTAAATCCAGAATGCTAGAGTATCCATTTTAAATTAAATGTGACTATACAGTAATAAAGAAGAAGGAGTGTTAGAGCAGAGATATTGGCAAGGACTGAAAAAAAAATAATCCCAGGCCATTAAGCCACCACTAAGCCTAAATCATTTAATAGAAAACTAATCAGAATGGAAGCTAATTTTAGTTATTGTACTGAAGACAGTGTAGTGGTGTCCTCAAACAAGTATCTGTTAACAGTGCTAACTTTTCTGTTCAATGAGAAATTATTGGAATTTTTTTATGCTGAATAAGATACTCTGAATTTTATTAACAACAGGAAAGTGAGCTCATATCTGCTACTGAATAGTACAGATAAAACAATGAAATGACAAGTCATGTAAATCACATTTTCTGAGATACAATGAACTCTTTTCTAAAGAAAATCAGACTCTTAAAAACATAGTGCTCCTTTGTTTTTTTGTTTGTTTTTTGTTTTCAAAGGACTTTTAGCAGCAGGGAATTAAAATAATGAGAGTTTCTAACAACATGTATTTTCTAAGGAGGCAAATAATCAATTATTTTAATTAATTTTTTCATGTGGGAAAATATCTAGAAGAGAGTCAAATGATAGTGACAAAATATTAAGAGTCTTTTTCTTCTTTATGACCTTTACTTATTCCTGAACATCTAAATGATTTTGAGATGATGATCCTTCCTAGTGAGGACCTGAGCAGAAAGCTGAACAGATGTTTTCCACTCAACTTAACCAGTCTGTAAGTTATTTCTCTGTTAGACTTACTTGCTTTTCTGGAAAACACTTGAAGAAAATTTCATAAGTTAGAATTTTTTTATGTCTCAAAAATATTAGAGTTTTGAAAATATATGCAAAGTCTACATATAATAATAAATTAATATTCTTTATTTAAAATAATGTAACTCAAGCTGCTTGAAGTGATGGACATTCTGACTGAATGCTTTCATTTACTTTTATCCCTTTCTGTGATGGTGATAGGTAATAGATTTCCTCTTCAAATTTGCTGTTATTTGCAGACGTCAAATAAGACACCAGGACCATTTATGAGATATTCGTGACTTTCCTGAACACATATGAAAGTATACTAGCAACTACTCTAAACCCTTGATCAAGGGAAAAATATAATGGTTTCACAAGCTCAGTGCGGGGCAGATACCAGTAGCCACAGTTCTCACTTCTGTACGACAAGAGAACAAACATGTCATGTGTTCCTCAGGAGTACATTTGCAGATAAGGGTCATTTCACTATTGGGGGATAAAAGGATAGTTCAGTCTGGAGGGGACCTCAGGAGATCGCCTGCTCAACTTTTTTGCTTAAACCAAGGTCAGCTATGAGTCTCACTGTTGGCTTATAACCAGCTTGCTGTCTGAAACAAACCCCAGGCTTTTATTTTTGCTGAGCCACGTTCCATTCAAGCAATCAGTCTCCAGCCCAAATCCTCCCAGGTGCAAGACTTGGTGTCTGTCCTTTTTGATTGTCATAAAGCTACTTTTGGTTAGTTCTTTCAGTCTGTCTGGGTCCCTTCTGTTGACAATATGCATTTAAGCATATCAAGTACTCCCTCTACTCTGAAGTCACTGCAAGCTTTATAAGAATGCCCTTTGTTGCCACTTCTAGGTCATTGATAAAAACATTAAGCAGGACAGGGCTAAGGACAGACTCCTGCATTACTCCACTTTAGGTAGAGTACAACCCATTAACCACAACCATCTCTTCTCAACCATATAAACTGTTTTTTTACTCTCCCACACATACAATCTGTATCATCCTAACTTGGATGTAAGGATATTATGGTGCATAGTTTTGAAAGCCTTGCTACAGTCAAGGTAAATGATATCTACTGCACTGCCCTAACCATAGAAGTTCATCATAGGTGCACATTAGGTTGGGCAGGAATGATTGGCCCTTTGTAATTACATACTGACTGCTCCCAATCACCGCCTTCTCCTTCACATGCCTAGATGTGTGTTGCAAGAGGGCTTGCTCCATGATTTTTCCAGGCAGTGAAGTAACACTGCAATTCCCCAGATTATCTGTTTGAGCCTTTTCAAGGACAGGGGCTCCCCCATTTTTCTACTTTCTACATTTCTCAGGCATCTTTCCTAGTCTTCAGAAGCTGTCAAAGATGATAGACGGTAGCCTTGTAGGGACCCTGGTCAACTCTATTATCACCCATGGATACAATCCATCTGGTCTTGCAAATATGTATGACTTCTTCTATCAGTTCTTGCAAATTATCCCTGACTCAACCCTCTTGTGGCACAGGTAGGTCTTCCTAAGCACAGAAGCCTGCAAGGTCTTCTAATGGAGCTTCAGGCAAAAATGGCAGTGATTACGTCAGCTGTGTCTATTGACACTACTCTATGCAACAATAAGCCAACATTTTCCTTGTTAAGCCTGTTTTAATTTGAAGTTGCATTGAAGGTTTTCTTGTTGCCTTCAATGTCCCTTGAAACTCTTAGCTTCAGATGAGCTTTCACTTCCTTAACACCACCCATATATTACCAGCCAATGTTTCTTAATTCCTCCTAAAAATTTAATAACTAGAAATTACATCAGACAGGGTTTTTACCATTTAAGTACATGCCAGTTGTGAGTTACTAAGGCCCAAGATGTTAATTCAAACAATTTTATTTCTTCCTAAATGCCATCCCTCTGAAAATATAATTTGGGAAAAAAAGTCCTGCTAGAGTATTCCCTTTTAAAGAAAATCTGCCAGTGTAAATGATCATCTATCTCAGGTTTGGATATTTACTGTCCAAACATTAAACAGAAATATATATATATCTAAAAAAAATGACTTTCCATTCAATTTTACACCAAAAAGAAATATTTATAACATAATTTTATAATGCAATTCTAACTCTTGAGTGTTCAAAGAACATGGAAGAACTCGTGCTAGAAGTCCTAAGAAAGTAGATATATTCAGAATTCCTTTTATACTTGAAGAACAATGGAACACATGAAAAAAAATGTAATTTAATCTCCAAATAGACAAACTGCAAGTATTTAATCTGGTTAAACATATATTTTCCAATAAAGTGAGTTGTGTGG
Source organism: Tapera naevia (assembly GCA_033556795.1). Classification (NCBI taxonomy): domain Eukaryota; kingdom Metazoa; phylum Chordata; class Aves; order Cuculiformes; family Neomorphidae; genus Tapera; species Tapera naevia. The sequence goes on from JAUMJJ010000014.1 coordinate 6,404,413, forward strand.
CTCTGTTAAGAGAACTGTAAAGTTTAAGGAAATTTGTGTTGTTTTTAATAAAATACTTTGTATTTTATAATTTTGGATAATTATATATTTGCTCATTATTGCACTTTGTAATTTTAATATTATATTACTGTGTGTTTCCGAGAGTAAAAATCACTGTAACTACCATCAGAAGTCACCAATCTGAATTAAAAGTTTTTGAAATATTCCTATCAAATTCACAGAAAATACCTTTGAGGACTCAACGCTGGAGCAAAGCACATCAGAGACAAGACTGCAGAACATATAGTCAGCATGTGGAAATTGAATAATTTATAACTATATGAAACTCTGAAGTCATATCTGGCTTCGAAGAAAATAGTTACAAACAGAACTCCAACATGAGACATTAAAATTGCATATTGGAACTCAAAAGCACATTAAAATACTCACTTTCACCTGCTGACTTTTAGATAGTTCTGGTTCTGTCTGTCTCTTTACTCAATTTTTTTTATTATCAATTTAAAAAAATGTGAATACTGTAAAGATGTCAGTCTAAAAACTAACCAGGGGATATTTCCTTTTATATAAATAAATGACTAAATGTACTAAAGGTATAGTAAACATACATTCGTGAATCAACCATCTTCCATATGTCTTCAGAGATCATTGTTTAGACATGCACTCTTCACTGGGAAAGAAAATGACTGGATGACCAAGTGCAGAGAGCTGTGGTGAATGGAGATAAATCCACCTGGTAACCATTCAAAAGTGGTGTTGCCCAGGGCTCAGTGTTAGGGCCAGTTCTGTTTAATATTTTTATCAGTGATCTGGATGAGGGCATTAAGTGTTCCCTCAGTAAGTTTGCAGATGACACCAAGTTGAATGGGAGTGTTGATCTGCTTCAGGATAGGAAGGTTCTACAGAATGATCTGAACAGGCTGGATCGATGGATCAAGGCCAATTGTATGAGGTTTAACAACGTCGAGTTCCGTACCCTACACTGTTGTCACAACAAACACATGTTTAGGTTTTGACAACTTGGGGAACTACAGGCTTGGGGAAGAGTGGCTGAAAAGATGGCGAGCAGAAAATGACCTGGAAATGCTGGTCAACAGTGAACTGAACATGAGCCAGCAGTGTACCCAAATGGCCAAGGCCAACAGCAGGAGTAGGCTAGTGATTATGTCCCTGTATTCGGCACAGTTGAGGCCGCACCTTGAATATTGTGTTCAGTTTTGGGCCCATCAATACAAGAAGGATATTGAGGTGCTGGAGCACGTCCAGAGAAGAGCAACAAAGCTGCTGAAGGGCCTGGAGGACAAGTCTTAGGAGTGGCTGAAGAAACTAGGGTTATTTAGTCAGGAGAAGAAGAGGCTGAGGGGAGACCTTAACATTTTTCTGCAGCCACCTGAAAGGCGGCTGTAGTGAGGTGGGTGCTGATCTTGTCTCCTAAGTGACAGTGGTAGGATGAGATGAAATGGTTCAAGTTGCACCAGGGGACGTTTAGATTGGATATTAGGAAAAATTTCTTTACTGGAAGAGTGGAACTTTCTGCCCAGGGAAGTGGTGGAGTCTCCAACCCTGTATGTGTTCAAAAAGTGTGTAGATGTGGCACTTTGGGACACGGTTTAGTAGGCACGGTGGTGTTGGACTGACGGTTGGACTTGATGATCTTAGAGGCCTTTTCCAACCTTAATTATTCTATGAATAGTAAACCACTTTAATATGGGTGTAGACATGCTTTGTAAGTGTTTTGATGTTCAGTTAGACATATAAACTGTTTATTTTTCCATCTGTCCAGACACTTTCCTCCTATTTGTATGTTCCAGAACACAGAAATGGCACACCCAGATTACTACTCTGTTTACACAAAGATGCATATAAGATATTGTCAGATCTAGTGATCTAGTAATCTATTAAGCTGATTTTATCACAATCTTTGAACAGCTGTGCAAGATATGCAAGTGCAGATGAGTGTATTTGAATGCCTGTTTGTGATATTCCAACAAGAGGAAGGGAAATATAAGGAATATTAACACAGTCAAATACTATCTTCTGTGCAGGTAACAAAAAGATTTTTTTGCTTATATTCTAGTTTTCTGATATATAGGTGTCAAATTTAGTACTAGCAACATAAAATAGAGAGCAAAAAATATTCCTGAAAAGTTTTTTCTACTAAGCTGTTTCACTGCACGCATTTCTATTGTTTTCCCTGCATTTAGTTCTCATTTATAGTTACAGTGAATTCTACTTAAAAATTGTATCATGGCCATTCATCTCCTGCCAGATTGTTCTGTTATAACAAATATTTACCTTTAATTTGTCTTCTCCAAGCCATACAGTCCGCAGAAATTCAGATAACTTATGTAATTCCCTTTCAAGCAGAGCTATGCATGCAGCTTTTGGAAAACTGAGATTTTGTCTGAAAAAGATTCAGAGACAAAGGTAGAAAATTCTTACTCCCAAGCAAGCAGGTCCTTTGGGGATAACAGTTGGCTTCTTTACTTTTTGAGATAATCATCCTTCATGTCTTCATGACAATATCCTGTAGAGATATGGGAATTGAGGTGGTTTTCAAAATTTTGGATTTTTTTTCTGTGTTCTTTTTTAAAAAAAAATTTTTTACAATAAAACTCAGGACCTTTCCCTGCCACTAATCTACTCAGAATCTTATATTTCTGTATCTACCTGATACTTTCAGCTTGATTTTCCCCCTAAGCACAAAGGATTAACTCTTTCTATTAAGCTCAGTACTGGACCAACTGCATTTTCTAATCTCCTTGACTTTTGTGTTATGCTGAAGGGCACTTTAAGCTGTCTGAAGCTAAAAGTACGATTTTGTGATTGGAGCATCTGAAAGCACAAAGTACAAACTGTTCATACATGCTTTATTTTGTTACATGTTCTTATCCTTTATTATTTTCTCATATCAAAACTGCAGATTTTAAATTGGATGTTCCTTTGATATTTGAAAATGTTTATGTGTATTTTAAAATGTACTCATATTTTGGTTTAGCTATTGAAGGTGTTAAGGAGTTCATAACATGTTTTCTCCCTTTTTATCTAAGTGGTATAAATAATGAACAAAAAGTATTTTAGATGGTTTTTGAGTCTGCCATAGACTCTAGGTTCCCAGCCATGAACAGGGCTAGCTTAACCTCTCTTTATTTTCATGTGAAAGAAGAAAGACCATGTGAGGCTAAATAAGTGCACACCACAGGTAAGGAAAGGGGAAGGGGACAAGCTCCAGAGTCTACTTATGCATTCAGAACCCTGTCAATATCAAAGGAAATATATTACAATATGGCTTTTCCATGTACAATAACAGAATAAAATATGGTGGACTAGGAAATATTAATCTCTAAATGAAATAGTCTGATTGTTGGGATAGTTTGAAATTTGAGAAGACAAAGTAAACCATTACCCCTTATGAGATTAAGAAATTTAAAAATTATTGTGAGCTTTTGATAACAAACTTACTTAAAATGCCCTCTCTCAAAAACAAAACAACCACATTAGAACAAAAAAAAATGCAGAAAACGGGAACAGCAAAAAATTATGAATCCCAGAATCAAAGGAAACAAAAAGAAGATAGATTACCAACAGATTTCTAGTTACATGGCAAAAATTTATGTCAATTATTATTTTCTTCGTCGCAGTTCTGCTAAGAAAGTCTCAAGGTATTGAAACAGTCAATGATCTCTACAGAAATTCAGTGTTCTGTGCATCAGAAAACAGCAGGATAAAAATAAGATAATAACAAGACATTTGTCTATGGAGCACTGATATACATAAGATGTGAGTAGAATGTGTACTAACACATAGGCAGATTCAAAGTAAAAGCAATTATAAATAAAGTTTACTGTAGTAAGCCACTGGTACAAACTTTGTCAGATTAATGTCAATTGGCTGCATCTTTTCCTTCTCACTTAAGAGTGTTAAGTTTAGCATTTACGTTGACCAAAAAAAAAAAATAAAATTACTTCCCTTCCAAAAACTTTGTTTAGATATTGCACAGATAATCAGCACCTAGTACATCAAGGCAAAGATATTTCACATAAATTTGCAATTTTGATTTTCAATATTTGAAAACAAAAAAAATTAAAAATATAAAATAAACTGGTTAGTTAAAGGCTAATAATACTCAGTGATATAAAAGAAGTGAAGAGTAGTGTAAGTACTGCTTGTGATTAGTCAATGCAGTTTCAAACAAACAAAACAGTAGCTGTGTGTGTAAGCAGCTGGAATATTTACACGACTAACTTGAATGGAGCTCCACAGCAGAAATCATAAGTAGCATTCAACTAGAGATTAAGACACATAGGTATGATATTAAGACACATAATCTTTATGTATCTCCGCCACTTTTCAGTTCACCTCATTATCTGTTCAGCCATCCCATAGTTCAGCAGGTTTTCTGATGGATCTTATGACAAAGAAGCATCAAAAGCCTTACTCAGGTCTGGGTAGAAAATATCCACTTGTCTCCTCTTATCCACCAAGCCAGTTGTTTAATTGTAGAAGGTTATCAGGTTGGTCAAGCAAGACTCTGGCTTGGTCAATCTATTCTTAGAACTCCTTGTGGCTGTCTTGTCTTTGACATGCCTGGAAATGGCTTCCTCACATTCCCAGTGATAAAGGAGAGGCTGACCACTTTGGAGTTCCCTAGGTCCTCCTTCTTGCCCTTCTTGAGAACAGGAGTGACATGTTTTTTCCTCCAGTCTTCAGGCACTTCTCCCAGTTGCCATGATTGATTAAAGACTACTGAGATCAGTCATGCAATGACATCAACCAGTCCTTGCAGCAGTCTGGGTGTATTCCTTTTGGGTCTGTAGACTTATGTCTGTCTTATTTCCTTAAGTGTGCCCTGACCTGTTTATGTTTTTTTCAAGGATAGATCTTCCTTGCTCCAGTCTTCCCCTCCTGGTCTCCAGGGTCTGGATTTCTGAGGAATGGTCTTTCTAGAAAAGACTGAGGTAAAGAAGGCATGCAGTACCTAAATCTTTTCCATGTTCTGGGTAACAATTCAGCACCTGACCTGCATTTTCCCTAGTCTTCCTTTTATCACTCATGTACTTACAGAAACCCTTCTTGTTGTCTTTGATATCCCTGGACAGAATCAACTCCATCTGCACTATACCTTCCTTAATGTCAACTCCGGTTGCTCAGTCAGTGCCTTTGTGTTGCCTATTCTTTTTTCCACCCTCTGTATTCTTCCTTTTTGTTCTTGAACTTTGCCTGGACATCCATATTCATCCATGTAAACCTCCTGGCATCTTCCCTTGACTTCATATTCATCTGGATGGAACTCTCTTGAACTTGTAGGAATTGAGCTTTGAATATGAGCCCTCTTTCCTTCCAGGGCCTTATCCCATGATACTATTTGAAGCAGATATTTGAAGAGGCCAGTGTCTGTTCTCCTGTATTTAGGTTTTGAAACGCAATTGTAAATGAGAATAAGTACTTATCATTAAGAATGTAAGAATAGCCTTGTCTGCTTCCAGTGTGACAGCTCATAAGCAAACTGGAAGTATTCCTCCAATTAGTGGGTTCACTTGGATGGTGGCAGTAGTGGGCAACAATGAGATGTATCTAAATACACATATGTAAACATTATTGTATGGACCTGTGTGTTTTGCCAGTTCAGATCTAAACCAGTGAATGTTAACTGTGTTAATCAATAAAATCAAGATCACTCAGTGATGAACATGCAAAAATTTCTCTCATAACAACAATCTAAGCACACAGAAACAAGATAAATGGTGCAAATCCATCTATGGAAAATACTAAAAATATTTAAATATTTTGTGTGTTTGACCTCACAATCAATTAATTTCTATTAGCTAAGTATATGTTGTCAGCACATACACCCCAATATTATTAAACGCTACAATTTTAGGATTACTGAACTATATTAGCGTATATCAAGCATTTAATAATAATTTAAATATTAACTGGATCAGATAAAAAAAATTATCATCTGTCAGTTTTCAAGAGCACTTTTTCAACTAGTCAAGAAAATGACACAGAAAACAAGCAAAACTAAATTCTTCCTGTGTCAAAGATAAAACTATTTCTATGCCATTCTTTTCTATATCAAACAGTCTAGCTTCTAACTTCCTAGGCTTTTAAAAATATTTTTGTTTGTAGAATTTTAATAAATTTCCACAACTTGTATATACAAACTGTGCCTTTCATAAATAAAACTGTCTTAAAGAGTCTTTGTAGGCAAATTTATGGAGATGGATATATTTTATATTGTATTCTACTTGTAACTGCATGATGACTTACAATAAAGTTAGATTGTTTAGACTCATGAGGCAACACTACCACATTAGACAATGACCCAGAGGCATACAAGAGAGTTCAGCAGGAAATAGTTGATGAAAGAATAACAATCTTTCAATTCTGTACATTGTAAAGCCTGGATTATATCTGGGTCTCTGTAAAACATAATGCTTCCGCCAGATCAACTTTTTCTGCATATTCTTCCCTTCCATGTTCAACTAATTCCTTTAAAGCTAGTTTAATCATGCTTCTCCTTCCCATCTGCTTCATTTTCTAGTACTGTATCTCATACTTACCTAGACTATTTTTATTTTTCCATTTCAGACCTCTTTCCTTCTCATCTTTTGTTCTTTTTATGCCTTTTGACAATCTTCATATACAACTCCCTCTCTGACCCTCTTCACTTAGATATTACCCGCTGGTTTGGTTTCTCTCCTTTTCCTCCCCTGCTGTGTCATTCCTTTTTTATCCAAGCTTAATGCACTCTCTCAAACGGCTCTAGCTCCCAATCTCATTTTTTCCTCTTTTCTCTGTCCCAGATCCTATACATGTATCATTCCACTTTGACACGTAATCGATTTTGTTCTTATTCTATTATATAGTCACGGTGTCCTGCCTTTGACAACTTAAGTCTTCCTAGAGTTACTGATGTTCCACATACATGGAGATATGAAGATTCTGAACTTTTCCCTAAAATGTTATCCTTTCTTCCTCTCATTACTATATTCAGTTCTCTTTCTCGAAATTCAGTTGCTCTAAATTCATTCCAGACTGGTTCTCTTCTACTAAAATAATTTTCTTATAAATAAGAAAACATACTTGTATTCAAAGTAACCCTTCTTTAGCTTCGCATAACTAAATAATATACAGAGATCTGTGCTAATAATTTATTTTAATGGTATCCTTGTGCTGCCTACAAATGGTATACATACTCCATATAAAATAGATTAATATCTTCTTCTTCGAGACACTGTCTCTTTTATTTCAAAATGCCGTTAAAATATAAAAAGAAAGAAAATACATTTTAATTGAAGATGTTTCTTATATATTTCTAAGTGCCTGTGCATTTTAAACGATAAAATATATTTTTATATACTTCATCTGCAATGAGAAGAGAAGATAAAGTGTCTTTAGAAAAACAGGGAGATATGAAATGGCTGGGCAGCATACCATGTAGACTCAAATTGAATGTTTATAGTTTCAATAGTTTTCTATAACATTCTTGTATGGGTGAATGGTTTCAACATCCTTTCTCTGTGCAAATTATTCATTTATTTTCAATCACTGAGTTAGTACAAATGTGCATAGGAATTGGAATTATTTTTTCTCCATTTGGTGCTAATATCTATCTTGAGTGTCCTACGAAGACTTGCACACCATTGAAAAAAACATGTTAAAGGAACATTTTACAAAGAAAAGCTTGAGTGACAGAAGACTATTTGAGAACTTTCTTTTGGCATAATTTTGCAGGGAAAAATCGTGAACACAGTTTTTTTTTAGTTTACTATCTCAATGCCAGTGAGATATTCTGTTCTCAGGTACTTCAGTTCATTGAAAGTAAGGGTATATTGATGAAGACAAGAAAATGAATTCTGTGAAACTGTCAGGAAATTTACAAATATTTTGTAGGATTTATAAGATTATTTCTGTTATATAGGATTATTTTTAGGATTTCAACAATGTTGCCAAGATTTTTTTTTATAAAAAAAAGAGTAGTTGAATGTAGATGATACTCATTGGGCTCAATTATTCCTCAGTGTCCTTTATTCTAGAAAAATCTCTAGGTACACACAAATTAAGAACTTACATTTCTGTGTTACTTATTGTTTAGTTTGTTCAGAAGTCAAATCTTTATTCTTTGTGTCCTCACTTGATTGCACATTTTCAAATTTCACAACATTCAGGTACACACTAAGATCTGGGAAACCGATATTAATAAATGCATTGATTTCTTGTGCTGGAAGAGACACATTGTTAGTTCTCTCTCTGAAACTCTGATGAAAACTATCTTTACACAGCGCATACTTCATTCAGAGATTGGGTTTTTAAAAATGCAAGTCGTGAGGTAGCTACTGTATTTAGCATTACATTAGCTCAGATGCCAAGGATGTAACAAAAGGCCTTTTGGCACACATACAAATCCCACTTCGGATTGAGCTGATGGTCTGATGACCTTTCTATCACAGAAGATGTAAAAATAGAGGCAAAGGCAGTGAACACATCTCAGAAATTTTGTGTTTCGGCAGTTTCTGAACAAAAGTCATTGCTACAATTTACACAAATATGCATCTCAAAATTTTCACACGGCTCTCATCATAGAAAATCAGCTTCGGGTAATCTCATACAACCCTCAGAAAACAAAAGTGCATATGATTCAAGGAAATCCAAAGAAGTAGACTTTGATAGACCCTCAATCACTGTGTACAAAAAGATCATTCACTAGGAAATAAAGCGTTTGTGGTAAAACGTATCCAATCCACTGATGGGATTGTGCCTTCTGTGTGAATCGAGGACATATTGTTTAATGTCTAATTACAGCAGGTAAGATTAACTACTAGGAAAAATAGAGGTGCTGATGTTGACAAAGGCAGACAGGAAGTCATAAAAGATAATCCTACCATCTCCTATATACTGTTACTTGTATATGGGGTTTATTTAATAGAGTAGTGCTCATAAAGCCTTACAAAAATCTTAACATTTGTTTAGTGTAGAAAAAGCTTGAGAGTATTCATATGAATGATGATAACTTTTACCCATTCTTATTCAGCATCCTGCAATTTCCATGACCGGGATACAGAATTCCCCTTAATCCAAAGGAAGATTAATTTTTGGAGGGTTTTAAGTATTGACTAAGTATTCTTTTGTTATGCTAAGATGCAAATATCATTTTAAGACTATTTTGCTAATTTGTTTTCATGTTTTCTGAACCTGGAATACATTATGTTGTTCTAATTATAGCACTAGAGTTTTATGCTTTTATATGAATTAGGCTGAACTGTAACAGCTCTTCTAATAGCTAGGGTGGACTTCTTCTAGTAGTAAATTCTACTGTCAGTAAAACTTGAAATATTACCAGCACCAAAATTTTGGTTTAATTATTGCAGCCTTTCTTCACCTTGCTTTCTTTAAGCGTTCATTACAGATTTTGTTGTTTTTTAAAACCTAGCCCATTGTTCAAATTTAAATATCTTATTCAACAAGCAAAAGGATAAAAAACAGCAAAAATTCTATTTTTTCAGAAAACTGATAATCTTACAAAAACTGTTTCATTATTAAAATTAATTAGTACAATTTTTTTTGTATTAAAAAGTGAAACCTTATAAGGTAGATTTTCGCATAAAAGTAGGCCTTTAAAAAGAGATCATTGTAAATAAATGTATCACCAGGAAGAGACTGACTTCCTGTTTTCCCTCTTTAAGATACATCACAGTACACTTAACACCTGTACTACTCTTCTAAGTATTACTTACCAAAACAAATGAAAAAGATATTAGTCTGTCCATTCCTTATGAACAGAATATTTGATGAGGCTTGGAAATCACTCTAATAGCAAGCAAGAAATTACCTTAGTGATTTTGGAGAATAATGAATGAAAATCCTGTTGGAATTGTTGATATAAATTCCTTTCAAGGTACACATAGTTAAAGGATAAATGAAATTTGTCCTTGAATAAATTCAAATGAGTAAATCTAATGGCAAAATCTATTTATTTTAGGATGATATTATTTACAGATATTGCTTAAATATTTCCTACAGACTTTTTTCATTCCATCTTCCAGTGCTTCTCTGCTAGATTATCAGTTCATGCAATTGTTTCCTGTCCATATCTACTGGTTTCTAATTCATCTTTATCTTCTCAGAATTCAGATATTCTAACCTTGTCATTCTATTGACATATACTCATTTGGCTTCCTGATTTAGCCCTCATCAAGGTCATTCTTTTAACATCTATTATGGGTATAATTCTCCCATTCAACATTTTCACAATAACTGCTGTAGTTTACATTCATTCTTCTCTCCTTCTGTTTTCTTTCCTTAGGTAGTATTCTTCTTTGTAATGATGAAATTTGTCCACTCTTTCCTAATCTCTACTCCTTCACTTCTCTTCTTCTAACAAGCAGCTTTGTTTTCCTTGACAACGACAAAAATTTAACACAGCCTGGCTGAGCTAATGCAATAATTTTTTTCCCCTCAAATTTTCTCTGTCCCTTCCATTTTTATTCTGATACACAAACTCCTTTTAATTTAGGAACATATTTTTGAATTCATCATTTCCTTTGTGAGTCTTCAATCAGAAACAGTAACAGTAAGCACCCACTGGTTTAAGAGATATAGATTAAACACTATTCATAATTTGCAGCATGTAGCTATCTTGGACTTCTAAGCAGTCTGGTGTCGTGCTAAATTATTCAATTTGAAAATCGATCTCCTTGATCCAGGCATGTTTATCATGATACATGAATGATGTTTTCAACATTATTCTTCTCAGTCCCTTAGTCTGCACATACAAGTCTTGGTGGTGCTCATTCAAAGCAAGTTATCTCTATGTGATTAAAACTCTGTGTTCCTCAACAAAACTGTAAAGTGCTTGGGTTTTTTTTCCCAAGACATTATTGCACTCATGTCATGTAATCATCCATGAAAAGAATCCAAATGTTAATGATGGCAATATTCCCATCCCTTTTTCTCTAATACTTTCCCTGAAACTCACAGGCTCGTAAAATCTCAGGTACTTTTCCTTAGTTTTAAAATCTTTCACGCGTCTTTCCTTTTTATTCATTTACTTTTAGAGTTTACAGTTATTCTCTGCAGTCGTCTTTTCCTATGGGAATGCAAGATCCATCTCTACATCACTTCTGTATTCACTTGTCTGCTCATCCAATAAAGCTCTTACACACTATCTTTCATTTACACAACACTGTCTTCTAACAATTTTAGGAAAAACTTTCCTCCACAGGCTTTCATGTATGCTCTCCATCATGACATCTTTAGAAAACCAACAACATGCAGCTTTAAATACGTAAGTAGTCAACAGGGAGAATTATTTATAACAAATAATCTTTGATCATGTGTAAATGTCAAGTTTCACATAGACAGTCCAAGTAATAACACACTTACTAATGTTATTCATTATAGGTACTGACTTAAGACTTGGAATTTGGTATCTTCTTAAGTGTTTGTATGATACTGATTTAATCTGTAGTTTCACGGCAGCATTATGACCTTAAAACTGTTTGCATTGTAGTTAGTCCCCTTCTGATTTTTCATTGGAATAGGGTAAATGTGATTCCTTCAGAGGCATTTAAAACAGACCGCAAATTCAAACCAAAAAAAAACCAAGAACTAACTCATGACAGGTTTCTTTACTATATTTCCATGAAATTTAAACTGTGAGTATTGAAAACTACTCAGTACTCTTTATGTACAACTGGGCAATTCAGAATAGAATTAACTCTAGTATAGTCACACATTTTCTACAAAAGCCTCAAACAACAGCTGAGGTTTATGTTATAGAACTAAAAATTAAAATTAATTGAGCTTAGTTCAATAGTTTTTAGAAATAAGGTAAGAAATATGCAAGTACTTCAAAAACTAAAACACAATTAAGTGTGTTATAATATTATTTTACCTTTTACATGAGTTATTATAAAAAATAATTGGAAATTAATTACTTTATTTAGATTATAACTCATTAGAAATTCAATGCTAATCAACTGTGATGTTTTATAAAGTGTATAAAACGAATAACAAATTAATTCAGAAACAGTGTGGCCAACAGGACAAGGGAAGTGATTGTGCTGCTGTACTCATCATTGGTAAGGCCACACCTCAAATACTGTGTCCTGTTTTTGCCCCCTCACTGTAAGACATTGATGTGCTGAAGCGTGTCCAGAGAAGGGCAACAAAGCTGGTGAAGGGGCTGGAGAACAGGTCTTATGAAGAGTGGCTGAGGGAAGTGGGGTTGTTTAGCCTAGGGGAGGCTGAGGGGAGACCTCATCACTGTCTACAATTACCTGAAAGAAGGTTGTAGAGAGGTGTCTTCTCCCAAGTGAAAGGTGATAGGATGAGAGGTAATGGCCAAAAGTCATGCCAGGGGAGGTTCAGAATAGACATTAGGAAAAATTTCTTCACTGAAAGGGTGGTCAGGCACTGGAACAGGCTGCCCAGGGAGGTAGTTGGGAGTCTCCATCACTGGAGGTGTTTATAAGATGGGTAGATGAGCTTCTCAGGGATATGGTTTAGTAATGGATGGGTATGGTTGGGCTAAATGATCTCAGAGGTCTTTTCCAACCAGGCGATTCTATGAATCTTGCTTCTATGATTCCATGAAATGAGAACAAACTTACTTTTAAACCGACAATAAAAAGATCACAATGTGTTAAAGGTCAGTCACAATAATTTACAACCATCTTAGACTGTTTCTTCATAACTGCTTTTAAGCGATGGTCTGTAATAAAACTTACTGTTATTTTCTTTTTTTTTTTATTATAGGAGTTAACATTAACTCTCTGTTTATAGAATCATGATCATATGCAATACAAGTTCTAGTATGTATAGACCTTATTGAAATTTGAATCTGTCCTACTAGAAGAAAAGTATGGTTTTCTTAACAGCAGTTAACAAGTTTTCTTTTAAGTACTGATACTGGAATATATTCAGTATCAATATCTTAATGATAGAATCATAGCATCATCCAAGCTGGAAGAGATCCAAAAGGATATCGAATCCAACTCCTATCCCTACAAAGGACACTCCCAACATTCACACCATGTGACTGAGGGCATTGTCCAAATAATTCTTGAATGCTGGCACACTCGGTGCCATGATTGCTTCCCTGAGGAGCTTGTCCCAGCGCTCTACCACCCTCTGTTTGAAGAACCTCTTCATAATATCCAGCCTAAACCTCCCCTGGCACATCTTCCTGCCATTACCTCTAGTCCTATCACAGGTCACAAGAGAGAAGAGATCAGCACCTGTTTCACCTTCTTCCCAGTAAACAGTTATGAGATCCCTCTCAGTCTCCTCTTCTCCAGACTGAACAGACCAAATGACCTCAGCTATTTCTCATATTACATCCCCTCTAGACACTTCACCAGTCTTGTGGCCTCCTCTGGACACTCTCCAGTAGTTTTATGTCCTTTTTATATTGTGGCACCCAAAACTGCACACAGTGCTCAAGGAAGGGCCACACCAGTGCAGAGCAGAGAGGGACAATCGCCTACCTCGACTGGCTGGCAATGCCGTGCTTGACACACCCCAGGATACAATTGGCCCTCTTGGTTGCCAGGGCACACTGTTGGCTCATGTTCAACTTGCCGTCGACCAGAACCCCCAGGTCTCTTTCCGCCGGGCTACTCTCTCAGACCAGTCTATAAGTGTATGCAGGGATGCTGTATCCCAGGTGCAGAAGCCAGCACTTGCCCTTGCTAAACTTGCTGTTGGTGATTGTCCAGATCTCCAGTCTGTCAAGATCCGTCTGCAGGGCCTCTTTTCCCCCAAGAGTGTTGACAGCTCCCCCCAGTTTTGTGGCATCAGCAAACTTTGTCAATAAACCTTCAGTTCCTTTGTCCAGGCCATTTATGAAGATATTGATCCTATGATGGATCACTCTGAGACCCCACTAGTTAATTGGCATTAGCCTGATGTAACTCCATTCTCTATGACTCTTTGAACTCAACTCATCAGCCAATTCTGCACCCATTGTATCATGTGTTTATCCAGCTGTATTCTGGACATTTTGTTTATGAGAATGCTGTGAAAGACAGTGTCAAAGGCTTTGCTGAAATCCAGAAAAATAACATAATATCAACCGTAATATTCTCCTATGTAGAAACAGTAAAGTCTCAGTGTGCAACTAAGAAAAGATAAAGGAACAGATGCATTCATAAAATATTATTATTTCCTCCTTATAGCATTTTAAAAGATAGCTTACAGAGTGTCTTTCTTGTTGGCATCAGAATTAACCATTACGTCCTGGGGCAAAAAAACAAGTAAACAATGAACAAAGCAGAAAAAAAGTCAAAAAAGCACTTGCGATATGTCATCTTGTACTAAACAGATGCAGAATTTTTTATTGTTCTTCCTCCACCTATATCTTTTCTAATGCTCTCTTTGGTGTCTGTTATAATTGATGCAAATAGAAATGTGTATTTTCATTTATCATAACTTGATTTAGTTTAAGGGGAATGTCAAAATGAATGTGTTTTCTTTCCTCATGGTTATAGTGATTCCATGAAGTTGAGATCGAAGATGCTTTTAAAGGTTCTTCAGGTTTCCAATATATTCCCTGTGATGTCCAGCAAAATGTTATCCCAAGAACAGTATTTCTTAGACAGGTTTGATTATAACCAGTAAAATCAGGCAGCAGGGGAGGAAGAAATGTCATCCAGTGAATATGAATTGCCCAGTGTAATCTTTGAGGAGCTCACCAGAACTTCATGCATAGCTGGGGTTTGTCACATGCCTTTTGGAGATCCTTACTTGCAGGCTTGACTTAAAGGAGTCTGAAAGAGTACAGAAGAGCAGAGTACAGGGTATGACCTTGTTAGTGGGAGATGGACTTCAAGACTGTCAAAAACCCCTTCCAGCCTTAGGATTTATTCTGTGAAGGATACTCTTATGTATTTAATTTAAAGCATAGAAAGCAAACACAAAAGATTTTTTTTAATCTATTGCTGTGCAATGTATATTAGTGTATATTAATGATTATTCTGATATTGAGTAGGTAGTTCAGAGTGACAGCTGAAAAACAAGCTGTGTTATTCTTCTGACAATGTATATTCTGATTAATTTTAGGCAATCTTGGAATAAACTATTAATCCAAAATAATTTTCACAGGGACCTAAAGAGTAGCAGGGTGTTTCTCTGCAAAACTGCATAAGAAACACGATCGTATAATTCTCATAAGAGATAATGACTAACATTAACCGTAAAAACCTGCTAAATAAGAAAGATAGAGTCCAATCTCTGAAAAGTTTCTCCTGCACGTTGTTTTTGTTGACCATATATTACAAATATTAATTGCACTATACATTCAATCACTCAGGAGAAAAGTGTTTTGATTATCTAAACACTTTCATACATAAAACTGTCAAACTGCCAAGCTTTTTTAAAAAAAAAAAAGAAAAGAAACCCCAAAACAGCAGCACCACAGCACCAGCACCACCCCCAAACCTCCTGTCATTACTATGCATAAGGAAACTTTTTATTTTCTTGGCTGTACTCGATTTATATGAGGCATTTTTCTCATTTCTCTTTTGCAAAATATTCTTTTCCCTCCCATGGGAAATATAATGGAATCTAGCTAAGAAGTTATTTTCCTTCTGGATGTTCTCAATTTGTTTTCAATGGAGCAGGAAGAGAACGGGATTTTTACCTGTTATAAAGATTAACAAGAATTTGCTTCTTTACATACACTGACATGGTTATTTTCCTTTAAAGTGACTGCTGTTTGGAGAGTACTTACACTGTGCAGAACTCCCCACATCTGCTAGTCACGAAAATAAAAATCTTTCCCTACCATGTCCTTCCTTCTGACCTGTCTAAGCCTTCTGTTTCTGTAGTAGACCTTATTGATCCTGTGTATCTACTGTACTTAATGTACTAAGTGGATGTATCTATCAAGTCATTAGTTTACTATGCCTTAAAGTGATACTTATTTTTATATTACAAAATTGTGGAGAGCTGACCATGGAAACACCCAGTGTTTCCACCTTAAAGAATTTCTGTTCTGTTAATACTGATTTCTGCTAAAGCTTCCAGGAAGACAGATTTCTTTAGGTTTTCTCTCTCTAGCATAATTTCAAAATTTGAAAAGGTGTTTGTCTTATGACTTGCCAGTATACTGCAATATGAGGCTTGATCTGTAGCTTCTCTCTTTTATGTCTTGTATATCTAATTTTATTTCCTTTGATCCTTCTTTCGTCCTTTTTGCTGAGGTTTTCTTTGTAGTTTTGTGTGCTTTACTCTTCTAAGACTCGTTCACCTTCATTTTCACTTAATCCCTTCCTATGCCGCTGCCTGTATCTTTGTTGTCATAGTTCTGATGTCTCTCTACTGCTTATCTTTTTATCTGGCTATCTGATTTTGTTTAGCTTTTAGTCCTTTAAATTCTCTCCATTGCTTGAGTTTCTTTTAATCTTTCCTTAGTATTGCTTCTTGTTATAGTGCTTGATCTTTCAGAGAGGAGTGACAAAACTGACAGGGACCATCACTTATTAAATTTAAATTTAAAACAATAATAAGCAGTCACTTTTTGCTGCTGAGATAAGTAAAGTATGTGACCAGAATTAAAGATGTGCAGCACAGTTCAGCCTTTTTTCTGCACCTGAGGCATTCAAGTTTTCCAGTAGAGGCTTGTGGCTGCTCGGAAGCAGTGAGTGGTAGACTTTTTAACTCTGTGTGACCTTACTTCTGCTTTCCAATTAATTTGAGATTTTTTGTGCGTATTTGAGCTATTCATACATTTCTAATGGAGGATTTAATTTGAGTGCAGGGATGCTAGCTTAGATGACTTGGTAAATTATTAATGCCTATTACCTCATGGGAAAGATGATAGGCTTCAAACTGGGCTACTGCTTTCCTAAATCACTTGATAAATATCCTCTCCTCTAAGTGGAGAAACTTAACATATATGTAAATGTCATACCTGAAGAAATGACAAAGAAATTAAACATGTATTAGAAATGATATTCCACATTGTAGCATAGACGTAAGTATAAAAACTGGAGTCAAGCAGGAAAGCAGAATTTAAGAACATCTGAAATCCTGTAGGAGGAAGTGTAGACTTCCTCCATGTTTCTGTACATGTTTATGTACCCAGATTACATTGCTTCCTCGTGTAGGGATATAAAGTTTTACTTCAGAAATTTTGTCTGCTCGATTTCTTTCTACATTTTCACAGGTACACATGAGTCTATGTGTAAAAACACATTTGTTTCCATGATCTAACTAGGACCATAAATAACATTCATACATATAGAATTTATTCAGTAGATTGGTTAAGGTAAAGTTAACCTGGTCAATGTGAATAATTTCCACATGTATTCAAGAAATTTCTGAAGTCAGAATCATGAATGCATACTTTTAGGTTTGCAAGTTCAAGAGTTTGCAAGTGTGTGGAACTTATGTGCAAGTATATGAAATTATATGAAATTAGTGGCAGAACCAGAGGGCATGGACTTAAGCTTCGTCAGGGAAAGTTTAGACTTGATATGAGGAAAAAATTCTTCACTGAAAGGGTGATTGGCCATTGGAATGGGCTGCCCAGGGAGGTGGTGGAGTCACCAACCCTGGAGGTGTTTAAAGGGAGACTGGATGAGGCACTGAGTGCCATGGTTTAGATAATGGTTGGTGTTAGTGTTGGTGTTAGTGTTAGATTATAGGTTGGACTTGATGATCTCAGAGGTCCTTTCCAACCTTGTGATACTGTGATACTGTGTGTGATACTAGATGGGTAGAAAAAAAACATGTGGTCTTAGCTTCAGTTTTCCTGAAAACAGGATTTTTATTTATTTTTTTATTGCTTTTAAGGTTTATTAAATGTCATTTTGAGAAAATTTCTGGCACATTAATTTTTACTAACAAAATTATGTGTCAGTATTGATAACCATATTTGATGTCCCTTCTGCTCTTTACTATTCATATTCTTCAGGAAGAAAAAATTTTAATTAACTTTCAGACTATAGCAAATTTTTAACATAAGCCCATGTCACAGGAAACCACGTCAGTCTTCAGTCTTTCCTAAAGGGCATAGCTCATTAACAGAAATCTCAGAACTCATAAAATGGTGTACTGTTGAAAAACAAACAGTTCCCCCTTGTCACTACAGCTGTTAGCTACACCTGTCCTTTCTCTAAAGTCCTCATAGACCACCACTCACAGACCATTTCATCATTTCATGGTGCCATTCTGGGTGATTAAGAAAATAAATAAGTTTTAATCAAACATATTTTAACTTTTCTTCTCTCTTTGTATTCTTTCTGAGTAGTTCCAGAACATTGAAACCTTTTTCTAGTGTCTTTTTCCAATTGGATCCTCCTTGGTTGGAAGAGACCAGCTGTCAGTATTTCTGAAAGATAAAAGTAAATGTGAAACCTCAAACAGATCCTCTTTATTTTTATTTATTTATTTATTTCTGTGTACCATAGTCATGCTGAGAAGCTTTTATCAATTCTGATTAAATCCAGCTATTCCTGGGGAACTTCCTCCCTTTTTCTCAACATTTCTTCACAGGAATCTTGAGAAAATTCGGTCTGTTTAATTGATGTTTCTCTGCACACCTAAGGATAGTGCTGCAGGAAAACAGTGAGTGGACAGCTCAGCATTAACTTGTGGGTTTTGAGGAGGTAATGGCATGATGGATTAAAGTATTACTGCATATGGCACACAGAGAGACAGAGAGAGAGATGAGTGTGAGAAAATTCCTCATCTACTTCATTGCAGTCTGACATTTGCCTTGTATGAAGAGTAAGTAGGTATACAACCTCCACTCACTGCTTTTTCTGGCATTTATAAAGTCTGCGGAAATTAAACTTGCTCTTAAAGAATAACCTCTAATTCAGAAGCAAGTGCAGTTTTGAGGAAACCTGAAACATTAAACATTTAGGTCAAAACTCTAATTGCTTTTCTAACATTAATAAATAATCTAGTGGGCTTTAACTTGTCATTCAAGTAGTAATATATTCTCCTTGTCTAAATATTTCAAGGCATCTGGTATTCTCCTTGTCTAAATATTTCAAGGCATCTGGTTTACACCTAATCAAATAAAAAGCTATGTTTTTTTAGAGTAAAACATAGGTTTGCATCTCACTCCATTATTATTTGTATAAGAACGCTTTCATTTGCAGCTACAACGGTTCAGCTGTGCAATCAACAACTACATTAAAAATATTCATGACTATTTCACAGAGTTAATTTTTATTAAAAAGTAAAAGAAGCTGATATTTCAAAAATGTATTTAAATACTTGTTTTATAAAACCAAGCAATGGGAAAAAACTCAAAGGAATAAAAAAATTTGTGATGAGGATATATGACACACAAAGAGCATGCACATGTTTCTGATCTTCTATCATTGAGTTATCCTAATGAAGCTAGAAAATCCACCTGTGCTAAGCCATAGTTGTTTTTTAAGACAAGGAGGTGTCAGACTGTGACTTAACTGGTCAGGCAGCACTTGGGAAGCAAGGTAATGCTAAAGCAGGCATTTAGGTTTCACGATTCAAAAAAAGATCAGAATATTCTGCATAAGTTGTTTCTACTCTGTTATACAGCCAGATGAGATAAAAAAACCGGAAGAGACCAGCCTCTCAGAAGACATCAACAACATTGTCCCCTGGGGTAAATTCACAATGGTTAACCATTGCATACATTTGGCCTGAAAATATGGAAGGCAGACCCGTGGTATTAAGTAAGAAATATCGTTGCAGAGAAAAAAGGACCCAAATGCCTAAGTAAACCTGGCTTAGCACCTTGCTATTGTGGCACCCAGTGACTGAACACCTTCTGAGTCCACTTGCTGACACATTTTTTCCATCAATCTGACATTTGTCTAGGCTAATTGTGAAGCCTCCCTGTAGGCAGTTGATCTGGCAGGTAGACTACTTAAAAGAAGTGGAAGTGCAGTTGAAATTTACACCTATGCACCTGGGAGCATTGAAATCCCCATTATTTTGTTGTCTTGGAACTACCTTCAGTAAGCCCATAAATTTCAATATTCCTTTGCTGCTTTCAGCAGGTTGTCCATGCAGTAGGTGTTTCTATAGTAGGTGTTTCCATGTACTACAACTAAAGCAGTATTCACAACACATCTTCTTTGCAGACAAATTAATTATTACTTGTGTTGTCACTGGGATAATCATGATGAATGCTTAGATTATGGGACTTTTTCTAACCTTTCTTGCAAAACAATAATTAAGATATCTGACAATTCCATCTAATTTTAAAAAGAATAAATAATACTTGATAGTAGGGATATCTCTGTGATAATGATACTAAATCTTGGTAACTTAACCATATACAAAATTAAAAATAATTATGTAACACATGGGAAAGAGTAGCTAATATTCTCATTAGTGTAAATTTGAAAGGAACAATTTACTACTTGGAAGAATTTCCTTGAGGAAAATTACAGGTAGAAAAGCATGTTTATTTGAAGCTGCCAAAATCAATACAGGTAAAACCAACAGTCTTGTTCTTTGAGTTGAAATAAATCTGCAGGAAACACTTAAAAATGCAGGCTTGAGCTCAAAAAAAAAAAAGACACAGCAGAACAAGAATGTTGTACTCCAGAAGTTACAGAGGAAACTTGTTAGGAACATAGTACATATCAGCAGATTTTTTGTTTCTCACTAGGCAGAGCAGAAAGAGACTTACAAGGATAAAGACCTTCAAGAACAAGTGCAAAGTCTTGCACCTGGTTCCTGGTTCAGGGCAATCCAAAGCACAAATATAGACTGGGCAGAGAACAGACTGAGAAAAATCCCGAAGAGAAGGACTTGGGGTTGCTGGCTGGATGATAAGCTCAACATGAGCTGGCAATGTGTGCTTGCAGCCCAGAAAGCCAACCATACCCTGGGCTGCATCAAAAGAAGTGTGACCAGTAAGTCGAGAGAGGTGATTCTCCCCATCTACTCTGCTCTCGAGAGACCTTACCAGGAGTACCATCTTCAGTTCTAGAGGCCTTAGCACAGAAAGAACACGGATCTGTTCAAACAGGTCCAGAGGTGAGACACAGATGATCAGAGGGCTGAAGCATCTCCCCAACAAAGACAGCCTAAGAGAGTTGGTGTTGTCTAACCTAGAGAAGGGAAGGCTCCAGGGAAATGTTATAGAAACCTTTCACTACTTTGGGGGGTGCTACGGAAAAGATCAGAGGTGCTCTTTATCAGGAAATGTAGCGACAGGAAGAAGGGTAATGGCTTTGTTCTGAAAGATGGTAGGTTTAGATTAGGTATTAAGAATAATTTGTTTTCTATGAGGGTGGTGAGGTACTGAAACTGATTACTCAGAGAAGCTGTGGATGCCCAATTCCAGGAGCTATGCAAGAAAAAGTTGTATGAGGTTTTGAGCAACGTGACCTAGTGGAAAGTGTCCCTGCCCATGGCAGAGTGGTTGGAACTAGATGATCTTTAAGGTGCTTTCCAACCCAGACCATTCTATGATTCTAAAACATGCTAATTGACTCAGTCCCAACTCACAAAGAGTTTTCAAAAAGTATAGAAGTGGCACTGAAAAAGTAGTCACAGAACTACCTTATCTGACGCACAAATTGACAATCCAGGATCTCTCTTCTCCTCTGCCAGGAAATGACTCCTTTTGGGTAAGAACCACATACCTCTGACTTTCTTGGGTGTTTCCCTGGGAAAATAACTACTAACCTGAGTTTCAGTTTTTACTTCTTATATACATATATGTATAGACATATGATCATTATTAACTGGTTGTAAATATCTACAGCTAATGCAGCAAGTGAATTGATCAATGGCAATTCTGAAATTGTTTTATCTGTTGCTTTAATTAAATTACTTACTGCCTCAGCATTGCAAAATTGTGTCTCTGACAGGCATTGCTAAACTTTCTAAACTAAGGGGCTCACTGACAGTAAATATTAACCCTGTGAGTGCCAGTCTTTGAGCAGACTGTCGCAGGTAACACATATACATGCACGCACATAATCCTTTAGTCACAAACCATTGACCAAGTCTGGGACTAGAAACGGATCCAGTCGTGCTTAGGCTCCTCTCTAAAGGGACGTTTGGGAAGCAAGGGGGTCCATCTTGAATCTTATCACTTGACAGGATAGCATCCTCAGCCACCTCTCAGAGCCTTTACCTACTTAAGATGACAACAAGTCAAGAAATACCATAACCTCATTAAATCTGCCCTATTCAGCAGAACACACTGCCTGATGACAGTAGCATTTACCTGGCTGTGCAATCTTTCTGCTTGGACATCATCTTATGGCACTGGTATCAGTATCTTATTGTTTTAAACAAATGTAGGAACATTGCAAGTATCCAAGAAAATAAGTATTACAAAAGCAGACATTACAGAGTTCATGTTAAGTGCAACAGCAAACAACATATTAACACATTGTCTCCCTCCACTACAAATCATTAGGTAAGAAGTTGTTTTGTGAAAACTATAATTCAAATTCCCTCAGTCTCTTCTGAATTAATTGACTGCTAAGTCTGAAAAATAAAAGAAGTTGAGGTGTATTTTATCACTTTATGATGTGACATGCTGTGTCAAATTAAAAAGTTATAAAATATTATAAATAATAAAATAGATTTAGTCTTGTCAACACCTTCTTTGTTGGTGTTCATTCAAATAATTTTTAACAATTTCATCCAACTCTAATTTATTTCTATGCTTGAGTAAAAACAATGGTAAAACTTTTGTTCAATGCAAGACAGAATTTTATATGGATTATTTCTCTAGAGTTAAAATATTCTTTCCTTGTGAAACAGAAGTAAAAAGAAACATGGATGTATCCATAAGAATGATTATATATTCATTAATTCTGTAAAAGTAGGCCTTTAGAGCTAAGAAAATTAAAAAGCAATTTGTTCCTTACACCATATCCGAACGTTACATATTTGTATTTTTCTTAAGGATCTAAAATTTTCTTTCTTTTTTTTTTCATTTCCTAGTAGATACCCAGTAAATAGTATAACATTGTATATCCTCTTGTCACGGGAAGTGAGATTTTTTTATGTTTAACTACACAATGAAGAGGTCTCAGATGCATAGTTTGATTCTAAACTATCTACTAAACACTTCAGTTTTGATTTCCTTTTTTTGTTTTATATTACTAATTATTCAAGTACTTTTTAAATCACCATCTTATAATAGTTAGAATATATCCCTCATATCCCAAAAAACAATCAGAAAAAGACCCCAAAGAATTCCTATCCAATATCCCTTTAAATAATTTTAAAATATTTCATAGTTCTCTAATTCAGAATTTGGAAAAATTATAATTGGAAAAATGTCATGCCTGACACTCTTTGTTGCCTTATAGGTGCACAGATTTTCTTTCCCTCGTATTTTTAGGCACTGAACATTTTTTCTAGCATTTCTATGTTTGTGTTCTTCCCAAATGAATCCCAGGCAACGGAACATTCAATCCCTCACAAACTAAAAAATTCAAGTGAAGGCATTTTTATAAAAACTTTTAAACAGCCCTCAGGTTTATTATTTTTTTTAGCGCAGGTAACTCCCACCTTGCTGTTGCAAATTGATAGCCAGCAAACAATTTTTTGTTCCACATGGAGCTGCAAGGAATTTGATGATGATCCCAAACAGCTATAATGCCACTAAAATTAATTAACAAGAACATATTTCTGGTGAGGTTATGTATATTATGTATATATATAAGTCTATGGGGCCGGATGGGATCCATCCTAGGGTGATGAGAGAGCTGGCGGATGAGCTTGCTAAGCCGCTCTCCATCATCTTTCAGCAGTCCTGGCTCACTGGAGAGGTCCCAGAAGACTGGAAGTTGGCCAATGGGACGCCCATCCATAAGAAGGGCCGTAAGGATGATCCAGGTAATTACAGACCTGTCAGCCTGACCTCGGTCCCAGGTAAAATCATGGAGAAGATAATCCTGGGTGAAATCTTGCGCCACCTGCAGAACGGTCAAGAAATGAGGCCCAGCCAGCATGGATTTAGGAGGGGTAGGTCCTGCCTGACCAACCTGATCTCCTTTTACGACCATGTGACTCACCTGGTGGATGAGAGGAAGGCTGTGGATGTGGTATACCTGGACTTCAGCAAGGCCTTTGACACTGTCTCCCACAGTAGACTCCTAGGGAAGCTGGCAGCCCGTGGCTTAGATGGGAGCACTCTGTGCTGGGTTAGGAATTGGCTGGATGGCCGAGCCCAAAGAGTGATGGTGAATGGTGTTTCATCCAGTTGGCGGCCGGTCACCAGTGGTGTCCCCCAGGGATCGGTATTGGGTCCCGTCCTGTTTAATATCTTTATTGATGATCTGGATGAGGGGATTGAGTCCATCATCAGCAAATTTGCAGATGATACCAAGCTGGGAGGAAGGGCTGATCTGTTAGAGGGTAGGATGGCCCTACAGAGGGACCTGGACAGATTGGAGAGCTGGGCTGATTCTAATGGGATGATGTTTAATAAGTCCAAATGTCGGGTACTTCATTTTGGACACAACAATCCCATGCAGAACTACAGACTGGGGACAGAGTGGCTGGAGAGTAGTCAGGCAGAAAAGGACCTGGGAGTGCTGGTGGCCAGGTAGCTCAACATGAGCCAGCAGTGTGCCCAGGTGGCCAAGAAGGCCAATGGCATCCTGGCCTGCATCAGGAATAGTGTAGTAAGCAGGACCAGAGAAGTTATCGTCCCCCTGTACTCGGCACTGGTCAGGCCTCACCTTGAATACTGTGTCCAGTTCTGGGCCCCCCAATTTGGGAAGGATGTTAGGATACTGGAATGTGTTCAGAGGAAGGCAATGAAGATGGTGAAGGGGCTGGAGCACAAGCCCTATGAGGAGCGACTGAGGGAGTTGGGGCTGTTTAGTCTGGAGAAGAGGAGGCTCAGGGCAGACCTCCTTGCTCTCTACAACTACCTAAAAGGAGGTTGTAGTCGGGCAGGGATTGGTCTCTTCTCTCAGGTGACCAGTGGCAGAACCAGAGGGCATGGACTTAGGCTTCGTCAGGGAAAGTTTAGACTTGATATGAGGAAAAAATTCTTCACTTAAAGGGTGATTGGCCATTGGAATGGGCTGCCCAGGGAGGTGGTGGAGTCACCGACCCTGGAGGTGTTTAAAGGGAGACTGGATGAGGCACTGAGTGCCATGGTTTAGATGATGGTTGGTGTTAGTGTTGGTGTTAGTGTTGGGTTATAGGTTGGACTTGATGATCTCAGAGGTCCTTTCCAACCTTGTGATTCTGTGATACTGTGATACTGTGATTACAGCATTACTTAATTATAAGCTTTAACAGATGCCTGTTGAAATGTTGAAATCTGCACCTTTTTTTCTCTAATGACTTGGCTTTTTCCTTGATCCTCCGAGATGTCTTCAGCAGACTAAATAAGGGGAGGGACTATCCATGATCATCTCTGTGATGGCATCTGAAGATCTTCCTGAAAAGTGAAGATAAGTTTTCCACTCTTTCCTCCCTGATGTGTTGATTTCTGCTGCTGTCTTTTTAATTTGACCTGTCTTTAACATTTTCCATCTACTTACCATCTATGAAAAGTCTGACTTAACAAACCATCTGGTGGAACACATCTGGGGCCAGTTTCAAAAGTAGCACTATGTTTAGGTCTTTTTTCTAATAACAGCTTAACTACAGGACAATGAGAAAGTGATTGAAGAGTTTTTTTCTTTTTCTTTCTTTTCTCTTCTTTTTTTTCTTTTCATTTTCTTTTTTTTCTTTGCCTATGTATACATATTATGTGACTATTAATATTTAGTTTGTTGCATCCTAAAAGAACCTGGCTAAACCATATTTAAGAACTTGGAGGAAATATCTGAAAGCAATTTTCTTCTAAACTTGCAGAAAAATTTCAGTGACGTTCTCGGTTAGAACTTAGAAATAATAGTTCTTGGGGGTTTTTTAAACCATCACTCATAGAGAGATTTTATATTTTACAGAATTATAAGTAATTTCTTTAAAATAACATGTTTTCAGATTTTAAGTTATTTTCTACATCAATATTTTCTGTTGTCTCCTATTTCATTGTATGTGTAATTATTATAATGAGTAAAATCTTGCTTGATAATATGCAACTAGTGCAAGAATATCCTATGGCAGGAAAAAAACTGAAATTATTTTCAAAAACAGGGAGAATGAAAACAGCTCAAGTATCTTTAAAACTTGTCTAATTTGTCCAAGCAGAACCCTAGCACTCTACCAGCCTTTAATTCTGTACCTGCAGGAAAATTTTCTCCCTTTTTCGCATCTCTAGTAATGACTTTACATAATTAGACTGTTCCAGTAACATCATCCAACATATGATATCAACTACTTCCTTGCTAAAAGTTGGTAGCTCTGGATATAGGAATCAAGTAAAAACAAAGCACAACTAATAAATCATCCTGAAAGACCACGCTGAATCTCCATTATTAGAAGTACAAGTCTCATTCTTGTAGATCTGTGCTTTATATGAGGTAAAAACCCCAGATATTATTTTCAGATCAACAGCAAAAATTTTTTTTTTAATAATTCAGATATTAAGTAGAATCTTAATCAAATAATGAGAGAATTACATTTAAGATACATACTAACATTCGCATTGCACTATAGATTTTCTTTTATCAGGAACAGATAGAATTATGGGGGTTTGCCAGAAAAAATGAAAATCTTACCTAATACAATGTTTTTAAAGGACTTAAAATGACATTCATTCACTACAGAAAAAATAAATAGATTCTGTCCTGATCAGTTACTAACCTAAATGAAATACCAGATGAAAAACTGAATTAGAAGTGTATAAGATATCTACCTATCAACAATATTGGTTTGAATACTAAGTAAATATGGTACCTAATCTTTGAAAGGCAAAATGCCATTCTCAGGAAGAAGACTTCATACCTTCTGAATTTACATATTTTATTCCTTGTTCATTAGCATCATGCCCAGGATAAGATTCTTTGGCTTTTGAAATACTGAATTCTACCACTAATTTTATGTGCTTAGAAAGGGTGGGGTAAGGTGAAATAAACACATTTTTATGAAGCACTGGGGAAAAGAATTCTTTTTGATAATACACTTCTGTAATGCTTGCATGACAGGATTCTGACACTTGACTATAGCCTTCAGATAAAACTGCTATATAAAATTACATTAATAGAAATTAGGAAAAGATGCTTTGTTTTTTCCACTCTATACTAAGGAGAAAGCTCTCTAACCTGTCATTCATATTATGCACAAAATAATGGTGTTCATCAGTATCGACTCTTGGTGCTATAGCAGGTAAAGTAGACTGCCATGCTTTGGATAAAGCAGTTATTATCGTCCTTCAACCTCATCTTTTTTTTGGCAATTTTTTTTCTCATCTTTAAAGAGGTGCTATTCTTAGATTTTATTTTTCCTCTGTTAGTTGGTAGTAAAATAGCTATTCAAATCCATTGATCATATATTCACTGCTCAGGATAACGTCATAATAGAATTTTCTTAAGGCATGACTTGAGAATGATGTTAAGTAGAATCTCTGAAAAAAGTAAGTTGTCTCTATCGGATGTTTTATAGTCGACTAAGAGAGATTACACCCAGATGCTCCGCATGCCTCTTCATCCTGCTTGAGTCCTGCTGCCAAGGACAGAGATTTGTTTGGTTTTATGTCTTTTGTAATAATTTGATGTTTTATGTTTAAGGTCATTATTTGCCTTTACTTTAAAAACAAATCAAACGAACACAAGCCAAGAAGAAAAACATACACTCCCCCTCCCCCTTCCAAATCACGAAACATATCTTCAAACCTTAAAATTAAAGTTTAGTCAAGTATTTTCCATGAACCATTCCTACATCTTAAGATGACCACTAGCAAGTCTCTACTATTCAATAACCACAGCGCATTAAGAAGGGTGTCGATTGCACCAGCTGTGTTTCAGTAGTGTTTTATTATAATTTATTATTTACTATTAATGTTTGTAGATAATAGGCCTTAAACCAAAACCAAGATATGCCAAAAAAAGTGTGCAGACCACAGAATAAAAGCAAGAAGACTAATCAAATAATCCCTCTACATGGATTAAAATTGACTCATTTTTTTTTTATGAAAAACTTTCTTTTCATCAGTGAAGTAGAAGGAAAAAGGCTGTCACAGAAGAGAAACTGAAGAGTCAATGCAGAGAATAAAATAAAAGGAAGATATGAATAAGTGTGTTGAGCAGGAGACAAAAAGCTCTAATTCATGAATAGAAACTATACAGAATCAGTCAAGCTAACAATCAAGTTAAATGTAAGACAGAGGATGGATGTGAAATCAGAGGTCAAAAACACTTTTTAGATGATCAAAAGATGTGTTTTTATACAGGCAGTGGTAAAATGAGGAAACCAGAGACATTCAAATAGAGATGATAATTAGAACAGGCTGTTCATTTTTCCATTAATTCACATACCAGAGCTGTTGTGATTTGCAAGCTTATGAATTTCTAGACAACCCAGATTCTTCATAGCCAATTTGCTCACATTTCATCTAGAAGCCATTAGTAGACTCTACAGGTAGAAGAGCTTTGTGCCTGCTTTAGGATATTTCTTTTACATGTCTGAAAACGATCCAGGTTTTC
The DNA here is from genome assembly GCA_033556795.1 of Tapera naevia. NCBI lineage: Eukaryota > Metazoa > Chordata > Aves > Cuculiformes > Neomorphidae > Tapera > Tapera naevia. The sequence continues at coordinate 6,432,945 of JAUMJJ010000014.1, forward strand.
ATCATTTTTGGTTCATGACATCACCAAATTATGCATACAGCACAAAGATACATTTATCTAAATAATGAAAGGCTGAATTCCTGCTGACAATATATTTAGTATTCATTTACTGCAGTTGAAGAAGCTATGATGAAAACAAATAAAGAATTTTTTTAAGAGATTGTTTTCAGTCTTTGTTGTATCATAAAATCATGTACCTCTGTATAATAGGTTTAAAGGATTTTAAAAGGATGAAGTTATAATAGGACTAGTTAATGCAGATTAAGAGTTGTGGAAAGAATGATGAATATTCATATTGTTGCACTATGTGTTAATAGTAGAGAGTAATATATCAAGGAGGGGAAAAGAGGAAGAAAAGGTAACAGTTTTAAACATTTTACTATTAATATCATAAAGATATAATATATTTCTGTATTCATTCTTTTCTAAAGCTTTTAAAAACTTCAAGCGACTGACTGGAGTCTTCAATCATTGTACTAAAAAAATATAAATTTAAGAAGAATAAAAGAAAGCAAACAAATCAACAAGCAAACCCCAAACAGTACTTCCTTTTTATTTTTTTCTCTTCTAGTTACCAAACAAATCAATAATTAACACAGTCCTGAATATGTGTATTGTTAAGGAGGATAGGAACGGATGTTTTTAGGTTGCACCCCCCCAGATTCCCCTGTCCATGTTAGAAAGGGGCCTTCAAGTATTCCCTCACCATTTCCAGGGAGGTTACACCAGGTCCTTCCGGATAATGGGAACAAGTCAGACAAAAGCAGAAAAAACGTTCAAATTGTGGTGGTCAAGCATGGAACTCTTTTAGAAGTACCCCTGAACCACATTGATTACATTACTTTCTTCTCTTTATGCCTACTTTTCTCCCGCTTTCCCCTCCCAGGTTCTTCCCCAGTTATGACCTTTTGCCTTTCAAAACAATAAAAAAAAAACCCCTTCTCCTGGTTATTCTTGACCCATTGGCCCCAGCCTGCTGTCATTATTCACGTCTTTTGGTATTTATGATAGGATTGCCATGGTAATCATTCAGCCATCCACAAAGTCACTATTCTAGTTTTGTTATCTACAAAGTATTTTTCACACCATCTGCTTAAACTTTACTTTCCCTTTGATTTAAGGAATATTCAGCTGTTTCACATGCTGCTGTCTTATTAATATAACTATATGGCCAGAGTAAATCATTTGTCTGCAAAGCTTGTCGACATCAGCTTCTTTTTCATGTAACTTACCTCTTTGATTCAAAAAGACTTTTCATATTGGTCCTTTCTAACATGTGGGATTCACTGCAAGTAATTTTGCTAAATGGAAAGGTGAGCAGCTTGATCAGTTGAGTGTGCTGATGCCTGGAGAAACTTATGCTAAAAAAAGGTGAAAAAAATAGCCTTACTCATTCGGTGCAAGAAGTTGCCTGTTAACCTGAAACCACTTAGTTGGCAGAACCAGAGTGCATTTGTGTGCACAGACACATGTGTATCTGTGCAAGCCTCATCCTACTCATTTTTTCCATCACACTTGTAGGACCAATTCCTAGATGTTATTCCTAGGTATAAAATACTCAAAATTTGAGGCAGGAGTGCCAAACCCACAGGCTAAATCCAGGTCTCCACCTTGTTTTATCCAGCCTGGCACCTTGTTTCTACCCGGCGGCAGTATCGAGTTCCTTGCACCTGTGGTCCTGCCAGCGCTGGTCACGTGTGCAGCATGTGACACGCGTTACGCTTCAGGAGCAGGAGAACAGAGGGAGCTGTGAGTTTGACACCCCTGACCTAAGGAATATTTTAATAACTTATAAAAATAACACTAGACATTCCTACTGACAGGAGATATCCTCTATAAACTTCTCACAAGGAGCCAGTGGACAACCACAGGTAAAAACAAGTGAATTTTTCTACACAGTCACATTATTTAAACTCTGTCTAAATTAAAACATAGTTACAAGTTTATATAAAGTTTCTTCTTGGAGCAAATTCGATTTCTAACTACTTTCAGTTCAACCAGATAAACACAGTCAATTCTAATAGAGAATATTTTCACAAGGAAGCAACAAAGCATACTGAAGACTACAAGACTATTAAACTGTTTTGTAGCTTTGACTTATGGTTTTTATTTTTATATAATGTTCTTTTTTCACACTAAATTGATTATTTTTACTTTGTTGCATTGTGGAATATTAACATGAAGAAAATATATTTTTTACTTCCCTCATTTTTTCACCTTTTTTCCTCCCCATTGTTTATTCTTTTTATAGTTAATAACTATTTTTTCCTTACATTGCTCTCTTTTTAAAATTTATTTGTTTCTATAGTGGTGTTTCCCCTTAATTCCTCCTTTCTAAGAGCATGATTTCTTTCTCCTTCTTAAAGAAATAGCAAGAAATTATCATGCTTTTTTTTTCCCCAACAGAAACAAATAAATATATATTTTTACAAATCCAATAAATTTTAAATTCATTCCATTTTCTCTATATCACCAACATATTACCCAAGAAGCCAACAGTAACATTTACGGAAAGTAAAGAGGTATTTACTTACTTTAGGGGCATCCTATTCTGTCTGTAAATGGAATATAACCACAATGCAAGCTCATAAATAACTAATAGAAGTTGTACAGAATGACTTCAGAAAACATGTTCCTATGCCTATTCCATGATCTAAGCTATGTACTAAATATGTTTGAAATGAGCAACATGGAATTAACAGAATAGAAGGGGAAGGGAAGATGAGAGATTCCGTAAACTTGTGATAAAAATCTTCTAAATTCACTTTTATTTCACATACTTTCCAATGTAATGCAATAACTCCTAAAGCACATTTTCTAGACACCATAAATACACTGTGCTGGAAACAGGACTTGTACATAGTGTCTCTCATGACTTTATAAATTTTTGCTGCAACCTACTGTGAAAGAATGAAAAGCTAATATCTTTTTTTTTTTTTTCCCAATATGTATCAATTAGTAAATTGTAAGGGAAAATAATAAAAAATAAAGAAAATTATACCAAATGTTTGAACTGTTTCTGGGAAAATCTTTTCAAGCTCTTTAGCTTTAGAAATCTTCATCTTACTAGTATATAAAAATAGAATACATTGTAATGTTCTTGAAAATATTTTGATTAGTCTTCCCAAATATTTTTAACATTAGCATGAAATCTACACTTAGGAAATAATTTACCATAGTCTACAGAAAGGAAAAAATATGTGTATTCCTAGGCTTAAGCTGTCAGAAATTATCTTCTCTGTGAATTTGTCCTTGTTCTAAAAGGAAAACTGTTTACCTTCAATCTAATGTTTTAGTACTTTACACTGTATTCAGAATACAAAACCACAAATAAATTTTAACATTGGAATACCTAGAAAATGTATCACAGTATCACAGTATCACAGTATCATAAGGTTGGAAAGGACCTCTGAGATCATCAAGTCCAACCTATAACCTAATACTAACACCAACCATCATCTAGACCATGGCACTCAGTGCCTCATCCAGTCTCCCTTTAAACACCTCCAGGGTAGGTGACTCCACCACCTTCCTGGGCAGCCCATTCCAATGGCCAATCACCCTTTCAGTGAAGAATTTTTTCCTCACATCAAGTCTAAACTTTCCCTGACTAAGCTTAAGTCCATGCCCTCTGGTTCTACCACTGGTCACCTGAGAGAAGAGACCAACCCCTGCCTGACTACAACCTCCTTTTAGGTAGTTGTAGAGAGCAATGAGGTCTCCCCTGAGCCTCCTCTTCTCCAGGCTAAACAGCCCCAATTCCCTCAGTCGCTCCTCATAGGGCTTGTGCTCCAGCCCCCTCACCATCTTCGTTGCCCTCCTCTGAACACATTCCAGTATCCTAACATCTTTCCCATACTGAGGGGCCCAGAACTGGACACAATATTCAAGGTGAGGCCTGACCAGTGCCTTGAGTACATGTGACTGACAACTACAGAGAGGCATGTTGATACCAGTGCCTCTTAGAGTCTAGGCACTGCAATTCCTGTTTGCTTGCACTGGAGTGCAAATGTTATAGAGTCTGCTTGCCTTCTTTTACAAGACAAGCCCCAGAAAACAGCTTTTATCACAGGGAGCTGCAAGAGTCCAGACACTACAGGAGCTATGCCATCCAGCTGCTTAATTCAGGAATCATGCTTGTTATTGCATCCCAGTTCAAGGAACTGATAAACAGTTCAGAGCATACACTATCCTCAGCTGACAAAATCTTTTGCCCTTCATGCCCATAGAGAAGAGTTCTGCAGTAACTATGTTAGACATCATGCATGAGACTTCACTTTATCTAGCTTTAGCTGTCTAAAATCAGGTGACTAATCCATATCATCATCTAGTATCACTCTAGGCACTTAAAGAAGGTGATACACCTTATCCAACAATACATGTCTAAGATAGCATGGAAGAATTGTCAGCTGGAGGGACTTTCTTTCTCCACTGACAGCCTCAGAAGCCTGTCTTCCTTAAAATAGATACCTAATTTTAAATGGAGCTAGTAAAAAGACAGATAAATCCACTTGCACTACAGAAAATATGAACATAACTCTATGAATATAAATAGCATTTTGTAAAATTCTTGGAATTTTTATTTCAGTCTAACAAATGTATTAGATATTATAATATATTTTAATTTCTGTTATTTTTTAACTGGTCATCTGTAATACCAAGTTACGCTGATCAGTGCAGCTATTTACTAACAGCCAGTATGATTGTGTTGGCAAACCAATGGATTCTAGCCTTAGGTGAAGGATTTTCTTGAGACCAAAGAAGCTGAAGTTTACAGACATTTGAAAGCAGAAACTTAGAATAAATCTGCCAAACTCACCTTAGAAATATGACTTTAAAATGTGCATGACTGGAATATAATTGTACCACTGAGACTAATCTGCTATTTGCATATTTGATTATTTCAAGTATCATAGTTATCCATTCAATTAGTAAATAAGTTATCTCAGTATGAAGCCATACCAATAAAACATAAACTGCAAAAATAATAGAGTTAAAACTCTTAAAGATCTTCAAGCCTTCAGTGTAAATTCTTCTTTACATGCCTTTCCAGGTAGATAAGGTGACTCTGTAGAATATTCAATAATAATTTAAAAAATTAACCTGTAGAAGACAAAAACAATATAATAAAAACACTGAAAGAGAGGGACAAATATCAAACATTAACATTACCACTGAAAATCTGAAAATCTGAAAATCAAAACGTGTCAAATGAGTATATTGCCAGAATATTACTTGGTAAGTAGTGGTGTAAAAGACCACTGAAAGTGACTGAAAGAAATAGATTATTGACTCAGTTGAATGTTAATCTTTCTACTAAAGAAAACCTTACAATTGTTTCTGTTTCTCAGGGTACAGAAGTCAAAGACGTCCTATAAACCCTTCAATTTATCAGTGTATTCCTGACATTCTGAGGAAACAAACTGGCTTCATTTTTAGATGTCTGTCTTTCAGAATGGTAAAAAATATTAGTTTAAATCTAATTTAATGGATAACCATGCAAATAACTTTACGTATCTCAGGTATTCCTAAATGCAAGATTTTAAAATGTTGGTCACTCAACTCATAATGAATGAATACCCTATAGTTTCAGAGAAAAAAGTATGTGGAATGATAATTTGGTGTATTTTAGACTCTCTGATTTTCGTTCTGTTAAGCTCTCCTTGCTTATAACTTCCTACAACTCTTGTCCTTAGTTTTGCTAGGTCCTAGCACAAAACTAGCAGTAAATTTATTAAAATTGTTGTTAAAACCATCTTTGTTTAGTTTTCCCCATAGAAGAGAAGAATGTGAAAAGTATTTATTATTTTCTTAGTATACAGATACCAAAGTAATTGATGTGATATAATAATTTAGCCAGAACAGAATATCTGCTTATTCGGGTTCCTTAAAATTTTTAATTCTTGTATTAAGTAAAAAAACCTGTTCTTCTTGTCATTTCATCTCATTCATAAAAAGAATCTATATTTTCCTGAAACATCAGCAGTAATTGTAGGTTTGTATAGTAATGCTAACCATACCTCTTGGAACTACTGAAAGTGTGGGACAATCATAGAATACAATCACAGAATGGTTTGAGTTGGAAGGGACCTTAAAGCCAATCCAGTTCCAACTCCCCTGCCATATGCAGGGACACCTCCCACAAGACCAGGCTACTCAAGACTCCATCCAATCTGGCCTTGAACACCTGCAGGGAGGGGGCATCCACAATGTCCCTGGTCAACCTGTGCCAGTGTCTCACCACCAGCACTGTGAAGAATTCTCCCCTCTTCCAGTTTAAAGTCCTTCCCCTTCATCCTATCACTACTTACCCTTGTAAAAAGTCCCTCCCCAGCTTTCTTGTAGGCTTTCTTCAAGTACTACAAGGCCACTATGAGGTCCCCCCACAGCCTTCTCTTCTCCAGGCTGAAGAATCCCAACTCTCTCAGCCTGTACTCATAGCAGAGGTGCTCCAGCCCTCTGATCATCTTCACAGCCCTCCTCTGGACCCGCTCCATCAGTTCCATATCCTTCTTATGCTGAGGATTCCAGAACTCAACACAGTACTCCAGGTGGAGTCTCAAAGAGCTTAGTAGAGGGGAGAACAACCTCCCTCAACCTGCTTGCAATGCTTCTTTTGATGCAGTCCAAGACACCATTGATCTTCTGGGCTGTGAACACGCATTTTTGGCTCATGTTGAGCTCCCCCAAGTCCTTTTTCTCAAGGCTGATCTCAATTACATTGTCTCCCATCCTGTATTGAATGCCCTAACCCAAGTGTAGGACCTTGCACTTATCCTGTTGAACCTCATGATGTTCACACAGGCCCATTTCACCAGCGTGTCCAGATCCCTCTGGATGGCATCCCATCCTTCTGGTGTGACGACTGCCCCACTCAGGTTGGTGTCGTCTACAGACTTCCTGAGGGTGCACTTGATCCTGCTATCTATATCATCAGTGAAAATATTCAACAGCACTAGTCCCTGTATGGACATCTGGATATAGAACCATTGACCTCTACTCTCTGACCATGACCATCCAACCAATTCCTTATCCACAGAACAGCCCACCCACCAAATCCATATTCCTCCAATTCAGAGAGAAGGATGTTGTGGGGGGGCTGTGTCAAAGGCTTTACAGAAGACCCGATTGATTACACTGGTTGCTTCTCCCCTTGTCCGCAGATTTGGTCACTCCAGCATAGAAAGCCACTAGGTTGGTCAGGTAGGACTTGTCCTTGGTGAAGTCATATTTGCTGTCTCAAATCACCTCCCTGTTCTCCATGTGCTTTAACATAGCTTCTAGGAGGATCTGTTCCATGACCTTCCTAGGCCCAGAGTTGAGGCAGACAGGTCGGTAGTTCCCAGGGTCCCCCTTTGTACCATTTTTAAAAATGGGTACAATGTTGCTCTTATTTGAGTAACCATGGACATCCCCTGACTGCCATGACTTTTCAGGTATTTGGAGACTGGCTTGGCATGCACATTAGACACTTCTCTTTGGACTCTGGGGTGCTTCTCATCAGGTACCATGGACAATGATGACAATAATGTCAAAAAGAAGTGAACAGTAAGCTAGTGATATTGTTGTATCAAGGTCTGGTCTCCAGTGTAACTTTAGCTTAGGTGGATCTCATTTTCACTCCAGAACTCATGATTACAGAAATAGTTCTGGAGAGTTAGAAAGAGAAAACAGAAAGCAGAATCATTCTAGTACTGCAAAAACACTGACATACTGCCTCTGGTCACAGTAGCTGTTTTACTTTTCAGGTAAGTGGATTCAGCAGTGTGTTACAGACCTCATACCCTGCAGCCTATTGCCAGTGGAAAGTAGGTGCACATCAGAATTTTCTTTTTGACATGAACTGACATGCAGCAAAATGTATACTGGATATCATGTAAGTGTACAACTCTACAAAGAGACATAGCCACTAGGACTGTAGTTTAAAAAAGACATGTACCTGAGTACAGCCTAACATCAGCATGAAAATCTTCTGAACAGGGACTGGAAATACTCCAACTGGTAACTATCCTGGTTGTTTTTAAGTCCTCCAAAACAGGTGTGGAACTCTTCAGGTCTCATACCCCACTTTCCATTTGCATACATAAGGAGGCATGCCCTGTTCTTGAATCCTTAAAAATAGGACTATTGGCTAAAAATTCTGTCTGTGATGGGCCCAAAGCCATTGAGGGCATCTAGCAGTTCTAAGTTTCCAAATAGCATCATGAACGCACCTAGTACAAGTCACAAGATTGGCTGTAACAACAGCTGTTGGCTCAGTAAACCCAAGCCCACCAAAGTTGGGCTTTATGTAGATATAGTTGTAAAGTATTTAGAAAAAGAGGGTTTGGAAGAGCAGAAATATCTACAGTGTGAGAATAGGATCATATAGCTCTGTGAAATTGCAGAAAAAAGGTTCCACCTAAGTCATCTGGACTTCTGTTGAAGTCCATGCATTTGAGGATCTATGCTAGTTGCTTTATTACTTTATTATATTTTTAAATTTTTATTCAAAGTAACATATGTTCACCTCTAAGAAACTAGAACTATGTCTGCTTCCATGTTGTCACTTTTTTTAACTAGTACCAGTTTCTACAAATATTTTAGCTGATATATGCAAATACCACACTTCCATTATTCTTCTTTTATTTATGTGATTGAAACAGTTTTGGCTTGTAGGTCTAAGAACTTTTCAACAATGTCTTTTAAGTAGTTTAGTCAATATTAGCTGTTCTTGCATACTTTGCTATGGTTTAAATGATGAGTAGGTGTTGGTGTTGGGTCATAGGTTGGACTAGATGATCTCAGAGGTCTTTTCCAACCTTGTGATACTGTGATATTGTGATACTGCAACTTTTCATGTCGACTTTTATTTAACCTTGTAATAATAATTACAAAGTAATTATTAATTACTTTGTAATAAAGTAATAATTGTATCTAGGAAGGGAAGACAATGTTCCCAAAGGAAATCATTTTTATTTTTATATCTTGTTATAGTTAAATGGTGAAATTTATTTTGCTTTTATAACTGTCCAAATATATGCAGCATATGATAAGAAAGTAAGGACAAGCCTTCTTTTCCAGTCTGCTGTATCTTACTGTGTTTGTGTATTCCCAATCTCCATATGTTCAGAACATTTCCAGAAATGTCAGAGTTACATTGGCCACATTTAAAAAAAAAAAGGAAAACTATCCCTCAAAACTATACTAAAACTCTAAAAGGTAAATACGTTTATGCACTTTTCAATTGGGAATAAGTAAAAAAGTTTATAAAAAATCAGGGAATTAACATTATTCAGTTTTTTTATTGTATATAGATTTATTCTTAAATAGCATCTGAAATAGAGAGGTTCAATGTTGAATAAATGCATATTAACGCATTGCTTGAATTATTACTGTTCTGTAAATGGCAGGTTATCAGTGACATTAGTCAATAGTACTTGAATCAAAATGATGTTGTAAAGAAGATGTTGATGTTTAGCTCGATATAACTTCATTTATGAATCTTACTTAAAGAAGGAATGTACAATAAGAGAGGAACCATTATAACTGAACACTTTTTCTGTAGAAGAATTTATATTCACTCATGTAAAATCTGCACATGATAGTATTACTTTTCCACAACATATAGAAAACCAGCTGTCCTGTTGAACTTTTAATGTCAATGAATTCTTGAAATAACTTGCAATTTTCACAGGAGAGCATGAGAGAGTGACAGTACAGAAGAATGTTTATAATTTCAGATCAGAAAGTTTATCAATTGAAAATATATTCATGTTTTATATCACACCTGTATCCAGTTCTATGGCTGCTGATCACTGGCTCCCACTATGGTTACTTGATCACAGAATAAATCAGTCATTGAGACTTTCGTGTAGGAACAAGGTCCTTATGCTTGATATTTACTGTTATCACATGACTAAAATAGAATTAAATATACAGTTTGAGGAAAGACAAATTACACATTGCCAATATTTAAAATTCTTTGGCAATAGGAGAATTGGTAAAATATAAATACAATGTCACCTTTAGAAGCTAAGAGAATAATTAAGGATATGCTATTGAAACTAAAGTAAAACAAAAAAAAAAATCCAAAACCATAACACTTTTAGAAGGTATAAACAATTTTTTGTTACTCTTTGGGGGATTTTTTATCTATTATGCTAATTAATTATTTTATATATGTGTTATGGTTTGAGTGACAGTTGGTTTGGGCTAAACCGTGACAGTATGTCTGAATAAGACTAGGAGGAAAAGAGTTTGAAGCTGACAAAGTCATCTCTTTCCTGTTAACTGGGACAGATTCCAGCTTTAACTTAGCCATCATCCTAGACAAGTCTCTCCCTAAACATCCAGAATTAACCTATAATCATACCTTTCTTATTTAGAGCACCAAATATGTGTGACTTCATGCACATCCAAAGTCATTACAGCTTATTCATCTCTTGTGTTAAAGAACGCGTCTGGGAAGTTGTACTGCCAGCTCTGAATCCTAATAAAATGAAAATCCCCAAACAGTACTTGCAGTGGCATTTGAATCCAGCACTATATTGCATGTGGATGAAGTCCAGGCAGACATAATGAATCAGCTAATCATACTGAGAGACTAATGGAAAAAAGCTCGAAAGTACAAAACTAGTTTCATTATAATGAGTGAGACCATTCATTTGGTTGTTTCCAATCACTGATCATGTTAATTAGGAGAATGAGCCATGACACTGCAATAAGCTAGAGATCTTGCCAATTCATTTTATTTCTATGCAGACTTATATGCAAGGCTGGATAGAAGCCTTTTTAAGATTATCAGACCATTCTGCTCTGCTTCCTCCTGGCTGAAATGGGAGTCCTGTGTTGGGAAGAGGAAAGAGTCATGCACTTTTTAGGAGGAAAACTGAAGGAAAGAGAGCATTTCATACTTGAAGAATAATTTTCAACTTGTTGCTAGATAGAGTTGCTGCAAATATTATCTAGGTCAGTAGTAGCCAGACTTTTCAAAATGATTATTTTTTTGTACGGGCAGAATTCCTTTACCATCTGATTTTTCACGAAAGACATGTCAGAAGCAATGTAATTTCACATTGTTTTATTTCACAGCTTTATTTGGAGGTCTCTACTAGATCATACTTGCACAGATCTAGTGTATTAAACAGTAGAGTCATGTAACTCAGGGATTCAGACAGATTTTCTCGCATAACATATATTCACAGAATTCACAGGACCTGAATCAGAATCACAGTGGCTAGGAGAATTCATATGCAAAGTATATCTATCACAGCATTGTTCTCCTAGGAAACTACATGCTAGTGCTTCAAAATATTTTCTATTAGAAAATTATATCTTTGAGTGCTGTTAATATTCTCGTGACAGGGGAAAAAATATGAAAATTATACACATAGTAGATTACAAACACTGGAAAAATGAAATGAATTCAGAAATAAAAGAAAACCACAAAAACTGATATGACTAGAAATTATGCTGAAATGGTAATTACATATGAATTGCTGGGTATTTTGTTAATTTAATCAAACCAGAATTTGTTTCTGCAATAACTTTTTTATTTTTTAATTGGGACATTTATCAACACATCTCAGAGGAATGTAACAATTTATTGTGATAGTATTTCATCCAAATATAGCTAAAAGTTACTTTCACACATGCTGTTAGAAATAAAAATGTAAATTTAAGCTCTTTATTTTTAATATTTTATTTTCATTTCTAAAATGAAATTTTTTTCAGTAAAATTTTTAAAAATTTATTTCAGATTTTTTTTCTAACTATTCAGTCTGAATTATTCCCTTCCATGATCATAGGTAAACTCATAGACACTTCAGGACACAGAGAATGGAGCCTCATTCTGGGACTTCACTGCTTTAGCTTCACAGTTCAGTAGAACCAAACTGTTATTCTCATATACTGGTTTCTAATAAAAAAGCAGAGCCAGTAGCTTTTGAATGCTTCAGAATGTTTAATATTATTAATCAAGCAGATTACTGAGTTAATAGATTTTTTTTTCCCAATGCATTCACAAGAATATTTGACTTTTTGTCTTTTTATAGAACAGATAGATACACAGACATCTTTGACATTTTTCAGAAATTTTTGAGAAATAAAGTAATATTTCAAATATTTCAGATTTCTCACTCAAGTTACCACCAAAGTAAATAAAATCATTAAATTGTGTAGTCACTTAAATTTTTCCTGCTGAGAATAAACCATTTTCAATCAGCCAGTAGTCAATTAGTCCATGTAAGTGCCCTATCACTGTTCAAGATATCCAAGATTGTGAGGTTAAATGTAGATCTGAAATACAACTCAGTCTGATAAAATATTAGAGAGGAAATATATCCTGAAGCAATAGCTTTACCTAGCTCCTCATCCACTGTGCTCATTCCTGTAATCTCTTCTTAAGGTTCTGTCTTCTTTTGCAGTTTGTATAGGAAAACAGTGCCTAACTTGGACCTGCAGAACATTAAGGAACTCTAAGTTTCATACTCACAACAAAAGCAAACCATGTTTAGATACATATGAGATGACGAATCAGGAAGTGCTCCTCAGGACCTGAGCCCAGCTATGCAGATCTGACCTTGTCCTCAATCAGTATGACACAAAATCAAATTTCCCTCTAGGAGCTTTCTCCAACCCGCTGTCCTTCCACCTCCTGCAAACTGGGCACATGGACCAGCAATACGCTGGGGTGTTCTGCCAACAGATTTCCAACTTCGTTGTGATGTGAAGACAATATTACTTACTGTAGACTGGATTCCTTAAAGCTTGGTCCTCTATCCCTGAAGCCAGTGGATAAATTTAATTGCTTTCATTAATGCACAATCAGAAACCCGGTGACCTCTGTACAGTAGGTATGAACATCTCCCTCTTCGAGAATGGAAAAAATATCAAATTGACTTCTTAGTATATCTCAGAATAAAAGGTGCGAATATTCCTCTGATATGTATGAATTTCTGCCCAGCAAGTAAAATGCATATTTTATTATATACTGTGACATTCTGTAGCAGCACAAGCATGAAAGTATTGCATGTATAAGGCACAAAATTCATCCATAACTAACAAGATTTATCCATAACTAAGGCTATCAAATGAGGTGTTAATGAAGACTATGAAGTAGTTTCTGTGAAGCAACAGACCATCATCTGCCAGAATACTTACCTATTTTACCCTCACTGTACTTTATTGTAACGTTTGTATGACAGAGGGATTTTGGATAAACCCAACATACAAAGCTTGAGTATAAACTCATGCTGCTCTGTTTTAAACCCTAAGCAAGTAATGTTCCTTCTACTGCTAATCAAAACAAACTTACTCTTACACAATTATGACATCCTGACCTTTATAAACTGTGTATTAAGTATTTGAAATCATGTAGTGCTTTGGAGTGTTGTGAGGTATTTTTACCATTAGCCTTATGCACTTATATTAATACAGATTGACTTATCAAAACAACTCCAGGAAAATCAATTTAATTTCCTCTCAGTCTTTGGGCAAAATAATGTCTTCCTACATTAGACTTTTTGAGTTAGTATTTAGAGAGGTATGACGCTATCTAGAGTTCATATGTGTGTATCTATGCATACATAAGCATACATATACACATATACACATACACACACACATATACATATACATATGCATATACATATGTTTTCATATATATGTCTATATATATAAAATATATTATATCCACCATTGAACAAGGAAATATTCACATGCACATATATGCACAGGCACACACATATCCTTTATATGTTGGAGAAATATGCTTTTGTCACAAAAATCTTTATGTTGCATGAAAACTTCAACAGCTTCACTAATCATTACCAGCATATATATGAGCTTTGGAAGAGGGGACAGGCATCTCAGGAGGACTACAAGGAGCAGGTGAGATTATGTAGACAAAAAATTAGACGGGCTAAAGCCCAACTGGAAATCCATCTGGCCAGTTCAGTGATAGACAACAAAAAATGTTTCTTCAAGTATATTAACAACAACAGAAGGACCAAGGAGAATCATCCTCCTTTACTGGAGGCAACGGAAATGGTAGTAACAAAGGATGAGGACAAGGCAGAGGTACTTAACGCCTTCTTTGCATCGGTCTTTGATAGGAAGGTAAGATGTTCTCTGGGCTCCAAGCCTCCTGAACCAGAAGAGTGTGAGGGCAAACCCTCAATGTTCCAAGAAGACTTGGTTAGGGACCTGCTTGGCCAATTAGACATCCATAAGTCTATGGGACCAGATGGGATACAGCTAAGGATATTAAGGGAGCTGACGGACGTCGTTGCCAAAACCCTTTCCCTCATCTATCAACAGTCCTGGCTGACTGGGGAAGTGCCACTCAACTGAAGAATATCAAATTTAACTGCCATTTATGAGAAGGGTCAGAAGGAGGATCCAGAGAATTATAGGTCTGTCAGTTTGACCTTGATACCAGGGAAGGTCAAGGAACAGATTATCTTGAGTGCTATCACACAGCACATGCAGGACAGCCAGGTGATCAGACCCAGTCAACATGGGTTTATGAAAGGAAGGTCGTGCCAGACCAACTTGACCTCCTTCTATGACAAGGTTCCCCGGGTTAATGGACGAGGGAAAGGCTGTGGATGTGGTGTACCTGGACTTCAGGAAAGCATTTGACACCATTTCTCACAGTATTCTGATTGAGAAACTGGCTGCCATTGGCCTGGACAGGCACACCCTCTGCTGGTGGTAAATGGAGCTAAATCCAGTTGGAGGCTGGTCATGAGTGGTATTCCCCAGGGTTCAGTGCTGGGTCCAGTCCCATTCAATATCTTTATTAATGGCCTGAATGAAGGGATCGAGTGCACCCTTAGCAAGTTTGCAGATGACACCAAGCTGAGTAGCAGTGTTGATCTGCTTGAAGGAAGGGAGGCTCTTCAAAGAGATCTGGACTGGCTGGATCGATCGGCTGAGACCAATGGAACAATGTTTAACAAGACCAAATGCCGAGTCCTGCACCTGGGGCACAACACCCCCCTGCAGCATTACAGGCTTGGGGAAGAATGGCTGGAGAGCTTCCTGGAGGAGAAGGACCTGGGGGTGTTGGTTGACAACTGGCTGAATATGAGCCAGCAGTGTGCCCAGGTGTCCAAGAAGGCCAATGGCATCTTGGCCTGTATCAGAAACAGTGCGGCCAGCAGGACAAAGGAGGTTATTGTGTCCCTGTACTCGGCACTGGTGAGGCCACACCTCAAGTACTGTGTTCAGTTTTGGGCCCCTCACTACAAGAAGGTCATTGAGCTGCTTCAGAGCACCCAGGGAAGGGTAACGAGGCTGTTGAAGGGACTGGAGAACAAGTCCTACAAGGAGTGGCTGAGGGAACTGGGTCCTTTTAGCTTGGAGAAGAGGAGGCTGAGGAGAGACATTATCACTGTCTATGGTTGCCTGAAAGGAGGCTGTGGGAGAGTGAGTGTTGATTTCTTCTCTCAAGTGACAAGTGATAGGGCAAGAGGAAATGGCCATAAGTTGCTCCAGGGGAGGTCCAGACTGGATATTAGGAAGAAAGTCTTCACTGAAAAGGTGGTCAGGCACTGGAACAGGCTGCCCAGGGAGGTGGTTGAGTCACCATCCCTGGAGGTGTTTAAAAAAAAGGGTAGATGAGTTTTTGAGGGACATGGGTTAGCAGAAGATGAGTGTGGTTGGACTCAATGATCTCAAAGGTGTTTTCCAACTGAAAGATTCTATGATTCTATGATTTTGAGAGATTGCTTAGGCATAAGAAGATACATCTCACACAGAAAGGAAGCTAGAATTAAAAAATATATGTACCTCAGAGTAGTTTCAAGATGTACAGTTTGCTATGACTATTTGTATCCTAATTTCATTAAGATATTTGAGCTGGAAGACTGTATTTTCCAGTGTGTCTAGGCATCTGAGATAAGATGGTGTGGGCTATATGCCAGTCTAGTATAGTCATCCAGAGTTATCAGCAATTTAAAAGAATTCATTTACCTGCCAGACAGAACTTCTGCTCTGTTTACTACTACCAACAACTGAGGTACACATTGGTTATTTGGATTGATGATATAATCTCTACTCCAGTGGGACTAAAGCTGCTATATTAGTTTCTAGAACTGAGTTTAGTTCAGATTCCTAAAATAGCCCAACCCACCTGGAATGCATGGTTTGTCCTCTACATTTTTCTTGATGGCATTTAAAAAAACTCATCAGATAGATAGTTATATCAGGGCAGTTCAAAAGAAATTAATAGTCCTAAATCACCATGGCTGCTTTCAAAATTGCTTTTGATAAGACTTGGATTTTTGCTGCCTGAACACTTTTTAAAATCTGACTTCAGGAGGCTTCTCAAGAACACTAAAGCGAGAAACAAGATTGGAACATAACAATTCTTGTGTTTCAGAACTGCATTTGTAAAGTGTCCTTAATAAATAAATATTCATTTTACATTTTACGCATTATTTAATAAATGCAGTATTGAAACAAAACAAGTATTCTAAGTTTAAATCATCAAAGCTTTGCAGGGTTCATGTTTTATGGTCCAAACAAATGTCAAAAAAATTAAAGCCATTGTCATGGCAGGGAAGTTCTGTATGTTTGGCATAAGCAGTGTAAAAAAGTAAATTTAAAAAATGACTGATATTCAGCATATGATTCATGACTTTCCTTATTTATTCTCATGTGCAAGTAACAGATCAATTCAATATGTGAGCTAAATCATACCTATACATTTTTTTATTCTTTTTCTAAGTCTTACAATCCATAGTATGCTGACAAGAATTTTTGTCAGTATTTCATCTGTGAAAACTAGCTCTTTGATATATCTCAATATGTTATTTAAAAGCTTTTTGTGTTTTTGAGCTAGTAAATGAAAAATAAATGATATTTAAGTAATATATTTATGATCTGAGAAAGATGTAGAAGAAACAAATAAAACAGACATGAAAAAATAACTTTGACTTAAATCCTGGAAAATTGGATGCTGCAATTTCATTAGTAGACTTTGTAACCTGGGATGGTCTTTTTTCTTTGCCATGGGATTTCCCCTTCCAGTAAAGTAAATAAGTATTAACTACATCTGAAAGATCTCCCACAAGGGAACACTTCTCAGGATTCCCAGCATTTTACCCTCTATGCACATTTAGTGTGGTTTTAATTCCTTTTTTAGTATTTAGATTGTGTTTTTCATAGAATCATAGAAACATTGAACCGTAGAAGGATTTGGGTTGGAAAGGACCTTAAAGATCATCCAGATCCAACTCCCCTGCCATGTGCAGGGACAACTCCCACAAGACCAGGTAGCTCAAGACTCCATCCAATCTGGCCTTGAATGCCTGGAAGAGGCATTCACAGCTTCCCTTGGCAACCTGCACTAGTGTCTCAGCACCCTCACTGGGTGTCTAACATAAAGCTCCCCTCTTCCTCTTCAAAACCCTTCCCCTGCATCCTATCACTACTTGCTCTTGTAAAAGTCCCTCCCCAGCTTTCTCGTAGGCTCTCTTCAGGTACTGGAAGATAGCTATGAGGTCCCCTCAGAGCCTTCTTTTCTCCAGGCTGAACAAACCAAACTCTCTCAACTTGTCCTCATGGCAGAAGTGCTCCAGCATCATCATAGCCCTCCTCTGGACCCAATCCAACACTCCCATATCATTCTTATGCTGGGGATTCCAGAACTCAACATAATACTCCAGGTGGAATATCACAAGAGCAGAGCAGAGGGGGGGAAACCGCCTCCCTCAACCTGCTGGCAATGCTTCTTTTGATGCAGCCCAAGACACCATTGACCTTCTGGGCTGTGAGCACACATTGCTAGTTCATGTTGAGATTCTCATCAATCAGTACCCACAAGTCATTCTTCACAAAGCTGTTTTCAATCACAGCACTTGTCCTTGTTGAACCTCATGATGCTCACACAGGCCCATATTTCCAACTAGTCCATATCCCTCTGGATAACATCCCATTCTTTTGATGTGACCCCCACTGAGCTTGGTGTCTTCTGCAAACTTGCTGAGGGTGCACTTGATCCCGCTGTCAACATCGTTAAGGAAAATATTGAACAACACTAGTCCCAGTACACACCCCTGAGGGACACCATCTGGACATTGAGCCATTGACCACTACTCTCTGAATGCAAATATTGTGTCTTTCACCCTCTGGCTCATGTACTGTTTTTATTTATGTGTGGGTATGTAGGGCTTTCTTTTCTGGAGCTGTGTTTTGAATGTGCACCTCCTTGTGAGGCACAGTGAAAAAAAGACACACACTTACTTACACACACTGACTTAGTCACAATTTTAAAAAAATATCCCTTTCTAATTAGGTAATGACCATAATTACCTTCCCTCAAAACAAAGAACAGAACAGCAATTCCCCCCCAAACAGATCTAGAAAATTAGAAAAAAAATTGGATGTTTTGTATGTTTTAGTATTGTTTTGTACTCTGTAAGATGGCTTGTCAGCATGAACCAAACTGTAGTACACAGGGACAATTTGATAGCTCACTTCAGAAGTTGTGCACCGTATCCAATCATAATCACCAAAATATATATAACTGGAGAGACAACTGCAGCAGTATAAAATATGTTAATTTTATTTTTCTCTCTCACACAACTTTAAAAGTTGACATGACTTCTGAAGACAATCTTACAATTAAGAAATTTCAGGGAGATTAATTCATTTTATTGTTAAAAATCTCAATATTTCCAAGGATCTTTCTGCGTTATCTTTAAAGGACAGTATTTTACTTTGTCTAGGTGTTCTTTCCTTTTTTGTCCTCTGGTATTAGATCTTTTTTTACAAACATGGAGAAAGTTATCCTTACCTTGTTGCCTAATTTTTCCTGTTTACAATGATAGACACTCAAGCCAAAAAGTTCTCCACCCATCCCTCATATGAGGCATGCCAGGCACAGTCATACAGCTAAATCCATGTACTTGATGGCTTAGAGAAACTTAGCAGACTTAATGAAAACCCATTGGCTGTATAGATATATATTTTCCCAACCATTCTACCTAAAAGAGTGGTGACTTCTTCCTTATTTCAAAACCAGCTGAGTTCTGCTACTATAGCAAGCTGACATCATTTAGTCAAATGCATGAACAGAAAGAATCAAGACATGGAGAAAGGAATAAAGTTATGTACATATTAATCTGGACACTTGGTCATTTGGGTAGTGTGGGAGCCAGAAAGCTATGATTGTAGGATGAAGGAACAGCTGGAGAACAGTGAGGTAACATTAGGTAAGAAAACAAGAGATATTGCTAAGAGAATGACAGTAGGTTAATATTAAGCATTAAGAAATAGCTAAATAGAACATGAAAGAATGCATGGCAGGTGTGATATAACAGGATTGTTAGGCCTTGTGGATGGAAAATACTGAACTTTACAAGAGTAAGCAATTCACGAAAGGGAGCGATTCACCTGGAAAATTAAGAACTTTATCTGGTGAGATAGATGGGTGGTGGTCTAATGCTCAAATCAGCTGTGACAACTGGGGTGAGGCAGGGGCCTCATAGCCTGATATTGTTGTAGTTAAGTGCAGAAACAACCCTGAAAGCACATACTGAGCTTCCCACACCAAAGGCGACGTGAACTGCCAAGTCCCTGCTTCTGACGACACAGATGGCCTTGTCAAGAGCCATGCAACACATACTAAATGACTTAGTCCTACCTTGCCAAGAAACACAGAGTTTTCAAAAAGTATAAAATTGGCATGTGAAAACCCTTTTCTTTGGGAGGAGTAGTAACATGACCACCTTACCTGAGGGACAGAATGACAGACCTGGACCTCTCTCCCTGACCTCCCACAAGAAGAAAATCCTTTTTTTGGTAAGAATCACAAACCTCTGACTTTTTCTGGTGTTTTCCTGGGAAAAGAAATACTAACTCGAGCTTCAATTGTTACTTCTTTTATACATATATGGTAATTGCTAATCAGTTATAATCATCTAGTACTAATGCAGCATGAGAATTTATCAATGACAATCCAAAATTTGTTTTTATCTGTGTCTTAACTTTAATTACCTGCAGTTTACACTAACTCTGACAGTGACTAACACATATACACATATCACATAATCGTTAAGTCATAAACCATCAATCAAGTCAGGGACTAGAGAAGAATTCTGTTGCACTGTGTCTCTCTTCTGATTGGAAGCTTGGAAAGCAAGGGGGTCTATTTTGAACCTATGACTTAACTGGAAGGCAACCCTCAGCCACATGTCAGAGCCATATCTATTTAATGTGACAACAGGTAAGAATTGTAAGTATTGTCTAAGAATCACAGTCATCACTTAATTGTTCTACACAAAATTAGCACATAAGTGTAACATGACTAATAACGTTCAGTCATCACAGTTAAAACCCAGGTTTCTTTATACAAAAATTCTGCATGTTTATACTTCTATGAGTATGGATCTTAATATGATATGTTACAATATGCCCATGCATTACGGGAAATTATGTCATTGCCAGTTGAATGGCTATATTGGATTATTCCTTGCTTAGCTATATGTGTTTAATTTTTGTATTTTCTTTTACTCCCAAAGAAATGAAATATCCTCATAGGCTATACAGGTAATTGAATTTCTATTCTAGAATCAATACAAGCTTTAAATGGTCAAACATAATTCCCCAAACAGCATAGATATTTTTCAGCTCTTTCCTGAATTAGACAGGTTGGTGGACCAGTGCATCTGTTTCTCAAGGGCTAAGCAGATTAACACATATAAATATATTAAGCTGTTTGGAAAAAAAAAAAAACAAAAATAAAAACCAAGAAAATGAACAAAAAAGAAAGAAGAAATCTTATAAATTCCTCAAAAAACAATAGAAAATTTCTTTTCACTTCACCATAATCTGTTGTATTCTCTATTACTAATAGTTACCCCAAAAAAACTGCACAGTAAATTTAATTAGGGATCTTGACAGTTACAAGTATTTCCTAGATAGCTAATTATTTAACAAGAGAGAATTTGGAATATCAGGAGAGAAATATGTTTTATGTCATTCACAATTTATTTAGCTGTCCTTATGTAAAGTTTTTGGCACAGAGAAGGTGAAAAATTTTGCTCCATTGCTATGGATCAGTTTGACACCATCCTAGGTGGGTAACTGTTGATCTGATTGAATGCGGAAGTTGATGGTAAAGGAAAATAACACAGTGAGTAACAACCCAGAATGAGTGACATTCTAAAATTAGTAAACCTAGAAATCTTGCAGAGAAAACAAGCACAAAACCAGATCAAAGTCATAGATCAAATGACAAAATTTCTTATCTCTCTTCACTGAAAGCTGCTGTGCATTTGGCAAAACCTTACCGCTAAAGTACACAGCTGTGTTTCTTCAAGTGCTGCATATAGATGGCTAAAGGTAAACTGTAGAGTTCAATAGGTTTTATATTTTCATATATGTTTCTTCCTACTTACATTACACTCACTTTGTTTTACTTATATGTCAAAATTCCCTTCCATTCAAAATTTTCTCTAAAATCCCTTAATTTTTCAAAGTGACACTCGAATTTTTCATATCTGTAAAATGGGTATGTGGTAAGCATTCTAGATTTGGCAACATTTGAGAAAAGATTTTTCAGTGCACCGTGTTCTGCAAAAAAACCCCAGCAACAACAACAAAACCCATGAAACATTAAAGTCAAACACTGCAAACGGATTTTATCTGAGGTTACCTTATTGTTCTCATACAACAGCATACATTCAGTGTTCAAAATATACACAGTCATTCCTCGAACTCTCTAAATATTTTTACTTTTTTGTTCAGTTAATGAAAGGCACAGGTTAACAAAAACTCAAGCTTCTGAAAGAGTTTGCATCTCAATAAATGCTCATAGAAGATTAGAAAGGTCTAATTACTATAATTTCTAAGACAGAAGTTTCAAAATTTATATAAAGTCAATTGCCTACCAGATAAAAAATAGCAGTTAACTTCATTTTCATAAGTAATTGAAAATATTCTGCTGTTCAGAATTCCCACAGCTTTCCCTTCTGAAATATTACATCGAACAATGTGTGATAGCTAAAAGCAAATTATTTCTAGACAGAGAGGAGATCTTTTAAAAAAGACAGGGCAGAAGATACTACAGAAAAGCCTAAGCAGATAAATACTTGAACTGTTACATGTCAAATTATTCGCACAGACATTTTATTTTCCATCTGTCCATTGTCATCACACAGTAACAACAAATGTCACCATGAAAAGATTTAAAAAAAAATCAGATCACTTATATGACCTAATAAGAAGGCAGTTTTCAAAGAAACTATGCAGGTATACAAAAAATCAAACTCCAGTAAAATAAAACACACACTCTGTAGTTTGAAATGTGGAGAAGGACCCTTACTAGCTTTAGAAGAATTCATACTTGCAGGCTCTCGTCTTACTGCCGAACTTAAACCACCCTGACATCTGCTTGAAAAATAACATGGCAAGATGAATTGCTGAACACACCTGGCAAATATTGAAGGATGCTTTCCACAGAGTGCAAGAGCACTCAGTCCCCAGATATAGAAAACCAAGAAGGGAAGGGAAGAGACCAGAGAGGCTAAGTCGAGACCTGCTGATCAAACTGAAGAGGTAGTGCAAGACGGACAGGTAACCTGGGTAGAGTAAAAGAATGCTGCCCGGTTGTGCAGGGATGGGTCAGGAAGGCCAAGGTACAGGTGGAGCTGAACTTGGCAAGGGAGGTAAAAAATAGCAAGAAAGGCTTCTATAGGTATGTGAACCAGAAAAGGAAGCTTAAAGAAAATGCATCCACACTGATGAGTAAAAATGGTGACCTCGCATCAACAGATAAGGAGAAGGTTGATGTACTCAACCACTTTTTTTGTCTGTCCTCACTATCAACTGCTCTCTTCACTCCTCCTCGGTCAATGACAACCAGATGGGGACCAGGGGGTAAAGACCTTCCCATGGGAGGGGAAGAACAGGCTTGTGGTTACGTGAGGACCATGAACATATAGAAGTCAACGGGACCTGATGAGATGCATACCAGAGTCCTGTTCAGCCTAGAGAATAGAAGGCTCTGGGGTGACCTCATAGTGGCCTTCTAATACCTGAAGAGCCTACAAGAAAGCTGGGAAAGGACTTTTTAGAAGGGTAAGTAGTGATAGGATGCAGGGGTAGGGCTTTAAACTGAAACAGGGGAATATTTATATTAGACATTAGAAAGAATTCTTCCCAGTGAGGGTGCTGAGACACTGGCACAGGTTGCCCATGAAAGCTGTGGATGCCCCCTCCCCTGGAATTGTTCAAGGCCAGTCTGAACAGGAGTTGAGCAACCTGGTCTTGTGGGAGTTGTCCCTGCCCATAGCATGGGAATTGGAACTGGATGATCTTTAAGGTCCTTTCCTACCTACACAATTCTGCGACTGTATGATTCTATGATGTCATTTAACATTTTGCCTGAATCCTTTCCCAGCAGTTTCTCTGTTTTCTGAAGATTCTAAATGGCAACAAAATACAAATAAGATATACTTTTTGCATTTTTTTTTTCACAACATAGGGCATAATTTAACATCCCTTATTTACATTTTTTATTTACATTCATATTATTATGCATAGTTTACAATGTTATATTTTTAGTAGTGCATCCCACTAGGATTTTTCTTTTCCTTCTCACCTGTTCTCCTTTTTATGAAAGTGCATGATTTTTTTTTTATTTTTCACATGTTAAGACAAATTCATTAAATACAGGCATCCAGGTGATGAAATTTTAAGTGTATATAATGGAATACAAATTTAGCAGTATTTAGTAGTTTCATTTAGTTTTGTCTTCGCAGTCTAAAAGTCAAAGTCTCTTTTTTTTTAATCTAAGTTAACATAATAAATCACCTTAACTTTGTCTTGTCATGTTCTGGTTGTAGCCTATGATAGCCAGTAAGATGAGGACTTAGGAAGTATTAGTTTTAATGGAATTTTAAAATGTTTTCTTCTTTTATTAATACATTTGCTTTCATTTTAGAATTATGGATCTTTGAAGAATATTTATATAACAATCAGCAGCAAGCTAACAATTACACATGGTTGTTCTATTGTCCTTTGAACTATTAAAGAATACAGTATATTAAGCAAATAGCTGTGAAGACTTTCTACCTGTGGCTTGTAGTCCCCTTGGATAGATTATATCTTACAAAATGTAGATGTCTATAACACAGTTAGTCGCTCTAAAAGATCCTTTTAAGTGAAAGTAAGGAGGATTCCTAAGTGGTAGGTCTTCTCATCCTAAAACAGACATCTGAAACTGAACAGCTCTCTTTTCAAAGAGCCCATTTTTCTCCCTTACTTCTGAAGAAAGCTTTAGTGGGATCCCACTCTTGGACCTTGAAAAATCGTATGACAATTACTACCCATCAAAAACTCAACACACAGCAAAATTGCATGGTTGTTATGCCATTAACTAGAGCTAGCTGCCAGAGAATTCGGTATATTTTTTTTACAGAAAGCTGAAACTTTAATCTTGTGCTAGTTATCTATTTTTCTAGGTGATGGCTTGGATAGCATTTTGGGAGAAGATGAGAGAAACGGTTGCTTTAACAGTTTCTCTGCTTTTTCGCTTTTAACACTTTCACTGGTTCAAGAAATCACCTACTACTAAATTCCTTAAAGAGAGAAGCTAGCTTACACTAAAGGAGAAAATACTCTTGCGCCTTTGGAAATGTTATTTTGAACCATTTTTTTCTTTTCCAGAAACTGCAAGCGCTGGTACTGAGCAGGACAGAAGATGACATTTTTTTCCCCCCACTGTGAAGAATCTGTTCATACTAATGTAAGTTAAGTGTATTAATTTTGTTCCTCTCTCACAGAAAATTATGTTTCTGGAAACAATGGAATTCAAATGAAGCAATTAAAATGCAAAGAATCAATGCCACTTTTTCAGTTTCTTTTTAACGAAATCATAGAATTAATCTACTCAATAGACAAAGTGCGAGAATCATCATTTGTATTCTGGCTAGTACTAGTTATGCTGCTAGCACTACTAACAGAACAACTTTTTAGTCTAAACTTTTTTGCTTTGGGTGTCACAAATATAAGCCATCTGGTGTGCCAGCTGCCTGTGTTTCTTTTTACATATATAGCAAGAGTGGATGGAAAGGTTCCAAAATTGCAGACATTACCCTTTTTCTGTTTATCATCATCATAATAATTACGACCCGCTTACCATTTTAATGTATGACTTTACTTCTTTAAGGCCTCTGAGATCTGTCAATATGCTGGAATAGAGTTTTGTTCTGTTTCCAATGAGTACTCTGTGTGATTTAATGGGAGTAGAAATCTAGAATATATCTTATTAAGACTTTGCTGTTCACCAGTTGCAAAAATTTTATTATACATGGTAAGGTAAATTTGATTACTGTATTTATCCACCTATTTGTTTCTAGAAAAGTTTTGTTTGTCAATACAAAACTTTAAATACAGTTGAAAAGTATATTAAGTCAAACTTGAAGTTGATTTTTGTTCTTGGCTTTGCATTTCACTTGTAAAATTTTGTCAGAACTGCTCAAAGTTGTGTCTTCTGCTGAAATTATAGCAGAGCAAAAATCGAATTGCACCTTAGCTATAATTTATCATCCTTCTGCCTGAGTAAAACAAAAAAAAAAATAATTAGGAGTCAAAGGTGAATATATTGCTCATAAGAAAGCTTTTCCATGCACAGTTTCACTCAGTTTAAAGGGAATCCCAAGACTCCAGACTATTACTCTCAATAATTTTCCAGACTGTTATTTGAAGTTTTTTTCCAGACAATTCTTGAGAAGCCAGATTTTCTCTTTATAGCATAAACCTGTTATATTCAATGTAATTTCTCAAGTACCTCTCAGGGGAAAAAAAATATCCAGATTGAGATGTATTTTCTGTTAATATCATCCCTCTGGGTAGATACAACCTTGTATAAAAGCGGACTGTGAATTTGGAGGGGAATTGGGAACTATAAATTTAAAGATTGGTATAACAAGTAGTTACTCCATATCTGGGAGCAGCATGTGTAAAGAACTAAATGAGAACCACACAAGTCCTCCATTTAGGAAATCTACCTTATCCTTGAGTTCATAAATTTAATATCATACAATGCATATTAAAAGCAAAATATGAGTTAATCAGCCTTATTACCAAAAATCAGAGTAACTGGACTCATAACGCAAAACCTGCTAGGATTTTGTTCTGTGCTTGTGTGCTTACAATCTCATTAACTCTCTCTTTTTGACAGAATCAGACAATTCAATTTTGAAGATATCATCTTGGAGAAAAGTTGATCTAATCTTTGGCATGGTTCATTGTAAAGGTTATAAAGCTATAGAAAAACCTTTTGGTATTAATGATAGAAAAATCTCTATGAAGGCAGAATAATACAATGAAAAATCATGATCAGAGTGTAATGGTCTTGCTTTGTGAATAGCTGATAGATGAGTATGGTCTTTTTCTTAGGAGTCTGCATAGAGTATATAAGATTTATATCCTAATTTAAAGAAGAGGAGCCGGATTTGAGGGGAAGGGAATGAACCAAATATGTGGTCTTGAACCTTTATGTAAGATATTACAGATATATACAAACATTATTTTTTGTCCTGAATTATAAAGGAACATTAATGGTCTATAGCACATAGGTATGCTTAGCATGCCAGTAAGTATCAGGCTTCAGTAAAATCCAAAGGGTGAAAAGGATCTGGACTTAAAATAACTCACAAAATGTACTATATCTGGATAACTAAACTACATGTAAACAAAATTTTTAAAAGCATAATTAGAATAAATCAAAACAAAACACAATTTCTTCTGGACAGAATTTTTTAATGATATACGAGAAACCATTTAGTGAATAGTCATACTGATTTTTGTATAAGGTCTAGAAAAGAAAATATTAAATTTCAGAACACAAATCACCATTCATGGAACTACCAGTTAACAGTTCAAAAATTGTAGCATTCATTTCTTTTCCCACAGTACAATTACAGAGTAGTATCAGTGGAAACTGAGAAGCACAGGCATTAAGCTTCAGACAGTGTAATTCTGCACATGTACATGAAAATTTGTGACAAAAAAGCAATTGAAATATTGTGAATAGGTCAGGAGAAAATATGGGATTAAAGGCACCTTAAGGAAGAAAGAAAGGAATCTTTGGACCTTCAACATGTATTTTAAAAACACAATGATTTTTTAGAAAATTAGAAGATGGCAATAATAATTTTTTCACTTGAGTAGTGCAAAGATAATAATTAAAAGTCTTATTTCATAACCGGAAAGTTTAAACAAATTATTAAATATCTCATTTGCTAATACCTAAAGGATAAAAAGGTGTCAAGAAACAGAGGACACAGATTTGTCAAGAACAAAACATAACAAACCAATACAGTTTATGTCATTGACAGCTTAATTGGCCTCGTGGGTGTGACACATTTAGACTCTCATAAAGCTTTTGATACTGTCTCAAATGACATATCATATGAAATTACTATAAAGTAAATGCACATCCTCTTGCAAAAAATCACTCAGAAAGCAGCTAAAACACTTCAATACCAAGATGGCAAAACAAATAAAATAAATTGCCCAACTTTGGTACTATTCAATATTGTAATTAACTAGCTGAGTGATGGAACGTAGTATGCTTCTTACACTGATCTGGGAGAGGTTACAAGGACAGACGTATCATTCAGATGCATTGGAGTAATGGTGCAAGGTAAATTTATTAAATTTCTAATGACCAACAGGCAGTAGCACAGTAGAAAAATTTAGGAGTATTAAGGTGAATGACAGACAAAGACTGAATCAAGAACACCAGTAACTGGTTTTTTAAAATGAAAGTACAAGAAATTGAGAAGGTACAGTATAGGATGACAAATACAAAAGTGTGAGAATATAGAAGTTAATATGGAGCATTGAAAAGACTGGATTTATCTTATAAATCAAACAAAAAAAATAAACCATGAGAGAGATAAAAGAAAAGAAGGTTGCTTTAATTCATATATTTTTATATTTTTAATTCATATATATTTTATATATTTTATTCATATATATTTTTTAATTCATATATATAAAATTCATATATTTTTAATTTTATTCATATATCTATATTGTTCAAAGTTTGTCAGAGATATAGTAAAATGCTACAGTATATTACCTCATGACTCCAGAAAGCTGTGGTCATAAGAAAGGCATCATTTAAGGCAGTCTTTGTAACTTTAATG
Organism: Tapera naevia; assembly: GCA_033556795.1. Lineage (NCBI taxonomy): Eukaryota > Metazoa > Chordata > Aves > Cuculiformes > Neomorphidae > Tapera > Tapera naevia. Next base: position 6,461,099 of record JAUMJJ010000014.1, read on the forward strand.
ACTTAATCATCTAATTTATTATTATCATGGTGGAACTGTAATTCACTGTTGTTTTGGACATAGAAATGCGCAAGGAACCTGTATATAATAAATGATATGGGGACAGTCAAATAATAAGTTGTCTTTCTACAAACTTTCAATTCAATTGTGCATTACAAATGAAGCAATGTGATCTTGTTATGTTCACCTGCACAAATATGTAAGTATCCTTGTTGGAATGGAATGAAAATGGTTAAAAATCTGCAAGAAAACAATTATTTGATAGATGTGGTATGACTTTTCATAAACTCCACCATACAACCATGCATCTTCAATGACACCACCCCCAGAACTTATCTTCTGGAGGTTAAACTCATGATGCTGTTTTTTACCTTCAGTCAACAAACAGCACGTGCAAGAATCTAATTAGATAAAATAGACTCTTGCAAGTGAGAGGTGGAAGGGATGGGTGCAAATTATGACAGCATTTGCACACTTCTAGCATACTCTACAACTCCTTATTGAAAGTTTTCACATGCTGTTATTAACGTAGACATTTGAGAACTAGATTATGAAGCCAATAGCTTGTTATACCAAGAAGTGTTCTAAGGAGATAATTAGTAGTGATAAAATGCTAGCACTTCTGGTGGGGAGAGACAAAGTTTTTGGCCAGCTCATGAATCATATGTCATCTTATACTATATCTATAAACTAAACTGCCTTGGGAGAGCCCAAAGGTTGTGCAGTTTTTTATGAAAGTGTGTTTGTTTAAAAATTAATGACAGCAATTTTCACAATATCTGCAGAACCCCTGAAGATAATAGCTAAAAATGCAGCAATGACGGGGAAAAAATGGAAAAGTTTGCTAAAATAAGAACTTTCTTCTCATTTATACTGACAGGAATTGCTAGAAATCGGTTTCTGGCACTTCTCCTTGTCAGGTTTATATAAAGTTATTTTTAATGAAAGACCAGGGCTATGACATAATAGATTTCTGTTTTACTTAGATGGATGCCCAAAAGCTTTTAGATTCTCAAATCAATTTATTACTAGAACAGGAAGATGTACCACATCACCTGTGCCCAAGAAAAAGAGGTAGAGTTTTTTTCTAAGATCAGTATTAAAGAACAACACAAAATAATCGGATGAAAAACTTGACAAATATGCCAACATTATAAATATTAAATCATTTAACAATTCTGCAGTTGCTAGCACTAACTTTTGATATGAAATATTGTTTCTCATAGTCATTTACAATAGGCAGAGCTAAGAGTAGCATATATTCATTTTTTTAACACCTGAATTTCCTAAGAAACACTTCTTTGAGTTTTAAAAAAGATATCAGTGATTTTCTTTCTGAATTGTAGAAAGAGGTTTGATTTAACTATGCTAATGGATCTGACAGCCTGCCTGCTTCCCAGTATCAGTGGAAATAGTTTTATTTTATTTGAATACTGATCTGTATCTGTAAAACAAAATAATACAATCCCCATGTCAGAGAAAGAGACCACAAAAATAAAATTATGAGTAGCTGTGAACTGCTAAGGTGCTTCAACTGTGTGTTCCACAGAAAATGAGGTAAGAATATGTTTGTTTAGTGTAGAAGATATTTTGTTGTATTTCATTTTGTCCATGGATTCCACTGAAAGTAGGGTTGACAAAAATTAGCATAAAATAACTGAATGATCTGACTTTGCTTACTACTGGCATACTAAAATTGTTTTGGTTAATTGCTTAAACTTATTCTGGCATTTCTTATCTTCCAAGAGCTTGGCCTTATAATCACAAAACCACTATATTTATTATTCAGTATACTTTTATTTGTGTATATATTTTATCTTTTCATAGTTATTTCAAATAGATTTTTCTTTAAATCTACTGAAAATTTTCTCAATATTTTTCAAATTTGATTCTTCCTTATATAAATTTAAATTTAAATGATTGTCATAAAAACTTTCACATATCTTGATTTAATTGGTAAATTACTTTCTCTGTAGCTATAAGGCGAAAATTAATTATAGACGATATTACACACTATCGTCTCCTCATTTCACCTGTGTTATAGACAGTTTCTTGTGCAATGAAGTGCGCAGTTATTTCAATATTCCTCCACTAATAAGAATTCCTTTACCAAATATTTATATTTCAAAGCACTTGACAACTCTTTAAATTGTTGATTCTTCTGTTTTTGTCCTGGTTATATTCATGCTTCATTTTTTTTACAGAAAGTACAAGAAAGTCAACAACGCTGTATTGAAAACATATGGAAGAGAGGGAAGACATAGTCATTTTGATGACCTGTTTAATAGACAACTATAATGTTACAAAGGCAAGCCCTGCTAGAGAAATGCTGGTTTAAGAACTTGTAAATTTGTATAGTTTGTATAATCACAATGGTGAAAACCCAGGGTTTTCTTCCTCTATGTTCTCAATCTTTGGACCTTCATGGTCAAAAATTGAAAAATTTTAATGTAGCCATTAAAACATAATAGAGAAAGCAGTTTGACTTTAACACAAAGAAAAGGAGTAACTACAATGAAATTAAATCCAGAATCCTTTTTTTCTTTCTATGTAGACCATGACAATAACTTTTTTCTCACACTATTTTATGTGTTAGGCCTTGAGTTGATGTTATTCATAAGTTGTGAATTACTATGGAGAGAAGTAGAGTTCATAGCTAAAAAGAACAGAGGAAAACCTTTTTGTTCATTGACAGATTCCATCTTAACTGCAGAAGTATCTCATTATGGCAGAGGAAGTCTCCCAGATAGCCAGTAAAGCATTTATCACTTATATTCTCACTTCATCCTCCTGTTAGATAACTCATTTGATAGAACTCTCTTCCTGGAACAGAGAATAATACAGGCTTTATATTACAAGCATTGTTAATACTCAATTTCTAATCCCAGAAATAAAGAAGATAGAGGGAAAACCCATTGAATGAAACAACATCTTAAAGAAAAGTAGCAAATGACCCTAAGAAAAAAATTTGCTGACAAAAAATATTCATTTGAAAATATTTCAGTCCCTTGAATGAAATCACAAAAGAGATCATGAAAGAAAGAACAAAAGAAAGAAAGAAAGAAAGAAAGAAAGAAAGAAAGAAAGAAAGAAAGAAAGAAAGAAAGAAAGAAAGAAAGAAAGAAAGAAAGAAAGAAACTGAAAAAAAATAAGGTGTTTTGGCTCATATAAGTGCATTTTTAGTAGCACTTACTAGCCATGTTAGTTAAAGGAGGTTTTTTGGACTGAGAAATAAGAATCAATAGAAATATGTTCATAAAAGAAGTTAACAGGAATGAGGAAGTAAAAATCTACCTAAAGTGATTTGGATACATAGTTGAGGAAGACATTTTCATATCTTTTATATCATATTTCTAAATGCTGGAGCAACAACTTGAAGGTGGTCCAGGAAGGATGTTAGACTTTCAGGAGGAAAACAGGTTGTGAATGATATATGTAAAAAAAATAATTAAAAAATTGTGAGAAGCAAGGCCAACAACAGAAGCTAAAGCCAATTGGACTATGCCTTTGTACAGCTGCTTAATCTGAGATAGAACAGGGGGTTGCCTAACTTTGGACAACTAAGTTTTGAATCTGAATAAAAAAACTAGACTTCATATCACAGTGTGAATGAGAGAGAAACTCTAACTTCTCCACAGGAACAGTGAGATTTCACACACTGATATGCTGAACTAGCATCTAGCTGCTTTGCTTCACTTACCCGCTTTCCTAGCTTCCTTCACGTTTGCCCTGACATTTGTCTGCTTCTCAGTGAGCTGGGTCAATGGAAAGGACTCAAATAGTTTTACCTGGTTTAGCTCCAGAACAAGACCAATGGTGAGGATCAGGCAAATGTCCATGCTGACACAGGGAAAGACAGAGAAGAGAGCAAAGCCACTGCTTTTAGCTGATTTGATGAGGTTAGACGTATCTTCAAGTTTCATGGATATATTCTGGGTCTACATCAACCTTTGATAGACTTTTTGCTCTCTTTTCATCTGTATTTCTCTTTTCTAGCTAAACCATAAGGACACTGTGGAAACAAACATCCTAGTTTTAAGTATCTAATTTTAGGCATGAAATTAGACAACGTAAACATTCACTTATAAAACCACATCTATTTTATGGCTTTACAGATTTAACATTTAAGACACAGCTTATGCAGCGACTAACTTGTGGTTAGCCACAATGGTCCTATGTCACTCTCTTTCAATTCACCTGCTAAGTTCAATCAGCCATTAAGGAATAAATCTTTAAAGCAACGTAAGGGACATGTGTGAACAACAAATTATTTATTAGCAATATACTTCAGCAAAATGTCTGTGTAGACTGAAGGTCCCCTGCACAGCACTGGAGCCCAACCCAAAGAAATTGATTGAGTGTATTAGTGTATTCTCACATTCCTCTTGATGCTGATTTTATCCCACGCATGAGAGACTTCGCAGAGCATTACAGAAGTTCTCTATTTCTAGTCCTTGATGGCGTTAAGCTAAGGGTTTCCAAGTATACCTAAATGTGCAAAAAGCAACTTGTGCATATATTTTTGAAAAAAAGCACATAATGTCGGGAGTGAACCTTTGTCATTGTTCCATATTTGCTTGAATGAGTCAGAACTATTGAGTATTTGCAAAAGAACTTATAACACTGTGGAATGTGGTAACTGAGGTGAAGACAAAACTGAGGATTGTATATGGCTACCTAAAAGATGTTTTATCTCCTTCCACTGTAACACATCTCTCAGTCTAGTTCGTCATTTTGATCTCATTTCCATACAAAGTGGTTTCCATGGATTATCTCCATTTATTTCTGAATACCTTATCTTGTTCTTTTCTCTATTTTAATCACTTTTCTCCAGATTCTTATATGCTATAGTATCTACCCCTTTGTGTCTTTTGTGGAAATGACAGATGTATAGTCTGGTTTCTAGTTAAGAAAAAATACTCCAGATTAAACTTGAATAAACACTCAGTAACTGGCTTGATTTAGCCAAATAATAGGCTAAAGGGTTATGTGTTTTATGGTGTGTGTTTCTATAATGTGCGTTTACATAAGCATTAATATAGTTTGGTAGCGTGTTACAGGAATTAGTAGTTATAGATAATGTATATTAAATTTACCCCAAACAATGCCTGCAAGAAAGCACTGAGGGAGGTATTAATTAGGCAGATTCTGAGCTGTTCAGCTTTGCCAAGTACTTTGACTGAATTTCACAAGGCAAGACATATGGTAAATGACATTTTGTCTGTCCTAATATCACAAACATGATTCAATTTTTGTGTAAACATATCCTGACAATTTCCTTATGTGATTTACACATGCATTTTTGTATTAAACTAGTTACCCTGAAGCAAATGTTGTGGGTTGTACACTGTAATTCTATCATAAGGGTATGACAAAGATCATCAAACTTCATGGTTATATTAGAATGCCATTGAAAGCATAACTTAATTAGTTAATAATTTGTTTACATTATAAATTTTATGATGATGGATTTTTTTTAACTTTTTCCTCTGCAATGAATGTTTTAATATATATGCTTCAACTTTAAAAAAGATCAATATTGATAAGACAGGACAATAAAACAATAATAGATATAATGTATTTACTGGAAATAACACAAATTTTTAGATCCCTGTAATTGTTCATCTGTGATCTGGGAAGGCCATGCTCACAAGAGAAATTGTGAATTTGATTAAAATCACCATTTCTTCATAATCTAACCAGTTTTATATTAAATACATTTTCCAAAATGAAACTACTCTTTCTGTCAAATTTATTTAAAAAATATGTAATACAAAGCCTTTGTCCTTTTTTTGCCTTTGTGGAATCAGAATAATAAAAAAAGTATGCTTTTTTTTTTTTTTCCACGAGAAGTAATACATTTAAGGGAAGCAGGATTCTTCTAAAAAGAGTATACACAAGTTTCCAGCTCTCTGTCACCCTGAATTCTTTTCTTTCATTTTCTCTTTCTAATCTAAAAAATTTCTTCTCAATATTTGAGTTAAACAACTACTCAGACCTTCAAAGATCTTCCATTGTCTTCATCAGTTTTCCTGTATTATTGAGTAGAGGGGTTTTTATGGAAATGAGAAGTATGGATCTAATGCTCACAGTTTCCTCCTGCAGAAACCTGGAAAATATTTGCATAATCCTTCAAAGGAAGCAGGAGCCTGGGGTGAGGCAGCTTCCTTGCTCTGCAAGGGTTCCTGATTGGCAGTAAATCTTTTGTAGTGTCCGAATTCTGCTCTAGCATCTAGATTTCATCATGATGCACGTGCAATTCCACCTCCAGTCTTTCACATTTAGGTCTGATTTCTAATTCTTTCTGATTCATAGTAAATTAAAACCCCAAGAATTAATGCGCTTGTATAATTATAGACTTCATACAATTTGATTTCACAGTCCTTTCAATGCTTTCAGTATTTTGAAAAGGAATCTGTAACAGTATTTCTAAACCTCTGTATGTGCATTTGCAGAAATACAGATCATCAATGCTATACAAGATTAAAAAAAATCAAATAAAACAATATAATAATAACTAAGTAGTTGTAAAAAAACCCCAACACTCTGAAGTATTTTATTTTTTTCAGATTAAATTCTCCAGTAAGTTTTCATATTTCTTAATGGCTTTACTGAAAACCTTTTCAACACTGAAGGAAATCAGTATGTCTTGGATCATATCCTAAGAACCTGTTTCAGCAGAACACTGAGGAACTTCATTATGAACGTGCTTAAGTGCCTGTGACTTTTCTGGAACTTAAATGAGTAAATTGTTCAAATACCTATTTTATTGTAAATAAACTGTGCCTGATTTCATCAATGGCTGATATATGGATGAAAATAGAATTATTTATCTTGAACTGCCTTTCATGTGTAATTCTTTTACATTTGTTATTGAAGTTGCAGGGAGAGTAGTTTTGATACATTCCCTCAGTATGGAAAGAAAACTATTTGGAAAATAAGCTTACTAATAATCTATTGCATTTTTTAAAAGTCAACTTATTTTAAGAAATTAGCTGGCCACCATTGAAAAATGTGAAGAGTTGAATTTCTGGGTCTCATTCTATGAAAACAATTCTATACCACAGTATTCTACATTAAAAATAACTAAATAAATTAGGTTGGTTTTAATATAGTCCAAGCACATGACACAAAGGGTGGAATTCATCTGATAAAATATACAAATGCAGCATATCGCCTTTGACTATCACAAAAAGTAAAAACTGAAAGTAATTCAGTCTAACCACCTCCTTGAAGTGGGATTATTCTCAATGCTAGATCTATTCAGTTTTGTTTGTGCATTTTGGTTTGGTTTTGGTTTTTTTTAGGCCAGGAACACCTTTTAATATATGGAAATTAATTCTGAGAGCCATGAGTTTCTCAGCGGTTGAGTTTAGGATGATGAGCCTCAGTCAAGTATATGTAAGGAATGTGTCTGGACAGAAGTGAGAGGAATCCTGTAGTTCAATCACCTTTATGTGAAATGAACTCAAAAAAAATCCCTTTTAAGCTGAACATAATTTCAAAATTCTTAAATGTTTTTATTGAAAATCACCTCAAGCTACAGCCAAGAGTTATATTTTTCTCTTAAAAAAAATAATTAATTTTTCTCCTAAGGAATATTAGAAACTTTTACATTCAGTCCCTCAGTCCTCTTTAAAATCTTATTGTCATCAACACTACTAAGAGCAGAATGAGTATTTAGAATCAATCTTTCAGTTCTTGTAACAGCTGCTAAAGAACAAAAAGTTTGTATAAACAGATCCTGTTACCTTCAAAGCAGGACACAAATATTAACTGAAACTGTGTCCCTTAAAAACTCAAATTTTGAATAATTTAATTTCCTAGAATTAATTAAAAATTTCACAGCTATTAAATTAAGTTTATAGATGATGTTTTACTACAGGTATCTCAAGATAGATGAGACTCAGAAGACAGATTTTTCTTCTGTAGCTTAACTGAGTTCTATTATGCAGAGAAGATCACAAAAAGAAGCTCAAATATCATAATGCCTGTGTTAACTTTAGAACAGAATATGCACTGGTTATCAAAATGGTTTCTTAGGTTGTATGAGCAGCTTATGCCTTCAATATGAATTTCTGCCTAAATGTAAAAAATAACTAATCAGACAGTAGTATACCTTACAAGTTCTGAAGAGGCTTGCTGTTAATCAACAACGTGAATATTTCAGAATTACACTTCTAACTTTAATTTAATGTTTTTTCTCGCTATTGTGTTGATAAAATATATGTACTAACTGTGGCTTTTTTTAGACTGTTTGACTAATTAAAATAAAACCTACCAGCTACTCTCTCTCTCTATGATATATACTTATACTTACATACATATGTATGTATACTTCTATGCTTACGCATATATATATATATATATATATGTTCTATTACGAATATCAACAAAATAATCAGGTATTCTCATTTCATATTATCCTAAAACTACTGAAAACTTTCTACGTCTTCAGACAAAACAATGGTGTTCCACAAGAAAAAAATCAAACCTTTAAATGAGAATTAAACCTTGAGAAAACCTGCAAGCCCAGCCGTGTCCATTGCCTGCAAAACAAACATGTTCACTTTTGGAGCAACAAGCAATATCCAGATTGCTTACGTAAGGACTATTACATTTTCTAATATCCCATATGACAGATCAACTCCTTTTTAGGTACTGATACCACTGAATATTCCCTGCTTGGGAATCTTACCAAGACAAAGATTAATTATGAGGTATGATATTATTAATTGTCTAATGGAACAATTTTCTTCTCTTCTTTTTTTCCTACAAAGAAAGTATTTTTATTTCTATAATTTTGCTAAAATGTGAGTTATTGTCTATTTTTCTGATTCAGAAAAAAGGGTTTATGTACAGCTATTTCAATAGTCTCAATTACAATTAAAGAAAAATATTAAGTAAAAATGGCTGATTTAGTATTGTTTCAAGGTCCTAAGGCCTATTCTCTTACCTTAAGACATTTTAGATATAATGATGAAATACACCATTATGAATATAATTTGTTTTGAGAGAAGTTCCAAAGTAATTGTTTCCTGTATTCCATTTTTTGACACCAGCAACTGATATTTTTTTAGGAAAACTGCTGTTTTAATCCTAAATCAATTATTCTTTTTTTGATTTGTGATACATAATAATAATTATGCTCAGAAGTATAATCTAACCTTCAGAATTGATTGCTTTTACATCAGATTAGATTTATTCTGCAGAAGAGCAATTCACAGTGATCTATTTGCCAATACTTTTTAAAACATCTGTGCCAGGCATTTCCCAAACTTAGGAAAATTAGAGGTCTTAGTTAACTCTTCCCCTCTCTTCAACACTTGTGAAGGAAAAAAAGAAGAATCTCAGCCCTCAACAGTTGAGCATCCATGAAATATAAAAATTCTGGGATATGAACTCTGGAATACTTATGGCATTTTTTGGAAATTATTCCTCTTTGGGATACAGATTCTTATTTTGATACTGAAAGGACCTTTCTGATGTAAGGGAAGAAGTAGCTTCCTTTCAGTTTGTTTGGGCTGTATTGTGATTATAACAGCAGTCTTGAGCTTATTGGAAACCCAATGTGACAGTAATACTGTTGTCTCCTTGGGTTCAAAGACCTGAAATTTGTTGGCTGAGGACTCAGTGGTTTTTATCTCAACTGACAGACTTTATGCCATGCTTCTCAGCCTGGCATCTGTGACTACACCTCTACTAATACACTAAATAGTGTCAGGGTTTGTCCTTCATGTCTGCAGTCAACTGATGGCCATACCCATACTACTGAACTTAGCTGATCTGGCAGATAGGTCATAAACATAGTAACCTGCTAGAAATGTTGTTACTGCTCTTAATTACATCCAGAAATTTTGTGGGAAAAGTAGAGAGAGGCAAAGTATCACAAGTGTACTCTGTTTAGGTTGTTAGTATTCTCTTCTCTTTTTTCTTTTAACAGCAGCTTAATAAATAACTTAATAAATACCTGCATGTGAGAAAATTATAGATACGGTTATCTGTCCTTGAGCATTTGAAAATAGATCTATAAAACCTTAACTATTGGTTATGTAAGAAAATATTTCAGAGCTTCCCTAAGTAATTCTTCTATGAGTGTATAAGTAGTGTTTTAGCCCTTAACTGTAATTTGTTTCTTGACACTAAATTTATCTTACTATTTCTTACTGGGTTTTTAATGTTTCCCACCTCCAGTATGAGCCACTCAAAAGAACAAAAACCACTTTCTTTTTAAAGTGTTTTTCCCTTTTCTTTTTAAAATACTTTTCAGCTATAATCAATTTTTCTGGTTTTAAAACACATTCATTTTATTACTATGAATAATATATATCAAGTCAGAAACTGAAACTGTTTACATAAAAGCACAGAGACCGAGACAGAGGAGTTATCTTGAGCATGACTACAGTATGAAGAGCTATGCTGTCCACCTTGCAGGAGGAATTTGTGCTGAAACATGGCAAACAATTTGAAAACTTGCTTCTTCCTCTATGTGAAGTGCAAATCATTATGTCTACATAAAGGGCTACACTTACTTAATTATGTTTTGCAGCAAAACTTTACTTAGCAAATCTACATGGGTACCTAATGTAAAGTAAGCACACAAATATTTCTGAAATAATCTAAACAACACATCTGATAAGTAAAGTACGCAGTGGCTGAAAATACTTGAAGAGAAGGATTTTGCGCTTGCAACACTCATCTACAACTATGAGATCCTAAAAAGGAGTGGGCGTGAAGCTGTGAAGAAAAGCAATTCCATTCTCAGTAGGTTACCACAGTACATTTTCAAAAGTTTCTAATTGAAGATATGCTTCATTTGCCTTAGCTATAAAAAGTCACATTTACTCATGATTATGTCTGTAAATGACTTCATAAAAACTAGTCTTGGGAAAAAAAAAACAAACAAGAAATCTCAAAACACAAACTCAAAAAGAGACAAAAGTAACATTTGGAAATATTTTTAATTATGTAAAATTGTACATTCATTTTTGGTATTATGCAAGCAATATCAAGAGAGTTAAACCATTAAGCTCAATTATTGAAAACTATTTTGATTGCAAGCACATTATCTGTATTAGGAATATACTGCATTCTCAATGAATATATCATGTATTAAGGCTCTCAAAACCAGTATAAGAAAACAACAATAGCTCTGTGACTAAAGTATTAATCATAGTCAAACCATTCAGCAGACCTTGCAGAATGTTATGACGAAAATTTTTAATATGGTAACAAAATTATCCTGAGGCATATAAAGCAAAACACAGAACTGTAATACAAAAAATATATTGATTTAACGGACAATTAATTCTACCTGAATCTGAGAACTGGAGCTGTTTTTACACTTAACCTAAGTAAGCTTAATCTCGTATATTAGCCATATTTGACCACACTCAATACGATCATTTGGTCAAAAGCACTTAAAATTATAAACCATTAGATTATTTAGGGCTTGGTGTTGAGTTTTGGGGTTTTTTTCTGTTTTTTTTCTATTTTTTCTTTTTTTTTTCTTTTTTTTTCTTACTAACTAGACCAGGAGAAAATGGTAGTCTGTGTATATTAAACAGAAGTACTAAAAATTTTGTAACTGGTTTGCATAATGTAACTTCTAGGGAAGTATGAGAAAAGTGTACCGGTAGATTAATTTATACAAGTTTGCTTTCATTTCTTGCATGAATATGACGTCTCGAAGATTCCTTTACTTAGAACTCTAGTCCAGCTACTCTTAAAGTGAGATCGATTTTGCCTAATTTTCTATTTCTATCATTCTTACTGAATCAGGTGAACTCCTTTAGTCGTCAAAGGTGAAAAATAGTTGTTTCTGAGATGTTGCTTAGGGTGTTTAAAGGTAGGTATATAGAAATAGATACGTGCATTTTTTACCAAAGTATGTATTTCAATACACTGATTACAAACTCTGCTTTAAAGCCAAGCAGATATGTGGTATGGACAAGAAAAATACTCTGTTATTTGCACATTCAGAGATGTGTACACTTCATTGGCCAAACACTGCTTGAAACAGCCTTCAGTGAGAGAATTAGACCATTTGGAAGGCCACAACTTTTTCTTCTACATAGGAGTTTCAGTCAATGTAAACAGAATAAAACACTGCAAACCTTATGTAGAGGTTTGACTTGTTTCAAACAAATGAACAAGCACAACAGTGAATTTAATGAAATTTTATTCATAAGTTTTTTATATTTCATGACAGTAAAAAATTACCTCTGTTTCCTGACTCGGAAAAAAATATGAAATAAATAAATATGAAATAAAAATATGAAAATATGAAATATCAGCGAATTGAATACCGATTTCAATCGCATTCAATTACTTTTTTTTCAATGTTCTAATATTTAATTTCTCCGTGGAAAGCATCCAGGAATCTAAACACACTTAAAAAGTTCTCTCTCAGAACTCAAATTGGCTGAACCATGGTCCAGGGCCTACAGCTTTCTCCTTCACGTCACCACCACACCAGCTGTCCCAGCATCCCAAGTGGATCACTGTTCTCCACTGAACTTTACTTCAGCAAGTATTATAGTATGTATATTTCTGAAAAAATAGGTGTGTTTCTGGGACTCTGATTTAGAAGTCAATTTATAATCTTTCTCTGAGCTCAGAAAAGGAAGGAAAATACACATGGGTTTCGGTATTCTATTCTTGCCGGAGTAAAAGAAAATATGCTATATCATATTTTTTATCGGGCAATTGTTCATGTAACAACAGTAGGATGTTTTTCCTACAGAATTTAAATTATCTTGCAACAATTCATTGCAAAGACTCCGGGAGTTTCCAACTCATCTCTTTGAAGAAGGAAGAGTATTGGGCTAAAGGAAGCTTGTATGTATAAGTATTGTGCACGTGTGTCACCAAATGTAATTACCATGATATGCTACTTTTCTACATAATTTTCCAATGTTTGAGCTAGGTGAATTGAGACCAAAAAAATATTAATTTTGGGAATTACTATACTCTACTAGTTTATTTCACTGGCAGTTTTAAGAAGTAAGTCAGTTTATATGGACTTTCTTGTATTTATTTAATTATTGGTACCCAACAGGCCAACATATGCAATTAAATGGTGCAATTTGCAGAAGTTACAAAAAGTAAGATCCCTGCTGAAAATTTAAAGAGGGAATGTACCTGTTTTCTGTTTCTATTACTTTGCATAAAGGCTTCCCAGATGAGACAGAATAGTAAACAAACAAAATGCTGATGATGCATGACTTATACCAACTGCTTCTGAATTGAAAGCAGATGTGCACAGTGGGAGGCTGACCATCTCAAAATACAATATAAGTAACCGAAAAAAGCCAAATATACCAATGGTGTTCAAAAATGTATCTAATAGCTAAAATCTGTGTCGTTTTAAACAGGCAGTCATAATGACAATCACCACAATAACAAGAAGGAAATTGTATCAAACTTATAACATAATGAAAAAAAAATTATAGACCAAATGCAAATAAATAAAGCACACTGGAATCACTGTGATCATGTTCGTTGATGTGTATTTGTCAGATTTATTAGGTTTTTCATCTTCACAATAAAACCACCACTAGCGGTCAAACCTGAATACCTGTAAATATCAGTGCCATAGCACTGGGATAAATTCACTGTTTTGCACAGAAAAAAATGATACACACATATTGCCTGTAAGTATACCCTTAATTATACATACAAGATCTGTAAAAGGGGGAAATAACCAGATTTGACTCCATTTGTATGAATTCCTGAGTCAGTACACTACATATTACCTATATTTTCATTACCAGTTTTTCCATTTTCAGCTATCCCTTATCATAGGACTCATATTAACTGTAATTCTTTACCTCATCAGATGCACTGGATTTCTCTCTTATTGATCCTTTCACAAATCAACTTTGTTTACTGGTCTTTGGGGTTCTATCATAAGTAAACTTTCTCTAAAAGCAAGATGCTCTAAGGGATAGTCATAGTTTCTATCTCAACAATTCTTTTTGGTATCTAAACAAAATCAGCTCTTTTCTATTCTCATTTTACTAGATTTCTGTGTTAAACATTGGTGCTAAATACCCTTAATTAATGCCAAAGCTCTACTGGTGTTTTTAGGCTGTACCTGATTCGGCTTTATGTTCAGTATACTGCAGTAAAGGTTATTGGTCTTCCGAGACTATTTTACTAGAGTCATGTTAAATCACTTTTTACATAGTGTGACAATATTTAACTTTCTCCACTGTCATTATTTTTCCAGGTTTTAATAATTTTTTGGATATACTACTAATAGCTGTTCATTTCTTTTTCCCCGCTCACTTCTGATGTAAGCTCCACTTGGCTTGGGCGCTGTGGCAGGTTTCAGAGAGTAAGACCATTAATCCTGGTTTAATCCTCATTTCAACTCCATAGTTTTTAGTTCTTCCTGTAAAATTTATGCCTTCTGCCGGAAGATGGAACTTCTCATGCTTTCTTAATACTACAGTTAAAACCTTATATGGCATTTGTGTGTCAGCTGATTCACATTAAAAATTGCATTCCTCATCTTTAGTTCCCATTTGGTTTCTCAAGTTTGAGCAAACTACTCATTGAATTGATCTACTTGTATAACTTAGAATAAATAAAATGTTCTCTCTGCACCTGCAAAAGGAGCAGATGCTGTCAGAAGTGGTTTAGCACTTCAACAGACTGCTTCTGTCTACATACCCAATGGCTTTTTCTAATTCTGTAGTCCAATTTCCTTAAAGCTTTGGCAGCAAATATGATCTACTTCATAATTTTGTATTTTAAATGAAATACAATACAGTCATCAGAGTTTACACCTGACTGTCATAATAATCATTTCAAATTAAAAGCTTTTAATGTATGAAATAAGTAAAATAATTTAAATAAAGAGCTCTGAATCTGTTTTTGCATGGTTTCATTTGAAAACAATACCAAGGTTGATCTGTTGTTTGTTTGAGATTCCTAAGGAGTACTTTTTTTCAGATAATAAGCTATGTGTGATGCATTGGATCTTTCTCTATTGATCATGGTCCTTCTCATCCTTGCTTGCCTTCCACATAAAGTATTGCTTTTAGTCTGTTCTCAGCAAATTAGGCTGTCCTCATGTCCCAGAGGAATGACAGGAGGGAGGAATGACATGATGAGCAGCTGGCTCTCTCTTTCCCAGAAGAGGCAGGGCTGTCTCTTCTCCCAAAATACATAGCTCAGTATCTCTGTGTTGACTTCTTTACTTTTCTGTTTGTCCATTTTCGTCACACAGAGTGCAGGAACAACTTGCTAGTTTTTGTTAAGTGTCATGACAGTTCAGCTAGATGAGCAAGACACATCTGTGCAGTACTGTGTCCTGTAACTCAAATCTTTGTACCATACTGCTTTGCTCAGAGTAGACATGATCTGCATACTTTCAACACACCACAGAAGGTACTAGATATCTAATCCTCATTAGTCTCCCTAAGATTTATGGCTTAGAGCCTCATTTTCATGCAGACATTTCCAGTCCCTGTTCCCACAGCAACAAGGTTATGAAGTTCTTCATGAGTGGGTAGAATTGGATATGAAATATGACAGTAATTAATTAATTAATATGAAAATATTATTACAGGCTGGCAATAACATACGTATGCAAGGTGTCAGAAAGCAGAAAATTTGCACATACTCTTCTTCATTCCAACATTCAAACTAATAAATTTTACAGTATTTTTCTCTGAGTTATTACATAACATGGATATATTAATTATCTTGTAAACTCAGAGCAATTAATATTCCTAACTTTTGCTCATTTTATGAAAACAAGGGAGTTAATAAAAATGCCATTGCTTAAATTGTGCAGTACAGAAGTACATATCACTTGTGAATTGAGGTTTTTGGTTTGAGAAGTTCTTCAGAATTTAGTTAAGTTACAAATTGCATCAAGCCTGTGGTTATTTTTCTGTTCTTTTATCTAATTATGCTTTATCTTTCAGCAAACTGTTTCTCAATACCTTCTTTGTACTGAAAGAAAGCCCTCCAGAAATCAAAGAAGCTTATCTCCATCAGTATGGCTTATGCACTTATCTTCGTCTTACAGAAATATGTGATGTGTTTCCTGTCTCATTTGTGTGTCTGTGAATGAAAATTCGATGTTTATATTTCCAGTCCATAGCTGATGGATTAAATATGTCTAAAACTTCTACTGTCTCTGGTATTTGAGATGTGAACATTAATACATGTGTGACCATACTAACTCTTATAAATGTTAATTACTGACACAGTTATACACTACCATTTCTATTCATAAGTAATGGTCACACTTATCAGGTTTGTTTCCTATTATCTTTCCTATTATCTTTCAAATGTCCTTAATAGATACTAATAGCTGAACATTTACACTGCACATAATGAAGTCAGTATCTTTTATGCAAATTTACTCCTTTTTTAGATTTGCTTAACATATCCTTTCAAGAATGAAGTTATAATCTCGAATATGCATACTGTGGATTACCATCTAAATGATGCATGTGGTCAGCCTGACTTTGTACTGTAATATGAAGCAGCCATCTGGAAAAAAATGTGCTTTTCTATAATGTAAGAGAATTTATAGAAGTTAATATACTATAAATAGGGTTTTTTTACATAATCCTATATAATCCTATGCAGTGGGCTGTGATACATCTATGTAGATCTGAATTTCAGATAAAGTTGCAATTCCCATTGTTACTTTGCTTTTACAAATGAAATTTAGGTCACACAAAGTCAACTGATCTTCAGTTTTGCATAGAGCTTGCCTTTAATGTGTTTTTTTTGCTTACAATCTGAGCAGAAGAATGTGATGGAGCAAGCAATGGTTACTATCACAATTGCAGGAAGATTAACCCATCCTAATTATTACTGCTGAAAAGCAACTAAAAATTTAAAATTTCAAACCCAGAAATATTTAACCGGGTATTTTGTATTCCAGGTGTAATTGAGACAGCTGAATAACAATGCATGTTGCTATTCAATGAGACTGTGTTTTATAAACCACATAAATAATGTAAGAACTAATACTGTAGTTTTAAAAGCGAGTGGATTTTTGACTGGCATAGATCTTGCAGGTAGCGTATATGGGTACCCAGTGCATTACAAACTGTTTGAAAAAAAGTTTATTAATAAAGAATGTCTTGAGAAAATGTTGCTTGTTTTAAAAAATCTATGTTTTTCTGCATTCTACTACTGAAACGGTAGACTAAGGCCACTTAAACGAATCTGCAAAAAAAGTGTATTCATTTGGCACAAAGAAAACTGTATATGTAAAGCTTTACACTTACTTGCAGTCTGTCAATAACATTCTCTCAGAGATCTGAATGAGATAACACTCTGAGGAAAAACTTTTAACAAACTAGACCTTTGTCTTTACTTTCTTCCCTACCCTCCAAATCTCTACATATCATTGCCTACAAATGAAAAAGTGGAAATAGATGTGTATTAAGGAGCTGTCTGATCTGTCTTTGGATAAAAAAGCATCATGAATTATTTAAAATTTATAACAAAACATTTTTGATTTCCTCTTTCTGCTTGTAAAGAGCTGCTGTTACATTGCTGAGAGCCTACAGGTAATTCTCAATGAATCATTTAACATATTACATTAATTTTAAATGAGAACAGCTGGGCAGTGTTAGGTTCCTTGGAAAGTCAGGGAAATGTATTGTTTCTTCATATTTTCTATGGGACTTGAGAGATTTTACTGTTTGATTTTTTTGTTGGAGGGGTCTGGGGTGGAGTGGGGGGAGGAGTTGTACTAATTATTGCTTGACACACATTCCAGCACTGATAATAATACCATAATTTACATGATATCTCCTAGCCTAGTAACATTTTGAAAGAAAGTCTTGCCTGAATCTTGTGGTAACAGTTCAGGAACCCCTAGACATGCTCCAGAGAATTATGTGAACATATTTTATTATCATAGAATAATAAAATAGTTTGGGTTTGAAGAACCCTTACCTGTCCAAAATTCTGGAATGCTCTCAGAGCCCCATCCAGCCTATCCATGAATGTCTGCAGGGATTTACCGCCTCTATGAGCGACCTGTTCCAGGGTTTCACCAGCCTCATTGTAATAAATGTCTTCCTTATATCTAGTATAAATCTACCCTCTTTTGGTTTAAAACCATTACTACTTGTCCTATCAAAACAGGTCCTGCTAAAATATTTATCCTCATCTTTATTATAAGCCCCCTTTAAGTTCTGAGAGAATGAATCTTGCCGGGTGCCATACATTTACACATATTCAGGTTCCTCAGGAAGTCACAAACTTGATCATCTCTTACAACTTGAAGGGAGTTTGCTCTCTTAGCTCTCACCTTGTTGCCTGGAGGTATGGGAAGAGAGATTGCCACTAAATAATGAGGCAAATAAACTTACTGAATATCTCAGCCTTCTCCTCGTCTGTTGTTACCAGTTTGCCAGACTTGCTCATCAGGGCGGTGTGCTCTGTTTGATCTTCCTTTTTCATCTTTTCTATATTTTTAGGTAAAATGGCAACTGCTGTACATAATCCTGTAATTAATTTATATTAATTATGGGCAGAAAATATTTTACACCCTTTATTTTAATGATTATGTTGGGGTATTTTTATTTGGTTGGGGGTTGTTTTGCATTTATTTATATTTTAATAGGTAGGAATGTCTGAAAAATACTATTAGATATTTTATAATAATTTGTTGTGCAAATTTACTTTTTTATTACAGGAAAAAGAGGAAATTTCTTTGAGGAGTATTTGTTCCTTTCTTCACACTGCAGAAATCCTCATACGTATGGAAAATCATTGTAAACAGATTTCTAGAATAAGAACTCTGTACATGAATTTACATCAATCAGAACATATGAGTAGTTCAAAAAGAATAACAGATACTGCACTTCAAGATATAATTATGAATTATTAAAAATAAAGAGATGCTGTGCAATTTTAATCATACTCTCAAATAATTAATTTTTTCTTTTAATATTGGTCATCTGGTATAATTTCATGTGACTGAGAAAGTGTACAAAATAGTCCAGAAATTTAATAACTCTAAGTTTCAGATTACTTAATCTAAAGGGTCTTTTGCCTCTCTTCCTAACGTCTCATGGCCAGCTAGGTACACATACACATACCACTGCTTATCAGAAATCCTCTGTTTCTGAGATACAATTTTGTAGGAGATTGCTGGTCAACAGAAACAAATCAAAGTTAAGTAATGGTTGATTTAGAAAGAAAAAACTAAACATTGGGTGTTGCGTGGCAAAAAAAGGAAAACATTTGAAATATAAAGTTACAGATATTGAAAATCCAAATTCTTAACACTTAACTTAGTGTTTAATGTTGTACCTAATAGGACTGTTATTGCACTAAAAGTAGAGATGAAATGTACAGTTCCTGCCTCTTTCTCTTAAAAAAAATTATCACTGAGATGGAAGTGGTATAGTTCTGATTAAAAATCTACATAAAATGCTAATCCTGACACATCTTCAGTATATCTGATCTCTTTCCAGGTAATAAATTGTACTATTTTATATTCTTTGAGTCACTAAAGAAACCAATGTAGTTAGAATTACAGGACTCTATACTCTGACTTACTTTTGACTGGAAAACTTCCAAAGGCAGTACTTTTCCTTTACAAGAGCTTCATGCTTCATAAATAAATCCTATGAGACCTTATTCTCTTTCCTCCCAAATTCCAGACTTGGAGTCACACCATTCCTTCTCTGACACCTTCACATGAAAGTGGCAAGATGTATTTTCCTATTTGCAAGTCTCTAACTTCCTATTTCCTCACTTGCAGCTGCATTTTCCACCCGAAATATGACAGAGTCATTACATAATTTTTCTAGTAATTTACAAGTGCCTTCTTTTAAGGTGCTAGTCTTCAGGTAGAGATTCAGAGTGTCCTTAAATTTTCTCTGGAGGCAATCTGGGTCTTTTTCAAATACAAGGATAATGAATAATTCCCCTTAATTGTGGAAAAAGTCAGTCAAACCACACAAAAATATTAACCACAGCATTGCAGTAGTAGATTCCTGTAGGACTGTGAGCTGAGGTACTGGGGGAAGATTACTAGTGCAATACAGCAGCTGTTAGAATAGCTATGGCAATTTGGGTTTCTTGGAGCTGTTTTTTCAATTGCATACAGAACAGGACAGATTTTATTTTAAATGGTTTCTGCACATCCACACAAGCTAACAGGAATTATAATTTTAATGAAAGCAAAGAGTTTGATTTTCACTGTAGTTTAAGTCAGACATTGTTTTCAAGTGACATTAAACTGAGATTTTCAATTTTCTCATGCTGTTTTAGAAGGTTTATAAGAAATAAACACTTTCCTGGGTTTTTTTGACTACAAATAATGCAACAAAAAAATCAAAAGTTCAAAATTACAAAGGTCACAGAGCTAAGTGTGTCACCAGAATGTGAGAGGTACAGATTGCCGAGATTTGTAAATTGGAATGAAGTGGACCTGGAGTTAGCTTCTAAGTTTATTTGATTCCTTTTCTCTAAACACCTTCTTTTTGTTTTCCTTCTCCTGAAATGGATCTTAAATGACTTTCCCTGCAATTTACATTTCTTGGTTTATGTATGTAAAGAATAATAACTTCTGGTTCCTTTGCATTAGCTTCTTGTGTATTTAGTTATTCTGTATTTTCCCTGAACTATGTACCAATGAATCATCCCATCTTTTCTCTATATCGTGGTCACAAAATATATTTCCCAATTATCACCTTTACATGTCCCAGAAAGGAAAATCTTCAGTGCCCTTTATCATCACTACTATGGGAAACAGATATATAAATATTTTCAACATTAATTTAACTAGCACATGAGTATTGCAATGTTTCTGCTCAAGATTCACATCCAGCCATATTATAAATAAAGTGTATGTAATAATTTTTGCATAGCACTTCTTTATTAGTGGCTTTATGAAGTTTCTGGAGTAAATAGACTAGATCTTGATGCCTACCTTGACTGACAGAACCACAGAAAAACAAACAAGAACCCAAATCTGTGATTCATTCGTCCTATCTTAAAATGTTCTGATAATCTAACATTTCTTGTTACTGTTTTGCACTATTTGTTACCTGCCGCATTGTGTCCTGCAGAAAAAAAAATACTAGAAAAGGACATCCTTTAGCTATCAGTGTTGCTATGGTAATTTAATAAAAAGCAAAAGTTAGTAACAATACAGACTGTATCCATACTGAAGTAAGGATATTTTACATTAAATATCTAGACAATAAGGTCTGATTTTATTATCATAGTTCTTTGCATTCCATTTGAAGTAATGACTATATGGTTAAGTCAATTTCTTCCTTGAAGAAATTAGGTCAAGGAAGTAGCAAATTTCATCATATTTTTAAGTATACAGGACATACATAACCTGTATTTTCTCTCACTAAGAAATAAATTTTAAAAAATATTTTTCAGGAGAGAAGTATAAAAATAATACTATTATTTTCTTTTATTTTCAGGTGTCTATTTTGCTCAGGGTACATACGCACTTCCAAAATAATGCACTTGAATCATATCATAGCAAGAAGAATACCTAAAATAAAAGTATCATGGACACACTGAAACTGTTGCAATACATCCATAGACTATGTTCCAGAATGCAAGTGAATACTTTCAAAATTATATTGTAAGTTTTAATATAGGGAGTATATTATCCTCAGTAGAGTTTTTAGGGTTTAATTTATAGAAGGAATATTTGTAAAATGTACAGTGTATAGATTTTGTCAGATATTGGTAATTGAACATATTTCATTCTCAAGGACACAGATGATGTAAAGAAATGCAGAAAGTTTGAGAGGGATTTTTTAAAAAGACTGATGAGTGAACATAGCTTTTAAAAATATGGGTTTTTTTCCTCCTTTCTTCTAGTACTGACAAGTAACATTTTTCATTAGGAAGCCTTTAAAAAAAATTGTGTTTAGAATAAAGACAAAAGATTTTTCTCAAAATGTAGGATAGTTGCTTACCTTTGGTTTCTTGCATATTTCTAGTCAGCCTGTCGTACCCTTCTGACATAGTAACACTTTTTTAATTAAACCACGAAGTCCAAACAAGGGAATTTCTAAAAGAGAGTATATTCTAAACATGTCCATTATTTCTCCCTCTTTGGTGCCTTACTTTCTAATCTATTTTTATGTTAAAATTTAAAGTTTACTTCTTTCTCTCATATGAATGATTATGAGTTTTCAAGGTACTAACCAATCACTAAAATGACCTACCATCCCTCAAGTAACCTCTCCATACTGTGAAGAATCTTCACATCCTTGAAGGACACTAACCTAGAAATTTCTGTCAGAGATATTTGGTTTCCAAGCTGAGCAAGCTGATTTTAAGGAAGGGACAAATCTCTGCTAATTTTTCACTGTCTTGTTTTGCGTTCACAGTACAGTTAGTTTGTGTGGTCACAACCATGACTCTGCAGAAATATCATGAAATACATAAAGTCATATGTTATTTTTTTGAAGATTTTAGGAAGAAAACATATCCATCACTGTAAAAACATTTCAAGAAATATACTTGTGATTTCTTTATTTGTATGGGATCTCTAGGAACAATTAGATAAAGGGACTGGTACATTGAAATAAAAGCTAAAATTTGGATGTCCATGTTTATACTTTGGAAGACCAGAAAAAAACCAAACCTGAACTATGAGCTTCCTACAGTCAATTTTTTTTACGAGTAAAAGATGGTTCCCCTTATCTGAAGGCCCACTGTTATGCCTTAGCTCAATCCCTAAACTGTACTATTTATATATATTCTTATAAAATTCTTTGTAGTTCAAACTGAAAATATAGACCAAATCAGTAAATCACTGGTTTAGCTAGTTCATAGAAAATTTTGGAAAGAAGTTCCTATTAGAAACATATATATTTATAGAGTATTCCTTGAAAGATAAAAATTTATGAATACTCTAATATTAAAAAAGACAGCTATTTCTCTACTTAATTTCCTTCTCTTACATGCATAACCATTGTACCAGAAAGTATCACACTATTTGTTTTTTGCTGATCAGTCAACACCTTCAAGTTGATTCACATTTATTCTTACAGTTTGTTTTTACTATTCTATGGTGGTGGCAGCATCCAAAATTATAATTACAAGTCTTGACAACTTGAAGAATATTCTATTAATCTTTCAATAACACTAGATTAACACTTTAATATTCAGAAATGCTCTAAATTCTATATATTACTGTGTTTCTTTAGAGAGTATTCAGAGTCATTTTTTCATCAGACCTGAATATTTGTGTTATTTATACATAAAACTTTTACTGTACTGTAAACAGTTAAAAATTCACAAACATCATATTAATTAGAGCAGTAAAAACAATATAAAAAAAATGGGATCCAATTTCCTTTTTAGTAATGATTTTGAGAAAGCAAGTCATAAAGAAATATTCCATGCACTATTATCATTCTCCCGTATAAACAAAACAGTCTGTCTCAAATCTCTCTGCCCACCTCATATGAACCATTTGCTACCCGAGCTAATGAAAAAATAACTATAAGATTGAAGAATATGTCTAGCACAATATGGAAAGCACATTTTTAAATTCAACTGTCTTATACAAAAGATAATGATACAAATCGTTTCCAGGTGTTACCTGTTATCAAATATATATGCTGAACATCTCTGAATCAGTTTTGTGCCCTGATTCACTCCAGTCTTACATTTCAAAAGAGATGCATAGAAAAAGGACATGAAACGTTTGCTAACCCTAACATATCCTGTTCTTGAATGCATTAACAGGAATTGTTGAAAACTCTTTTAATCTTTTAGTATTCAACAGGCTTACAAAGTACAAGAATTGACAAACTGCGGCACTAAGAGATTATATCATTCTTCACTAAAAATATAATCTCCTTTGATAGAAAGCAGGAATTTAGGACTTGAATTATCCTCAGTTATCGCCTTTCTATTTTCCTTTTTCTCTTGTTCTTTTCCTAATTAATTTCTCCCACATCACCAACCAGACTCTCATGCTCCTTAAGTGTTTTGTCTACATTCGCAATTCGATTAAATATACAACCCAAGAAAGTTTGAAAGGCAGGTACTGGGGAGCCAACAGACATGCCAGCACATTTCAGGAGGGGGCTTGCTTTAGACTCTCTCTGATTTGGTCATGTGGTCTGACTGCCCATCTTCTGTTGGAGCACTTTACATGTGTTCCTGAAGTACATAATCTCACTCAGCTGCACATATATATACATGCACACATGAATATATTAATATATAATTTTTTATACGTATGCGAGGTACTGTTAAGTAGCATTTACACTCACTTTTTGTCTCTGCAAAGACTACTCCCTTTTTCTGTGTCCAATTCCCTTCATTATTTATATGCTGCAGTTTCTTTTACTGGCATTTAAATATATTTTTCTATTTTTATGTTCATATAACCAAAGGTCACATGTTCTGGGGTTCCCTAGAATGACAAAAATATATCAGTCTCCTTGTTGCTTATAAAGGCTAAGGTAGAAAAAAGATTTTTTTTTTCTTCCTGAAATAAATTTTTCTATAAAAATTTTTCTATAATTTTTCTATAAATTTTTCTATAAAACATTTTGTGTAAGATCTACATTAACAATGGTGAAAATTCAAAGGCAGGTAAATCAGACTGATACAGGGACATTCAAGAAAAATGTGTTATATATCAGGTAGTCATTGCATTTCATAGCTCTGTGAGCACTGGCAGGCTTATAATAGTCTTCCTTACAATTAGATCACATATGTGTCAGCAGTCTATGGGTATCAGCAATCCAGCTCCTCACGAAGAATGTGTCATAACACAACTAACTTTTGAATGTACATGGGTTCAAGGAACAAAAATCCTCAGAAAGATTTTCTCTCAAGAAAATTTCAGAAGCTCCACTGGATCTTGAGAATGAATAAGAAGGAGACAAATTTTAATCTTGACTGATCCCAAGCCGAAACAGACAGAATGCATATCAGACTTGTCTGGTTAAGTGTTTGTGGTCTTTCATCTCTGTTTCTTCATTTTTAGCTAGAAAAAAACACTGAAATTCTCCTTTAAATGCAGTTTGGCTTCTAGCTGCTCTTTATTTATTTATCTATCTATTTAGCTTTCTAATTATTTACGCTTTCTTTATTTAATTATTTAGCACTTTTTAATGTTCACTTGCCATATTCTACATCATAAATAATCACAGAACTGGAAAAAAATAGACCAAATTAAATTAATTTTAAAAGTTAATTTCCAAATATTTAAATGGTTTATTCATATCTCAATATGACACACCTAAATTGAGAAATTTAGTGAATTTCTCAATTCACTAAAATGCTATGTTTCATGAGAATCACATTTCCAGAGTGTGCAGTCACCTGTTACTTAAACAGTAACATTTTATTTAGTGTTTTTACACTCTTTCCTTACAGAAAATCTATTTTATACTTTTCAATTCATATTATAAAAGGAATACTTTGTCCTACTAAAACATGTATGTACATTTAGGATTTTCAGGTATGACTTTTACTTGCTTTCTATCACCTGTCCTAAAAGTTTAATTTCTATAGTTCTAGAAAGAACTGAATTGTGAAACAAATCTGGTTTGAATTTCTGGTTTGATTAGAGAGGAACTTATGTCATAAGGTTTCTGCATTTCTTCTCAGAAAAAGTCAAACTGACTGGCATGAAGGTACCCACCAAGGGAGACCACCTGCCACTCAAAATGAAGATTCATTCCAAACAAAATTACTTAGAGCTCCGACAAACCAAAGAAAGCCATAACTTCTGATGACAGGTGGGAATATTACAACACAACAGACCTACGAATTCTGAAGTTTTGCGAACAAGCCTTTAGAAGAATGACCCCATATGTGCATAATCACTCACCTATGAGATGAGAGCTCTCAGTCTCAGGGAGGTTAGCTTCAGCGGAGTCCTGATCCAAAGGGAGGGTTCCCAACTGCAGGCCTCGCACGACGAGGAGGAACCAGTTGTTTATACCTAGTCTAATCATATCTGAAGTCAGTTCTAATTGGCCGGGGGCCAATTATCTGTGGACTGTGTGCTCAGCAACAGTTACTGTATGTGCCCAAAAAAAACGGTAAGGTAAGCACAGGAGCAGATTAATCAGTTTGTAACCAAAAAGCCCCGATCTTTGTCTGGTCTTTAGGCACTGGTCTTTTTCAGGTCTTTATCAGGGCTCAGTCTTTGTTGGGTCCTTATCAGGGCTGTTGCTTCTGCTGCACTGACTATTTTGACAGTCCCAAACGTTACACAGTAATTATGTTTCTATTCTGTGTGACAAGCATTACTGCTCAGGTTGAGTGGAGCTGTAATGCTTTATAATTCTAAACTTCGTTAAATATTTTATACTTTTGCTCTTGCGAAATTATTTTTTTCAGCAGCCATATACTTAATCAATGGCTATACTCATATTTCTTAAAATGTTTCTGAAAAGATTGTCAGTAAAGAACTGTATTCCATTGTTGCCCATCTCCAAAGTCAGAATACTGTTCTGCTGTCATTTTTCTAAAATGTGTCTCTTCATATCAGTATATTTTCTCCTGTCGTAATTTCCCATCCAATGTAAGGATAGAAGCAACAATGAATTTGAGGAGACCTAAGGCAGAATTTTCCTATTGTCTGTCTGTTGAGAGTCTCCACTATAGCTTGGTCTTCAATGTACTTGTGTATTCATGAGGTTCTGAAGATCATTTCTTTTTTTTTTAATTTCAGGAGTTAAACACAGGTTATAAGAGCCCTCAGCGAGATAGCATTGTGAATTATAGGAAAGGACTATTCAAGGTTATTTCAGATCTTGTATACAGAATAGAGGATGAGAATAGTATCTGTTTTTTTCCCGTGGGCAATGATAAGGTCTGCTTCATACAGAATCCCCTCAAAATAATTTATAATAAGAATTCTTATTCCACATAAATGTCTTCTTATATACTCCAAACCTGTTTCTATTCATCTGGCTGGTCAATATGTTCGGCTACACCATCTGGGAACTTGTCATTTTAGATCATGACTTATTTTTTAAATGTTGCTTACATAAATTACAAATAACATCATACAATGCCTTAAATTATCGCTAACATATTCTAGTCCTCTAAAATAGGTGTTAAGACAGTGATTTGCAGTTTATGGTGGGGTTTTTTTTGATTATTTCTCATTCCATTTTACTCTTACTGCATGTTACAGAAATGTGCTTGTAAGAATTCAGTCATTACTCACTGACTCTTTCTACGTGGCCACACTAGAAAATATATCCTCTTTTTTTAAGAGGATAGCTGCATATTTTCTTAATTCAGGAATGGCATCATATTTTGAATACCATGTCTTAAAAAAAAAAAGACTGAGCTTAACCTTAAAATACTTTTTTTTCACACTCCATGATAATTTTATCAGAATAAACTTTATAATCAACTTTACTTATAAGCCTACCTTAATGAAAAAAATGAGAACCTATCTTTAAAGCTTTTAGAAGTACTATCACCAGTAAAACCTGCAAATCATATACTTCATTTTTTCTTAGTGTATATCTGGTATGTGACATCACTGATAATGTTATGTCACCAATGAAGATCTTTTTCCTGATTTACGGTATTACAAAGTTCAGGGTATATGAAACCATTCTCAATTAATGGTTTATCAATTGCCTATTAAAATTCTATGCTTTGTGTATTTTCATATCTATCTTTTCAACAGTTTTGAAAGATTGAAGCCAGGAATGCTGCAGAAGTTTCATTTTCCTCTTTATCTTGCTAGCCAATAAGAAATAAATCAATCTGTCCTTGAAAATATACACAGAGGATTGAAAACTGATGTAAATAAGCAATGTGGAGTTTATACCACATAATTCTTGCTCTTTGACAGATTGAGTTTCTCTGTTTGATGGCCAAAAGTAACACTGTGAAGAGTGTGATCAGTAAGGTTTGCAGTAAATAGGTTTTGAAGACACTGTGAAAAATGTATACACAAAACAGAGTTCTCAAAATAAAAAATTAGTTGCCAAAGTTAAAGTGGATACATTATTCAGTACTGAAAAATTGATTCTTTACTTTTTTTTTCAGTTTAGCTGTTTCTTTAAAATTTAGCATATTTACTAACTTAGAATGGAAACACACTGAATCCAAGATCAGCAAAGCTAAAAGGCTGTTTCAGTATCATATGGTAGTATCAGATTCTGAGAAAAGCAAAATGATTTTGTTGGTAGCAAAATTAAACCCACACAGTGTCCTTGTTTAGATACTGTGAGTAACTTTGAATCTGTGTTTGGGGATGGATGCACTTATAAAATTTAACACGCAGCCACTGTTTAGGATTTTCCTGTGGTTTGGGCATTTGTAATGATACACTATAATGTGGACTTTTTGGTGTCCAATGTGATTTGACATAATGCTTAACCTTTATTTCTGTGAATACGGTAAAAAAAGACACTGTTGTCTACTTAGGTAATATTTTCAAGGTATCATAAAATATAGCATATTTCCAAATTTCTATCTTTCTGTAAAATTTGATCAAAATTGACCACGTTCACAATTTATTAGAAGAAAAAAAGGGTAAGTTTATTTTCTTATAAAATAAAATAAAAGCAGTAAAAAGTGAACAAGATGCAAGAGAAATGGGAAAAGAGAGACTTCATTGAAATCATGTTGCATAATAAGGAGGAAACATGGATTTGTTGGTTAAGTGACCTTTCATCTACTAAGATATAAATAAGAGATTTTCTTCATTTCATTATCCTCTTTTTTCTGGACAATTTTGAGCCTTCAATATATAAGGACAAAAATGTTTTTAATTAAATTGTCAACACGTGTCTGGATGCAATAAAGTATTTTAAATACAACATTATTTCACAATGTTATAGAAATATTATCTCTTGTTGTTCAAGAAAAGGCTTTTTCCTTATTTGTGAAGTAGTACGAAGTGCAGTTGCTTCCCCATAAATATTTTAAACATTTTTAAGGCACCAAACAAAAAAAAAAACACATAAGAACACTGGAAAGGTACATAACCTCCCAGGAAAGTTTATTTCTCAATCATATATTACTATTCTTTGTTGTAGCTCAAGATCATTTATATTCCACTGTAACTTAAAACATATAAATTATGACATCATTAAATATAAACCAGATTTTTTTTCTTTCTGTCAGTATCAGCTGATGTAATTAATTTATATTTAAGGTGGCAACTAGTATGAAATCAGAATATTTTAGAAACAAAGGCTTCTCAGGTTAAGGAAAACATTTCATTCTGTCAAGCTGCAGTTTCAGGATTTTTTCATAAAGACTAACATATTTCCATGAGCATTTTAGTACCAGCGTATTGGAAATTTTTGACAAGAGTTCTTCTGAGAGTTCATCTTAAAGTTCCTAGCACAGTACAGTAACAGAATCTTGGTAGTGTTTAAGGACTTCTTTTTTTCTTTTTTCTGTTGTCATTTTCCTTTTACACTGTTGGACTTTTTTTTTTTACTTAGTTTACTGCAAGTTTAGGCATTTCTTGTTCTAGCTTAGACATTTCTTAGCTTTTACTTAGATTTTTATATAAAAACACATAATGACCGAGGCTGGAATGGACTTCTGGAGGTCATCTAGTCCAACTTCCCTGATTATGCAAGGTCACCTAGAAACAGTTAATGCCCAGGAGTTTCCAGAGAGTTTTTGAGTAAGTCCAGGAATGGAGACTACATATCCTCCCTTGGCAACCAGTGCCAGTGCTGTAACTCTCACATAAAAAAGGTGTTTTCTTAAGTTTGGAGGGAAAATCCTGTGTTTCTCCAGCCAGTTCTTGGTGCTTCTTGTACTGTCACTGAGTGTTACTGAAAAAAAAGCTTGACCTCGTCCTCTTTGCACCCTCCCTTCAACTACTTATATATATTAACGAGGTCTCCTCTGAGCAATCTCTTCTCTAGGCTAAATAGTCCCTGACCAAGGTGACATCTCCCTTTCGCGCTGGGCTATATAAACACTTCTAATAGTAGATCTTGAAGACCCAAATCATACTTTGTCTGCGATCAGCTAGCTGTAGTGATTACATCTTTAATGTCATCAGAATTATTCACTTTTCACAAGTAATACTAAGAAACTTAAATTCATAGGAAAGTGTCACTATACATAGTTCCGATCCAATGAGAAGTTTTCATTGCCTTTTAAGGAAATGAGCCAATGCCTCTGCAATTTCATGTACTAAGATGTACTTGCATATAAAAGACGCTAAAATCTATGCATGGAATGTATCATAATCCTACATCTATCAGAAATAAATCAATATAGGTAAAACAAATACTGTATCTTATCACCTATTTCTCTTTTTCACCCTATGGGCACCAATTCTAGTTCTCAGTATCTCAGTATCTGTGCCTCCTTGCATAATCAGACATGTTCTAAACAATTTTTAAGATTCATAAAACTTTGAAATCTGCTACTTCTGTCTCGGATATGAAGAACTCTTTGGGTGTCTGAAAGCATGGCCAATATTCTTGTAACCACACCTGGTGAAAACCTTTATCTCTAGCTACAAACCCTATATTGTCAAAAATTTCAGACCATCAAAACTACATCAAAGCAATAACATTGTTTCGAAATGAAAATATTTCCCTGCCACCTACACAATCACAAAAATCTGATATTGAGATTTAATATGAAGTACTTGATATGAAGTACTGAGCTTTTCACTGAAGCACCAAGTAGTGTCTTCACATATAAAAGGCAACTCTGAAGAAATTTACCCCCTCATGATGTTTCAACTTTTCTTCATATTACCCTTCTGTCTTCCTGACTTCAAGGAAACAGAAATATATTTGAAGGCTGATGCTACTAAAAGGGATGAGGGTGGAGGGGAATTTTTTTTTTTTAGGGCTATGCACTGGGTTTGGCTAATTAATTTTCTTTATAGCAGCTCATATGGTACTGTGTTTTGGTTTTGTGACAAAAAGAGTGTTGATAATGCACTAGTATTTTACTTGTGGCTCAACAGTGCTTGCAAAACATTAAGTTTTTTTCTGCTTCTCACACTATCACACCAGCAAGCTGGTTGGGATTCACAAGATGTTGGGAGGGGACACAGCTGCAACAGCTGACCACAGCTGACTAAAATGATGTCCCAGACCATGTGACATCATGCCCAGGAAAATAAAAGCTGGGATAAGGGACAGAGGGGTGGTAATGTTCAGAATTATGGCATTTTTCTTCCCAGGTAACTATTACATGTGATACCCTGGAGATGGTTAAATATATGCCTGCCAAAGGGAAATAGTGAATAAATTCCTTATTTGCCTTGTTTGTGTGTTCAGCTTTTGCTTTACCTGTTAAAATGCCTTTATCTCAATACAAAACTCTGATTGTCTCCCCCACACCACTTTGGGGGAATGAAAGAGTGACTGTGTGGGGCTGAGTTGCCTTCCATGGTTAAACCACAACAGGCTATTAAAACTATAGGAATAGAAAACTATAGGGATAGAAAACCAGAATTTTATTAAGTGCCCCGTAAACTCAAGGAAAATTTGTACTTTCTGAACTTGAAGTGAGTAGTGAACTCAAAATACTTGTTGCATCCTTGTTGGACAGTCAAACTACAGCAATTTTTTAGTTTTCAATTTCTCTGAAAAGTTTTTGACCTTTGGTATTGTACAAGATAGCACATTACCCACTGCAATTCCAATTTTAAAATTGCTTTTAATATTTACCGTCTTCATAAAAAGGAAGGGGTTTTATATGATGATATATAAATGATTACATTTGTATTGTACACATCTTCAGGAAATGGTGTTTATACAAAGATATTGGATGGATTAATAAATCCTCATGTGTTTGAAATAAAAATGGTTGGGTTGCTAGCCAATATACCAGAGTTTCTAAACCTGCTGAAATGAATAGGAAAAAAATCCTACAGTCACCTAACAAAATCTGTTCTCTAACTGAGATGAGCTCTGTAGAGCCTCTTTTCAGTGAGGGTCAAATATCGGTCACGATAATTCCAGTGGGTATTTTTTCACAATCAAATAAATTTAATCATTAAATGTGTATATGAATATTCATCTATAAACCTTCCCCTTCATCCTCAATTATACTTCTACTCAGGAATTGCTGTGCTTTTGGTTGGAATATTGATTCAATATTAATTTTGGATAATTTTTAATTGTTCACTTTGTTGTTTCTAAGCATATACTTTTTGAACATGTCAACTGGAAAACACAAGATTTTTTTTTTCTATGTCAGTGTAGGAAAAAGTCTTATTTTCAAATGCAAAACTTCTCTCAGTGTAGAAGAATTTGGATTAGCTAAGAATACTGCTCTTCAGCTACAATTCACCCATTAATTCAGCTTCAGCAAGAACTGAAACATTTATAGGCTGACTTGTAACTTCTTTCCCATGCCTTGAGGAACAACTAGAATACTCCCGATTTTGGTATTGTTTTTTTCTTCTTTAATTTCCACAGACCTTCCTTCTTGAATGTATTAACACCTGGAAATATGTCATTACCTTTGAAAAGTGCTTGAAAATATTGATTTAGAAGGCAGCTTTGCAGATCTTTTTACAAGTAATCAGTTCTCACTACTTTCCTAAGGTCATTCTCTTTATCAACACTTTTAAGAAACATTATTCAAATGAATTTGAGAGAGAAGAGTATCAAGATTTTCAAAATATATATTTGAGATAATGTATTTTAAGTTGAGCCTTTCACAAAGTTGTAAGTCTTATGTCCCCTTCGAGAAATGAGTTAGTGAAGTAATGTTATTAGGTTCCTTTACCCAAAATATAAAGAAAAAAGTAACCAAATCAACAGAACAGATAGACGGAATAAATCACAAAAGAACATTTCAAAAAACATTTTTCTGT
Source organism: Tapera naevia (assembly GCA_033556795.1). Taxonomy (NCBI): domain Eukaryota; kingdom Metazoa; phylum Chordata; class Aves; order Cuculiformes; family Neomorphidae; genus Tapera; species Tapera naevia. The sequence goes on from JAUMJJ010000014.1 coordinate 6,493,893, forward strand.
TTTTAAAATATAATTTATCCAAATGTAATACAGTGCCCTGTGCTTTTTAGTCCATATTTTCTGTTTTCAAATCTTAACATGGTTTATGTTAGAAAGCTTTATTGTCCTTTGGTTTTCATTTCATAGTATTTTGATCTTACTGCCCACAGTATCTTTATATCATATATTTTTGATCGGTGTATCACTGGGGAAGGAAAGACAGGGCAATACATAGTGCTAAAATCAGATAATGCCATATGATCATAGAATATATTCATAAGCTACAGTCTGTCTGTTCTGCATCTCTCTCTATAGATGAGCTATGCAGAGGAACAGACGTGGAAATTCAAGAACAGTTTAGCAGTTTGGCTAACTGATATGGTAACTCTTGTAGTCTTGATCTTTTGGTTCAATAAAATGTTTTTGTCAAATGCAGACCATAAATTGCAATGAACAAATTCCATGTCCTGGGAACTAGATCAGAAATGTAAAAAAAATTTGAAAGATCCTATTTCCCTGAAAAGTAACACTTATTCTAGTTTTATAGATTCGGCGCGACCGGCGGCAGGAACGGTAAGTACTGCAGCCGGGTGCTCAGTCTGGGCGGGTGGAGAGCTCCTGGTGAAAGGCAAAAGCTCAGGAGAGGACTCCGGCAGGGCGACTCTCTCTGAACCCCAGAAGCGGCAGCTGTCACTTGGGCCGACAGCATGGTAGGGGGGCGGACCCGGGAGAAGCCGCGGGGCATTTAAACATCTCTCTGGGAGCGCCAGCGACCTGAGCGCGGCAAACAGGAGCGGGAAAATAGGGTCACAGTATAGGCAGCTTGCGCGGCAGTTCGCGCAAGGTAGGGCAAGCAGGTAGGGCAAGCAGGCACTCTCTGACAGGTGGTTGACTTCCCACTCCTCTGCAGCAATGGTGATCAGGTGTGGTAAAGCCTCTGCCACCAGGAGCGTAGGCATCCAAACCGAAGCAGTTTTACGCGACGCAGCTGCCCAGACTCGAGACTGCAGGGAGTGTCTCAGCCTACTTGTGGTTCCTGAGGACCATAACAAAATACTTGTCTGAGGTGTGAACAGATTCAAGATCCGCTCCTTATGGTTGCAGATCTTAAGGATCAGGTGGAAAGATTGAGAGGTATTCGTGAAAGTAAAAGGGAGATAGACTGGTGGAGTAGAACCCTCTCTCCTCCCAGTAATCCTCCCCAGGAGGCTGAGGAATGCCATATTCCTCATCAACAGGACAAGGGGAGTGACCTGGTTGGTGAGGAGGACTGGGAGCAGGTCTGCTCTCGTGGGGGTTATAGACCTCCCTTTCAGATGCCATCTTTCCAGCTGCCCCTACAAAACAGGTTTGGGGTACTGGAATTTGATGCTCAGGTGGAGGATAGTATTACAGAGAACTCACCTGAGAAGGCTGTTAACTTCACATTGCCCATCAGACAGGTCAGGACCTCAAGTAAGAAAAAGAAAAGGAGGGTCATTGTAGTGGGAGACTCCCTTCTGAAAGGGATGGAGGGCCCTATTTGTAGGATGGACCCAACTCATAGGGAAGTCTGCTGCCTTCCCCAAGCCCGGGTACATGACATCGCCAAGAGACTCCCGGACCTAATTAAACCCTCCGATTACTACCCGCTTCTGGTGGTACAGCCTGGTAGTGATCAACTAGCAAAAAGAGGGTCAAGGGTAGTTAAAAAGGAACTCCAGGAGCTGGGACGGTCGAGTGTCACTCAGAAAAGAACAGAAGAAGAAACAAAAGTTGCTTCCCTAGGTACATCTTTAAACAAGCGTTCAAGACAGAGGAGAGATTAGTTTCTATTATTTGCATGCAAAGGACAAAAGAACATGATGATCCTTCCTGGACAAAGAGTAGTTCACAGCTGAAGAAACAAGGGTTTGCAGATAGTTTTCTTTTGGATTGTTTTTTTCAGCATTAATGATGAAGATGTTGGACTAGGCTAAATGCCATTTAAAGTAAAAAAACCTACTGCACATGCAGGGCTAAAACACCTAAGAGCTTTCAATCTACTAATCTTCTCTGATTGGGGTACATTATTTGGTAAAGTAGGCATAGCCTACAATTTAAGCTAACCTATTACCTATTAACAGACTACTAAAACTACAATATCCATTCCTATCCATTTCAAAGAAATTGAGTACTGAATTAATCTCTTCAGCTGTAACTTTAAAATGAGGGTGCATTGATCTATATCCTTAAACTACTTAAATTGTTCTGCCTTTTGATCTTACATTAATTTAATTTTTAAAGGAATGTATTACTTTAAGGTGAAAATATGAAAAGTTAGTGATTTCTTTGTCATACTTAGAATTTGTCTTTTAGATAATTTTCTTAGTCCCAGAAGCAACATGACCTTAAGCCGTCAGTTCGCTTGCTCACTCAAAACAGCCTAATGACACAGAGTTCTGCATACCCATGGCTACTTCTCCTGAGGGACACAGTATTGTGTCATATGTGGATATGTAGCCCACAAAATATGGAGTTGCTATTTGCTTGAAACAGGCTACAGGACTTGGGTGTAGCTAGCACCAAGACCTCATGACTTTCTAGACTTGGCATGGCTAGAGATTTGGTTTGGCTTGTAATGACAATAAAGGAACATCCAGGGGACTATTACTTACTTTTGCTTAGCTTTGTGCAATTACGTGTTATAACACTTGTCGATTGGGTGGGTTTTGGTAGGTTAACAACAGCTATAGTAAGTAGCTAGTCAATGTAGAATTAATTATCTATGATAATATCATTCAAAACATTAGGTAAGAGAAGAAAGGAACTTCCTTATCTTTTAACATTGAAAGAAAAATATAATCGAATCTCCATGTCAAAGGCAGGAGAGATAGTGTGTGAAAATAATCTACTTGATTGCTTCAATTTAATGCTGTCAGTAAACTGATAATTGAAAGACAAGAGTTTTGTCATTAATTATAAAACTTTTATTTCCTTATTTAGGAGAAGAAGACTAGTGTAAAGAAAAAATCAAAGACTTTCTAATAAAACAAAATTAATGCAAATAAATTATTGTGGAACTTTCTATGTTCATATATGAAAATACAGTTTTGATTTTTAAGAAATCTAACAAAATGAGCGAAAGTAGACAAATAAAGGATAAATACACAAATGTGCTATGACGATAATACTGTCACACACTTCCAAGGCAGCTGAAAAATGTTTGTAACACTAAGGAAAGTTAAAGCAAGTTGTGGAATCAAAATATAACTCTCCATAAAAAATGTAATAATCTCAAGAGAGTAATTTTTTTTTTCAGGAAAGCTGCCTTCTAGGTTTTAGCACTACTTATCTTGAAGTTATCCTTGGGCTTTTTGTCTCCTGCATCTGAGAGGATTCCCTGTCATAACATAGGTAGTTGATTGACTTGATGTTCATTGTCAGTAGCAGAAACCAAAATCATAGTCATAGAAACATAGGATAGTTTGGAATGGAGAAGATATTCAAAGATAACCAGTCCAACCCCATTGCCATAGACAGGCAATGTTTTCCTTCCTGTATCCTCACTCCACTTTCAGATGAGAAATTGCTGACCACCGTCTTCTTGTTGTTACACCCTTGTTTGTGCTTTTTTAAAAATAATTTTCTTTTTTTCCTTTTTTTTTTTTTTGTAGGGGCTTTTTTGAAGTTGTTTTTATTTTTGTTTTTTTTTGTTTTATTTTATAAGAATATCAGCACTTGTACAGAGGTCCTCAAGTGCTGAATGTAGCAGCCTGGATAATTATGAAATCAGCACTCAGAAGTATACTGCTGCTTGCATTTGCCCCAGAATTCAATCATGACCCAAGGGTGTATCCTTGAATCAAGACACTGAAACGCAACCATTAAAGAGGATATCGTAACCTTGGTGTTTGCATAAGTGGTGTCAACATAAACATTTATCTACCCGGTTACTTTTCTAGCATTGAGTACACACATCCACTTTTGCCAAGATTAAATGAAGTTATAGTCTGAAGAGAAAACTCTGGTCATGCTGCCACTTTTTTCTGCTAAGGCAGCTTTAAAGCAAACTTTGGAACAAAATTATGACAGTTTTTTTACAGCTAAACGTTTTCTCAAACTCAGCACTTGGAACCTGCTAGAAGAAGAATACAGTCTGGAAGAGTTGTTTTACACCAGCCACTATGCCATGATAGTCCCATTAATGACCTGAAAAACTTCAATAGTGCATGTACCCCTATGTTTTTCTCTCTTCTGTTCTCTCGGTCCTTCTAATCAATTTGATTTTGCTACTCCTATCAGTACGTCAACAGTGGCAAGTACAGTTTTTCTATTTTGCACAGACCGAAAGACACTTTTACAGATGCAATTTAATTCAAAGTATGGAAATTTAAGATTATTTTGTCTTATAAGAATTCTTCTTTTTTGACAGACATATTAAGTGGGAGTCCTTTGACCAAAAATATATCCACAATGCCTTCTTAAACATCCAAATTAGTCATCATAGCTTCTTTTTATAGTTAATGGAAGGAGAGACATTTCTGACACATGAATCATCTCATGTCAATGTCTAAAATGGGTCAGATGAATCATGTCCTAAATATGTCTATCTATTCATTGTCTCTAAAGACTTGTTAGCAATGCTAGTTCATGTGTAGAGGACTAAGTTAAATTAGGTGAAGGTTCTCCAAGGAATCTTTGAAATAAAAAGCTTTAAATATGTATGATAACCTGCTTCTATACCTACTTTTCATGCACGATCCCCAGGGACAACATCAGCTCCCCGAAACTTAGATTTGCAAATCAAAAGTCCCTTTCGTATACCATGTGCAATGCAGTACTTCACCATTCATAATTACCTGTTCTGAACTAATGATTCAGAAGAGAAATCAACGGGTTATAGAGGCAAAGAAACAAGTATTTAATACCTAAATAAATGTAGATGCACTTTTTATGTGGAAGGATTATAACGTAAGTATTCTTTACTATGTAATACTGCATTAAATTCAGGGTATTCTCCACTGTTACTTTAGGATTAATTTATTATATTATATGTCATGCAAATAGAAAGATATGTGTTTACAAAAATGGAGCAAAGCGTACATCCAAAGAGTGTTCCCGAAATTACTTATCATAAAAAAGTACATATTTTTAAAGCACAGGTATCTATTTTTCCATCATCATTTATCTTATATGTCACATATGAACATCCCACTTTCAAACTGCAGATGTTTAGTGTATGCAGAGCTGAAAACTAACAACTGAAATGCCCTGTATGTCTTTCCCCCCTCCTAAAGAATCTGTGTTATGAACATTATTGTGATATATAGCAGATAGGAATAAACTGAATGCCTTCAAAGAAATCAACTTCACTCCTATAGACTTACTTTAAATTACTTTAAAAGGAACTTCTAAGAGAGAGTACTGTGTTGCCAGCCATTAAAAATGAACTTCAAGGGATTCGTAGATATAAACAAGTATTCCTCTATAGAATTATTTGATCCATATTCCACATAGGATGAATACAGGACATGAATGTTTCATTGCCAACCCTAACTTCACTACATTTGTGGCTGTAGTCCACCTGTTTCTAATTTACTTATCATTTAAGTGTTATTTATTTCAGTCACTTTGGGGAGTTGCAACTTTATTACTGTATTCTTATCCCACCTCTGAGAAATATGCTGTGCTTTGATATGAGAAAAAGCCCATTAGTATTTAGTTTTTAGTTCGTACTCCATATCTTTGTTAGTCACAGTAAGGAATTACCCACTGAAGCAGAAAACTAAAGCAATCTGGATCTGTTTTATAACAAATTGTATCAGATGATGTCCAGAGGCCGCTGAGTAGAAATAGTTTGTTCAATAATAAGGTCATTTCATTAGAGTATTGTGTTCTCTCCCAGAGCTGCATGTTGATTTCATATGAAGTAACAGTGTTTGCTTCTGTAAGTGTACGTTCTTAAAGGCATGGAAACAGCATTTTTATAGACCACCAATACCAAAATGAGAGAATACTGCTTCCCTAATAAAGTTATCTGTGCGACGGTAAGTACCTGTAAATTACTAAATGACATATTCTGAATTCTGAAGGAGGAAAGGAGAGGGGAAAAGATTGGTGTTTACATCTTTCTTGTGGCAGAGCATCAGATAATTCATCAATTTCTGGAACTTATACCATCATTTTTCTACCTTTTAAGGCTGCATAGCTTAAAACTGTGATGGCACACTGTTCACTGAATTTGAAAACCTCTTTCGGTTCGACGATTTTATACCTCTATTATTTACAGTTCATATTTTTTTGATGCACTTTGAAGCAAATTATGGTCACTGCATATGCATGGATGACTAGCAGCACATTCAACTCCTTAGAATTAATCTGAGCCAACCAAGAGTTACTTTCATCCATATTGAAGTGCAACAGCTTGATACATGGGCTGGATGTAGACAGTGTTGAAATCCAGTGTTCTGTTCTCGACTCACTGTTGATTAGCTCTAAAAATCAGATGTTCTTCTCAACCTGTATCGAACAGTATTTCACACAAAGAATCTCAGCTTCTTCTGTGGGTCTGCCATGTACTAGTCTGACACCTTTTTTTCTGTGAAAAACTCTTTTTATGATGCTCTTTGCAAATTACTTCTGAAGAACAGTACAGTATATTTTAAATGTTGAATTTTCTGGATAGTAGTCGCCAGATACATCCCAACAATATTTTACTAAATGAATGAGACTAGCAGTGCTTGTTAGAGTATTAAAAAAAATGCTAGCATATTTAGTTGACAATGGCTAAAGACAGTCGAAGTTCTAAAGCAATGGAACTATTATATCCAAACTTTGTTAGAATTCAAAATTTTAAAAAAATCTGTAAAATTCTGTTTCACAAATACCAATCCTTATGCCATTTTATAACCAGTATATATAACACACATAATACAAGTAAGACAATCTGGAGCACTTACTGTCTCCTTTCTGTGTAGTAACAACCCGGAAGTTTTCATTTCATGTTAAGTTTGGATTCCAAAGTATTCAAGGCTCAGGGCTGCAGAAGCAGAAGTAAAAGCAAAGTTTTCCGTACAGTCAGTCTTACTATTATGGATGTCATCTAATCATGATTCCAACAGTCATATAGACCGTGTCACTAAATATAGACAGAGACAACCAGAATATGTGTGAGTCTTCTTTGGCAGTAGCATACCTGTAATCTAAAAAAAGCTAGGTGTGAATCAGTTACACAACCAGATATAGAGAAAAGTGAGAGATGGGTTCACTAAGTGTTTGATAAGAATAGTTGCTGCCCTCTGTCCTACCTCAGCTTAGAAAGACTAAAACCATGTTTGTCAGGAAGAGCTATGTACCAAATGTTTACATATTTTTGAAAAAATATGGAAGAGCAAATGTGTGCTCCGACAGTCTGACTAAACTGATGATAATTATTTTTCCATTGCATTATAAACCTAGTTTAAGTAGAAGTTTTTTCGCCATCTTATCAGCAATTTTGAGTGAAAACTTCTCTTTACACATTGTGGAATGAATTGATTTTAACATTCTATTACCTATGTTATACTGGACTGGATTTTTCTCATTCAAATTTAATTATTTAGAAGTTAATGTCTATCCTAAACTACTTGTCTAGGCTCTTTCTGCAGCTGCATAGTAATGATAAGAAGTCATTTATCAGCCTAGCATTGATCTGAAATTTGGGTGAGATAAATGGTCCTCTTGAATCACTTATTTTTCTTAATTAATTATAAAGAAGATCTAGACAATACAACAAAGTTTGTTGAGATGAGTATGAATCTTTAATGTTGAAGTAAAAATGGGAAGTAGGAGCATAGAAATGTATTTTAGTATTAGGGGACAATTGGAGGAATTCAGTCTGAAATATGAAATATGATTAGCTCATAGTGGATTTTCTGGATATGCAGGCTACTTCCTTATCAATAAAATACTTCTCACCAAGAACAGAAGAGAGAAGAAATAATATCATGATGGGGTTAGACACAGTTCAATGAATTAATTGCACAGAAGAATGATGTTCAGAAAAGGTTGCGAATTGCCCTGTCTTGAACAAGGAGATTCATCTGATCGTGTGAATGCAAAAATCCTTGCTCTGACAATGCACTGTACATTATCATAAAGTAACTGGGAGATTACACAAAGCAGCCTTTGCTTCACTTGATGATGACAGCAACAAATTGTGTCATGGTGTTTTTTTTTGGTTTGGTTTGTTTTTTTTATGAACATAAAGAAAATGTATAAAGATAAGATCAAAGGAGGAGAAAAACAACAGAAAAGAGAAATCTCCAGGGCCATTGTTAGGACAGTTTGGTAGAACACTGTTAAAACAATTCTTTCACAATGAAGAAATTAAAAGATGTATTTGAGATATCCCAAGCATGAAGGCATATGGATGTCATTGGGCCTGTGGGAGAATTATGCTTTTTGAAGCTGTACTGGGAAGAAAAAGGAGTACTGTACTGCTACGGAAATAGGGCTAGAAACTAATGTGGGGAACTGACTCAAACACAATGAGTATAATCAACAAGAAACCAAAAGAGGTAGCTATAGAGTTATATTATCAAGAAAAAGCTATCTTTTGATTGATTTTTTTCAGTGACAAATCGATCAATCGTTTTTTTGTATTGCTTTAATTTATGACATAGTTGCCAACAATCAGTCTGAAGGCAAGGAGCACAAAAATTATTCTAATTTATGGAAGATTTTAATGGAACCGTTCCCACCCTGACATAATCTGTCATAAAAGAAATTTGAAAAAAGGGTTTGAAAAATATCCAGAAATATTTTTTGCTTATGAATTGTTTGCTGCAGACAAAATCAGAATGATTCATTTTTCAAACAAACTATTTTGGCAGAAGGATTTCCACTGTTGAAAAAATCGTTCATATGATAAAAAAGAGCTATAAACTTCTTTCCTTTTTACTTTTTTTTTTAACTACACTTTAGAGAAAAATAGATGGGCATGATTAATTAGGGAGTATCTGTTTGAGGAGAAAAAAGATATCAGCAAATAATTAGCAGGCAGTCCTAAATCAAAAATTATCAAGACTACCTAAAATGAGAAGAAAAAGCTCACAAAAATCACTCAAAATCAACAACAAGATTCACATACAGAAAACTGCTAGAAAGAATAAGTATGTTGAAGTAGAAGGAAAATCTTAAACTCTAAGGTACTTTTGAAGTTCTAATGAACACTTTTTCAATGTGCAGCAAGGGAAAATTACTCCAATCAAAAGAATCTTTTAATGTGATTTCAAAGAATTTACTTGGCGTTCTTGGCCAAATTAAATAACTGATTCGATTCAGTAATATATATTGTGTTTTGCCACAATATGGGATATATCTCAACATGGTGGTTGGAATTAAAGCAGGACATCACACAGCAGATGAAAGATTGTTTGCACTAAGTAAGACTAGCCAAATACTAAATATTTTCTTGAGATCTCAATATGTGTGGTTCTCATGTACAATTAAATTTACTTCATTAAGCCTCTCTAGAAAAATATGGAGTGGAAATAATAATAATTTTCTAGTGATAGTTTACTACTTTACTACATGGGAAGAAAGTTTTTTAATGATACTGTCCAGCAGGGAAGAAGAGAGGAGAAATACATCATTAAGAAGTAACCAGGGAGAGTTGTCAAAAGAACAGGAAAAGTGTGGAATAAAAGTCTTCCCTTGATCTTGATGCTCTTACAGACATCATTTAATATACCTGCTGGATATTCTTCATTTGAAGCAACAGTGAGGAAAAAATGAGGCTACTGAAAATGTGAAATATACCAATTTCTTACGAAATGCAGGTATTGAACAGAATAGAATTTTCTACAAATGTTGAATGCAAAAAAAGTTAACGATGTAAAAATACTGTCAAAAACTTTTTTGCCATCAGTACTTATATGCAAGCATTATAATGTGGAGTATTTGGGGAATGTTCTTTTGTTTTCCATTGTAAATTAGTATACAAAACTTAGTTAAAGTTTATCTGAAATTTTTAGTTAAAGGAAAAAATAAATGCATGCTATAAGCAAAGATCTGAAATGAAGTTGAAGAGAATTTAAAGTATATACAGTAGGACCTTTGAGAGTGGGAGTATAATTTAAAAAGATATATTTGGCTGGGGAAAGAAGATCAAGTTCCATAGGACTCAATGTGAGGCAAGGAGAAGATCAAATATTAGGAAAGGAAAGTTGAAAACCTTGAGTGATATAATCTAGGTGGAAAATGTATTATTTTTGTAAGGATATATTAGCAAAGCCAAGTTTTTCAGAATGCATTCCAAGAGACTGAGCTAAATAGGAATGGAATAATAGAATCATGATGTCTTCTAGGTGTGAAAAGAATCTTAAGATCATTGAATCCATCTGTAAACCACACACTGACAAGTCCACCACTAAACCATGTCCCTAAGGGCCACATCTACGTGTGTTTTAAGTATCTCCAGGGATGGTGACTGAGTTACTTCCCTGGGCAGCCTGTTCTAATGCTTGACAGCCCTTTCGGTGAAGAAATTTTTCCTAATATTTAGTCTAAAACTGCCCTGGCACAACTTGAGGCCATTTCTTATGTTCTATCACTTGCTACTTCAGAAAAGAGGCTGACATTCATCTCGTTATAATCTCCTTTCAGGCAGTTGCAGAGAGCAGTAAAGTCTCCCCTGAGCCTCCTTATCGTCAGACTAAACGGCCCCAGTTCCCTCAGCTACTTTTTATAGAACTTGTTCTCTAGATCGTTCAGTACTGCTGTTAAGCATCATATTAATATATGTTAGTTGGAAGGATAGGACATTGTCTATTGATTCTTCTATCATGATTGTAAATGTAAAATTTAGTGTTATTAACTGGTGTTTATAATTATAACAATATTCATCACATTAATAATTTGGACATTGATGAGCTTCTATATCAAACTTCTTATTTACTCTTGTGACTTGTCTTATTCCAGTGCAATTAATACATCAAGTGCAATAAGAATGTCCACATCATGAATGGATTTAATATTTGAAGAGGAACTTCTGGTGAAAGGTATATTCTTAACAGAAAATTTCCTATATATGCTATTGAAAATGAAGAGGATAGTTTTGTAACTCTTAGAGACAAAGAGTTCTTTGTAAATGAATCAAACAACAAATAACTCATTTACAAGTTTATATAGAAAAATATTTTTATTAAAATTAAGAACAAATAGGACTGCATCCTGTTTCAGAAGAAGGCTGAATGAACTTCAGGGTGAAAAATGAAACTGGCTTACCCTCTCTAGATACTTCAGATACTTACTTATAAATCCTGATTGAAGAACAAGACAGGTCTGTTTTGAGGCTGTATATGGGTAACTTTTGTGGTTATTGTTATATGGAATTTGTAGGTAATTGAAAATATGAGCCAGATGCAGTAAAAATAGAGGGAAAAAAATTGGAAGAACGAGAACTGTCAGAGATTTAGTCAAAACTCCATCATTAGCTCTGATATCAATACACATTTTCTTCCCAACTTATTTTTCTCATACTTCAACTCCATGCTGAACTTAGAGAGCTAAAGCCATATTTTTTTTTCATACTCTTCTACTACATGCTATTATAATATCCACAAAGAAATGCAATAACAAAAGTGTATGTAACAATCACTGGATGTCATTAATTCAAATTGCAATTGCCCTGATCGTGAAGAATAACAGAAAGAAGAGTAAGAGGTGCCCCTTGAGTCCAAGTATTACAGAGGTACCAACCAGCCTACCAGACAAGTTGGTGACAGTACATTGTCGAAAGTCTTGCTCAAGTGAAGATAATAGTCATTCGACCGAGCTAGTCGTTAAATCATAGAAGTCTGTTAGGGTGGTCAGGCATTATTTACTTCCTCTTTGTAAATTCATGTTGACTATTCCAAATCATCTTTTTGTCCTTTTTATAGTAAGAAAAAAACATGCAGAATCATTTATCACATCACCTTACTAAGAGCTTGAAGTGAGTTCGACCAGCCTATAGCTCCCTGGATCTTCCTTCTTGCTCTTCTTGAATACTGACATTTGCTTTCATTTAGTCCTCAGTTATTCTCAAGTTTTCTCTTCTGAAGTCCAGGGCTGTGATCCTGCTGTTCACTTTCTTCCCTCCCTTCAGGATCCTGAAATTCACCACCTCATAGTAAGGGCCATAAAGGCTGACTCCAGCTTTCACATCCCAGACTACTTATATTAAAAGGAAGCTTAGACAATTCCCCCAAAAGTAGAGAAACATTTCAGTTTATTGTGCATCTAACTAGAGGATAGCTCAGTATATCTCAAACAAAGCTTTTATTCTGTAGCTTTAAAACAAATTCATGTACCATTCCCACAGGTACACTTGTAAATAAATACATGTTCAGGGTGTCTAAGAAAGTTAAAAGATTTCTGTAACAAAAACATTGTCTACCTTTACTGGCCTAAGGTAGTAAGATATCAATGTGAAGAAATGTATATAAGTGAGGAAAAAAGTATTAATGGGTTGTGGTATGAGTGTTTTCTGCCTTTAACACGCTTTTGAAAACTGCTGTGTTCATACTTAAACAATAACTTTGGAAAAATTATTACAAAAGCTCTGAAAGATCACAGAGATAGTATAAAAGCAAAAGAATGTGAATTATGTTTTATAAATATAAATGAGGTATTTATATTTCTTACAAATATCTGACCAAAATTTGTTGCGTGTTTCATGTAATGAGACTACTTGACTTAGATTGGGACATTCATTTATATTCTAGACATTCCATACTATATATCAGAATAACAACCCTGTTCTCTCTCCCTTCAAGTCCTAGATTGAAGCATAAATTTATTTTGATTGAATCTGCTTTTTTGGATAACATGTGCTACTCCTGCAGAAACTATTATCAAAATTTAGTATGGCCTTTAATGGAATTCTGGAATAATCAGAGGGACAGCCATATACTGTGACATTAAAATAAAATTCCATTAAGTCACAATGGTTGTATTATTATGATAACTAACTCCTAGAGAAACAGGAAGATATTCTTGTTTGTTTGAATACTGTCAATACTGTTTTCCTCTCAGTGTTTCCAGAATGGAAGAGGTCACAGCATTCATAAAATATATCTAGTTTGATTTTCTTTAAAAATAAATAAAGAATAGAATATAAAAAAAATCTGCTACTAGTATTGTCAAGAAATATTTTTCTGTGCTTCTTTATATACCTAATATTTTTTGTGGATTTTTTTTTGTCCACGGTCACATACTATTTTGGGTTTGTCTTTTATTTTTCTTATGTATTTATTTTCATTCAGTGAGCACACCTTTATAATGATCAAAGCCTTCTTAATGATGACGATGTCAAAAAGAACATTTTGGCAGATGCACTTATCTCATGTCAAGTCAATTCAAGAGGTTTTTCATCCCTTATCTCTGTCATGACTTAAAATGCCTTTGCCCATAGCAGAAATAAGGTTGTCAAACTGAATTATCAAATTTATCAGTATAAAGCCTCTTTTGGGGCACTCAAAGTTATCTATATTGAATTAATTACACAAATACATAGATCTATGCTTTATCTGCAGTCTCAACAGACTGGGAGCAGGTGGATGAGGTGGCTTTCTGACCTGTCTCAGTATATTTACTGCAGCAATCCTAGGAAATAATTGACCCTTTTTTTTGTTTGTTTGTTTCACTCTTTCTTCTCCAGGCAATGTGTGTTTGGCTGTAAAACTATCATCAGCTCTGTTTCGGTTCACCATCAAGTTTGACAAGGGAAAAAGAGGTTTACAAATATTTCCAAAAAGATAAAATGCAGATTTACTTTGAGAAGGCATTCTTTAACAGGGAAAGAACGGCTTTCATATCACTTCAGATTCACTAGACTCATCTGAAGAACATAAAGTCTGAAATATTTTCCTTTAATTTTTCCATAAATTATGATATATTTGAGTACAATATTTTAGTGGTATTCCATTCCCACTGTAAAATGTCCATAGAGGTTAGGAATGGATAACTCCCACTTGTATTTCAGTCTATCAAAAAAATCTTTCACTCTCCATGGGGATCAGTGCCCTTGAAAACAATCTCTCTACAACAATTTGTCAAAAGGCAGCTTTTAAAATGAAGATCATGGTATGTCACATTTCAGCAGCTAGATAACATAACAGAGGAAATGGCATTTTCTTTGCAAATATTTCAGCTTTCATTAATTAGTTTTCTTGGGTTTTATTGGTGATTACCATCCCCCCAATAATAAAAAGGTAGCATAGACAAACAAAATGTTCAAAAAAATTCAGATTACATCGTTCCAGTCAACTCAATCCAAACACTGTAAGTAACAAAGTTGTCTACATTGTCCTTTAATTTCTTATGTACAGCATCAGAAATTAATAATAAGATAACATCATGAGAACAAGGAGAAAGGATTAATTTTGTAACCATTTCCGATTTTCATTCCTGGTCTTGTCTTGATCTTGAATACATTTTGTCCCCAATTCTTCTCTTTCTATAGGATAGTCTTACATTTAACATGACATTAGATAAATTCTCTGCCATTTTTTCTCTTACTTTAAAAGGAGATCAGTTGTTAAAGGAATGAAATAGAACACCGTGGAAGTAAATTATATGTTGAAATTACCCATTAAAAAGATTTTAAATCATATAGAAAAGCAGGAAAAACTGATTCTTCCAGCACAATACTCTTAAGAACATCAAAGCACTTTGTCATCTTAATCCATTAGGCATGAAGGAAGTTTAACACAGGTGAAAAGTTGTTGTATTGGCATATTTGTTAGCAGGCAGATGCGCACGCAGGATGTCTCACTCCCTCAATAGGATGGGGGGTAAAACAGGATGGAAAACTTGTGGGTAAAAATAAAGACATAGATAATAGTTAAAAATTACCATCACAAGTGAAACAGACTCAACTTGGCAAAAATTAATTTAATTTATTGCTAATTAAAATAGAGGAGGATGGTGAGATTCAAAAACAAAAAATAAATCACCTTCCCCACACAGACCCCTCTTCCAAGAATCAGTTTCACTCTTTCCTTCCCAGCTCCTCTTTCTCACGCTTATCCCTTTGTATTCATAAAAAAGATTGAATATTGGAATGTTTCAGCAGGCTAACCAAGGAAAACTAGCCTTTTTTTGAACTCTTTTTCACTTAGTGGTAGTTTTGAACTTTTACAGCTGTTTTTACATGTAGAAAAGACTCTTTCATTACAAAATTTTAATATTGCGATAAAATGAAAGAAAAATTAAATGGCAAGTATTCAGCTCTGGAAATCTTTAGCATTTCCACAAATTTTGCAGATGTTCTTAGTAATGCAGAATATCAGACTTGTGGTATCTTAATATTATTTAAGTGTTCACTTGTAATATTTATGTCTTCAAGATAATAAAGTAAAAGATTATTTGGCACTGCAATAACATAAACTCCTTCTTATGGCAATTTACAATAAACCACAATGATTCAGAAGTAAAGGTGGCTTACTTGCAGAGGATGTGAATATTTTTTTTACTTAAAAATTCATGTTGATAGTAAAAAAAATTAATTCCACCAGGTTTTATCTCCTCTGCTTCAGACACCTTTAGCCTCTTCAGAATTTCTGCATGGATAATGTTTGCTAGTCAATATTTCTGTACGGATAACTTTAACTGCTCTTTTCCAGATTCTGTCATTGATTCAGATTCTCAAATTACAGTGTCCAAAACTCAGTGCAGAATTTCTGTGCAGGATTTACCAATACCTAGCAGAGCAGAAGGTTTTCACACATTACAAACCTGCTTATATTTCCCAGCTTGGTGTTTTTCTTTCTTATAATTTTATGAAAACTGGGTCAATGTTATGTTTTTGGCCATTTGCATCACAACATTTTTCTTCAGGATTGCCAGGATTTGGACAGGCAATTCTCGTATTGGATTTATGTAACTGATTCTTTTCACCTAAAACTAGAGTTTTTCATATTACTTTGTTGAGGTGTGGCCTACATTTTTTTATTATGTTTCCAATTTGTTGAGTTTATTTAACGTTGTAATTCTGGTATCCAATATGTTTGAAGTCCATCCCAGGTGGGATTGTCTGCAAATGAAGAGGCATGTTTTCTGTGCCTTCATCCAAGTTGCTAATGAAAATATCAAAGAGTACCAGACCTAGAAAGAATGTCTGAACACTACTCAGTACTTTTTTGTTTGACAGTTGATAACCACAGCCCAAGAACAAATTTTCAAGCTTTTTTCTCCATCTGAAATAGTTTAATCTCCCTATGTCACTTACTGAGACATCTGCTACTTCACATATATCAACAAGGGTTTATAAAGTTTGATACTTTTAAATTTAGACTGAATATTAAAACAACAAAGATTTTGATTTTGTTTATTACTGAAAACAACAGACTTGTATGACATTTCTAGAGATATTTGTAAAGAAGTCACTAATATATTATTACCAAGCCAACAGATTTTTTTAAATTTGTTTTGCTCATCATTCATTACATGACTTGACTTGGGAAAGTTTATGCGATTCTTTTACACTTAGTCATCTCTCCAACTCAAATTTTCAGTACTCCTCCATTTTGCAGGATTTCACAAAAAAATCAAGTTGATCTATCACGACCATCCCAGCTTTATGCTTCTTGAAATAGAATATTCTTGTGCCTTTGATGCTGTTTAAACAATTCTCAACTATCCTAAGTTCTTTTTTTTGCCATGTATTTTCCACAGAAACTTCTCCGGCTGTTCTCTTACTTCATTAATTTTACCCTCATAAAGTCTTTTTTTCGTGTTTCCCTTTCTTATGCTGAAAGAAATACAGACTCTATATGGTCATTGCTGTCTCAGTTGTGTTCTGTTTTCACATTCTCATCAATAGAATAATGTCAGAAAGCAAACATTTCTAAGACTGGATCTATGTGCTGGCTACAAAGGAACTATCCTCAGTAAACAGCTCTTTCAGGACCAGTATCCAAGGTTTCTTACTATAGCCAGAATAACAGTCTAAAGGGATGCTTCTGATATTTTTATAGAAGTTTTAGTCATAGAAGCATACCATATGTACCACCATTAAAGAAAAATAACTTATTTTGTAGTTTTAAATTTACCCACGTCTCTAGGATTTTCTCTGTATTCTATAAAGATCAAATTTTCTTTTGCATTTTAAAAGACAGCGCTTCTAGGAAAATATATATATCTGTTACTAAGCGTGACTGCAACTTTTTTTACCTGAAAATTTAACTACTACAAATATAAGGAATTTGTAAGCTGTAATGCTAGTTTTTTTGCATTTGAGAACCCCTCACAAGCAGAAATTATATTTTCAACATGTTTTCAGTTTTTAGGATGGAAATAGACTGATAGGAAAAGGGTTGCATATTTTTGAAAGTTGAGTTTCTACTAAAATTTTATGACAAAATTTTCTCCATCATTTCACATTCCTAACGGTATTGTTAAAGTATTCACCAGAGACAAATACTATACATGTAAATTGTAAAGAACATCTCTTTATCTGAGAAGAAGAATAAAGAATAAGAATACTAAAACACACTCTTTCACTTTATTTGACTAAGAATATTTTTCCCCTTTTATTGTCTCCCCTCCTTTCTCCAAAATAATATATAAACCTGGGGAATATTTGGGGGTTTCTGTTTGTTTGTTTGTTTGTTTGTTTTCAGCTCAATCACAAAAAGAAACTTCTTCACAATATTTGCAAAAACAAGTTAAATTTTTATCTAAGTGGGTGCAAAAACTCATCCCAGTCAAGAAACTTGAAGTTTTCTATCAATTATGTCCAAATTTAGATGAGCACAAGGCAAATGACTAAAACAGCAAAGATCACCCTTGAGTATGTTTAGAAGAAAATCTGTTAAATTTGAAATGGTATCAGCCGTAAGCTACCAGGGATGTATTCCTTGTCAGTTTTCAAAGTGAGAAAATGCATTTACTAAATAGATAGACTGTGACTGTCAGGCTGAAAGCCAAAAACATATAAACAAAAAAAAAATCCCAAAACAACAAAAACCATACCTAAAGTCAAAAGAATGTAATTGTATACTACGGTCTAACAACCTGTTTATGAAACTGACTACCATTTTTTTTTTTTGTACAGTGAAAAAAACCCCACATTTAAAATCAGAAAGCTCTGCAAACAAAAAAAAAATAAAATTAAGTTATCTCCAATATTAGTGTAAAACCCAGGACAATTCAAACTGCTCTTTTTTTTTTTCATATATTTCCCTGTATACAAGTATTCTTGGAAAGGAAACATTCTCATTTCTGTTAATTGGAGCCAGGACAAAGATATAATGTTGATAAATAATAATATTTAAGAAAATTGCATGATGGAAGCTGTATAAATACAGTGAGCTCCCATTTAGTGCTGATTTCTGCTTTAATTCTCTCTATTCCAGAATGGTATTCAGAGATAGCATTGAAATAATCTCCATTCCTATTCAAAATGATTGCCATAAAAAAAAAACAACTCATGAAACAAATACAGTATATATGTGTATATGTGTATATATTTATGCAATGTATATATAAGGAAATAATATTCAGTGTAGAAAAAAGAGTGAGCAGAAAAGACTAAAGTGAAGATATCAAGAGACTTTGAATACGACTGATGTGAAAATACCAGATATGAGTGTGGCAAGGCTTCTCTGCTTCAAAAGGTTTTCAGAAGTTAGCGGTGGTCGAGACTGGAATACTTCAGGTAAATGAAGCAGCAAGGAAGTTTTTCAAAACTGATTTAGGATATAATATCAAACTAATACAAGAAGGTATTAGAGTCAGTGACTGCTCCTTTATTTTTTTCCACTGGTAAGAATCACAACAGTGCAGCAAGTGAGTACCTACTTGAGTACATATGTGGGTGAGTTTTTGTGCACTATAGTAACACAAGAGATTTTAAAGGAAAAATATCATACTAAAGAAGAAAAGTATAGGCTGTTCATTATCAAGCTAATACTAGTAGGATGAGGATATTTAGATGTTCTGTGTTACAAAAAAATTAAAAAAAGTCTATTAACTTATAAGGAGCCTTGTAAGAATCTCATGCATGCTCATGTCCATGTTGTTACATATCCATTTCTGCAAGCTTGGAAGAAGCCAAAAAAAGTCCCTACTGAGATATAAGATCCAGGTGCACTGATGCAAAAGAACTCTGTATAGCAATTGAAGATTGCTTTAAAAAAACCCCTCTGTTAAAAAAAACCTCTGTGGAAACTCAGTGCATGACATTAGCTGCTCTACATTCTTTTACATCTGCACTATGTATAACAACAAACAAAGATTTGTTTTAGTGAGATTTATAAATTTACCATGTGACTGGATCTCAGTATCTACAAGATATGAACTATTTCTGAATGTGAAGACAGAACACATCCACTTTAGTCTTTCATGTCTGTAAAAGAGCTATATATTGAGCCAAATTTTCTCAGCTCCTGGGATAAAAATCAGCAGGGGTAAGGAACATATTGGTTGAAAATGCTTTTAACTGTTACTCTGGCAGCTGTGTTTTTAGTGCTTGACTGTACCAAATTGGCCCAACCTATTGCCAGCATATCTCCACATGCTGATTACAACAATAGTGTGGAATAAAAATGAGTTGAACTTGGCAGTGTTAGGTTAGGTTTAGAGTTGCGCTTGGTGATCTTAAAGGTCTTTTCCAACCTAAATAATTCTGTGATTCTGACTTTCACAGGAGGAAAAGAAACACACATTAAAAAGGAAATTCAACTGTTCATGAATGCTACAAAAAATATGTATTTAAATCTGGACCAAAAAGTTCCTGTCAGAGAATACAGACCAACTTGTATACTTAATAGAACACTCAGAGATTCTTGAAATACCAGAAAACCTCTAAGTTCAGCCACTATTTTGATGACACTGACCCACATAAAATACAGTACATACACAGTTTATAAAAAACACCTCTTAGTTCTTAGAAAGCTGATGAACTTTGTGAGTATCTTTTGCATGCATTAATAATCAGTTTGAAACTATCCAGGACAGAATACGAAATTTCAGAAACCTTGCTGATATCAAGGCATTTATAAGACCTCCTGTTCTGCTGGAGCTCTACACAATTGAAATGTTGAGTCGTGAAAGTTATAGGCTCCGTTAGAGCAGTACTCAATTCCAATAATGTGCTGCACTATATTTTAGTAAATTGTACATTTTGTTTCCACATGTGCATTTGAGCGAATAGTTCAGAAAGAAACTCAGTCTATGGGAAGTACTACTTATTTTTTTTATTTTTATCACTACCTAAGAACACCTCCATATACCTGGTCAACTAGAGTTTATCAAAACAGTGTTATTGTCAGTGAAATAATACCTGAATAGATATTATTCTTTCCACTTGAATTTGACAACTAAACTTCAAATAAGGTATTCTTCACTTTAGTGGTGACTTCCAGTGTTCAACATGGTATTGTTTCTGCTGATCCAAAGACTATAACATAATGTGATAAACACATGTAAAATCCAATCGTTTTCTTTCTTCAAAACAAATTATAGAATACTTAGGGTTTTTCAAAACTCCTGCAAATTCTGCACCAGTATGGATTTAAAACACTTTTAGAACTAATTAGTAAATTAAATGTCAAAGTGAGTATGTTGAGAGTAGATTGGAGAAGTACATTAATTCACTTGAATATTGAAATAAAATTCTAATTGGTTACATATTTTCAAGTCTTCGATGTGCCAGAGTTTATTTATACTAATTAGAGCTTTTTGTATGATGGGACAAAAAATACTTGCTTTCTGTTGCCAAAGCATATCCTTCATAAATCTGTATCACTTGACTATTTATGTAAACGGAAATCTAGCATGTTAAAATACTGATTTTTCATTTTGAATTCTTTCTTGAATCAACCCGAAAAAAAACCACAGCTCGGATCTGAAGCTAAGGGATTTACTTAGTTTAATGGCATTTCAGGGTTTTTTTATGTAATTGCCTACAAAAAGAAAAACTGTTACTTACACAGTTATATTGGAAATGTTAGGGCAGAATAGAATTTAAAAATTTATTTGGTCAGTTGACAGAATAAACTTAAATTTCATCCAGAAAGGGAACATAATTTTCTCTATGCATGCTGAAAGACAGAATAAGCCATCAAACACGTTCAATGCAAATAATATCTTATAATGTGATTTAAATAATTATTATTGGATTCAAGAAACATGAGCTTCATGAATTGCAATCAAAGTAATTTCTTGTCTTTTTCAATCCGATGCAGGAAGAGTATCACAAAGAAAATAGTAATCCAAGTTTTCCTGTCTCTAGGTTTCAGAAGGCATTTTTCACCTCTCAATATTAGTATAGAGCTTGGTTATGTTGCGTAGGTTTTTTGTTGGTGTTTTTAAAAGTAATTTTCTTGAAGATTAAACATGTAATAATAACTTGCAAGAAGTGAAGATACTTCAGTAAATTCCATTACCAAAGAGCTACACAACTACATTGTAATATTCATGCTGCCCTAGAAAGCACTTGTAACAATTTGAACTTCACTTGATATCCTTTGAAACCCAGAGGCCTGACAAAATTCAGTAAAACAAGATTTCATATAGTATATTTACTTCCCGTATGTAATAATTCAATCACATTTCCTGTTTGACTTTAAACAACAAAAGTAGGAAACGAGAAATCAAAAAAAATAAATCTTTCTTGCAATACATTAAAAAAAATTAATAAATGTTTTGACAAGACTTTAACTGAAAGCTTATCTCAAGTTGTAACTTTCCAAAAGCCTTGCCATATGCTATAGTTAAAGCCCCTATTTGCATGGAAACTTATGGCACAGTTTGTTGAGGTTTTTTTTCTCCCCAAGGATATAACTTTAATGTAGAAATAGAGGTTTTGCATTATTTTAAAAATCTGTAGATCTATGGATTATGAGAACAACATCATTTCATCCAGTAATTTCATTCATATGTAATTCCTATTAAAATTTCTCTTCTGAGGATAAACTACCTTGTGGGATTTGATGTATTCGTTTTTACAGTGTTTTAATTCAGAGATCACACAAAAAAACTACCCAAATCTTTATACTGAATTTCTCATACTGAACGTAATCATGTCAATCATATAATATTACTTGCAAAGAGAAAGAAAACCAATTCCATTTTATTTGTTGAATGTCAGGTAGATATAGAAGCATGAATAATTCTCATTTTATTATGTTCTATTTAATTCTTAACTGTGCTATCCTTGTTTTTTACAGTAAAATTTCAGAAAATAACTTCAGGACGTTCACAGGTCTGCTATCATAGGATGTTTGTTTTTCAGTTTTGCAGGAGAAAGGGGACTCTTTTTTGAGTGAAACGAGCAAGATAGCACTTACATGATCATCTAAATAGCTAACTGTATAAAAAGAGATTTTTTTCTTTTTTTATTTTAAACACATGCCTGAATGAAAAGCACAATGCTAAAAATGGCTAATTTATATTAATGATGTATCAGGGTTTTCATTACTGTTCCTGCATATTTTTATGTTTGTGTGTATGTTTATACATACATATTCTCTCTAAGACCATACAAATAAAAATGTTGTTGCAGAAAATACAAAACACCATTTTTCACTGCAATGTTGTATTTAAGGTGTTGACATAAAACATTATAAGTTACTCATAAATGCAGCTACTGCTTTACAGCAAGGTGTATAAAGGATGTTTATCATGAATAGATTTGACTCCAAGAACATTAACTGCTTCCTGATTTTGCTGAAGTTTGGAGAAAAAAAGACAATAAATCTTTCCTGATATAAATTATATTATTCAAAGATTTTTACAAACAACACAGTCCTTTTTTTGTTTTAGAAGAAAACAAAGAACGTATTTTTATTTGCACTCCAGCTAATTTTGTTACAACATAAAGAGTCTGATCCACTGAGGATCTTCTATCCAAATAAGTGTCTTCAGTTATCACTGTGGAAATGAGGTGATATTAAAGTTGGTATGTATCAAACCCACATCTGGCAGTCTTAATTTTAATGTCAGTAATACACATTTCAAGGAAAGGAGTGCTTGCCTGAGGAAGGAAAATTCTAAGCCTGTCAGGAGACAATTTCTTTTACAGTGAATGGAAAATCATTCACCCACCTTTAAGATTTTCTGTATGTGCTATTTCAGGTATAACAGTTGGATTTAGAGGAATGCTTTTTGTTTGTCTTTTACTAATGGAGTATAGAAATGGTAAGGAACAAATCACACCAAAGGAAAGAAGGGGAACGAAGAGGTAAGGGAACATATCTGTAGTAGTTCATTATAATTGTGGTAGTTCATACCAGTTCATTTGCAAGTGAAACTGATTTAAAACCCCCAACATGAGGAAGAACCCACAAAAAAAATCTTTTAAGTATACTGAACTTAACGACTAGATGTAAGGCAAATGCCTAGTTAACACAGTCCTAAATGTTAAGCAATTTACACGTAGCATTTGTGATTTTGTACTTTTAATCTAAAAGAGTGAAAATCATCCCCTTCTTAGACCCAGATGTTTCTGAAACAGTTTATGTTTAAGGCTAAGAGGAATTGATGAGTTAATCATCATATTTCCCTGCCATCTTTTGCAAAAACTTGGTGAGGTGGACAGACCCAAGTTCAGAGCTGAGGTATTCAGAGTCCCACTGGCCAGACAAGGAGGGCAAGAAAACAAGTCAGTTTCTTCTTTCTTTCTTTCTTCTTTATTTTTCCTCTATTTAACAATATAACCCTTCATTCTTGCAGCTGTAGTACAAGGAGCATGTTTTTCTAAGAGACTATATCTCTCATTAGGATCCCTAGTTTTCACATCAGGAAAGGTGTTTTATAGGCCGAGTGGCAGAGACTGTACAAGATTTCCACCTGTATCATAGAAATAGAGTAAGTGTGCATGAACTTCATAAATTTAAGGTAAAATCTGTGTCGAAAGCAACCATAAATGCCTTAACTACCAAGACTGGAGGGATTCAGAAGGTGAATTTTACACTATTACAGTTATTATTATTATTATCATTATTATTCTTTACATCTTTCACAGTACTATATAAGAAGCAGGCATCCTACTTGTCCTTTTCAGTTTCCTACTTTTCTACTTTGTCATATGTTTGTATATATCGTCTCAATAAATACATATTTTAGAATGTACACTTTCACAGTCAAAAACGCTGGATAAAAAGATTTAGTTTAAGAATTATATTCTATACATCCCTCTCAGATATAATACATTCGGTTTAAGAAGAAGTTGCATAGCTAAACCTGGTCATGAAGTTGTGAAACAAGAATTGAAGTGCATTGGAAATACATATTTTAGAACAATCTTTTCCAAAACCCCTGGGTTTGTGGTGTTTCGTCCACACACACCACCTCCCCCCCGCCCACCTCTCCCCCCCTCACCCCACGTTGCTTCTATTCTGCTCTCTCTTTTTGGAAGAAAAAAAAACAACCTTCTGGAACCAAATCTGGCCTCATAAATTATTCCTAATTCCACAGGGAACTTTTATAGCAAAAACAATGCAAAAAATTTCAACTGAGAAGCTGTGGATTGTAGTTGCAGTACTAGGAATGAAATTTATATATTATGCAAACACGACAGGCTACTTTGGGAAATACAGCACCTTCAATTGAGACTCTATCAGTGTGTAAATACAGTCTTTTTTCAAATAAGACAGAAGATAACAAGACAGTGGTATTTATAAAATAGGTCTTGTGAAGTCCCACAGATGGGCGGGTACAATGTTGGGTAGATATTGCTGTGTTGAATGGGCTTCCATTCAATATACTGTTTGCATTGCTCGTTTAAAAATAGACGTTTTCCTTTGAGATTTTTAAATAATGTGATATATGAGAAGATTAAAGGTCAAAAAAATGAGTACAGAAGGGAATGTTATGCAGCATAAACTGGTATAGAAAGGAATTTGTTTAAATAAGGCATGTGGAGAACCATTGCATTATATATACGGTTTGAATACATTAATCAATTAGCAAGTGCCTTAGGAAAATATACACTTGATTGCAATAAATATATATTGTAAACTTTGACCAGTATAAATTTAGTTTTCAAGGGCCATGTAATTATGTTGTGCTTAAATACATGCAATGCAAAAGAACAGTTTTAAATTCTTATAGATAACTTGTTTCTGGAGGGAAAATAAAATCCCTCTTACTGTTACTGGTATGACAGTCTTAATACAATAGTTTTTCTGTTTATTTTCTCTCCAGTAATTTCTGGAGTAGAGGTGACTTGGGAGAGTTAGCTGACTGCAATTTTGTACCCAAATTCTGACCTTCAAAAGAAGTCTGTACCCTCTTCACAGAAGAACATACCCTATTTCAAAGTTATAAGAACCTCATATCTAGAGTGCTGAACTTTTCAATAGCTTGGGATCTAGTTAGATGGAATTTTAGGACTCTGCTGGATATATATATCTGCAATAGATTTATTAATTATACAAAAGCATTTTAATATTGGAATTGTCAGTTCATTAGTTCAAACAGGGCAAAGTGATTTTGTATATGCAAAACATATTGTGTTTCAAAAATATGTTTCAAAATTGTGAATGAAAAGTATATTAATACTTTTATGTATGCAAACCTTTATGCTGACGTTTATAATAGAATATACAATATGTATAACATATGCATTTGTGTCTACACTATGTTGAAAAAATAAGACTTGCAGTAATTAATTATCTGTTTCAGTTCAGTGTGCTTTCTGTTGAGAGTATCTCATGCTGGTTTAAAGTACTTAATAAAATCTAATCTGTTAGACAATGTGATAGAATATTATAATATATACTGACTGCAGACCCCCTTTGATTCGAAAACCAATTTATATGTAGATGATACTAATTTTAAGTCTCCTCCAAATTAATTTAGTTTATAGTTTCAAATACTACCAACTAAGCACTTCTTGAAGGCCAATATCAAGTTCACAAACCCTTTTCATTGTGCTGTTAATGTGAAAAAAGACAATGAAGGATTCCTTTTTTCAAGGTATAAGATAAAATTCAAAAATGTTCATTATTGCCAAACTGAACAAGAAATGAGACAACTGTGATGCAATTTTGAGACTTGTTCTGAAAGCTCATTGCTAACATGGCAAAATACAAATTAGTAAATAGAGAGACTAGGAAATTTTCTGGAAAAGAAAGTAGAAAATCCCTGTTTTCATCACCAGGGATGGATTTGTTCAAACAAGACTTGACTGTAAAAAGGATTTTTGCTTAAAAATAAATTTGATATAATTAAAGCATTGTTTCATTGTCCTTTTTGCCCAACTGTTTGAATGCTATATGTGCTTGTTCTAAGAAAATAAAAGTGAAGTAACTGAAATAAAAATAAAATGTATATAAATAGTATTTATATTGGTAAGAAAGGCAGCTAAGAAGGAACCTAGAATTTTATATATCGCCCAGACTCAGAAGGAAAACCAAACCAAACCAAAATCTTAATTATTGAAGGGGAGAAAAACAGCTTCCCACACAACTGTAGGAGAAAGATCACATTCCATTGCTTTGATTAATATGAGTTTTATTTATGACAAGCAGAAAATTTTGAAAAGAATAAATCACATATCTAAATCAAATTTTATTGTTATTTTTACAAGTGACTGACTTGCTGCTGTCTTTTAATTTCTGAAAATAAACAATGTTCTAGGGATCTCATATAAATAATCACTATATACCACGATTTTAACTGTTGATGACTTTTGCTGTTGAATGCATTACCAGAGAAAGATCAGAAACCACAATCAAACCACAAAGGATTCCTCTAAAATGTTCTAGAGCCATCAACATTTGCAGAATACATCTTTGTATGCTACATTATTCACATGACCCCCCCCCCAAAAAACCTTGTCTAAAACAGTAAGAAAAATAAGGGTTTGGTCCTGCAAACTGAGAGATGAAACTTAGGAGCTATTCTTGTAAACAGCAAGAAGGCAGTAGAAGAAAATAAAGTACTTCTCTTCCTAATTTCACGTTGTTTCTAGAAACTAGAAGTTTGGGTAAATTAGTCAACATAATAGAAACTGGATTTTTTTGTTATTATTATTTATTTATATCCAAATTTTAATTATCATGCAGATGTACTAAGACATTTCTGAATGTAAGAATACTATTCTCAGAGAAAAATGTTTTATTTAAGACACATCTAAAATTATGCTTTACTCCTGGGTGTATCACCTTATAAATAAATACATAGGAATCACACTGGTAACATTTTAACAAATATATTCAAAGCTAAAGATTCCTATACTATGGCCCGAGTGTCAGAAGACAGTCATGGTATTAGCTCATTTTTTTCCGAGGAATTCACCTCATGTTTCAACATTTCAAAATTTGGCAGCTGAGCTTATTTCAGTTGTCTTAAGCTCTGTTGTAGCCAAGAGAGAGAGAAAAAGCAGCCTGCATTAACAGGAAGAACCTTCCTATAAAGATGGAGTTTCTGGGATAAAAATATAGCAAGCCTGCCTGCTACCAAGAAAAAACTTCTCTTGACTGGAAAGCAAAGCATAGAGTTCTCTAGTACCCAATAAATATAAGTAATAGAGAACCGACTTAGAGCACCTATGAGGGAATAGCTAGGTACATATCTAAATACTGATGCTAACATCTATTTCTGTCCCCTGATTCATGCAGAAACTCTTTAAACTTTTTTTATTATCCTTTTTATTTGTATTTCTTCACTGGATATTTTCATGCAAAACAATTACCCCAAAAGCCATTCTAAAGCATATACCTGTGAATGAAAGAGAAAATGGTCAAAAAAGATTTCTGTATGCTTATCTATGAATATCCAGATGAATTGCATTAATGGTTAGTGGAATAAATATTCAATTACTTTCCCAATGGATTTTAATTAAGTAAACTTTCCACATCCAATTTAAGGTCAGAAGAATGAGGTTGAAACCAGACATTTTCAGCTACAAATTAAAGCCCATGCATCTTTTCTTCTCTACTCCTACTTAAAAATTAGAATACTGAATTTTCAATTTTGTACAATAGTTATAAAGTAGGTTATCTCCAATCTTGTTTTATGAGCTGCAGTCTAATTCAAGTGCTTCTCTCTGTAGAGGAATAGTTATAGTATTATCTAGTGGAAACTACAGATTACTGAATATTAGCTTCTTCGTGCAGATATGTCCTTTAAAGCGCATAGATATTCCTACATGTATTTTCACTATTAAATAGCAAAATTGAATGAAATAATGAAATCAGAAATACATTATAAATTTCTAAACATACTGTGAAAAAAAAATTGAATTCCCTATATGAGATACTTTCCCTATTGCTGGAGACAAAATGATTGTGGGCTATTTTCCATGTATACTTGAATTTTGCAGGATTTTTTAATATTTACAATTTCACACAAGATTATGAAAAGAATGCAAAAAAACTCTATGAACAATTTAAATTCATGAAGCTTATTCAGCTTCATACCATTAACAGGTGGCAGTAAAAATATAAGGCCAGATTGTTAGCTTCTGTTAGTATTGGAACAGATCAGTTGATGACAGCAAATGCGTGATCCAAGTCCCACAGCATAAGCTGTTTAGAAAAATATCTCTGAGTCTGAGCTAACTTTGTCTTCTTATCTGTTTCCTTTGTTGAATAAAAGCCACCTATTTGAACTAATTCTACTATGGAATATCCATTGACTTCTATCGTGAGTTCAAGTAATTTCAGTTCTATTGGTAAGAACAGAGCTACATGCATGCATAAAAGAAGGTTCTTGCAATGCTTCCAAGAAATAAGAATGTTCATTTATAACTATAAAAATAAAACAGCATTCCAGCCTTTATATATAACTATCCAAAATTGATTTAGAACGGTTATTCTGCTTACATATGCATATACAGACATATATAAGTTTAATGCATAGTTTTTAGCTGTAATGAATGATTCATAAATGCTGTAGCTTCATCATTGTAACTACTCATTTTGTTACGCATTGCAAAACCATTACATTTGATACTTCACACTAAGGGCCCAGATCTTGGTCTAACACAGAATACTCTCTCAAATACTGGTCAAGGGTTGATTTTGAAAGAAGAGCAAAAACACAGCCCTGAATGATGAGTCTTCTAGGCTGTTACAGTTTACCTATTTTGTAATCTGCAGTGAGTTTCTTTTCCTCTTGCAGGTCACCCCTGCATGGTCTACACTTAAAAAATAAAATAAAAATAAAATTCTTTTTTAATTCCACAATTCTACCATCCTTGTACGTGAAGTTCTTTTCTTTTGTTTCTTTTTAAATTTACTGCTAGCAATTATTGTTGATGTTTCCCAGTGCTTATACTGGAAGACAGTGAAAAGTTAGTGCTGCTCAGCCTCTATCACTCATGATTTTGTGGAACAGTGTCATATTCCCTCTTTCCCCTAAAAATTAGGTCTTTGCAATGAAGTTGTATTTTGATATATAACTTATTATTCTTACTTCAGGCAATCTTTTTTTTTTCACCAGTTAAAATGATTCTTCTGAGGAGCTAACATTCATTTTGCACATTACATGAGTAATATTAGTATTGCCTGAATAAAGCTAATCCTCATTTGTCCTTTCAAATCACTTTCAAATTCTTGTAACTGCAATGAGGAAGTTACCTTTTACACCTTTTACCATATTACTTCAATCAGTAATATGAATTTCAGATCTATTTATGGATTAAGTACTCAATTAACTAAGAGGAGCAAAACTGAAAGGAATCAATATTTTTTTAATTTAGAGAAAAAAGAGTGAATATTTTTCATTTATGACAATGTATCGCAAATCATGAGTGATTCAATTCTAAAAGGAGGAGAAAAACCACAGACACTGAACAGTATTTGGACCTTTTCTGGCAGATGATATGAAATTGGTCCTTTGTAAATAATATATTTGCTTTTAATAACCGACAAACAGATGTGACTGTCACACTTTAGAAACTACATAAATATTTGTGTACATAGGTATTGCTTGAATAGTCTGAGGATAACTGTAAGCATACATCTCATGGAACTATTAATGACTCAGTTTTGGAGTCTGGTGCACCTCCACATATCTCTGACACAGTCTGCCCCATTTTGAAGAAAGGGGGTCACATTTGATGAATAGTTTTTTATTTCTTTTTTCAAAAATAATATCCACCCTTACTACCCTGTTTCCAACTTTGGTTAATCTTTACCTTATATTTCTATCATATTTATAGGTGTTTCTAATATGGTATATATTTTTTGTGTGTGTATTCAGAAATTTGCAGGTCGCACCAGAGTTAACATTTATCTTGAATATAATAAAAATCAAACATCCCATATCTGTCATTGTACAGTCCTTTTCTATGGTCAGAGGACAAAAGTACAAAGAAAATATATTTTGACTCTTCCAGGCAAATGTTTAAGGTTAGATTGTTTGTGTCTGTTCAATAAAGATAAGAAGATCCTATCTATGAGTAGATTAAATGTCTGAAGTAAAGGGTAAATTAATCCTACTTCATATGTGTTGTTCAATCTAAACAATGAATGCATTGGTTCTAGCAAGTGATGTCATTGTTACATTCTGGATATATAGTCATCACTATAGATGCAAAATTCCAGATACATATAAAGTCATATTGTCTGACACAAGATACTGTGTCTCTCCCTGCTTCTCTTATGGACAATTCCACACAACTGTCACAGAATGGAGAGAGATGAACAGAGAAATACTATAAATGAGTAGTTTTTCTTCATAGATATAATGCACAATTTTCTATGGTGCCACAACTGTGGCACAACTAAATAATAAAATTCAGTAGACAATATTTTCACCTGTACTTTCGTACAGAAAGGTAAGTTTAATAGTTCCTCATATAACGAAGAAAACACCAAAGCAAAGACTGACACAGGCTGCCCTAATTTATTTTAAACCTCTGAGGTCAAGATAGGGGAGAAAGGTGAGGTCATATTATCCCAGTGCACCACTTATCATCTGCTTTCATATGCAACAGTTGAGATGTCCAGACTTAAAGCCTTTTCAATAATTCTTCAAGACATTGCAGCTCAAATAGTTCTATAATCTACTTCAGCAGAAGAAATTTCTCACTATATATTTGTGGTAAGTGTATTTCCAGCCCAACTAAAGTCCAAAATGGAAAGGCAGTTGAGAGACTGAAGAAATGAGTCATCACTTCACTTAGTATCATAATGCCTGAGACAAAGGTACATGCCAAAACCCAGGTCCTTTAGCTGGATAAAATGCAAATGCAGAGGGAGAACAAGTGTAGGCACCCAATGCAGGGTAGATGAGGCAGCCCAGATCTTCACACCAACAGTTTTGTTCTTTGTTCTTGAAAGTATCAATTACAGTGCTGATTACTCTTTTGATTGCGAGTGAAAACCCTAATCATTAAGCAAAAGACTAGCAATTATATGTGTTACCTCAGATCCCATTTAGGAATGTAAATATCGTGCCAGAGTAGAAGCTAAACTTAAGTAGCTGGCAGCACAGGTAGAGGAGTTCCTCAAGGTCATGTCCACGTAGAAGCCATGTGCAGGACGGTTTGTTCTCACCTCAGGGAGCCTCTGCACACTGACTTATATGGTCATGTTAGGCAGAGCTTGCTGGATAAGTCATTATTTCAAATTCAGTCAGAGAGTCGACTAAGTTATAAGGGACCTTTAAGATCACTTAAATCCTATCCCCTCTGCCATGGGCAGGGACACCTTCCACTAGATCAGGCTGTCCAAAGCCTTGTCCAACCTGGTTTTGGACACCTCCAGTGATGGGGCAACCGAAACATCTCCTAGAAACATTTTCCAGTGCTTCATCATAGTCACAGTAAAAAAAATTCTTCCTAATACCTAATCTAAATATATCCTCTTTCAGCTTGACCTGTCACTGCATTTCTTAAAATAGAATTCCTCTCTATCTTTCCTGTAAGTCCCCTTGAAGTACTGGAAGGCTGCTATAAGATCTCTCAGGAGCCTTCTCTTCTCTGGGTTAAACAAGCCCATGTCTCTCAGCTTGTCCTTATGTGGGAGGTGCTCCAGCCCTCTAATAATCTTTATGGCCCTCCTCTGGTCTCACTAAAACAGTTCCATGCCTTTCCTGTGTTGAGAACTCCAGAACTGAAGATAGTACTCCAGTTGAGGTCTCACAAGAACAGAACAGATGGGGTTTATCATCTCCCTTGACCTGCTGTTCATACTTCCTTTGATGCAGAGTACAGTTACCTATCTGGGTTGCAAGCACACAATACTGGCTTCTGTTGAGCTTCTCATTCACCAGCACCCCCAAGTCCTTCTCTTTAGGGCTACAGTCAATCCATTCTCTGCCCAGCCTGTGCTTGCAAAAGCCCTGACCTAAGTGCAGGACCTAACACTTGGTCTTGTTGAACTTCATGAGTTTCACACTGGCCCACCCCTCCAGCCTGCCAACGTCCTTCTGGATGGCATCCCTTCCCACAAGTGTGTCAACTGCACCACACAACATGATGTTGTTGGTAAACTTAATGAGGGTGCCTTCTATCAAAATGTCCACATCTCCACCAAAGATACTAAACACCACCAGTCTCAATAACAGTCCTTGCTTACTCACTGTTAACCAGATGGCAAATGGAATATCCTTAGAAACCGGACATTAGATCTGTGGCGCAGACTCAGCATAATCACAGTACTTTTTTACTCCTAAATGCTTTAGGATCAGAATGTCTAAGTTACCAGTCAAAATTTTAATGAGAAGCCTAAGTAAGTAGAAAGAGCAGCTGTTTGAGACATGCTCTATTCACACAGAACCTGTAGTAAGGCACTTCACCATAGCAACAGACCCTCACTGCCAGAGAACTTTTCATTGCCAAATGCAATATATGAAATTAAGTCTAACACAATTCTTGCCACTTCTTTCTATACTCCCTATCTATGAAAAATAAGATGCAGTGGGGTTCTTTAATAAGCTACTCAAAATCTCTGGTTTTTCTCCATTTTCAAGATTGAATTTCTGGTTGGAGGGCATGGGCTTTAATCATTTGAAGGTTGATCTGTTTGATTTTGATTCAGTAGGATTTATTGGGTGAATGACAGGTCCACCTCAGAGGATACGACATAGAACTATTGAGCTAGCATTATATCAACTAACCCTGATCTTGCAAACAGGGTAGCCATGGAAACATGGAGCATCCCATGGCTCACTAAAATTGCATAGGATGTTGGCCTGCATGGACCTTCTGGGAGCAGGACTTGAGGTAGATCATGAAAAAATACTGACTTAGGCTTTGGTGGATGCAACACAGAACACAGCCAGTCATAATCTGTTAGAGGACTGAGTAGCCAAAAGGTTTTCTGTTTACAAGATGACCAAAATATAATAAAATGTTGTGTTTATAGCATGTTTTGATGGAATTGCTGCTCTCAGAAACATCAACTGTTAGAGAGACATTAACCATATTTAACTAAGCTGAATGACAAAAAGAAAAATATTCCTAGAACTTCTGCAGATGTGTAGTATGTGGTCTACATTCTTGTTTTCAACTTCTACTACTAAATAACTAAAGTTATTTACTTACAAAATACAAAAGGCTCAGAACTTTCAACGCTCATGAAGTAAATTACTTTGGAATTCTTCAAAAGAGGTTATCTGATATGGGTAGGGTTTTGATCCTTTTCCACCTGCAGAGTGTGATCTCAGAAGCAGTTGAATAAAACTCCTATTTCAAAAAAGCACAGTCAGTGGGTTTGATTTCTGAGACTCAGTATATTTATAAACAATACATAAAGTCTAATTGCTTTATTCCAAAAGTAATATTTATGTGAGGAAAAAAGTGTGTCATCTTCACATCCCCCTGATCAGAGCTGATATTTTCATTTAGATTCTAGATAATGAAGTCCTTAAGCTATGAAACCACAAATGCAAACTTTGAGGTGATTAAAGCCTTAGGCCTATTACGATAGAAAATAACCTTATTTAGAAACAAGAGCAATCTGATGCTAATGGATTTGGAAAAAGAATAGACAAAAGAGGTTTCTTACTGTTTATTTACTTTTCTCTGTGGAAAAAAGAGTCTGTTTACAAGTATTGTTCTCATTACGTATTCTAAATAGTAATGAGTTCATTTAATTTAATTACATTTAATTGGATTGCATTACATTTAATTCCAGTTAATTAGAATACTAGTTAGTTATGTGTTCCTCCATGGTACTAATCTCATGCTCAGCCTCAGAACCATGAAAGAACTGAAATGCACAAATTCCCATCTAATCTAACATTAAAGTAGTCCTTTTGAGTATGTTTTTTAAAAGGTCAGCATGAATGTTGAGTGCTTAAAATCTATAGAACTTTCTGTGTTTGTTATGAAGTTTCTTAACTCACAAAAATATCTGGTTTTGTTAAGGCTTGGAACTATCACCATTTTTACAACGCTGAGATCTCTACCCCTTTTTACAATTCAGCCTTCCAAAGTAGATATTCTGGTTAAGGTCCAATAAAAGTTACAGGCCCTGTTTTAGCATGTGCAGCACATATTAATAAAAACAAGACCTACACAGAATAGAGAAATTACAGATATTTCTATTAAAAAATAGAGCAGGAATGCATTTTATCCGTTTCTTAACAACAACTGAAGGTATAGTGCACAAACATGATCCTGAAGAACTTCATCATATACATTCAGCAATTAGAGACACTTTACAATTATCTACGTTTGCAAAATTGTAAAGGGATAGTAAGTGAAAGCCAGAAGTAAGGCTTTTGTAAGCAAAAACTGATTTGTTCCTTTTTTATATGTAAAAAAAAATACTTTAGAGGGGGGATACAATTAATTATTAGAAATCTGTGATCATTATCCATGCAAGAATGTACCAATGGAAATGAAATTCATCTCTTCCTCCTATTCATATCACAATCCTAAAGTATCAGCCAAATAATTCAGTCTTACACTGGGAAGTATCAGGTAACCTATTATTTAGTTCTGTGTGACAGATTACTGTTTGAAATGTCATAAAAAACTAGAGAAGTCATTGCTGATGATACATACAAATTAAGTCAAAATCATATAAAAATGCTTCTATTATTGTACAAGAGTAATGCCCTTTTTTTCTAATGTTTTCTTACCAAATAACCTGCATGCAGGTTTAACTTTTCCTATGATATTCAAGTATGAGGAATAAATATGAGATACCTTACTCATGTTGCTTACATCAAGGTGCAGAAACTGTGGAAGTAAGAGTAACAAAGACACAATACATGAGAATCAAATGACAATAAAACAGTAGATTAACTGCAGATTTTTTTTTTAAATGAGACCATGTGTATTTATGGTGGTCTTTACTTTTTCAATTCAAAATTACTAAATTTAAAACATTAAAATTTAAAACCATTAAAAATTTAACTTTTTTTTCCTGTGGAGAATGCAGTAAGTGCATTATGCTAGCTGGAACAAACTTGAAAAGGGTTTTTTCTTATATGAATATGTAACAAAATATTTCTTTCATTATTCTTGTTTTGTAGATAGTCACCTTGCAATTGGCTGTGTTTGATTAAATGAACATGGCCCAAACAAGTGGTAGGAAACTTTCAGTCAGAGGAAGAAATTAAATTACAAAAAGGAGTTCTGAATTTAAAGCATTTTTGAGCATTTTTACTGAATGCATTTATGTGTTTCAACAGCCTTTTTCAGTAAAATTTCTTTTTAAAAGTTCTGAAAATATCAGTGGTATTTGAGTGGATTTTCCCTTAGAATTTCTTGAAAAATCAAAATCAATGTTATTGAAAATTAATCAGAATTAATTTTACCTTATTTATATGTTACATCTAGACATTTTGAAATGTTTGTGAACAATCTGAACTGTAGTGCTAGACAGTGCACAAACACAACTATGAAACTGTCGTATCTAAAAATAACGCAACTCATTCCTATGAGATAAATATGAATCCATAAATAACTTCGCAGTTAACATTCTTAGGTTTCCTCCTTATTTGT
This sequence comes from Tapera naevia, assembly GCA_033556795.1. Taxonomy (NCBI): domain Eukaryota; kingdom Metazoa; phylum Chordata; class Aves; order Cuculiformes; family Neomorphidae; genus Tapera; species Tapera naevia. Next base: position 6,529,717 of record JAUMJJ010000014.1, read on the forward strand.
CTGATTTGTTTTGTTTTTGAAGGACAACTTCTAGAGAAAGCATCATCATTTTAATCAGTCCTCATACTTTAAGATAATTTTCTCATTTTTGTTTGCTTATGCAATGCTCTTCCTTTGGAAGTTTCCCAAAGGCATCTAAAAATATGATTGCGTGTATTCTGCATTTGTTGTTTTTTTTCACTTTGCAATAGAAACATAGAGACTCAAAATTCATTTTCAAGATTAAACTGAAATGCTTGACATAGGATTTCAGGTACCTGAAATTCCAGGACAGCTTGGTGTAACACAGATATGTGATGTTAATCAGTTGTGTTAAAACACAGGAGAAGTTCAATTGTTAACATAGCAATTATTAGGAGCACAAAGACACGGGAGGAATAATATTGGCTGGAGTATATAAAATCTTAAGGAAACAAATAACTGGAAACTGGTGTCATGATCTGATCTAGACAGTTCGGGGGTTTCCCAGTTAAGTCCTTAGGTCTTCCCATAAAATTTATGGGTTCAATACCCACTGGGCTAAATGAAAGCAAAGCTATGTCAAATTATTGATCCAAACGGAATTTATTTTTCAGGCAATCTTAGGAATAAGATAAACACTGGCTTGCTAAATTTGTACTAAGGAAGAAAGAGAGAAAAGGGAAAAAAGGGAGAAAGAGAGAGAGAGAGAAAAGTGCAAGGACATGACCTGCACTCTGATCCTTTTCTTCTACTCACAGGATGGCAAGAGCGCTACCGCAAATGACCCCCTTTTGTAGAGTTTTTGTGGGCCTGCACAGTGCTTCTTCTAGGAAAGTTCTGGAACTGACTTTGCAGGGGCTGATTCTTCCAGGGGGCTCTATCAACTGTTCTGTCTCCGCTCTCTCTACCGGCGAGATCGCAGTATGAGCTCTCAAGGCAACACGTGCATCTGGGCTGCTTGCGAGGATGAGAGAACACGCTGAAAGACACCGCCTTGGCTACAGTGGTTTAAGGCAGCAAGACAAGTGGCTTAAGGCAGCCAAAAAGAATCAGTCTCTTACAGCTCGTAAATTGAAAATATCAATGACTGGCCTTCTTCAGGAAATGATCGACCATTCCCTATTGATGGTGATCATGCAATCTGCAGAAACTCGCAGTGATTGTTGTTTAGGCTGGTGAGCATGTTAATGTGTAGCCTAGTTGTCTGTTACTGACTTGATATCTATGATATATAATTGTACTGTACACTGCAGAGTTGTGAAAAACTTGCCTGAAGGCTCTTTGTGTGCCACAAGTGTTACCCAATGAAAGCAACCCAGAGAGAAGTTACAAAATTTCTGCTAAATCTGTGTTGAAGTAATATGACTTCTCAAACAAGAAAGCGCCATCACCTTCACTTTCAAGCAGCCATGTTCTGACATGAGACTAAAAAATGTTGACAATGGACTTCAACAAAATAAGGACTAATATTTACTGCTTACACACTCACAATAAATGTAATTCTTTCTTTCAAGCAAACCAACTCATAGGAAGAAAGTAAATAAAATATTCACAAAAGTCTTAATTCCACAGAAACTTTTGAAAAAATAACACCACAAAAACCTTCGGTAAAGGTAGACAAAAGAATCTGCAAAAACTACTTGCAAAAGCAGCGAATATTTGTGTGAATCTGTACAAGGGAATCTTATTCTGGGAATTACTCATCCAGATTTCAAACACTGTATGCATACTTAGATAATGTAGCAGCAGCCTGCAAGTACTTAAATGTCAATGTCTAGCAGTTAACAGAACAATATATTGGTCCATGCCATGTAGCTGGCTTATCTGTGAGACCCAGCTATAACTGGAGAAGAAGAAACAAATCAGAAAGTAATAGTGAGTTATTCTTACATTCAAAACAAACCGTTCAGCAAGATTTTCATAGGTCAAACTTTCACTGAGTCAACTAGAAACATTGCCTGTACAAGGATTCTTGCAACAAGTCTCCAATACTTATTTTTGTGCATATGCAGAAAAAAAACTACACATTTCAAGTAATGTTTCTATATAAATGTGCTATTTAAAAAATGTCCATTTTGCAGTTGCATATTCAAAATATATGATGTGGTTATCCCAGGGATTGTTTAGAGCTTTAATTAATTTCCTTTGTGAAATGTTTTTTCCTTAATTATGTTCACTGTCAAAAATATATTTTTTTTATTAGTTAATTATTTCTTGCTATTGCTTGATTACTATATTGGAATGTGTTGTTATCTGCTTGTTTGCATATGCTTAGCTTTTAGTTTTCAATAGTCTTTCTGACATTTAGTTCTTTATCATCCCCTTTGTTGCATGGAATTGTTTGGAGTGTTCTGTCAGGTTATCTAAGTGTTTTTTTACAGACATTTATTTTTGTGTCTGCTTTTCTGTGCTGCCTTGATAATTTTGGTTAGAAATGTCATTTAAGTAGCCTTGCAATTCTTCATTCTGAGTTTTTGAAATGCTATGTAATAACTTTTTGTATCAAGGCTGCACAGAGCAGTCTTTTTAACCACAGTCTACTCATAGTTTTTGAGTTTCTGAAGAAGTGTTTATTATACATTTCAGCTTTTGCAAAAATATTCTGATGCAGTGAATGCTCAGTTCTTTGCTGGTCTGTGTCTTGATCTTGATGTTAAAACAGTTGCGAAGCACGTGGGATTGATTTAATTATAATCTTTGATAGTTCAAGAAGATGACAGATGCAAGAGTTGAGTCATAAATCCTGGAATTCTGAAACTTTGTGAAAGGATATTTCCATGGTGGAAAATAAAGTATAAACTAGCATTTGAAATAAAACCACACCAATTTAAGGTAAAGATCACCACTTTATTTCTCACCCACATCCAACATGAATAATTATTTTAAAATCATACCAGGAAAATCTTTCATATATGGAATTTCAGGTGTGCAAAAGGAGTGAGAAGAATAAATTTTATTCTGAATGGAAAAAACATGGAATATCAGTAGAAGATTCCTACAAAAATAAAAATAAGAATGAAAATTCTATCAGTTGCATTAAATTATAGCAACTCAAGTGTTAGATACCATTTCTACAGATAAAAGATGAAAAGATGAAATTTTTGTCTCAGCATTTTTTGATCACAAATCAGAAAAGAATAGCATAAACACTGTATACGTAGATGCTAGTATGTACAAAAGAAGTGAAGATTGAAGAAGTATCAGTTCTTATATTTCTTTGAAATGATATGTATTAAAGTTACCTATTTGAGCTTTCAATAGTTTATTTCATCCATCCTTCCATTGAGTATTTAATCATAAGGAATGGAAACAGTTATCAGGAATCTTATCTTGAAGCTTCAGATAATTTTTTAAACATCACAAGCCCCTACTTTCAGAGTTTTTAAAGAATATAGAAACCTGGAGCAGAGAAAAAAATCTTGCTTTTTCTGAAATACACTATTCTCTTATGTATTTACTTAGGTATTCGGATTGCTGATAGATTCATCACAATGCAATACAGGTATGTATTACTGACACCACATCATCAGTATTAAGTAAAGGTAAGATATTTCAAGAAACACTGGCAGTATTAGAAAGGATTTCTTAAATAAGGATGAAATAATGAATCCAGCTTCTTTTTCACATAATGAGTTGATCAATATTGAATGTATTTTCAAGCAGGTGAAACTCCACATCGTCTGTGACCTTTCCTGAGATTTTTTTCTTAGCAAAAGCAAAGGCATTTGGCTTGAGGCTGTTCAATGATGATTTGATGTCAATCACACATTAAGCCACATATGATATGAGTTACTTGAGAAGAATGAGGAAATCCTCAATTATGAATACATGTAATAAGAATAAATGTAGTGATATTATGACTATAAATATATTTTCCTTGCATACAAATGATGATATGATATGATTGAGTTAAAAGCAATATTGAGGGCTTGAAAAGGCAGGAAAGGCTGGACCAGAAGATCCTTGAAGTCCTTTCAAACTAGATATTCTACGATTCTATGATTCTATGATGCATAATATAGATTAGAAGAGAGAATAAAATACTATTATATTTGTAATAGAGAATATAATAAGAAAAAGATTGACTGTATTATCCCAAGAGGAAATATACTGCAAAATGACAGCCACCATTGTAGTATGGGACTAAATGTCTTTGGAGACTAAAAAATGGGAAGCTGTTTAACTCTAGAGAAAGAATCCACGCAGAGTGGAAAATTGGTGTAAAAGTGCAAAGGTCAAGGGAAATCTTGGACAGCTAGAGGAAGATATTAATAATCTTGCCAGTGATGGCATTAAGATTATGGTCAAGTAAAAGACATGAGTGAAAGGATTAAGGGAGACAAGTAGGGAGAAGAACACGAAATATGTTTTTCCTGTATACAGATTTTAAAGGAATTTTTTTTAAAGAAAAGACAGGTAGAGGTAGTGTTTTCAGAGTTGTGCATTTTTTTCATTCTGGAAGTGGAATTCTTTGAGGAGTTCAAATGACAGAGGATTGTAAGAAAATACTTTACCTACTGTATATTTGAGGATTTTTTATAGCTTTTGCTAAATATGTTTACCTATCAGGAATAATATTAATTTACATTGTTGTTTGTGGTAGTGACTACAGTAGCCATCTAACTTTACTAAGCTAACTGAGTTCCCATTAACTGTAAGAATGAGCATGAAATTCAGAGGTGCTCAAATAATTTAAAACACTTTTTGCTAATACAAGTTTTGTTACTTGGATAAAGTATTTGAAGGCTAATTCTTTTTCTGTGAAAGGTTGGAGTATCCTGTTATTTTGACCTTTTCCAACATTGTGTATTAAAAATTCGCAGCCATATTAATTTTTCCCATGTTTCTCTATCCCACAAGGAACAGACAAAATATCAGGTACTAAAAAATAAGATTTAATTGTTTTCTATCTTTACATGTGGCATTTTGCTACAATTAACGTTCTGATATAAATTATTTCTCTTTAGCTATCATTTTATTTTCATTGTTCATTCTTTTTCATTCCTCCCAGTAATACAATAAAAAAGAGTATATTGAAATAGAAGAATTTTCCAATGACATAAATAACTCATGAATGGGCAAGTCCGCAGGCAGAATGATATTGGCTAGTATCATTTAAGGCACAATGGAATTCTTCATTTTAATTGCTCCAAATATTACAGTCCATCATTTGATTACCTTAGCACAGATGCTGCCAGACATTAAAAGCATCTAATCATTACTAAGCAATCTAGACAGCTGGGAGATTTTTTTACTCTGAGTATGAAATGAGCCCTGATCATTTTAGTGCACTGAGGAGTGACATCTGCACCCATATTCTCTGTTACACTAAAATATGTTGGTGAGAGATTGCAACCCACAGTTAATGAGGATAAAATGGACCGAAGATGGAAAGGAAACAGTGGGGATATCTGAACAAGAGAGACCTCAGAATGATCAAAAAGTTTGAAAGGAAGCCTACCTCAATCACCTGTGTCTAAATGCTTGCAGCCTCGGAAACTTGCAGGAGGAACTAGAACTCCTCATGAGGTCACAGGGCTGTGAAATCACCAGAATAACTCAGAGCTTGTGGGACAGCTGACATGGGGGCATGCTATGATGAATAAGAACAAAGAGCGATGGGCAAGGAAGATGAGACGGGGAGCGTGCGCTTTATGTGAAGGAGCAGCTTGGATGTGAGAAAATCTCTTCTGTGATGTATGACAGATTGACTGAGAACTTATAGGTCATAATCAGAGGAGAGGCTAGTACAGGTGACATCATGATGAAAGCTTGTTACAGACAACCTGGTTAGGGTAAGGAAGTGGATGAAGCTTTCTTTAAACAGCTGAAGTAATGTCTGCACCACAGATCCCAGTTCTTGTGGGAGACGTCAATCTCTTTGACGTCTGCTAGAAGGGCAGCTTAATGGGATGCAAACTGTCAGGAAGATGTCTGAAGGACGTTGAGGACAACAAGTCAAACAGGTGGTCAAACAGGTGGTAACGCAGAACTGTATCCTCTATTTTCTAACAAGGAGCAACTGATTGGGAATGAGACGTTTAGTGGAAGTCTTGGCTGTTGTGGAGTTCGAGATCCTGGGGGAGGGAAGAAGACAAGTAGTAGAATACAGGTCCTGAATATTAGGATTCAGAGTCCAGTTTACTCAAGGAAAAGGTAAAGGATCTCTGGAAAATCTGGCAGGTTTTAAGGATAACCTTTTCCGAGCATAACAGCAATCTTACCCAATACTCTAGAAGACAACTAGAAATATCAAGAAACTGACTTTACTAAACTGGGAACTCATAATAGATAGCCAATACAAAAGAACATTACAGAGGAACTGGAGCCAGAGGCACCATGTAGGGATGCTGTCTAGAAAACCAAAACTGAATCGAAGCTAAGACTTGCAAGGGACATAAAGAAGAGTTTCTATTGCTGCATTAGTAATAAAAGGTTGAAAAACAAGAATACTGGCCAGTTGCTGAATGGAATGGATGATTTAGTGACAGCAGACAGATAGGGCTGAGATAGTTCATGCCTCTTTTGCCAGTCTTCATCACTAAGTTCTCCCAGACCTCTGTGGTTAGTGAAAGAGTTGAATGAGAAGAATAAGCAAAGCGCATGAGCATCAAGTGAGAGATTACTTGAGAGAATTAAATCCATACAAATTTATAGGATCAAATGTGCTGTATTGAAGTGTGCTTCTTCAACTCATTTTGTAACAAAATATGAATATCAGATGAGACGTCCTAACACACACTGTGCTTGCAAAACATTTTTCCTGAGGAGCCCACATCTCCACAAAGAAAAGACAATCATTTAGAATTGACTTTACCTTCTTTAGCCTTCACACTAGAGCTTTTTCAGAGAGAACTTAACATTAGCTAAACATAGAATAAAATTATGATACTGGACTACAGAGATTTAAAGTTTCCTAATTTTCCATAATGCTTTTCTAATCCTATCTTGATTTTTGCAGATTTATTCCAAACAAAGTTTTAGAACAGTTCTGTGAACTATGTATTATATGTAATGTATTTGCCTAATGTATATTTCATATATATATATAAAATGTGTTAGGCTGTATTCCACCTCATGTATGTCTTATTTCGTATAAAACTGAGGAATCACAAGGATCATAGTCAACACCCAGTGAGGACTTCATCTGTCTTTTTGCCCTGATCCTGGATGCATGTGTTCCTGAATTCAGTTCCAGAGTCCAGTTCCCTCCTGCTGCTGAGTCCAGCCTTTTCCTTGTGCCTGCTCTGCAAAATCTATGATAACATAACCATTGGGGAGGAGGCAGGGGGAGAGGCAGAGGGGTGGGAGGCACAATTTCATATGTTTATATTTCATGGTTTTCTTATTAATAGTATTTTCATTTTTATTATTATTGTTTCATTAAATCTGTTTTAGTTTTAGTTTCCAACCCAAAACTTTTTTTCTTGCATTTCCCTTTCTCCTTTCACTGTGGGCAAGGGGAAGGGAATTGGGTTTCACAGCCGCTCAAGCCAGTTCAAGAAAAACTGTAGCTAAACTGTGACAGATGGTGAAGTCAGTAGAACTAGTCATATAATAAGGTAAGAAAACTTGGTTCCCTTTATTATAACAAACTTATCTCTAATTCAGCCCGGCCAGATAAAATCCTCTACAGGTGAAGGAAATGCTGAAATATGTGAAATAATTGTTTTGAAGTATATTTTCCTTTTCTCTTCTGATAGGGGAGTCAAATAGTGTTCTAGAAAGGGAGAAGAATGGATACACTGTAAAGTCTCAAAAGAATTTCCCAAGAGAATCATAGACAATCTTTCTTCATTTGACCTAGATTAAAATTTATGCATTATCAATAGTACTTTCGGTATTTTGTAAGGGTTTTTTAGAAAGTTCTGAAATAACATTATGCTAGAACACTTTAGGACAGTAAATAAAAACACAAAATGTAAATATTTACTGCTTTTTTCTTCTTAAACCAGTTCTTCTGCTGCTCTGTAGCACTGCTGAAGGCCTGATGCAATTTACTTTCCCAAAGTTCTCAGGGCCTGGTAATGAAAGCCATATTTCTCTCACTTTAGATTTTAGAAATTATTTTAAGGAGTGTTAAACTTTTAAGATTTTATATTTACACTGTAACTTTGAAATGCTTTTCCCTCTGGGGACCCTGACTGAAATATAGATTTCTCTGAAAGTCATGTGTGAGTTAATTAATATGTTAACCTGCAGTAGGCTGAGAAGTACGTACACAGAGTTCTGAGTCAGCCTAGCTTCAAAAACACGATAAGAATAATTTTATTTCTCTCTGAGCTAGACTAGCTAATCGTCCTGCTATTGCTTTTTCTCTTATTTCAAACATATCAAAGAATATTATAAACAACCTAAGGCCATAAATCATTTCTAAAATAGGGAGCGGGGGGGGAGAAAGAGGAAGACTTCAGTTTCTGCAGGGATTTGCCACCACATTTGACTCTCCTATCAGAAGAGAAAAGGCAGACTCACAATAGAAAAGTAAGAAACACATCCAGTTTTTCCAGTTCCATTGTGGCTCCATACATTGTGATCAGTACTAGGCTGAAAAATACTTCCTCTACAATTATTTGCACATTTCTCATGCTGTTCTCTTCACAGGATAAAGCTCTCTTCCAGTAGGTTGCGTAGTGTGCAATTAAGTCCACAGATTTCACATTGCCCTTTTGTTAAATGTACACCTTTACCTTCTATAATACCCGCTTCCAAAGTTATGGACTTTCATATTTTTCTCTATTATATTTCAGAACTTCACAATTATTAATAAGTACATGAGGTGTTTTTTATTATTTTCATATTCTGCTTAGAGAACGAAACTTCTCTATAACCTCATCTATATTCATATCACAGCTATCATTTATTTCAGTTTTATTTTTGAATGCTGAATACAGCAGGACACAGGCAGATACCTTAGGTACAGGCTTTTTAAGGCACTATCTTCTTGGTTTCACTGCTCTGGATTTATTGCCTTCATTCCCTGAGCGATTCTTCTTGCCTCTGTCTGTCTGCTTCATGTAACTGTGAGAGAATAGGGAAAGACTGTCTGTATGTGAATGTGTGAGTGCATTTGTGTATACAGTGAGAGGAAGGAGTGAAAAGAAAATTCTAGCCTGAGGGTCCTGCCTAGCAGTTCACAGAAACTCATAGCAGTTAGAGTCCTGTTCTCCAGGACTCCAGGCTAGTATAACACCCTGCTTGTAGAGTGGAGGGGTCTTAAAGAATCACCTTTTTCGTTGGCTTCATAGTTGTTGAAGAAGCTTGCTGTGTACCAAATAACAAATTGTTCTGTTAACGTAAAAGAGGAAAAAATAATCACTGTAGTTACATTCTAATTCATGAAACATATAAAAGGGAGTTAAATAAGGATGCAGTAACACTGGCATGTCATGAAATATGATGGCTTTTTAATGTGTGAACATTTTTAACACGTATTATTGGCCTGTGATTTTCTAACCTTTTAAAGAACTAAATGTAAGCCACAGAATTTTAGCTGCATGGCACATAGTAAATCAATATTAACCGTTGCATGGATCATATAAAAGATTTAAGTCTCCATACCCATAATATATACCTGTGGCATTTGAGCTAATGAACTAATTGATATCACTACTGGGTTTTCTTTCTCTGTATAGACTAGTTAGAAGAGACACACATTGTTAGACAATGTGATGACTGTAGAGGAACACAGGTTCATCACTAGGCCAGAGCTGTATTTTATGCTCTAGAGAAGATGGTAGAGTAACCATTTTGCTTCTTTTTCAACTGACCTGAATTAATCTTTTTTCTAACCCATATCCTTGTTTAAGGACTAACTCCCTTACAAAAAGTTCATACTAGAACTAAAATCCTTTTTCTCATTTCAGGTTTTGGTTCACACATTATCTACAGTTCCCACTGATTCATGCCACACCTCTCTCTAAGCCTTCTGATTACAAGTATTTATTTTCTTCATATGTTTTGTTACCTCTGCATCAAAGTGTTAGCACTGATGAGCCACAGGGGAATGTTTAAACTTGCAGATCTAAAGTTTTAATTTTCTTATTTGATACCCTATAGACCAAAGCAACAAAAAAAAGGAGTTTTGAGAAAACTCCCAACCAGCTATTGCACCAGTCATCTGGAACTTGTAGCATTCAAAAAATTCCTTGATATTCCTCTGAAATTCAATAAGACTCTACTAAGCAAATGCAAACTGCGGTCTTCCTGAACAGAATGTAATTATATGAATCAGGTAGATTATTCAGAATAACAGAAAAGAGGAATAGTAAATTCCTAAGAAGCTTTCAAGTGCTTTTTCCAAAGTATGTGGAATATTTTCCCCTATTTTGAACAGAAGTTATATTTTTTTAGTATAATCTGATTCACAGGTATATAGCTTATTTTTCAGAAAATTTTAATGGAGGCAGCATCTATGAAGAGTATTGAATAGAATTCGGTTCTCCAGGACTAAAAAATCTGAACAGACACACAGAGAAATAAACATCAAAAGGAGTTAGAAGCAAACTAATCCATCTTGGAATGGGGGATTCCATATTGTAAGCCCACAGTATGACCAATAACAAACAATGTACACATAAATTGAGGTTGATAGAAATGTCATGCTTTTAATTGAAAATCAAATGGGCAAATTAAAAAGCTGTATCTTTTTTTTTGTAGAGGGAATTAAACATCTCACATACACACACCACAAAAAAGCACACCATGTGATATACCTTGTGCCCATGGAGGCAAAAGAAGCCGTTAGATCTTTTCACAACTCTTCTCCCGGTTCCTTCTTATATCCACCCACCTACTGCCTGCTTTTTCTAGTTCTGTTGAGCTCCCTGGATCTACTCTGATTCAAAGGGATGTTTCCAGCCCAATGGTGCTTCTGCAACTTATTCACCAAAGGGACTCTTTGGAAGCATTCCCACACCCTGCCTCTGACTTTCCATGCCTGCTGTAATGAAGGTGGTTGGCAGCAGGCTTAAATTGGAAATTATTCTGGCACAGAGACAACACCAGGATCAGTCAGCCATAGATGTGTCTTTTAGTGCAGCATTAAGCTATTCTGATGTTAAAAACTGCTCATTCTGAGACAATTCAGATTCAGCTGAAGTCAGTAGGAGACTTCTATGGATTTCAGTGATCTTCATATAAAGCCAGGAGAAAGCAAAACCTACTTTTTACCTTGTGTGAACAAGATAAAAAACAATGAAACAGTAATGATTGATTATGTAGGTCATTGTCAGTTCTGTGAACTATGTATTATGTATAATGTATTAGGCTAACCCTAAGGAAAATTAGTGTGTTATGGGGAGTAGAGATGACTAATTCTAGGTCCTGGGGTACTTGTTTTGATCATCTTGATGTGAATATCTCTTGTGTTTTACTGAGTCGGACAAAGACAAACTTAGAAGCAAATTTTACCTTAGATTATCACTCACAGTGTCTATTGACTTAAAGAAAAACTGATCTGACTTAGCTAGAGCAGAATTTTTTCTTTATATTTCTGGATTTTAATAAAATATATATCTATGTCCTAAGGTGCTGTATTCTGATGTTGTTTTTACATACCAGCTGTTATTTTTAGTGGTTTTAAAATAAATACACATGCCCAGAAGCAAAATATATTTAAAAAAATAAATCTTTTCACTGTAGTTTCATTTTTGTTTTAAGTATACCCTACATACTGTGTTGTGCATGCTTATGTAAGAAAAGCTTAGGTACTAGGACTGGTGGCTCTTGAAGTCATTAAGAGTACAGCCCTAAAGAACAACTTAAAAATGTACCTGAAATGAGTATAAGAGCGTTAGTCATAAACCACAGAGAAATATAGATCTGTTGCATTCCCTAGTAGATACAATATTCAAAGCAAACACAGCAGAAGTGCAGTCAACAAAAGCCTGGAGTCATTGTAGAGTTTAATTACCCAGTTGTTTAGGGGTTTAACTGTTGGGTTGTTTTGGTTTTTTTTCCCTAAACTATATTGCTGGCAGTAGGAAGAAGTAAGACAGAGTGAGAAAAAGAAAGCCTTCCAAACACTTAGCAAAACCTATGTCCTCTCCAGAGATGCTTGATCTATTTGTGGTAGTACAATAAGCTGTTTCTTTGGCAAGTGAACGTATACTAGGTGGTTCACACCACGGAATTTATTTATGGGACTTCAAGCAGCAACAGCTGCAGCTGCATTCTTTACTGGAAGATAAAGGGAATGCTTCCAAGTGTAACATAAGTGTACAAGTCAGGTGTGTCTTTGTTAGTTACCATCCTCAAAGATGTTTCACTTGGAATGAGTGAATTGAAATCTCCTGATATTACTTCACACTGAGAAAATATGAAAATAAAAAGTGTATTAAAAGAATAGAGAGTTTATTTTTTTTATCCATCCTGCTATACAGCAAGGCATTACGGTAAAGGATCTTTTACAGGACATGAGTAAAAAAATATTTTGAATTTCTATTGTACATCAAATAAAACAGCCTTTCTATTGTACATGGCACCAGCTATCAAGCCAATAAAATATTTGTAGTGAAAGGTAAATTGCATACGAATGTGTTTATTGAAGATTTGTTTTGTTGTAATAGTATTCGATTATCAAATATATGTTCTCTTATTCTAGACTGAATATTGGATTACAAACGGATGTTTAAAAGTTCTTGCATGTTAAGCTATCTTATCCTATCATGGGAGGATGAAATGCAGCATTTAAGAGATATCTCACAAGAGATACACAATAGTAGCACAGTCTCCTTTTAACATTTTAGTAGATCCCAGCTTAGAGCAGCTTAGAGGTAGAAATAGGAAATTCCTTTGGTTCCATTTATTGCCCTATTCTTAAATCAATATTTTTCAAGATAAAGAATTTCACAGAATCATTGAATAATTTGGTTTGGAAGATACCCTTAAAGGTCATCTAGTTCAATGAGACCTGCAATGAGCAGGGGCATCTTCAAACTAGCTCAGGTTGCTAAGAGCCCTATCCAACCTGACCTTGGATGTTTCGAGGCATTGGGCATTTACCACCTCTCTGGGCCACATATTAGAGAGTTTCACAACTCTCATTGTAAAAAATGTGTTCCTTATAACTAATCTGTATCTGTTCTCTTTTATTTTAAAACCATTACTCCTTGTCCTATGACAACTGACCCTGCTAAGAAGTTTATCCCCATCTTTTTTATAAGACCCTTTAAGGATTTTGAAGTTGCAATAAGATCTCCCTGGAGCTTTCTCTTTTCCAGCCTAAAAAAACGCATTTCTCTCAGCCTGTGCTCATAGCAGAGGTGTTCCATCCCTCTGACCATCTTTGTGGCCCTCCCTTGGACTCAGTCCAACAGGTCTATGTCTGCTGAGGGCTTCAGAGTTGAACACAGTACTTCAGGTGTGGTCTTACCGGAGAAGAGTAGAGAGGCAGAATCACCTCTTCTGACACATGGGTCACACCTCTTTTGACGCATCCCAGGAAATAACTGGCCTTCTGGGCTGTGAGCACACATTGTTGACTCATGTCCAGCTTTTCGGCACCAGTACCATCGAGTTCTTATTTTCAGGGCTGCTCTCAACATCTCTGTCTCCCAACCTGTATTGATATCAAGGGTTTGCCATGACCCATGTACAGGAACTAACACTTAGTCTTGTTGAACATCATGAGATTCACACAGGCCCATTTTTCCAGCTTGTCCGGGTCCCTCTGGATGGTGCCCTGTCCCTCAGGTATGTCCATTGTACGACTCAGCTCGGTGTCATCTGCAGACTTGCTGAGGTTTCACTCAATCCCACTGTCTGTGTCAATTATGAAGATATTAAACAGCATTTGTCCCAATACAGACTCTGAAAGACACCACTTGATACTGATCTCTGTCAGGACCTATTGACCACTACTATTCCTTCTTCACCTGTCCCTACTGAATGGGGATAGCCGTCGATAGCCACACACCAGTCATGGGATTTGTCCCTGCAAGTTTCAGTAATGGCAACCAGGTCGCAGCAGCATGGTGGCTTCCAGCTGCTCTAATATGTTGCCTTTGCTGCGTGCTTTATTGTAAAGGCACAGACATGGGCTGTCAGCCATGTTATCTTCTTAGAAGAATATCCCTTAGTTCCTTCGAGGAATTACACTTGTGATTCTCTGTTGGCTCCTACTGGGAAGGTGAGATGGGCAAGCAGAGGGTTCGCCTGCCACCCTGGGTGTAGACATGCCTCCATTCCCTCATTTCCTTTGAGCTACTGCCTTCAGCCTAGCAGGGAAAGGATACAAGATACCCTTAATGTTGGTTTTGTTTTTTTTTTTTTCTGGCAGCCTGTTCTTGTTCCTGTTTCTGTTTCAGGGAGGGCAGAGCCTGTTCCCACTAATCTATCTCTTTCTCAGCCTCCCTAGTGTCCTTAACCTTTCTACTTCCTCTTGCAGTTCTGCCACCAGGCTAAGTATATCATTCATCTGGTCACACTTTACACAGCTGTTCTCACTAAAGTCATTCCTTACCAGTGGGAGGCTTTAGCACTTCCTGCAGTCTGAGACACGGCTAGCTATGTGTTTTCATGGGAACTCTGTATGGGTTGTCACATCCATTCTGGAGAGAGCAGAAGATGCGGCTTTCTTCTGGGTGGATACCACAGCTAAGCTCCTTCTGAGAGGGTGATGACCACCGATTGTAATCACCTCTTGAGCTGCCAAGGTGACTAAACCCTTCCTACATGCCCTGCTGTGCAAACTACCACACCGTGCTCTGTTTGACTGCTCTTTTGGCAGCACTTCTGGTTGATTCCACTCCCTAGGCTGCTCTTTATAGGTCTGGGGGTGATGGCCATTGCACTGGCAATTCCCACACCTCTTCAGCACCTTCTGCAAGAGCTGCCATCACCTAGTGCGTCTCCTCACTCCCCTGGAGTTTCCCTGCCTCAGGAGAACCCACAATATTCCAATATTTGCCACTCCACTGCAGTTCAGGCTGAGTTCAGAGCACCTACCCTTTGGAAGAGATTATCTCCTTTGGCAATATATCCCCTTTAGCAAGGTTATCACCCTTTAAGCAATTGCCAACTTAACCAGTGCCATGAAATGCTCATTTTCGGACAAGTAATAGAATGGGCTCAGCTGTGCAGGCTCAGATGCCCCCTTCAACTTTTGCCTTGATCAACAAGATTCTACTGTAGGGGTGTTTCTGCCGTTCCCACTTTCCCATTACAAATGGCCAATGTTAAACACTGATTGGTGGCTGACAGTCAGCAAATATAATAAATGTCTGTGATATTAATTATATTGAATTAATTTTGTGTTTCTTTTAACTTAGTTAAAGGAAAGAAGTAAATACGACAGATTATCAGAAGTTTCAAGAAGAATTTCAAGATCCTGTATCTTTTGTTGAAGGACTACAAGAATTGCTTATCATTTTAAACAGCATTGTTTACCTGAGTATATGCTTAATGAATTTATTCTAATTAATTTTCAGCTACTCATTTAACATTTCTTGCATTTCAGTATTACGGGATTGTCTGTCACTCCTTTCTAGCTAAAAGAGAGCAACTACAGCATTTTAGCAACATACTATGGGGTTTAAATATGTTAAAAATATCCTTCATTTTCATAGATATTATTTTATTGCTATTATTTATAATGTCTGAGTGTATATTTGCACAGACACACGAACAGAAATCTAGTTAATGTGTGCTAGAAAAGATAATAAGGATTTAGGTTGTTCAACTTAGAAAAGATTCTGGAGGCACAACCAGACAGTCTTCAAATAGATGGAAAACTAGAGCAAAGAAGAAGGCAGCAGTCTGGTTTCTGTATCTGTGGTGGATTATACAAGAAGTAATAGGCTTAATTTGCAGTAGAATAATGCAAAATAAACTTTCAGAACATAAGGACAGCTGTATTTTATTAAATTTCATAATAAAATTATTAACTGTTGCTTGTAGCTCATCTAGTGAACAGTCAATATGAAAAGGTGAATTTTTAGCAGGATGAATAAAACACAACAAAAGGTTTTGTTACTTGCCCACATAGTAAAAAAAAAAAGATGTGTGATGTAAATATTGATGTTTATAAATTAAAAATGGTTTTCTATAAATAGTCACTAAAATTCTTTCAAGTTTTGTTAATTTGGGAGAATAAAGAATACTAGGGAGAATTTGGGTTTTCTCTAGAAGGAAACAGGAGACCTAGCTACCCAGGATATGAAGGCAGCTGAGGCACTCAATGAGATTTTTGCCTCAGTCGTCATTGACAAGGGCTTGAGACACACTGCCCACTTGTGCAAACACAGGGACTGGGAGAATGAAGGACCACCCAGTGTAGAAGATGGGGTGTGAGACCTAAGTAACCTGAAGTTGCACAAATCTGCAGGATCTGATGAAATGTATCTGTGGGTCCTGAGGGAACTGTAGTATGAAGTTACTAAGCCACTACCCATCATATTGAGAAGACACGGCAGTCAAGTGACGTTCCTGCTGACTGGAAAAGGGGAAACATAACTGCCATTTTTCAAAAAGGAAGACCCAGGGGACTACAGGCCAGTCAGTCTCATCTCTGTGCCTAGAAAGAGCACAGAGCAGACCCTCCTGGAAACTTTG
Organism: Tapera naevia; assembly: GCA_033556795.1. Classification (NCBI taxonomy): domain Eukaryota; kingdom Metazoa; phylum Chordata; class Aves; order Cuculiformes; family Neomorphidae; genus Tapera; species Tapera naevia. The sequence continues at coordinate 6,546,232 of JAUMJJ010000014.1, forward strand.
CTGAGGGACAACAAACATGGCTTCACTAAGGGCAAATTGTGCCTGACAGATTTAGTGGCCTTCCACAGTGGGCTACAGCATTGGTCTGTAAGGGAAAAACAAATAAGATCATCTATCAGGACATGTGCAAAACATTCTGGATGGGCACACCCAAAGTGTTGCTTTTAGTGGCTCAATGTTCAAATGGAGACTGGTGAGAAGTGGTGTTCCACAGGTGTCAGTGTTAGGACCAGTGTTGTTTAACACCTTTGTTGCAGACAGAGACATTGCGGTTGAGGGTACCCCTGGCAATTTTTCTTATGATAGCAATTTATGTGGCATGATCAACACACTGGTGGGAAGAGATGTCAGCCAAAGGGATCTTCAACAAGGTCAAGTGCAAGATCCTGCACCTGGGTCACTACAATCCCAAGTACAAGAACAGGCCGACCAGGAATGGTTTGAGAATAGCCCTGAAGAGAAGGACTTGGGGGTGCTGGTGGAGGAGAAGCTCAACATGAGCTGGCAATGTGTACCTGCAGCCCAGAAGTCCGCTGGGCTGCATCATAGGAAGTGTGACCAAGAGGTTGAGGGAGGAGATTCCCCATGTGAGACCTTATCTGGGGTACTGTGTGTGGTTCTGGAGTGGTCATCAAAGGAAAGACATGGATCTGTTAGAGTGAGTCCAGAGGAGGGCCACAAGAATGATCATAGGTCTGCGGCACCTCCCGTATGAGGACAGGCTAAGCGAGTTGGCCTTGCTTAGCCTAGAGAAAATAAGGCTCCTGGGAGACTTCATAGCAGCCTTCCAGTACTTCAAAAGGGAATACAGGAAGCTGGGGAGAGACTCTTTACCAGGGAGTGAAGTGATAGGATGAAGGGTAACAGTTTTAAGCTGAAAGAGGGTAGATTTAGAGTAGATATTAGAAAGAAATTTTTTACTGTTAGGGTAGTGAGGTATTGAAACAATTTTCTCACTGATCTAGTGTAAGGTATCCTTGTCTGTGGCAGGGTTGTTGGATATAGATGATCTTTAAGGTCTCTTCTAGCCTAAATCATTCTATAATTCTATGATTTTATAATTTTGTCCCTCTTGCAGCTTTCTTAAATATTTATGTAATCCCTGTTCACAGTAAAAAAGATAATCAATTAAAAATTTAAAGAAATAGTTGAAAAAAACATCTGGTACCATTTTTGCAGCTCAAGTTATGTGTGATGATCATTGAATATAACAAGAATGAGTTGATAAAAGGAATATCCACAAGAACGTGGGAAAAATTTAACCGAAGGAAGACAAAAGAAGTAGACTGACTTGTGTATTCCACTTGCTTAAAAGTTCTGCTTACTAATTAAAATTAAAAAGAAAAATCAACCATCAAGATGTTCCTTTAATAATTATCAACTATGTTAATTTTCCTTATGTAAAGTGAGTGCAGACATAGCCAGATGAATTGTCTATTCTTTCTACCTTTCTTTCTGCCCTTATTCTTTTAGGAGACTTTAACCTTCCAGATATCTGCTGGAAACTTAATACTGCTGAGAGGAGGCAGTCCAGGAGGTTTTTAGAGTGTATTGAGGACTGCTTTTTGTCACAGCTGGTGAGTGAGCCCACCAAGGGTGAGGCTCTACTTGACTTGCTGTTTACAAACAAAGATGGGTTGGTGAGTGATGTTGTTGTCGGAGGATGTCTAGGGTCTAGTGATCATGAAATAATTGAGTTCTCTCTGAACAATGTAATAGGAAAAGCCAGGAACAGAACATCAATGCTGGACTTCCGGCGGGCAGATTTTGGATTATTTAAGGAACTGGTCAGGAAAGTACCCTGGGAAATAACTCTTAGTGGCAAGGGGGTCCAGGAAGCTTGGATATACTTCAAGAATGAAGTCTTGCAGGCGCAGGAGCGGGCTGTCCCTGTGTGTTGTAAGAAGAGTCGTAGGGGCAGACGACCGCCCTGGATGAGTAGGGAACTTCTGAAGGAACTAAGTAAGAAAAAGAGGATGTATCATCGTTGGAAGGAAGGGGAGGTATGTCAGGTCATGTTCAAGGATGTTGTTAAGTCGTGTAGGAGAAAAATCAGGGAAGCAAAAGCCCAGCTGGAGCTCAAATTGGCCACTTCTGTTAAGGACAATAAGAAGAGTTTTTATAAATATATCAATGGCAGAAAGAAGGGCGGAAGCGACCTCCACTCCTTGTTGGATGTGGAGGGAAATATAGTAACCAGAGATGCAGAGAAGGCTGAGGTACTTAATGCCTTCTTTGCTTCAGTTTTTAACAACAAGGATGTCAGCTCGCTTGACAGTTGGCCCTCTGAAGTGGTTGATGGGGGCAGGGTGAAATATGGCCCTCCTGCAATCCATGAGGAGGAGGTTAGAGACCTGCTGAGCCGCTTGGACCCTCATAAGTCTATGGGGCCGGATGGGATCCATCCTAGGGTGCTGAGAGAGCTGGCGGATGAGCTTGCTAAGCCGCTCTCCATCATCTTTCAGCAGTCCTGGCTCACTGGAGAGGTCTCGGAAGACTGGAAGTTGGCCAATGTGACGCCCATCCACAAGAAGGGCCGTAAGGATGATCCAGGTAATTACAGACCTGTCAGCCTGACCTCGGTCCCAGGTAAAATCATGGAGAAGATAATCCTGGGTGAAATCATGCACCACCTGCAGAACGGTCAAGAAATCAGGCCCAGCCAGCATGGGTTTAGGAGGGGTAGGTCCTGCCTGACCAACCTGATCTCCTTTTACGATCATGTGACTCGCCTGGTGGATGAGAGGAAGGCTGTGGATGTGGTATACTTAGATTTCAGTAAGGCCTTTGACACGGTCCCCCACAGTAGACTCCTAGGGAAGCTGGCAGCTCGTGGCCTAGATGGGAGCACTTTGTGCTGGGTTAGGAATTGGCTGGATGGCCGAGCCCAAAGAGTGATGGTAAATGGTGTTTCATCCAGTTGGCGGCCGGTCACCAGTGGTGTCCCCCAGGGATCGGTATTGGGTCCCGTCCTGTTTAATATCTTTATTGACGATTTGGATGAGGGGATTGAGTCCATCATCAGCAAATTTGCAGATGATACCAAGCTGGGAGGAAGAGTTGATCTGCTAGAGAGTAGGATGGCCCTGCAGAGGGACCTGGACAGATTGGAGAGCTGGGCCGATTCTAATGGGATGATGTTTAATAAGTCCAAATGTCGGGTACTTCATTTTGGACACAACAATCCCATGCAGAGATACAGACTGGGGACAGAGTGGCTAGAGAGTAGTCAGGTAGAAAAGGACCTGGGAGTGCTGGTGGACAGGAAGCTCAACATGAGCCAGCAGTGTGCCCAGGTGGCCAAGAAGGCTAATGGAATCCTGGCCTGCATCAGGAATAGTGTAGTAAGCAGGACCAGAGAAGTTATTGTCCCCCTGTACTCGGCACTGGTCAGGCCTCACCTTGAATATTGTGTCCAGTTCTGGGCCCCTCAGTATGGGAAAGATGTTAGGATACTGGAATGTGTTCAGAGGAGGGCAACAAAGATGGTGAGGGGGCTGGAGCACAAGCCCTATGAGGAGCGACTGAGGGAATTGGGGCTGTTTAGCCTGGAGAAGAGGAGGCTCAGGGGAGACCTCATTGCTCTCTACAACTACCTAAAAGGAGGTTGTAGTCGGGCAGGGGTTGGTCTCTTCTCTCAGGTGACCAGTGGCAGAACCAGAGGGCATGGACTTAAGCTTCATCAGGGAAAGTTTAGACTTGATGTGAGGAAAAAATTCTTCACTGAAAGGGTGATTGGCCATTGGAATGGGCTGCCCAGGAAGGTGGTGGAGTCACCTACCCTGGAGGTGTTTAAAGGGAGACTGGATGAGGCACTGAGTGCCATGGTCTAGATGATGGTTGGTGTTAGTGTTAGGTTATAGGTTGGACTTGATGATCTCAGAGGTCCTTTCCAACCTTATGATACTGTGATACTGTGATACTGTGATACTGTGATTTGAAATCTAGGTTATTCAGAGCTACTTTTACGTCAACGTATCATCATCTATGTATGTATATATAATTAAAGAATACTTAATATTCATGCTCCAGCAGCAGAAAGAAAGAAAGAAACTTCTCCCCTTCCCCCTAAACCCAAAGTAACTAGGTATTACTGCATAACATTAAAAGAATCAGAGTAACACCATCATTTAGGTATCATATTTCAATTCTTTGTCACAGGCCCAGAGGCCTTGAAATATCTATTTCATGTAACTACTGAAATACCAATAAAAAACAAAAAGAAACCTCATTTTCGTAGAATTTGAAATTCAGAAAATAATAAATAAAGGAAAAGACACTATTTTTTAAAAAAAAGTATCTGGTTTATGTCTAAGGTGTTTGTAGATCAGTTGCTACTGTGTTATCAGAATAGCTAATTATTTTAATTTAAATGTCCCTGTGGGACACAAAATGGATATTTACACATGAGAAATTGAAGCAAAATTAACTACTTACCTACATATACACTGAATGAATTAAGTGTTCATGGATGACGTTCATCAAGACTAAACACTTAAGCAGTGTGGTGTTTGAAAGCCAACAACAAATACCAGAGATGTGGTTTTCAAAATCACACTTCTCACAAAGTGAAGAATTTTACTGCATCTTTCAAGGAAATTCAAATGTTAAACTGTTTTCTTACCTTGTGTCAGTTGTTTTCCTGAGGGCTGCCTCAGATTGATTTCTTGATTAAATTATGGAAAGCAAATTGTTAGTTACATCCAGAAAATAGGAGCCTGGTTTACAGGTTTCCTTCACCTGATAAAACTTGGTCCTGCTGATCTGAAAAACAGATATTGAGTTTAGTGAGAAAAATAATCCTCATGGGTGTGGAATGATTTTTACCTTTGAACAAGAAGCTGAGATGCACAGAGTAAGAGTTAGAATGAATAAGAGTAAGCATACTGTCATGGGGGAGGTTGGGGGCCAAGAGAAGCAGGGAGTTGGACTGGCAGTGACAAATTAATGGCGGGGAATCATGAGGTGACAGCAGCCGTGGGTGGGAGGCTATGCTGGCACGGACAGACACAATCACAGTCTTTGTTCATTAACATCTCCTCATAGACCCTGCTGGGGCAGGGTGTTTGGGAGGTCTTTATGTCCTCCACTCTTGTGTCTGCCATGAAGTGCAAAGACTTGATACGAGGTGGGAAGCTGAGAGCAAAGCAGGACATTCTGCAGTGCAGATAGGGAGTTACTACAAAAGAAAAACCCCAAGCCATGTGGGGAAGTATGCTGACCACTGATATCCACTGATCGCCTTCCCCAGCTACTCTTGACTCCTGCCCACCATACAAGCCTGTGCTGGGTGAGACACATGCTTCTGTAATGCTCCATTGCTCTCCAAAACTGCAAAGTGCCCTTCCAGAAGCCTCATCCCTGCCTGTCACCCAATCTGCTACCCACTGTGGGCCCTCATGGGGGGAATCTCTCAATGATGCATCTCCAAGCCCCAGCAAGGTGCTTAGACACTGATATACATCCTCGCCTCTCAAGCACCCTCCAGATGTGTGTCAGACCTTCCGGGAAGCCTTTCCCAACAATTCCCTGTTCTTGGTTTGTATTCCTCAGTGCATACCAGAATCATCTTACAAGTGTGTCCTGGACAGATTTAGGCAATGTCTCTCTTATCTGAGTGATACCTTTACCTTCTGGCAGGCTTAACCCGTGACACTTAAGCAGAATATTTTTCTTTAAAACAATGCCTACCTTATGCAGGAATTAAAGATTTTTCTGGCACTACAAGACAGGTGTAAGAAGTTACACATGCCAGTACATGCATACAGCTATACATATATATAAAATTAAAAATACATTTTGCATCAGTGTGAACAACAGAACAAAACAATTACTTTTTATAGCAGATAGTCTGCCAGAAACTCAAAACTGTAAGCAAAAATATCCTTCACCTTCTAGATGCTTTGGCTTAAAAATACATGTTTTGACAGAAAGCTTATTTCAGTGAAAGAAACCGAGAGACTAGAGAGCTGACTGATAGGTGTGGGGTGAAGCTATATGATTTGTCTTAGTGTGAAAGCTTACTTACGGAAAGAATAATAACTGATAAAATATTTGGAAAAGGAAATAATTCCATACTGCAGAATATTTAATAATAAAAACAGATCTAACATTTTACAAGGCTGAGTTTATTGAAAGGACTTGAAAGTATCCATTCAGAGACGAATTAATCCTCAAATAAGTATCTCTTGAGCTCCATAGATAGTCAAAATAATACTAGTAGTTTAAAAGTCACATGCCACTGCATTTGATTTCAGAATCTTTATTCATATATTACAAAGTTGGATATATACGTAAATACTTGTTTTATTATTTCTGAAGTACGGTCATTTTCTAATTTTCTACCACATTGTGTGTCTTTTAGATATTTCTATAGCTTTTTTTTTACAGTTTTTTCTTCTATGTGGAGCATCTACACAAGTACAAAATAAATTATCACACAAAATAAAATCCTACCTGCTAAAATCCATATCCAAAGAAACAGTTTGCTAAACAACTAACCATTTACTTTTCTTCTTTTTCTCTAATCAACAATTTATAACTACACACAAAAACATTTAATTGATTGTAAATATTTTGGCAATAGTACTATATAAAACATCAATTCACTGATCAGAACAGATACCAAAAATAAACAAAAAAGGCAATAAGTTATTCAGTAGTATACAAATATCAGACGTATAGTATAAAAGCACAGCTGAAACTGGTAAGAAATTGTTCCAGAAATATAAATTAATTTTTTGAAAAAACATATTGGCAATGTCATATTAAGTATGAACCTACTTGAAGACCATTCCCAAGTAGCTGAGATGTCTATAATGAGTTGTAAAGGGACAAGCACATTCAGTGAGCAAACTAGCTCACCTAAATGAAATTTTCAAGTTTTCCATATGTTGACTACATTAAGAGAGTTAACCGAAGTAGAATCCAAACTTGCTCACTTCAAAAGTTGCTGTTGGATGCATCTGAACCATTGAACTTTCTTTTCCATAATATAGGTGCCGTTACAGAACACCAAATGCTTCAAATGAAGAAAGGAAACACAATAGAAACAATAGAGTATTTTGATGTATATCTGCGTCTGACTCCTATAACATCAGTAGCCAAGACAAAAAGGCAATACTGATGGAAATCAGAGAAATACAGTCTTGTATTTAAAAGAGTCAGGGGATGTTAAAAATAGTTTTCCTTGTTTATTTTGTTGCATTCATAGATTTTTAAGAACATAAGGATTTAAGATGGGGTGAGTTAGTGATTCATATATATGTCTAGTGGGTTTTTTTTTTCTTTTTTAATGCAACATTTTATGGAATAGAGCATAATCATTTGTCAGATTGTAGCAGAGAGATTTTCCATATAGGATCTGATTCTACCCTGCAAATGTAGAACCATTACCCAATTTGTGTCTTTTAGGAGCTTTACGAAATTTCTTATTCCTGTCTCATTTCCCTTGGGTCCTCAGACCCTCTACATCTTTAATGTCTTCTGTCCAATTTAAGAGCTGTGCTTTTCAAATGCAAAAAAAAAATAAAGTCATCCCACATGATTTCAGGATAATAGCTCAAATACATTACAAAACTGAATACTGGACATGATAAACTCAAATACAACAATTTTTTTGATCTATTTAGTTTTTTTCTCATGATTTTACACTAACATGAAAAGTGTTCTCACTATTAGAACCTAGACTTGGATAGTAAAAAAAGTAAACATTTTTTTAGTTAAACTAATTATTAAAATATTTTAGTTAAAAAATAATGTGCTATGGATTAGTTTGTCTGATTTAGCTATAAGAAGCCAATGTAGATATGTATTTCAAATCTGAGTTGTAGAACAGGGAATTTGTTCAGATTTCACTTGTTTATACAGTGAAATATCTTTGTACACTTTTTAATTACTTATCCAAACCCAACCTCAAATAAACTTTAAATTCAGTTGAAAAGTAGCAAAAAAAAAGTTTGACATCATCTGATACAGTAATAGCAGCTGTCACAAAATTACCTGGTTAGGTGTTTTTGCTTCTTCCTCTTATAGTATGCAACTTTTCTGTCTTGGAAAACTTCAGATTGTTTCTACTTTTGATATTTTGTTTCTGTATAGTGTATTACCAAATACAGAAATCCTTGAAAAGATGAATATTCAAATGGTGTCGGGATTTTGATCAAGATGCAACATGTATATTTCACTTAGATACCCAATCTTGTCAAAACCCTCACCAAATATTTTTGAGTCATGGGATAAAGAGGAATCGTTTGTCTTAGCTCTTTAAAAGACATATGATATTTCAGGACTATAGTATGCATAACAGTCAGTCTTGCAATGAGGGTAATTCAGCAGTGGAGTTCTGACAAGATCTGGGCTACAATCTTGGTGTTAACACATTCCTGGAAAAAAAAAAAAAGGCAAGGAACTTAGGGAACAAGTTTGCCGAAGCAAACAAAGTTATTCATAGTAGTAAGCGCAATAGCAAAGTAAAGCATTTCAGAAGAAACCTAGCAAGACTTAGCAAGAAATTCGGCAGTTGAGAGGCCAAATGAAATTTAATTGGATAAATGAAATTACCTAAACAGAGTAAAAAAACCTTTTTGTATCATTAGTAAATGCAGTCATCTGCCTGTGTTACGAGCCCTGAACAGTTTTCATTCAGAAGTCGAGTACCAGTGTTACTCTACAGAGAGCACTATAGAAATGGGATGGGATGGGTAGTAACAAATAGCAATCAAAAGAATCAAAAAAATAATAGGAAGTACTAGAGAAGAACTAGAGAACCAAATGGAAAACATGAAGGTAAATTCATATATTATTGATTCCTCAAACCCTATATACAGTGCTTGCTCTCCCCTCTGGAAAAAAAGATATATGAGAACTTGAAGCTAAATTCAGAAAAAAATGTCCAAACGCATCAACAAAGGGTATGTATTTGTCTCTATAATGAAGAATAGTTCAGTATGGTGAGACTCAGCCTGGAAAAGTAATGAAAGGGGAGCTATGATAGAGGTATCGATGACCTGAGGAAGGCAGACTGGGAGTGACTGTTAACTGTCTTTCCCAACATTATAGTGTCCCAAACATGAACTTAATAGCTTAATTTTAACTTCAGGTTCGTAACAAAAAGGCTATGATTCTTCTCTCAACACCTAACAAAACTGAAATCCCCTGAACTGAGAAAAGAGACTGGGAGAATTGCTTAGAGGGAATACAATGTAGACTTACTCCTATTTTTCCATACATCCACAATTTCGCCATTGATGGAAACAACATACTAGGCTAGATGGACACTTGTTATGACCCATCAAAGCTGATTTTACGTCCAAATGTTAAATTAGATTTTGTCTTTGGAAAACAGGCCTTTTTTTGCCTAGATGTATATATGTGTGCATTGTTTAATATGTCATGTATACATCTGGAAGATATACAAAGCAAAGATATGTAAAATATACTGAGAAAGATGACCTCAAAAGTCTTTTCCAACCGGATGATTCTATATACTTATATACTTTCTCTGTTTTTCAAAGTCATCTTTCAAAGCCACAGTATCCAATACTTCTCTGCAGGGATGTGACAGTGTTTTAAAAAGGACATTAGCTTAAATTTGCATACACCGTCTTGCTTTCTAGAATTACTAATATTGAATTTACTTGCTTTGAAGTAAATTCTTTTGGAAATCTGGAAGAAAATGTCACTGTGAATGTATCCTTATGCTGACAGTTTATGTACGGGCTAAACAAAAGTGTTTTCTCCCCTTTGGTGCATTTTCTGACTATTTTGGAAACAAGTCCTCCCAACCAACATTATAAATTCACAACGAAGTCCTTCCTTGCCATAAAACAAGCTAGTTAACTAAATATTTTAAAAATAAATATTTGAAACTGTTTTTATTTCTGTTTGTTTCTATGTCTAGGTCAAGAATTTCTATTTCAAGACTTTAGATACTGTAGTGAAAATACAAAGCAGAACAATATTAAATGCATACTCTAGGCTTCTAAAAACAAGCAGAAAATTTATGACCTCAGGTAGCAATGTTCGAAGACAGCAGTGTTCAAATTATAGCTCTTACAGGACCTTAATATGACTCTTATGAAACTCACATGTCTCATTTATGTTCCCTTTGTTATATTTTAGTCCTAGGTCGACAGAGAACAGTAATAGTAACAACAAGCCCTGTGCAAAAACATGCCTGCAAGGGAATACTTGATCAGTAGAGAACCACCTTGCAACCTTTTTAATTGTGAAAGATGCAGGGAAAAAAGAGGCATAAGGCAGTCACTCATCTGAATAGAAATGCATATGTGAGTAAGGGAAAAAGCATTTGCCCCTGACTAGTTGATAGTCAGACCAGTAGACAGTTTAAATAAAAATTATTCTTCCAAAACTCAGGTTCTACTGCTAAGTGATGTTCTATTTGTGCAATTTCAACCCAACTTCACCTTCCATTTCTATTTTAACATTTTTTTTTTCTATTTCTCCCAAATACGACTTCAAAGACTGACAAAGGGCAGAGTGACAGCAATCCACCATGATGAATGTGTTTTACTCATTTTTAGTCCTGTCTTAAGGGCTTTCATTTCTATGACTCTATGAAAACTTAATACAGATTGGAAAGGAAAATATTAAATGAAAGAAGGTTGGACATGGAAAAAATCTTTGAATACTTTATTAAAATATGTTTTATTCTAGTAACAGAAAGATACTTTCAGCGATATTTACATAGGTTTGTTCTGAAGTCATTTCTACACTCCTTATCCTGTGTAATGGTTGACATTTCCAGATCCTTATGCACACTAACTTTCTAATGATTTATTTTTAAAAACTAACAGGGAGAACTCTCTAATATCTCCTATGTGCTTTGAAGATGGATGTGTTTCCTTTGTTATCTTTCCATACGTTTTTATCCTTTCTTTTTATCTTGGCACATTTTTCTCTACCTGTGATATTCGTTGAAACTGAGGTTTCAGTCCTCAATGTTATATCAGAAAGAACATTACATATAAAATACCACACAACTGTGTACCAAATGTAGGATCATATCTGTGGACAATGAAAATCATCTTAACTAATTGTTCTTGCATATTTGTTTTGACAGTTTGAAATGAGGTCCAGTGCAACAGAATACCTTGTGCTTCAATGCTGTGTTACATACAAAGGACCCCAGCTGTTGCTTAAAGCTAAGAACTTTGCCCCTGATGCAGCGAGGCAAATAAGCATGTGCTTAACTTAAAGTACAAGAAAAACTAAACAGAGACACATGGTGAGGTTTGAGCATTTGACTCATTTCCTGGAGAAAAATACAAGAGAAGAAAGATATATTTAGTGATCTTAAGGTTAGCAGACCTGGTTCTGTAAATATACTGGTTTCCAAAAAATGAAAATCATAGAGAGAATTTTTTATCTCTTATTGCTATACAAAGAAGATATGAATCTTCCAAACAAAGAAATGAACAGAAAAAACAACCCAGAAAGACAGGCAGAAAAAGTGTAATCATTTAATCTTGTGTATCAGCGATATTGAGTATGACTAATCATGCCAGTTTGGCTACATTCCATGAACTGTTTGCAGGCAATTTATAAACCAAAAATTATTTGAAAAGCCTTCAAATGCTTTTGGCTGATACATACGCTTTAAATGACCAAAATTTTCCATACCACTGTTCTAATATTAGCTAGCGCTGGAAACAATCTATTGAACTGTTTGACTTGGAATAACTAATCATATGTTTGAGGAACAGTTTATTATTATTTTTGTTTATAAAATGTATGAATGTAAAATGTTCAGAAATAAAATCCAGATTTAAACGCTGAAATCTGTTATAATACGCTAAAAGCATACAAGGAATGAGAAAAAAAAGAGAAACTATAAAGATGCTTAATAGTAGGTCTTTGGAGGAGTTTTACTCAGTGCCTACTGCATAGAGTATCGAGACTCCTAATACTCTTCTTGTTATACATGGATGTTACAAAAGGATAAAACAATATGATATAAGTTATTATTATATTAGGCTTGGGAAAGAGCAACTGAAAAGCTGCCCAGTGGAAAAGGACCTGGGGGTGCTGGTCAACAACCAACTGAAGGGGAGCCAGCAGTGTACACAGATGGCTGAGGCAACCAACAGCGTCCTGGCCTGTATCAGAAGTGGTGTCACCAGGAGGTGCAGGGAAGTGATCAAGTGTGTGTATTCAGCACTGGTGAGATTTCACCTTGAATACTGTGTTCAGTTTTGGGCCCCTTAGTACAGGAAAGACAGTGAGTTGCTCGAGCATGTCCAGAGGATGGCAATGAAACTGATGAAGGGTCTAGAGAACAAGTCATATGACAAGCGGCTGAGGGAAATCATTTTATTTAGCCTGGAGAGGAGGAGGCTGAGAGGAGACCTTATCGCTTTCTACAACTACCTGAAAGAAGACTGTAGCAAGGAGGGTGCTGGTCTCTTCTCCCAGGTAAAAAATAATAAGATGAGAGGAAATGGCCTCAAGATGCGGTAGGTGAGGTTTAGATTTGATATTAGAAAAAAGTTCTTTACTGAAGGTGTGGTGAAACCTTATAACAGGCTGCCCAGGGAAGAGTTGTAAACTCCTTCCCTGGTGATGTTCAAAAGGAGTATAGGCGTTACACTTAGGGGTATGGTTTAGTAAATATGATGGTGTTGGGTTGACAGTTGGACTTGATGATCTTAGAGATCTTTTCCAACCTTAATAATTCTACAACTCTTTGTACAATTTACCATTTCCATATGTAAAGGCTACAAAGATTCTTCCCTTTCATGAGAGATCATTACCCGAAAGCAGTAGTCAGGTTTCAGACCTGCCAAAACTACACACAGCCAGGCTGGTACTCCTAATATCCACAGGGCTCCCATGATCACTCTAAGCTGTGCAATTGATGGTGATGCATTTTGTTCATTCATTCCTGTGAAAGGAAGAGAGGTACCAAAGACAGTAAGGATGGACTTGGAAATTTTAGTTATTATCCCCCTGCTATTCCACAAGGGAGAAGAGAAGCCTTGAGCAGAGTTAAAGTGTTGCCTGTATATGGCCACTTTGTAGAGTTCCTTCTTACCTGTGCATTACTGATGTTTCAGATAGAGTCACCCTTGCAGCTATCTATTATCCATAAATGGTAGTATGTGATTGCTAGAAAATGAGGAAGCTTGGTGACCAGAAAAAAATTTACTGTTTTTCTTTTAAATTAGAGTATGAGTGTTTTCTATCTGGAGATTAAAGATTAAGGTACTCCTGTGTGCACAGCAGAAGGAAGTTGTGTTGTCGAATGGGAAGGGTGATCTATTTTAAAGGTTTTCTACTAATTTGATTATGAAATGGGTTTAGCAGGAAATAACTTGCTGACCATTTAGTCCTTTTCAGTCTTCAATATCTACAAATTGTGAAAGTTATATTTTTCTTAGATCAGATTTTTACAGAATTTATACACCCAACAAAAGAATGATTCCAAGTCCAAGAGATAAAAGCTGATAGTAGCAACATCATCATCATTATCATAGTTCTTCCTAGACTTATAAGTTTTTTGAAATAGTGTCCAATCCTTCAGCAATGTCCAAGATCTACTGAGGGAAATGAAACAAAAAAGGAAATCATTTTATAGATTAGAAAATTTCCATTTTTCCCATTTGTATATTTAACTTGAATTTAAATTCTGAATAGAAATATTTATGATCCACATAAAGAACTTTTTTTTTCCCTACATAAACCCCTTTGGGTACATAATGCAGTAGTTTAAATAGACTTCACATTTCTGTACCAAAAGCTTGGTAACACTTTAAAATTATGATTTTCACTAAGACACAGATTTGCCCTTGAATAAGGTACTTATATATTTGATTGATAGACAGTTCAGGGAATGTCACATTTTGGGAATGAGAAGAAGAATTTGTATCTCTTCTCACAAATGAATTGTAGGCAGCAAGGACTCAGTGCTTCACTATGCCGACACAAAGCACTGACTGAAAATACATTTAGGCCTACAGTGGCTATGTCTGCATGATCTTATGAAAGATATGGAGGGAGAAAAATGTTATCTTTGCTCTGTGGAAATCGTTTCATTCTATTTATTCCTTTCAAAGTTCTGGTTTGATAAATACCTGTTCTGCTGTGACAACTACACTAACAGACTCTACAATTGTTCTGAAGTTTGTTATAACTGCCTTGGACTATAAAATGACTGCAAAGCAAGGCGGCTTAATGTTTTATTTCAAACCTGAGTAGTGTGAGAGAAAGAAAATTATTTGGCTTGAATAAAACAATTTCCTTTTACAATAAGTTGAGGAAGGCAGTTTAGTAGTCATCTCATTGTCAGATACTTAAATTGAGATATAAGCATTTATAGCTGTCTCACACTGCATGCTCAACATCATTGTTTGTCATTTTAAGGGTAGATCACAACTGAACTTTTTTGTTTTAATTTACAAGTAAGTGTGATGCTTGCATTATGTTGCAATGCTGAAATCTCCATTATAATGCACCGATTCATATGCTTTTAAAAGTGTCTGTAAATTGTCTTGTAGCTGCACACTGTCACCTTGATGATATTTTACTGTGTACGAATTTGTTGGTGCTGGTGCTGCTGTTGTTTTTAAATCATGGTTGTTTTTATAATTTTATCAGCCTCTCATTAGAATTTTCAAAGTCTTTCAACTTAAGTAATGCAGAAATAAACAAAGAAGATCCAGAAAACCTAAAAAATTAAAGTTCAACATATTTTTTTAAAAAAAAAACTGTGAAGTAGTGTATTAAGTCTAAAAGAGAAGGGTATGAACTGTATTTATGAACTATATTACATCTAATTATTTCAGCTACAGAGTCTAAATATTTTATAAAAATCCCACTACTGTAAGAGTGAAAGATAACATATCCTACAGCTTTCAGGTCATGTGATTAAATAGGGTTAATCTAGATGCCTCATTAAATGAAAAAATTTACCCTTTACTCAAGAGTCATACCATTTAAATCTGTGACCAGAGTTCTTTCTCCCCGCATAATAATAAAGAAAGTAATTTATCCATATTTCTTGCTTAATCCCTTTCTACCAAATACTCACTGTGCAGGGTAGAGGAAAGAAGGACATACTCTTGTATTGTAACTTTAATTCTACTGTTTCCATGACAGAAAATATAGAATTGATTTGTATTATTGGTTAATTAAAACCTAAATTTCTTTTATTCATGCTCTAGCTTGCCACTTAAAAATTAATTATGGACAATAACAAATAGCACAATGGTCTTTCTCCAGAATAAGTTCCCCATTGGGATGTAGTGAAAGCGTTAATAATTCATCAAATAGCCCAAGTTAGTATTATTTTTGTAACCTCACATATATATAAAACCCCACTGATGTTGTTTGACTTTTTGTTCCATAAATATTTATATGTAATTGCATCTTCCTTGTAAATTGCATTTTTTCTACCCAAAGGGAGGAAAAGACAATTTGTATGTTAATTTTATCTCACTGATTTTGTTCAGCTTCAGTAGTTCTGTATGTAAAATAAGAGATTATATAAAAAGAAATGCACGCAACATGTGTTTGTTAATGTAAATAATTAGGGAAAGTTGCTAATTTTGTAGCAATTCAGGTACATTGCTATCTACCTATACAGAGTGAAAGTCATTCTTGTTCCCCCTACCACCCAACTTTAATATTATTTTGTTTAGATTCTGCTGCCCCCTACAGAGTAGTTGAAAATATTTAGTATTTTACAAACCCAAGAATTGCTGTCGGTTACTTTTTAATCCTGCCCGTACAAATGAAAAGCACAGCTTTCATAGTCTGCTGTGGAAACAGAGGTTTATTTGTTGCCATTGTAGTTTTTTAATATGTTCTACAAGACTTGCAATTTAAAAAAACTTTCCACTTTGTGATATATTAATAAATAAAAATAGAAGTGATAGACTGCTATTGAAACACCGAAATAAGATGAAACCTGTTCTACGTTCCCCTAAGAGAACAGAAAATGAGTTTACTAGCCCTTGAGTCTGAGGAAGTAAGCTAATGATCTACTTTATCAGATACTACCTCTATACTACTATTCTTTCCTTATCCTACTATCTGTAATAAACTGCAGCAGTTAAATGCAATGATGCACTTCAGACTCTAATATAAATCAGACTGCCAATAAGACAGGGGGGAATAGCAAAGCCTCTAGATGTAAACTGTAGACTTTCAATTAGTTCAGAAATACAATATGCTCCTTGAAATCAAAGGAAAAGTAGCATTTATACTAGCTGATACTCCTAAAAGCTAGCTAATTAAATAAAATCCAAGACTTAGATTATACTTCCTGCACCTAACTTCACAGATGAATTAGGAAAGTCTGTTCTACATGGATAGGCCCTGGTTGTCTCCGTTGTACTGTATCTGCCTATCATTTAGGAGATCATGCATAAAGGAGAGGAGGCTTAGGAATCTTCCATCATATTCTGTCCTTGTAAGTGTGTGCACAAGGCAAATAAGCAGAGGATTTCATAGGGCTGGAATTATATCCTTTTGGATAGCACTGTTATAACAGTGTTACCTAGAAAATAGGCGTTAGGAGGAAGAAAATTGTCGCAGACATGTTTAAGTTTCTTTTACTGAATAAGAGTTTTTAAAAACTCACATAGCCCAAAAACACACATGTCCTTGTCTTACTGAGATTAGGAAAAAGTTAGGGTGCTATACTAATGAAATCTCTCAAACATCTTCAGTTTTACTCAGTGTTCCCCAAATGCTCAGAGAAGGTACTGGTCTTGAGGAGACAAGTTACATCTTCTGTGGCATATGATCAACACATCATGGAACATAAAGCAATTTGAGCACAATTGGTTTTGCATACATAGACATGTCAGCAAAACCAAGAATGTTTAGAAGCATTTCGAGGCCTCAGCTCCTTCAGATCTTGGGAACGAATTTTGATCAATAGCTCTTAAATGACCAGAATCTTCTTCATTCTCCTCTGGTTTAAGGTTTCCCTTCAATATTCTCTTTTCAAATCGTCTTTACACCTGTTCATGTCCTCCCTCTTTAAGCTTGACTTTTCTTATATTTTTAACTGAATTACTTGTGTCCAAGTGCTTGCTTTTCTCTTGCCACAGCTCGAAACTTTCTGTGGGTCCTCAATTAGTATTAGCATTCTTTGTTCTCCTTGCTCTACTCCAGATTAGCTAAATAAGAGTAATTATAAATATCAATAGAAACCGATGGCAAGTCCAGAAAGAAACTTATTTTAGTTGTTCTGAATGTACTTGTACAGAAAATTTCTACCATGTCATTCTCTTTCTAGTAAGTATAGGAGAATCTTTGAGAAATAAATTTCTCAGACTTAATACTAGCCTTTGTAAACAGTACCCTGAAACACATCCCGGATGTTCCTTAGGCACTTGTCAAAGTCTGTTGAGGATGTGTCATTGGATTATTCTCTTGTGAACTGTCTGGTCATATTGTATATCAAGATTTTCAGTACTTTGAATACCTTCATTGCTTCAGGTGCAAATTCTTGTCACAACTAAGATGATCTGATAGATTTACAGCTGAAATTGGCTGGCTATTTCTAACTTGTAACCATAAACTCCTGCTGCTCTCCTTGTACAAGTTCCAGTGATATTCTAACCATTTGATGAAGGGATGAAGCATATAGAAAGGAATAATTGTCTCCTTGTTTAATTCTTGAAGTCTTCTCACCATGTTGTAACACAATCATTATAACAAGTGCAAAAGTGCCACTTGGAAAGGGTAGGGTGATGATGGCTTGCTCAGGCATAGCCAAAAATGTCAAACACAGATTGTAGACCATTGCACAACACTTTCTTTCTCATTCTTACTCTTAAATGAGGTTTTGTTCCTTCAGAGATTTTTGCTGCAATCAATGTTGCCCATAAACCATACCCCTCAGCCTAAAGGAATTAAACCCCTGACTGACAGGGCATTTAATGTTCTGCAGAATTGTTCCTATGGTCTTCTGAGGAGGGATTTGTATATCTTCTGGATTAATTGTGTAATAAATACCAGTTTTTAGTAAAGCCTTTTTGTATTCTTTATATCACAACTAACTAACGAAGAAGAATTAGATGTAAGTGGGTAAAAGATCCATGAAGACAACTCAAAGGCACTGCTGGGGAGTGTTGCTTAAATAAGCCTACTAGACATGTCATGCAAATAACAAAGATCTCTCTCAGATAAGAGAAGTATTTTTCTGATCATAGCATTTGTTGTGGTAACCTCTGCATCACCAAATGCAACAAAGGCAGCACTACATTTGTACAGAATATCTTGTCCAAAGAAACATGCTGGACAGGCAGGATCATTTTCAAATAACAAAATGTTTGCTTTTGAAATGTATTTCAGTATTTTCACATCTGTATGTTGAAAGGAGGAATGTATTTCCTGGAGATAGGAGAAAGGAACAGAAAGATGAAAAAGAGGCTTCAGAAAAAGCAGGATTTAATTTTTGAAGCTTTAGGCTTTTCTTTTTTCTTTCCCCCCTCAGGAAGGATAGAGATGTTTAAGGTGGGAGGGAAAGCACCCTGCAAAAGTACGTGTTAAATGTATTCTCCAACTTTCATCCCTTCTTTTGCTTTATTTAAAAATCTGCCATTTGCTCAAATAGTACATTTATTTCCTATGCACGTCAGAACCATATATGTTCACTACTTCACAAAAAAATATAATTTAGCATATAGCACTGGGCTATTAAAGCTAAAAGCTTCGAGAATAAATCACAATCCTGACACTTTTCTATGGTTTTAACTTGACTAATTTGGGAGGAGGAATTGAGTAAGAGAACAGCTTTGCAAGCATCGTCTAATACTTCAAATAGACTAAGTGCAGATTTTGTAGATTTAAATATTCACATTAATATTGATTTGCAAGAGTATCAGAGAAGAAAAACAACACCATTAAAAGGACAGAGACATAATTCTAATTATAGTTGTTGGTAATGGAACTGCAGCATTATTAATAGCTACAGTCTTAGATTAGAGAGGCACAGTAGTGATTCAAACCCATTGAGAAGATAAGCAGAACAAGAAATATGTCATTGCTACAAAGCCAGAACCAATAAAGAATGCATGCATTTAAACAGCAAGACATCATTCCTCCCAGTAAAACTGTGTAACTATACAGAAAAAGAACTCTCAAACATTCATCGAGCAAAGGGCTGAAGACCTGTAGACTATGAATTAAGATTGTTGGGTTTCAGTTTAAACTTTCAACTCTTTCTGTATTTGACATGCTTGCTCTTTAAATAGTAAAGAAGTTGTTGTTCTAGGAGCAGGGTAAACCATATGCAAACCATAAATCTCCCTATCATTTCTTTCACAATTGGGTACACTCAAGCTTGTGCTCCTCTTCCCAGTTCTCCCTTACCTTCTCCCATATTTTCAGCCTTGGTCTGACTCTTTTGTACAGACCCAGTAGATAAACAGTTCCACCCAACTTACATTACAGCCTGCTCAGAGAAAAGGAATTAATTGAACCTTTGTCAGTAGACTCCTTAAAATATGAGTTCCAAAGTGGTTTGAGTATAAGTAATGTGGTCTTTCAAAGCAGGTGATTTCATGGCTCGTGTGATCTGTTGGAAGAAGGGATATTGAGCAGTGTGGATGGAAGCCATCTTAGGAGTACAGAGGTAAATTCTTTACAAAAAACAAATTTGCTTTATTAAAGCATGTGTTTCTTCTGTTTCTCATAAGGAGCCAGTTTCATTGTTTTGATAGCACACAACCTCTGTGCTAGTAAAACCATTCCCTTCATGTAACCCAGAACTTTACTATTTCACTGTGGATGAATAGAGAGAAGCTAGGGAAGTTCTTTTGTTCTCCAGCTGATGAAGAGTTGAAGAATTTTAGAATTCAGTGTTCTTTTCCCACTAAAAGAAGAAAGAAGCATTTTTTTTAGACAACTTCAAAACTCTCCTTGAGATCACCAGGTACAAAATGACAGAATTTACACAGTTTTCTCTAAAACTCAGGATTATTTGAACTGATAGTCTTAATGACATCAGAGTGATATAGGCTTCCTTTAACTTGAATGTCCCTAATTCTGTGTTTGAAAGATCTTTCAAGCACTTTTCAAGCCTTTTCGAGGGAGGTTATTGTACCCATGTTCTCAACACTGGTGAGGCCACACCTTGAGTACTGTGTTCAGTTCTGGGCCCCTCAGTATAAGAAGGACTTTGAAGTGTTGGAGCGCGTCCAGAGAAGGGCAATAAGGCTGGTGAAGGGACTGGAGAACAAGACCTACGAGGAATGGCTGAGGGAACTGGGTCTGTTTAGCTTGGAGAAGAGGAGGCTGAGGGGAGACCTCATCACTGTCTACAGGTGCCTGAAAGGGGAGAGCGAGTGTTGATCTCTCAAGTGACAGGTGATAGGACAAGGGGAAATGGCCATAAGTTGCATCAGGGAAGGTTCAGACTGGATATTAGTAAGAATTTCTTTACTGAAAGAATGATCAGGCACTGGAACAGGCTGCCCAGGGAACTGGTTGAGTCATCATCCCTGGAGGTGTTCAAGAAATGGATAGATGAGGATTTGAGGGATGTGGTTTAGCAGATGATGGGTGCAGTTAGACTCGATGATCTCAAAGGTATTTTCCAACCAGAAGATTCTATGATTCTATGATTAGTCATATTGTTTCTTTCAGGTTCTTGCACACCCTTATTTGCATAAAGATC
This sequence comes from Tapera naevia, assembly GCA_033556795.1. NCBI lineage: Eukaryota > Metazoa > Chordata > Aves > Cuculiformes > Neomorphidae > Tapera > Tapera naevia. Next base: position 6,566,885 of record JAUMJJ010000014.1, read on the forward strand.
AGAACTGTCAAGTGTCTATTCAGGGTTAGAAATAAAGATGTGTAGAAAAACATTCCTCACACTTTTAGCTCTTAACTTCCTTGCTCCACCTGCAATCACTATCAATGCAATATAAAAATAAGATTTTGACAGATTAGGGGCAGGCACAGAAACAGCTTCAGATCTGGTTTTCTGTATGCAAGTTTCCCTTTTTCTTCATAATTTTTGTCTTATATTTTTGAAGTAGTTTGATATTTTACTTGTCTTGCTGCCTCTTTTCCATTATTACACTGCAATTATTATTTGTTTCAATAATATAGTTTATTAGTATGTCATTAATAGTTCTAAGTATGCAAATTCTACATCTAACCTAAATATTTTAGTGAAGATCACATTTCATTTTCGACTTCCTTTTATGTTGTACATCATTCCATTTTTTAGATCAATTATTTTAATGGTAGGATTGGATTCTTTTCTGATGAGTAATTTATGGAAATATTTGTATTCAATGGAAAAGTTTCTCTTTCTAATTTGTTTTTTTCACATGTTAAAATGTATCATAAACAGGAGATTTAGAACATGCAGCTAAGTATCAGAACATATTTCTAAATTAAGCTACAAGTTTCTTTGTCAACCTAACATGCTTAGGTACTTTTTATATGGATATGACATTTCCTATATTACACAGTTATCTACAATTGAAGTAACAATACATGATAAACAAGGCCAACATCATAAGTGCAGCAAAAATATGCACAAAACACTACTACTTAACATGAACTCACTGAAAACTTTCCTTTCCTTTCCTTTTATAATTCTGTTTCATAGAGTGAAAACCTTCATTTTGGGGTGAGTGCAATGAGCACAGCAGACATAAGCTTTCCTTAAGGGAAAGGATTCTCTGTGGCTCAGTGCCTCAGTGAGGAATATAGCGCCCTTTGTTAGGACAAGCTCCCATTTAATTCTGCAGTTTGACAGTTAAAGTTGCCTTGATATGCAAACCAAAGTGATTTTCTATTGAATTCTCATACGATATAAAAGAGTGGGAGGCTGCATGATCTTATTCACCATATCGCACTCCCCGGAAATTCCTGTCTTGTCAAGATCGTAGCCCTCCCTATAATATTGGGTTTTTTCTACAAAAAAAAGTCAGTAATAGTCAGGAAAAAAAGTGCTAACCAACTAAGATCACAAGCATTCGTTCTTGCCAAAAGTGAAGATTCTTGGCTGTTCCTTGGACTCACAAGAAAGAGTAATACACCTTGGTTGTCCAGTATTAATCTGAGAATGGGACAAGCACTTAGTGTTGTTACTTCTTGCACATCCCATCAGCTTGCACCATTCTTGCACCCTGACCTACCGATTGTGTCTGTATGTCTGTGCTTTAACTTCATAACTTAAATGACTTAATAAACTATTGTCTTCATTGTCTATTTTTGTCATAAAAGCCATCCTACCTCAGTGATACACAAAATACAAGTGTACCCTATGTGAAAATTGTATTAATTTTTGTTTTATTTATTTAAAATATTTAATAAATTAAGCTCTCTCTACATTTTGTAACATGAGAAATAGTACTCAACTTCTCCCTTTAATGTTTCTATGATTAATTACTTTATCTACTTCTTGTCTATTCCTTCTATCTTTCTGTTTTCCATGCTGAAAAGTCCTAGTATAAAACAAAGGTTTCTGTATGTACTATATATACTTAATTGGCTTTTTATCGTTACATCATATACTCAGAAGTACTGATGTTATTTTTTTGTGATATTTTGCTCCGTAAAAATCTTTTTTTTGATCATCTTCATTGCCCTTCCCTTCATTCTTTCTTTTGCAATCTTTTTTTCTTGCATAGTGTGACTACAGCTACACACCAATATTCTGACCATGAGTGTTTTTGAATTCTATTCATTTTCTAGTAAATTCTAGTAGATTCAGTTTACATCTTAAAGCATTGTATGGATGGTGTTTACACAAGGAGTTGATGGAAGGCATGGAGTACCTGAAGGATAGTTGCTAATTTTGAGTCCTCTGCTGTCTATCATCAATTAGGGTTACATTTCTTCTTGTATACTTGTTATAAACATAATATTTACTGGGTTTTAAAATTTGTTTCATTGTCAGTCAGACTCATGATAGGATTTCTCAGATATTCAGTCTGTGTTACTTTTGAGTAGCCTGAATAATTATGCATCATCAACCAGGACTACCAGTCACTTCTCACCCCTCATCTGGACAAATCATGAGTACAATGAGCAACACAGGTACAATACAAACCCCTGTGGGATTTTTGTCATTACTTTTTATTCATTACAGGAATAGATAATGTTTCCTACATTTGTTTCAGTCAACTATTTATCTATGACAACGCTTTTCCACTTTCCCAAAAAAAGCTTGTTAAGAGCTTTTTGGAAGTCCACATATGTATTGCTATGAATCTTACTGTCAAGTTCATTGACATCGTTAAAGGCTTCTTCAAAATTTGTAGAGTGCGACTTTATTCTATAAAAACTGTTTTGACTTGTCATTATTGTATCATGCATTCACTTAATTCTATTCTTGATTAGAGTTCTCACTGCTTTTACAAAATTCAAATGCGTTCCAACCGGTGTCTGTATTCCTACATATTTCCTCTAAAGACCCTTGCAAAAACAACATTGCATTTGTCATCTTCCTTTCCTGCGGTAGCAAGACTAATTTAAATGTGAGATTATTTACCATATTCACCACTCTGGCAGCATCGTATTAAGCTTCTTCAGAGTTTATACATAAAGGGAATCTAGTCCTTGCTGCTTATTTCTCCTGAAGGATCAACCATGTTTTAACAATACTTCAACAGGAGATCATTCCTCCCCGATGAAGATTTCTATTATATTAAACTTTCTATTATCTAAAGTGAGCAGTTACAAAAAAAAAAAGCTCATTTAACTTATTTAACTTTTCTCCTGTGACACTGGGATTTCTGAGTGTGATTTTTATAAACTCATTGTCCATCACAGAGAGAAATCATTCAGAGATTTTATTTGAATAGACAATTTTAAAGCTCTGTGTCAATGAACTGCTGCAAAATAACATGATAGTTTTGCCACTAACATATACCTGAATTAACTGGTCTAAGAAATCTCAGAGATTCCACTTTCTTGCTTCTCAATAATGACTTACTCTTACAACAGATAGCATCTGAGCTTCTCCAACTAGCAAACACATGCATATACTGGAATTATGTAATTTGAATTAATTCATTTACCGTATGCTCTTGAATACAACAGTAAAGGGAGAAGTCTATGAGTTTTTGTAGCTTGGAGGCAGGTAGAACTCAGAATATTATCTATAGTGCAATTTGGCTACTGCAACAGAGTAATGAAATCAGAAGAATATGCTTTGACAGATATACAGATTTCTTATTCTTTTATACTTGTGTAAAACTCAGCAATTCTGAAATTCCAAGTGCTAGGTGAAGATTCCATAACTTAAGATAAGAGAATCCAAGGTATATTTAAATGCCACAATACTATAATTGTATACTAGCTATCATTATATACTCTTGTAACTTCAAAATCTGTTCATATGCCCACTGTAAACTCAAGGCATTTTACATGAAACACAATGGAGCTAGGTAGGGTGAGTATACTTTAAAAAAAAAACAAAACCAAAATCTACAGTAGTGGATAATGTAGTATATACTTATATAGAGAGATGGGTGTAGATATAAATATATAGGCTTTAATGTTTAAGTAATTACTGCAACAGAAACAAGGAAAGAGTAGTTGTAATAATAACAGCATCTGGAGCTTAAGGACCTAAAAAATAAATAAATGTAGCTACACTTATGATGGATTATAACTTTTTCCCTTTATGTAATACTTTGGTTTTGAATTATATTCCAGTAATTATTGTAACTATAAAGAAAATACTTTGCTAAGAGCCAATTTCAACTGAAATAGGTTTTTTCATAAAATTAAGCTTTTAAGAGGAATGGATATACACCATAGAGCTTTCTTTATATTGATCATGCCTCTAGCTAAACGTTGTATAACATTTTGTAGTTCGTAGAAACACAGAACTGTTGAGGTTTAAAGGCACCTCTGGAGATCATCTTGTCCAAACCTTGTACTCTGGCAGAGTCATCTACAACCAGCTGTCCATGAATGTGTCCAGACAGCTTTTAAATATTGTCAAGGATGGAAATTACACAACCACTCTGGGCATTCAGTGACAGTGCTCACTCAGCCTCACAGAAAAAAAGTGTTTCCTTATGTTCAGACCAAACCTCCTGTGTCTCAGTTTATGACCACTGCCTCTGCTCCTGCCACTGTACACCACTGAAAAGAGTTGTACTGTTCTTTTTTGCACCCTTCCTTTGAAGTATTTTAACACATTGCAAACATCACCCCTGAGCTTTCTCTTCTCCAAGCTTACCAATTTCAGCTGTCTCAATTCATGATATTGAATGACATATTACCACTCAAGTATCAAAGAAACCTATCAAAATTAGAATAAGTTCAGAAAAACGCAAATTGTTTTAGCGTATTGGGTTTATGTGGCAATGTCATGGTAACAGTGCAGGCTGATGAGGTGGCTTCTTTGATAAGGTACAAGAAGCTGCCCCCATGTCTGGTAGAGTTAGTTTCAGCAGACTCCAAGATGGACCCATCATGGGCCAAAGCTGAGGCAGTCAGCAATGTTGGTAATGTCTCTGTGACAAGATATACAAGAAAGGGTAAAAAATGCTGTGCAACAGCAGGTGGGAGAGAAGAGTGAGAATATGTGAGAGAAACAAGTATGCAGGCACCAAGGTCAACGAAGAAGGAGAGGGGGGAGGTTCTGCAGCTGCCAGAACATAGATTCCCCTGCAGACCCTGGAAAAGACCACAGCTATTCAGGTTGGCCCCCTACAACCCGTGGAGGACCATGGCAGAGCAGATATCCCCATTGCATCCTGTGGAGGGCTCCATGCTGGAGCAATTTGTGAAGAAGTGCAGCCCGTGGGAAGAACCCACATTGGAGAAGCTCTTGAAGGATTGTTTACCTTGGGAGGGAACCCTCAATGAAGCAAGGAAGGAGGAAGGAGAAGCAGAGACAATGTGTGCTAAACTGACTGTAAACCCTATTGCCTAACTTCATGTACAATTTGAGGAGATGACGTAGAGGAATCCTGGGTGATAGTGAGCACAGGAAGGAAGGAGAAGTGGGGGGAAGGTGCTTTTATTTTTGTTCTTATCCTACTCCACTATTAATTTGCAATAAATTAAATTGATTTCCCTAAGTCCAGTCTGTTTTGCCTGTGATAGTAATCGGCAAGTGATCTCCATGTCTTTATCATGACATATGAACTTTTATTCATTTTTAGTCTCCTCGTACTGCTGATGAGAGGGAGTTACAGAACAGCCTAGGGGGCACCTGGCAAGCAGCCAGAGTCAATCCACGACATTAGATACTGAAGCCAACACCAACCAAAACTCACACAGAGGGATTTCATTTAACTGGGACTGTATCTGATCTTATGCATGCTAGTTACTGTCTCTTGCAACTCAATTTATGTCAAGGTTGAACTGCTTGCAACAAAGCAATTCATGTGGTTATGCTTCCTATACTTTTAAATAAACAATTTACAATCTCTCCCTGCTGTTTGCCATGTCATGTTCTCTGCAGTACGGGTTGCAGAGAAGCTACAGAAGAGTTTTATCTTGGAATCTTAGGTGTTCTCTTCTGCATCTAGAAATAAAATGCTTTTCTGCTTTGGGAAAGAAATGTATTTTCCATGTAACATAAAATCACAAGTGTGATTTATGAACTCAAATAGACTTTCTTCAGATCATATAGCCGATTTCTATGTAAATAGAGGTTGTAAAATACCTCTTGTATCCCTGTAATGCAACCAAAGCTGCAATGTTGTTAGAATGTCTTTCTAGAAAAGTATCATATACACATTTGATAAGAAATAGATACAATGTATTATAACTCTGAAACAATTTGAAGGGACTGGCTGTGGTGGGGGTGTGCTCATTTTTAGTGTTCTCCTTAGGTGTCCTCTACAGCAGTCTGTTATATTTTCTCTTAAATAAAAACATATGGGATTAAATTGAGAGAGACAGCAGCACCTACACAGCTAATATTGGCCTTGAAATAGCATATGAACTTACGCTGAACACTAAAAAAATCATTGAACATTAAAATAACATCTGTCAAATCACTAACTGTGACTCTTTTCCTAAGTGAGTCCTAAGACTCACTGGTGCTGAATTTCATGATATTGAATGAATGACATATTAGCATTAACATTTCTAGCTGTCTCAGCAGTGGCTGGACAGTGCACTTTATCATATTTTATAGATCCAGTGTTTAGTGACTTGTATGAAGGAAAGTTCAAATTATAACTGCTCAGAAGGATTAATTTGTGACTGAGGAATGATCTGGCATGTAAGGCATGAAGGCCCAGCATCAGAAGGAGTTAAAGTCGCCAGAAGTAGGAACTCCCTGTAAGGGAGTCAAGTTCCCTTTAGTGATGAGATAAGAAACAGCTGCAGCATTCTGTGGTAGCCATCATGGAATGCATGTGTTCAGGGACTATGTTTGGGCAGCAGAGATGGGCTGGGGGATGGACCCAGGGCTGGGCTGCAGTGTCTCATGCAACTGCTTTCAGAATTGGTGCTGATGCAAGTGTATATAAAGAATTGGCTTATGAAACACTTAGACTCCTTATAAGAGCCATTTACGTCAGTAAGACTCTGCTTAATGTATTGTTCATTGCCTTGTATTGTATTATTTATATTTATATTTATATTTATATTTATATTTATATTTATATTTATATTTATATTTATATTTATATTTATATTTATATTTATATTTATATTTATATTTATATTTATATTTTTTATATATATATTTATATTTATATTTAAGCACAAACATGTTTAATTCTCCTTGAGATGAGTAAAATTTCCTTAACGTGTCATCTATGTGTTTGCATGCCACTAGATCTGGCTCCACATGAATCACAGCAGAGCCTGGACTTCTTAAAGAAGCACCACCAGAAGAGTCTTATTCTCAGACTACTTAGCACCTTGGTTTTGAAGTCTTACCCAGAACAAAAGAAACTCCCATGAGAAATCCACTCATCCCATGCAAGTGTCCTATTTAGTGCAAGGAACATTATTACTCTGCAACCAAAGTGGCTTCTACTCAATCTGAGAAAGAAAGCCTTTATTTTATGCACCTTCAGGAAATCTTTTCAGATTAGGACTCCCAAGGGGAAGGAATTGCTAATCAGCATTGTTGGGGGAAAAAAAAAAAAAAAAAAAGATATTTTTAATTCAAGAAGGCCTAAAATTAAGATGTACATGTCAAAATAGCATTTGCCTTTGTCAGTTTAGTTTTCTGAGTTGGTTGGGTAGCTATACATTATTTTTGTATTTGCTTGGGTCTATGTTAAAATGATTTCATGTCTGTTCAAATAATGAAGACAAATGGCTTTATTTTGTGCCTGGACTCTTCTTAAGTGGCATCCCTAAATCTGATTTGAAGAAAGAATTCCTTAAAAATAGCGCAGTCATAAATTTCTTAAAGAGTGGCACCCAGCTGATATATATAAAATGAGAACCCAATCATATGTGTCAGGCAGATTTGTACCAAAGCAGACATGCAGAATAACAGACATAGCTATTGGCTTAGTCTTCCTTGATTAATAAACTGTAGTAGATACAGTTTTGTGTAAGAAGACAGGTTTGAAATGCAGTTAATATTTTTTATCGTTAAGCAGTCATACAACTAGGTGACTGTGCCCTCTCTTTAAGTAGATCTGCTGAATAGTCACAATTCCCACGTGCACCAATGTGAGATATTAGAGACTTTTTGTTTAGCCCCCCAGGTCTTTATTCTTTCTTTGTTTCCCTTGTAAAGTTACAATAAACTATGATGATCTCCTGCCTAGGGTTTTGGAATAGGCACATACAAAATTATTATAGCTTTTGTCATATACAAAGGTGATGCAGCGTAACTGTTGCTCTGTACTATCTGTAAAGATGATAATAATATGTCCCCAAATGATCTTCTTTGCTTTTTAAGTAACTTGGGGTCCAGTTGCAACAGTGGCTCTTCTGGGAACAGTACAAACTGGCTACTAGTCACTGTTTTTCCACTTATTAACATTCTCTAAGTATTCCCTAAAATCCAACATTTAAAGGTTTATACTCTCATTTAAAGTTATAAGAATGTAATAAAAATTGAAATGAAACAGTACTGTCAGCTCACTACATCTTTGCAAGAAAGTAATCTCAAAGTTGAGTAACCATGGGATAAGTGTATCAGAAAGAAACAAACTTAAGCAGCCCTGGGAACAAATGCAGAGAACATGCCTCCAATCTTGGTATCACCAATTAGTTCACTTGCATTTGTGACCATCAGGTCCGATATTATGCCCCATCTGGTAGTGCTGTCCATTACCTGACTTAAGAAGTTATCCTCAATAAGTTCCAGGAGTCTCCTGGATAGCCTACAGCTTGCCCTACCATTTTTTCCAGAAGATGTTGGACTGGTTGAAGTCCCCTAGCAGGACAAGAACCTGTGAGCATGATGCCTCCTGAAGCTGGAGTAAGAAGCCTTCATCAGTAGGCTTTCCTTGATGAGGCAGCATGGAAGACTTCATCTCCTTCTGGTCATTGCCCATGATGCACACTTCAGTTGGGCTGTTGGTCATGTCACTTTCTTAGAGGTTATCTTCTTAATTCCTTTGAGGTATTACACTGCTGTTTCCCAGTTGCATCCTACTACCTCAGCAGACCCTGGTTCATCTCCTTACATCTTCAAGCATGCTGCGGTGTAGCCAGTATGTCTCAGAGAAACAGGCTGAGGGCCCTCACTTAACACCACCTCCCTAATGTCGTATTATAGCTTTGTGACAGGCAAGCCTGATATTATCCCTCTCCCCTATCAAGTCTAGTTTAAAGTTCTGTCAATGAGTCCCACTAGCTCATGAGGAAAGACCCTCTTCTGTTTGAAAAAGTTGAATCCCATCTGGCAGCTGCAAGTCTGGTGCTGTGTAAGCCATCCCATTATTAAAAAAACTAAAACCGTGGCAGCCACACCAGTCACAGAGCCATGTATTAATAGATTGTATACATCTGTTCCTTCTAGTGTCAATGCCTGCATATAAGTAGTCTTCATCAGTTTGGATATCTTTAGTTAGGTGAGACGGAAAAGTAGTAGTTTATGACTTTTATTGTGACAAACTATCCCTTTTAAAAATATTCAGCCATTGCAAGAAGTGTATAACAATGAGTTAGAAGGAGCAAAAGCATGATTTAATCTTACTAAATAAGCTGAACTTTGTAAAGGATCCAAGTCTTGCAACACATAGGGAAGTGAGGAAACAGGTGTCTTGACTTGACCATTCTACTCTGTACTTCTTGTACTGCTCTAAACTTCCCTAGTTCTGTTAAGTAGCTTTGGATTTATATCACTGGATAATACCAGTGATACCTGATGTTGGAAGCAAAGCTACATCCCAAAATTAACTTTGAGGGGAATGTACAAACCTTGAATGAATGAAAAAAGAGAGTTGGTATACAGCAAGGTCAGAGCATCAGCTGCTGAAAATCTGATAAATGTCACAACAAACCTTAGACATAGCCATACTTGTTTATTAACAAAAACAAAGCATGAAGTTGAGGGAAATTATTTTTCCCTGAACTTTTGTGTCCCACAATACAAGGCAAGCCGGAGCTAATCATTGTAATGACTAGAGATGGAGCAAACAACACATAGTTTGAAGCTGAGTGACCCTGGTTTCTTTAGCTTGGAGAAAAGAAAGTGGAGAGTGATCTTACTGGAGTCTTACACTGAAGGAGGACCGCAGAGGAGATGGGGCCAGACTTCCCCCAACAGTGTACAATGAATGGCAAGATACAACAGACACAAATTCCAGCAAGGGAAAATCCTAATTGGATATAAGAAAGAAAATATTTTCATTGAGAATGTTTACGAACTTGAGCAAATGGTGCCGAATGGCTGTAGAATAAGTATGCTCAGAGATGCTCAGAACTTGACTGGACAATACTCAGAGCAACCCAGTCTAACATAGAAGTCAGCACTGCTTTGAACAGCAAGTTGTTCTGAATGACCTCCAGGGATACCTTCCAAGCATTCTTTATTTTTATGATGCTTTGCTGCTGGTTAGCCCTGAAAGTAAAGAACTCTCCTTCTGGCAGCTGTGGCCATTAATATTTATTTAAAATCGTGCATGGGTTCTTAGCCAGCTACCTTCACCACTGGGATTCTGAAATCAGTCATTTAATCCATTGATGACTAGAATATGTTGGAACGGGCAAAGGTAATATAATTCAAATTAGAGGAAACAATGAAAATTACTTGTATCTTGAATTTATTTCAGGGAAATAAATCAGGTATATCATTGTAGCCATTCAATGAAAACATCTGTTCAGTAGAAACTAAAAGCAACTAAGATTTTATAATTTTATTGAAACTAAATAGAGATCATTGAGAGTCTGATACTGAGGCATAGCTCCTCATACAGTCTGGCCTGCAACTACTTTATTTCTTCTAGTTTCCACAGTGAGGTTAAAGAAACGTTACTGTGATCTTATGGAGATAAGAAGCATTTCTAAGACAAGCTTTATAAATGCAAGATTTCTGATATCTTCACGAACTCAGTAAATAATCCCACTCAAAATATCATGGTCAGAATTCTGGGTGTTTGACTGTCCTGATACGAAGATGATTTTTATTCCAAATGTCAGATGTACATATTCTGCCTTTTAACCACATTTATCCTTAAGTGCTGAATTTCACAAATCATTAGGCATATTTATTGTTGGAGGGTAGCTTTCTGCTTCCAGTTCTCTTTCCATTTAGAACTGTTAATTAGTTACCTCACAATTTAAGACATGCCGTATAGTGCAAATTTTTTCAGGGCAGTTATAAGCTAGATGAAGGGAAGCTGAAATATAGGTGTCTGTGTTTTGATTGGACACAGTGCTAGAAAGGAAGAGAAAATGATTGCTGAAGAAGGAAGTTGGGCATCTTTACCTCAATGTGTGAGTGCATCTAATATCCTTGACATTTTATTAAGAAGGGACAAATGCCACATTTTTTAGAGATTTTAATGGTAAAACTAGATCAATATGTCAGTGAAAGTGTAGGATACCAACAGACACAATGACTTGCATTGAAAAACTTACACAAGACATAATTTATACTGTTTAACATTTGGGTACTGAGGAGGAAGCAGAAGTCTGAATTATACAGTCAGTTTTCATCCTGGTACTGAAGTGGAACTATGTCCAAAATCGGGGGGTTAAATTCATGATGCTATGCCTTTGTTTGGCTTCCGCGTTTCAAACAGTTAAAAGCATGTATGCTTAAAGCAGAGATTAAAGATCTTTGCTTTAGGAATAACTATGCATTTCTTTAGTCAAGAAAAGCCTGAAACTTTTCATCTGCAAAATCATTTGGCATCCAATAACTTCACCAAAAATTGTCTTTTTTAAAGTACAATGTATATATGGCCAGAGAGAATTTGTCAATTTCTGAATGTCGCTCCTTTAGCTAGAATGACTCCCAAAAGCCTTGTTGGGAAACTTTCCTGAAAAAGACAACCTATTAAGTTCTGCAGTGCAAAAGTTTAAAGACTTGTCCTCTCTAAAAATTGAGAGGATAAGCAAGGACTTCTAACCTTCCTTGAACGTTCTTAGTCACCTCTAAAGTTAGCCATCATCATTTTGAATAGCATAATGCAATTTTTTCTCTCGTTAATCATGACTCCTTGAAATTTCCCAGGAAAAAACAAACAAGAAAACAAAATAAACAAAAAAAAGTATGAAGTATTTAGAATTTTCTCCTACTTATCGATTTTTGTGGGTGTAGAGCACAGAGCTGTATTTTCTGTGGTCTTTTGTTGCTCTTTCTGTTCTGACAGAGATTACAAAGGAAGGAGGGCCCTGGAAAGTACACAACGTTGCAAGCTTAGGAGAAATTAGACTGCTCTGAAAGCCATAGAAGCCCTGGTTTGAAAAGGACATTTTCATGATATTCATGTCATTTTCACATTATCCATAGCATTTCAGACACTTGGGCTGTATGGCTTCATGCTCCCCAGGAAATCAATTTTTTCCAAAGACATAAAGACAGAAAAATCCCTGGGTCTGATGTAATACTACTGATACAATTATTAACCATTCAGTGTTGTCATATCCTATGACTATTAGCAACAAATTCAACTGAATTGTTGGCCTAGTTTGACTGCTATTGCATAGCAGACATCCTAAAAGTGTAGTTCTGTTTATGAATAAATATTTCATAAGCAAATATTGAGGATTTCCAATACTGATTTTTTGAGTTTGTCGTTTCTTTCTGGGTAAGAAATTATTTGTAGACACCAAACAAAAAACACATGAAAATTCAATTTCCAGGTAACTTCCAGCAAAACAGATTTAGAACTATGTGTCAGGGAGAACTGGGTACAGTGACAATTTTGACAAACAGCCCATCATATCATGGGAGGAAATGGGTAGAATTGAGGTTTTTTTCCTATCAAGAAAATATTGGAGCACAAATTTAAAAAGCAAATGCAAGGATTTTAACCATTCTAAAGATCTTAATAGAAAATTAATACTGTTTCCTAATACACAGAAAGATAAATCAAACTGTCTATGGAAAAGGTATTTTTTACCGTTAGAAACTGTAACTAAGAGTCATTAAAACAAGGCAATGCAATAAGGTGAGACTTCTCTCTGCTGGAAGGACTGGAGCCTTGTTAGCACAAAGAAATGTCAGTTAGTATTTTACACAGTCTGGCACATACTGTGGTATATACCTAATTTTGCTTCAAGCTTCAGTACTTGAAATACCGCATTTGAGATCAAAATGCAGATATCTTCACAGTATCACAGTATCACAGTATCATAAGGTTGGAAAGGACCTCTGAGATCATCAAGTCCAATCTATAACCCAACACTAAAACCAACACCAACACTAACATCAACCATCATCTAAACCATGGCACTCAGTGCCTCATCCAGTCTCCCCTTAAACACCTCCAGGGTCGGCGACTCCACCACCTCCCTGGGCAGCGCATTCCAATGACCAATCACTCTTTCAGTGAAGAATTTTTCCTAACATCAAGTCTAAACTTTCCCTGACGAAGCTTGAGTCCATGCCCTCTAGTTCTGTCACTGGTCACCTGAGAGAAGAGACCAACCCCTGCCCGACTACAACCTCCTTTTAGGTAGTTGTAGAGAGCAATGAGGTCTCCCCTGAGTCTCCTCTTCTTCAGACTAAACAGTCCCAACTCCTTCAGTCACTCTTCGTAGGGCTTGTGCTCCAGCCCCCTCACCATCTTCGTTGCCCTCCTCTGAACACATTCCAGTACCCTAACATCTTTCCCAAACTGGGGGGCCCAGAACTGGACACAGTATTCAAGATGAGGCCTGACCAGTGCCGAGTACAGGGGGACAATAACTTCTCTGGTCATGCTCGCTACACTAGTCCTGATGCAAGCCAGAATGCCATTGGCCTTCTTGGCCACCTGGGCACACTGCTGGCTCATGTTGAGCTTCCTGTCAACCAGCACTCCCAGGTCCCTTTCTGCCTGACTACTCTCCAGCCACTCTGTAGCTCTGCATGGGATTGTTGTGTCCAAAATGAAGTACCCGACATTTGGACTTATTAAGCATCATCACATTAGAATCAGCCCATCTCTCCAGTCTGTCCAGGTCCCTCTGCAGGGCCATCCTACCCTCTAGCAGATCAACCCTTCTTCCCAGCTTGGTATCATCTAAATATCTTCATGATATCTTTACATCCTGTGGATGTTCATGTAATAGGGATGTGGGACTTGATTCGATTTTCTAAACAAAGTTTTCTGGGGTCGTTTTAGGTGTTCTTCAGTATGACACCCAGCTTCTAGATGCCACTCCAGAATGTTGTGGCTTTCCTGCAAGGTGTTGTGTCAGATCTACTATCCACATGGGAAGGCCTCAGAAAACCTGATGTGTCTTTTAGGCAGGTGAATTTGAAACCACAAGAGAGGCTAAGGGAAAGGTAAAGCACAGGTACCAACTTGGACATTCCAAACTAACACAAAGTAAAGGACATACAGAAAACTCATGTATTTTTGAAGTGGCATTGGAGACTTAGGATAAAGATTTGGCACATCATAAATAGTATTAGATTCTATGTGTGAGCGCATGATGGTACTTTTGTAATTTAAGGATTTTTGTTAAGACACAGAAACAAAATTTAAGAACCTTCTCTTCTTAAAGATGAATGGATTTTCGTAAGATATGTGCTTATTCCTAAAAATCTCTTCTTCAGCATCCAAATATATGCTAATTTTGTTTATTTTTCACCAGATTTGAAACAGATTGTTTTCTTAAAATATATATGAATTCTGGTTTGACATAAGAGGGAAAAGGAAGAACATTTGAGAGACGTTTATAGCTTGCACGTACATATCAGAGATGATCAGTCTATTTCAAGTGGTCACAGTTTCACAAAGTTGCAGGAATAAAAAACAAGGCATTTGTTGAAGCTTGTTCAGTTTTGATAGCGTATTAAATTGCATTGGTTCAACAAAATAAAAGTGCGCTAAAACTTTTGCCTTCATCATAACATTTTTTGAAACAACAGTTAATCATGCTCACTCTTCATCAGAACTACTTCAAGAATTATTCCTGAGCATATGTTGTAACTTTTGGAAGTTCTCTTGATTTGTTAATAGAAAATATTTCCTCTTTTTCCATCCATTTTCTAGAGGACTGAAAAACTCCCAAAGTGGTAGTCACCAAGTTTTCTAGATAAATTAATATTCATGAACTAGTATCACTAGGAACTAATCTGGCAGAATTTATCTCTCTGCATGGCACAGTTGTCTCTATTAGATCCATGTTTTCTTACACAGGATTTTATTTGAAAATGTAATAACTCAACTAGGAAGACTTCCCAATAGCTTCTGAAGATTTTGTTTGAGAAAGAGAGGAATAGAATAAATGGAAAAAAATGTCCAAAGTCATTGTACATTGTTGCTCAAAACTAAAAACAATTTACAATGAAAAAGGCAATGAAAGAATTATTCAGCTAGATTACAAGCAGACCATACTTGATTCCCAGAGTACCGTTATATCTGCAATGTTTTACTTTTTGTTTTTTCCCTCTCTATTCTTTCCATCTGCTGATTGGTCACACTAGAAACAGCTTTTAACAGTAACTTTTTACTGATTTTAAATTGATATAAATTTTTAATTTTCATAATTTTAATTAATCAACTATTTACTATTTCTCTCTGGCTTTAACAGTGCAATCAACATCACAATATGGCATGAATCAAGCTTTTTTAGGTTGATTGACTGTGGGGTTTTTAATAGTGTCTTTAAAGTATTTTATATACCATCATTATTTAAGACTTAAATAATTCACTAATTAAAAAAGTTAAAGGAATCAAAAAGTTAGGGTTTTTTTTTGGCAACTTTTCTTTCTTTTTATATAACTATGAGCCCCACTCAGACACTTGTGTCACTTTAACTTGATACAGCTCTAACAGGTGGCTGAGGGATTCTCTCCTGTTGAGTCACAAGGTTTAAGATGGACCCCTGGCCCTCAAAAGAGAGCCTAATTGTAGATCTATTAGTAGTTCCAGACTTTGTCAACAAGTTATGACTACAGGATTGTGTGATGTATGTGTTAGTCATCAGTAAGAGTTAGTGTAAAGAGTAGGTAATTTATTTTAAGAGACAGATATAAACAAGATTATAAATGATTAACAATTGCTTTCAATAGGGAGAGAGAGAGAGAGGGAGAGTGATGTCACAAGAATTAAGATTTGAGTTAGTAGTAGTTATTTTCCTGGGGAACATCCAACAAAGTCAGAGACACACAATTCTTATCCAAAAGGTATCTTCCTTGGGGTTGGGGGTAGGGAGGGAGGGGTATTGATCCAGGCCCATCAACATATCCATCAGGTAAAGTGATCATTTTTCCTCCACCACAAAATTATTTTCATATAACAATTTTATACTTGCTGAACACTCTTGGCAAGGTCAGTTAAGTTGTCAAAATCCAGGACCTGGTTATTTCCCATGCTTTTGGGGCAGGAAGCTCAATATGTGTTTTCGGGGTGTTTCTGTTCTTAAATGGAGCACACGAGGCTGTGAGGCTTCTGCCTCACCCCATGTGTCACTCAGCTGATTTGAGACACCATCACCCAATCTACCTGTCTTGTATGATAAGGTTGTTCATTGTTCAAGTAGAACTGTTTCCATTTACAAAGTTAGATATTTCCCATCCAGAAAGCCTAGAAAGTCTCTTACACTACGTCCTCATGCTATAGTCTATTTCTCGCAGTAAATAACAGAACAAAGACTGAGATTAAATTGTATATCCTTGTTCTACTCCTCAGAGAATGCCATCTCTAGATGGAAGACAAAATATTAAGAAAACTACATAAGATGTTTATTATAATTTATCCACATAATGTAGAAGTATGTAACCCTTTAAAGACGAAGAGGTTAAATCAATCAAATCTTTCCAAGAATTTGTATATTCACAATAGTTCCAAAGCAAATTGCAAGATTCATTTCAATG
The DNA here is from genome assembly GCA_033556795.1 of Tapera naevia. Taxonomy (NCBI): domain Eukaryota; kingdom Metazoa; phylum Chordata; class Aves; order Cuculiformes; family Neomorphidae; genus Tapera; species Tapera naevia. Next base: position 6,583,460 of record JAUMJJ010000014.1, read on the forward strand.
TTCAGAGCAGCGTATATTTTCTCAAAAATAAGAAAAATGTCATTTTAAATGAACAAAGTAGGTGCAAAACACAATAGAATGTAATTTATGGAATAAGGATGTAGATAATCAACTGCTTCTCAAAACTAAGAGTGGAGGAGAAACATCAGCAAGATAAAGAATGAATGGGAGAAAGTTTTTCTGCAATGCAAGGCTGTTAATTGGATCAGCAGAGAAGATTTAGCAAGAAAGACTGTCTATAAATATGAAGGCTAAATAGGAATAACAGGAGCAGTGTAGTAAATTCTAAAAAGATGTAATCAAATGATCACTAATACGGTTCACGTACATGCTGATACTGAATAATATGCCGTTCCTCAGTCACAACTTGTTGCCAGTAATTCTCTCAATAAAAAGCTTTAATTGGGCATGTTCACAATTCAGTGCGAGCTATGGCTTTTATCTCTCACCAATTAACACTTTGGGCAAAACAGGTTCTGTTGCCATTTTATTGCCAATACATGTATAATTTCATATCTGGAGTCTTGTAAACGTAATCATACATTCCTGAAGAACTATAGCCAGGTTCATGAAAACCAAATTCCACAGCAACAAGTGTTCTTAGAAAGATCTCTAAAAGCAGGACCTAACCTGCTAAAACATTCTGCTTTTTATGATCATATGAGTTTCAAATGTTGAAATTTAGAGGAAAAATAGCCCAAAATCATATTGAAGTGATGTTATTCAATGAAGAATTCAGACTGGTTGTTGGCTTAAACACAACACAAAATCATTACTACGCAATATGAAGTGGGGGTTCAACCCAATACATAAAAGGAAATCAGAAGCTGACACAGTAGATGTTCCATTGACTATTAAAACCGTTTAAACTTCATGAGCAGATCTTCACAAATGGAGTTATGATAAATGTGAATGGAAGAGAGTTTCATTGTAAAAGACAGTACCACAAAGCCCTGAAATACCTATGAGATTTGCTACATTTTCCCATGGTTCTTCTTGCAGTGAAGTGTTTCTTTACTACTGTATCACAGATTTTGACACTAGTTCTCTTAAGTTAACTATATCTGAAATTATTCTGTATGATATATAATACTTTTAGAAACAAACTCTCTAGCTTTTATTACAATAGCAGCTAAGTTAGCTTTCTAGCTTTTCTCTTTTTTTTCTGATTTTTTTTCTCCCCCTTAATGTAAGCAACTCTTTCTGGAGAGCTTGGAACGACAGATGACAGCAGATCCGAAGAAATTCAGCCTGACATCTAACTAAATTGAGTAGTGCAGCATAATACTGCTGCCAGTCTGTATTTGTCAGAAGTAGCTACAAGAATAGGCCTAAAATGTGTTTGTGAGAAAGATGAAGTCAGCCAAAACAAGAGGAATATTTTGCAAAAAATATTCTGGAAAAACTTTGAGGATTAATGAACACAAGACATATGCATTATAGGAATATGGAAAACTTTTTGTAGCTGATAACAAAAAATGCTGGCTTTCAAAAATATCAGTTCATTTTCTTAACATTTCCTTAAAAATAACATCTTGTTTTGCAAAGAATAACCTTAAATGGCAAAAAGTATATTACTAAGAAAATGATTGAGACAAATACTGACAACCTCAAGCATTTAAAAAAAAAAATAGAATTTGATTTGAAAAATCATGAGCTGTTCTTTATTTTACTTAGATTATTCCTGAATTTTCAGGAACATTCCATTGCATTTACCATTTTTCATCAGTGCAAGGTATTCTATTATTGTCTAGTAATATTGTTTTTAAATCAATATAAAGATTTTCTTATGCATTTGGGTATTCCCTTGATTTGGAAACTTGAAAGTCTATTAAATATAATAACCTTGACAGTACAAAACCAAGAAGTTTTTTACAAACAGTAACAAAAGTTTTATCTTCACAGATCTGTGATGATGCTATTCCTAGATTCTAATGGAACAATAACACACAAACTGTTCCCAGAAGTTAAGATTCCTGACAGCTCATTTATCTCCTACAGAAGTCAATATTGTACAATCTGATGGGGTTACAGTTGCCCATAGGCAAGGCTCTCACATAATTTATGTAAGGGGCTCACTGTAGACACCATGAACTGAAGCAGAACCAAACCGAGTCAGATTAAAATTCAAATAAGAGCCAAGCTCTTGAGAAGCAGAATAATTAGAAAAACATGGCTATTAAAACTGATTTTAGATCATACTTTGCATCAGAAAACACAAATTCAAAGATGCACAGCACACAATATAAATGCAAAATATAAATTAAATATATAATAAAAGAAATCCACTGAGCCCCTGAGTAAGCAGAAAGCTTTCCGGCAGCAGTAGTGGAAGGAGAATAATCTCATCGGACCTGGTAAGAGACAACCTGCAGTTTGTGAAAGACTGATTAATCCAATAGAAAGTAGTTGTATTAATTTTCCTGGGGAAGTTTTCCACTTGGTATATTCCATACCTTTTTTATCCTTTTAATTTCTCTGGAAAATTTCAAAAATTGAATAGTTTTCCTACTGAGAAAGACACATACTTTTCTCCCTTTCTTTTCTTCTCTCCGATTTTCAGTTAATTATATGTATATACATATACATATTTACTGAAAACAGGTATCTGTTTAACCTGTTGTAAAGTCCCATTCCCGACACTGGGTGTCCCATCCTCTTCCCCAACCGGCACAGTCAGAGAGGCAGAGTCTTTTGGTGTCTGAGTGGCAAACTGGAAATGTTGGAAATGAGAGAGAGAAAAAGAGAAATAAGAGTAGTGAGAGTGGGGGAGGGGGGGAAGGAAGAAAAAAATTGTCACTACTCCATTGGCTTCTGGAAAGCGTCGTCTTCAGGAGCACGGGGTGTTGTATCTTTTCTGCAGCACATCTTCATGCGGATTCCTTGGGATGATGGATGTGGGAACCTGCCTTCTTGGCTAGCTTCTGTTTACAGGGCAAATGAAGGTGGTAGTTTTGCTGCGAAAATTCTCCAATCGGGGCATGCGCAGAAGCCCCTTTGGGAAGCTTCTGGAATTGGGGCTGGGGTCTCCAGGGACATTGGCAGTTCAACAGACCCTTTCCAGTATAACTTGTGTCTGAAGCTTTTGGGTACACCTTGTGCAGTCGGGTTGGTGGGGGACGGGGACGGACAGCACCTGCTGCTGCACCTCCTCCTCCCCCTCCTCTGCAGCAGGACAGACAGCCCATCCCTTAAAGAGGAGCCACAGCACTCAAGTCGATGTTAAAGAACACAAAAAGAGTAGAGTCAGACAATGTTTAACACAATACAAGTAGAATCAGTTGATGTTAAAGACAAGAGTACAAGGAGATTAAGTCTTCTGCTTCTACAGATGTCCTGACATACTCAGTAGTCATGGAAAGATAACATTTAAGTCAATTTCAACAGCTAATGACTGTTTTCCCAATAGAAAGGTTTCATCAAGTTTAGATAGTGAAAATCAACAGAATCCTCAATGATTTTGCACTTATTCTATTTTTGGTCTATAATTATGAAATAAATTTAAGCTTGTTCAAGAGTTGTGTAAAATAACTAACTGGAAAGAGGAGTGTTATTCAAATTTCCTCATTGTTCCTTACAGACAAAGTTCTCTTTTAAGGCTACTGCAAGTTGCACTAGCCTTGGTCCAACAACCAGTGATAAACTCTTTCTGTATTCCCTGTCTTCCACAACTGACTTCACATTAGGATGACAAATAACCATCCTATTGTCTGAATATCCAGCCCTTCTCCCCTTATTCTCAACATCTCCACAATTAATCATTACACATCATACTATAGAGGTTTATCTGCTTTCTTGGATTAATTTAATAGTATTTAAAATAACAAGCAAGAACAAGTTTCTTTCTAAAGAAAGACAGAGTTGTTTTCTGTGTGCATGGTATCACCAATTGTGAATGGCAGAATTGTTATCACCATGAAATAGTCTCCTTTTTTCCTCAGTTTTAAGGAACTTAAAGAAAATTTAAGAACTTAATTGAAGTAACTACTACTATTTATCATTTACAGTGAAAAGTTGAATAGAAGAAAGCATAAAAACCTAACTAAACAGAAGTAAAATAATTGAATTCTTCTATTGATTTTCATTTTGGATTCAGATTTTTTTCTGCTTATGTGATGTTCTGCTTATGTTCTGATACATCTGTGATGTCTCCTCTTTTAGTTTCTGGCTATTGTCTCTCATACTGGACCTCACAAGCACATGACTATTTGAGGTTTTTCCTGCTGCTATAGATTTAGTCACTGGATTTCATATTGGAAAGTGTGGAAATTCCGTAGTCTGGTACTACTACGGAAGGAAATTGTGGAAGGAGGGAGAAGGAGTTGAAAAGATACTTCTGGTAAAATTGTAAGGTTTTTTTTTTTTTTCCAAAAAGCTCTCTATTCTCTTGAAATTCTTGTAATCACTATATTACAAGTGAGTAATTCTTAAAGAATGTTGTCCACGCTTTCAAAGGAAAAAGACTGACATCTGAGGTCTAATGTACAGATAAGGTAAATGCAACTCAAATTATCTGAGGGGACAATTTTTCATAATGCATGTACATCCAAAGAAATTCTCATCAGTTGTATTTTAAATTTTGTCACTAATTTTGATTGGCCATCTCAGAATTTTCAGGAGTTCAGTTATATTCAAGCAATCACCCGAAAGCCTGAAACTTATAGGTAAAAATCAGAAAACTTAATAAATTATGCAATTAATGTTTTGTTTGGAAATGTGTATCCCTTGAAAATCTAACATATTTTGTACTTAGTCTTTCCAAGCAAATTAATTCTGTAATTTTGGATGCACACAGTTCCCATGAAGATGCAAAACATCACGACTTAAATAATCAGAATATTGGCAGGTAGAAATAAGTCTGGAAAAAGTTAATATTCTTTGGTTAACTTTGTCACTTTTCCAAATAAATTTTAAATTTCAATGCAATACTCAGTATTCTTTAAAACTTCTTAGTGAATTAACTCTTTTTAGTCTATTACTATAGAACAGGTGACAGGATTGTTTTTTCCTAGCAATCCTGATATTTGTCCAATAGGCTGTGACTTAAATATGGGACATTTTCAGTAAATTCTATAATTATGATTCTTTACAAAATAATCACAAAATCTCTTGACAAATCTGTAAAATATAATGTAATCACTACTTCTAATTACATCTGTGCATTAATGTTTGAAATACCTATTCATGACGTGTAATTTCTGTATTGAATTCAAAGAGTTTATTAATGCAGTTAAAATTTCACTTTTTTCTTTGAAAAAAATGAGACTATAATTTAGTAATAAGTATCATTCTATTAATATTGATTTACCTCTCCTAGTTTTATTGTTAGGTGTTTCACTGAAGAGTTTCTTCCCTATATTTTAAAGGGCAGTGTCAAGAGCTAAATGTAAGCATAAAAAAATTGTTAAAATCTACCTGAGACATTTTTCTCTCGCAGACAAATATTAAAGTACTGACAAAGATGGAAGCGTGGCTTCTTACATACAAAGGCCTCATGATAAGTGTAGTGAGCAAGAGAACAACATTTCAAGATATTGCAAACACTTACCAGAAAGTTTTGAAAATTTGAGATGGAAGGCAATGAATTCCAACACATATACACCTCCAGGGTTTAAGGAGTTCTCTTAATGCTGTATATAAAACAGAGGGACAGCAGAAAGAGTCCAAAACAGACAATCTCCTGTCATCCAAAATCATAGTAATTCACTTTGGAATAATTAAAGTCTCTCCAAGAAAAAAATTACTGTAACTGTAAAGACTATAAGAGTAGTACCTCCCACTTCCAGATAAATTTTGGTTGCGGACTAAAATATCATCACCTGAAAGTGTCACAGCAGATCTATTTTAGCATAGGCCCATCAAGCTTCCTCTCTTGTACTGCCTTTCAGAGCAGTTTCTGGAAATTATTGTTTCATCACCTGGGTAATTCTGAGATAAGCCTTCTGTATTCTAGATTATTTTTAGGTTCCTGCCATTTTATGTTACAACTGGAGGTTAATTGATTAATTATGCTGTTGCTACAGACTAAAGCAACTCTATGGATGATATTGAAAAAAAAAAACACAAAAAACCAAACCACCCAGTAGCATTTAGAACATAGTCTTCACATCAAATAAAGTATGTCTTTCCCAGAGCCAGTGTAGATAGAAATGGATAGAAATGCATTTGCATAAAAAAGCTTCATCTTATATACTTACATTTTATATACTTATAAGGGAAAAATATTATGCTTTTTCCTAATGAAAATCCTCCTTTTGCTATACATAAAAATTGAGCAATTCATCAATAGATGAAGTATTATCTACACTACTTAGGACAGGAGGCAAATAATTTATCTCAAAATATTTTCAACAACTTTTATTAAATACATGGGTCGTTGCTTTTGACATGCAAGAACTAAATCAGATTTTGAAATAAGCTGTCAGTCTTTCTTCCTTCCTTAATAATATTACTTAAGATATTTAGAGAACAGGACCAGGTATGATAAATATTAGTATCAAGTAAGTTGCTGCTTTTCTTCCTACATTTCTGTAGAGCTGGATACTGTTAGCTTGTGAACTTTTGTGCTGACATCTGATTTCATGTTTATAGGCTCTTGAAAGTAAACATGACAAGAGTTACTTCTAATGATGTCTCAAATGTCCAAGGACATTTAAACCTGCAAAAAGATCAGATGCAGTACATTTATCCTTATTGGTATACTTTATGAAATAAAATATTATTGACATGGCCGATTACCCTTCTTCCTAAATGGTATACACTTTTGTTTGATGTTTGGGAGTAATACATCCTAAAAATATGCTGGTGTTGACTTGTCTGTAGAATTGCTATATAAATAATAAAGACATTTTACAGATATAGAAACAGCACCCAACTCTTAAGACCACTTATAGTAATAAATATTTTTGAGAAAGGTCCCATAAACTTCATCTGCTTAAACATTGATCTGACTTGCATTTTAATATCTCCAGCTTTTCTCATTCCTGGTTTCTTTACTTATTTTATGAATTTTTCTGTCAGTTTTATGAGAATGACTGTTTTTTCAGTGGGCAGAATGAAGCAGGAGAAAATCAATCATTGCTCAATGTATATGATGCCTTGGGCATAACATCATCCTACTGGGAATATTTTGCAGATTTAAGCTACACTTGTTTGTAATTTATTTGCAGGAGGAATCAACCTCCTCATCATAGGTTCTTATTTACTGGTTTTATTTTCCATAAAAAAAAAAAAAATTGTATTCTTTAGTAATTTTTAATATTTTAAAGAAATTTTAATAAAAATTTCTTTAAACTCAGAAAGGAAAACAAAATATAAAACATTCCATTCTCTGTTCATATACTCTTGTCTTCATGATAGTCTGGATAGCACATACGCAAGTTTAGCTCATTCCGGGTATTTTGAGTAGGAGGATAGAAAGAATTCTAGAGGTTTAACAATTGTCCTGCCAAAGATCTCTAATACTTATCTTTTGTGATCACTGCTACTGTTGGTCCCAGAGTGATCTGGGTGTCATAAGAGTCAATAACTATAAGCTGATGTGCAGACATGTTCATTGGCTGAAAGAGAAGCCCTGTGAAGCTGCCAGTTTTTAGCAATCATGAGTCAACAGCTTCTAATTAACACTAACAGAAACCTTAATATGAGATAAACTAGAGCGAACAGTGCTTGATCCCTGAAGAACCCATTGTACTGCCTCTCTAAGACCTTTCTTGTTAAATCTTGAAGGATCATTAAAACCAGGTCAACCTACTCAAAAGGCTTCCAAAGAAAAGTAACCAAAATAAGCCTTTTCAGCACATTGAAAAGAACTTACAGATAGAGTTGCAGAAAATTATATTTGAAGAGTAAACATTTAGAGTGCTCTAATCTTCGTCTTTCAAAAGCATGATAACAACTGAAAAATCAGCTAGGCTGTACCCTTATACTTGTCCTATAATCATTACAGCTGTTAAATACTATATGTGGAAAAAATCATTGATCGTTATAAGCATTGGCACTGTTATATCCTGGAGATTATTACTTCAGAAGCTGATACTGGGACTTCCTAGTGAAGAATTGTCAGTGATCACCTACCTAATAGACATGAATTGATACTATTTGTAGAAAATGCAGTAATGTGCTGTAGGAAGGAGCAAGTAATATTTTGATCCACATGGCTTATTCAAGAGATGCTGATTACATGCTAAAACAGTTGAACTTTTGTATATCATCAGTGATTTTCAAGAACTTCTATTTCAATTTCTATACTGCTAGAGTAAGTACAGAGTAGAGCTGTGAAGATTATTAGAGGGCTGGGGCACCTCCCATATCAAGATAGGCCAAGAGAGATAGACTTGTTAAGCCTAGAGAAGAAAAGGCTCCAGGGAAATGTTATAGCAGCCTTCCAGCAGTTCAAGGGGGCCTACAGGAAAGATGGGGATGAACTCTTTATCAGAGAGTTCAGTGACAGGAGAAGAGGCAATGGTTTTAAGCTGGAAGAGGGTAGATTTAGAGTAGATATTAGGAAAAAAATTTTTACTGTGAGGGTGGTGAAGCACTGGAACAGGTTGCCCACAGAAGTTGTGGATGCTCCCATTCCTAGGGGTGTGCAAGGCCAGTCTGGATGAAGATTTGAGCAACCTGATTTGATTTAGTTGAAGGTGTCCCTTCCTATGGCAGGGAGCTTGGAACTAGGTGATCTTAAAGGTCCCTTCCAACCCAAACCATCCCATAATATTTCTTCTCCAAATCCTCACACCCATCTACCATGACAACTTTATACTGGAGGACAGTATAAGGGGTAGCAATACGCTTTTAGAAGCTTCCTAGTTCATAGAACAGAAAGGCTCAGCTCAGGGAAATATGCAGACATGGTATTCCCTTTACATCAAAGCATTGATACAGAGGAAAAAGAAATGATCCAGATAAACTTGGTAAGCAGTCCAAGTTCACATGAAACATTTGTTGAGTTGGGATGAATACCACAGTCATAAACTCCTTCTCTCAACTTCTCCGCCAGTCATAATCCAAGGCACAACTGAAGCCATTCCTGCTACTATAACTCTGATGTATTCACTAGCAAGGTTTCTGTAACTTATTCAGAAAAATGAGGCCTGATGATTGTGATACTATATTGTTTAGCAAAATCCAATCACTCGTGATGAAAATTTTTTTTTAGAACAAGAGTGAATGTATGTCTGTGGTTTAGGAAACAGGACAGATGATAGGTGTGATTGTGAAAATGAAAAATAAATAAATAATTAAATTGTTATTTCACTACTTGTGATATTCTGTGTCAGTGAGTCATATAGTTTAGCAAACTTAAAGTTAACAAAGACTTTTATGTGAGGATTTTGCAAAAAATATGTACCAGCCAATATGTAACATAATAGAAGAGGAATATTGAATGGATTTACTGTATTCAGTATTAATTTGGTAATGATATCAGATTTAAGGCTAGTCAGTTAGTTGTCTCAGTGCTGTAATATAACTGTCTCTTCAGCATTAATTTTCTACTGTATCATGACAGTTTTTTAATCATGAATAAAATTACTTTATTTTTATGCTTTTCTTTCTTCAGATGTCAGCCTTCACCATGAAATATTCTCATTGATTTCAAAATATGATATACACATGTATAATTTTATGTATATATACTGTCTTCATTTCCCCTGAATACAATTTTTTCAGGAACTGTCTTCTCAGATCTTGTCACATTTTAAATAGGTTTTCTTTTCTTTGTTGTATGCATACAGCATGATGATTTAAATAATGTGAAAGATATTGAAGGTAAAATAAAAGTTCAATTAGAATTAAACTGCAATGAAAGAAAAAATGCAACAGGGGCCATGAGGTGATATTCACCTTAATATTTAATGAACAATTTTACTGGACTAAATGGAACATGAATTTATATTGCTGAGGCTATTAATTAATATTTTACTAGAAGTGTATTAACCTGGCATACTTTCAACTTTATATTACTAAGGTAAGAAGAAAGATGACCAGGTCACTGACCTAAAGTTTAGCTAACTGAACAGAGAAGCTACTAAGTACAACAGGAAAACTGCTGGACACAACAAATAGCCAGTAGATGTTTGAGCAAATCTCCCTGCTGATCCAGAGGCTTCTACCCAGATGGAGCTTTACATGTATCCCTGCAAGCCCCAGACTGCTGGGAGTCCCTGGGTCTTCTCCTTAATTACAGGAGAAACAGCCCTCCATACTGCAGGAAGTGTGATGTCTTTGAAGGGCTGCATTGCGAAGTGGAGGAGTTACAGGAGTAAGTGAGCAGGTTGCACAACATTAGCAGAGAACATGAAAATTGGCTAATTATTGGCAAATAATTTGATGGAAACCAATGATTATTTGTCCTTCTATTAGGACTGACTTCTTTATAGGTTTCGTAAATAACAGATTAGCAATTCATTACATAACAAACTTTTGAAATTAGCTCTTTAGTGTACTTTCTGTTATGATTATGATTGCAGCAACACTCATTAGATCCATCATGGCTGAGTTAAGGTTTATTTAGCATTTCCATTGTAAACCATGTTTTTCAGCTTCCAATTTCTCAGCTGCTTCATAGACTATTTAGATCACACTTGTTACAAAAGTATAACACACAGTCTCTTCACCTTGTTCCTTTCCCTTGCAGCAGCTAAAATAGACAAAATGTGGGGTTTATAAAAATATATTTCTTTGTATATATTTCCTTTACTATAATCTTGAGGAAGACTTAGCTGGATATGAAATGAGTATGTATATAGTGATGCATCTGTGGTTAATGTAGTCCTTTATGTGGTATGAAATAAAGTAAGAAACTTTTGGATTACTAAAAATAGGTGATTTAAATATATAATTTAAACCTTTACTGCTTATGTACCGTTGCATTTTTATATCTTAGTATCGAAAGACTAATTTTCATTAAGATAAATTTGTTACAAACCAAAGTTTTACTTATGTTGAATGTTTATTATACTCTATGGGATTTCACATTAGCTAATTAGAGATGATTCTACAATTACAATTTTATTTCACATAAAAAATTCAATATAAGAAACATAGCCCTTTGGGAAAGGTGTTTTTATGGCTTACTTTAAAAATAAAGGAGGAATAAGATACCAGGAAAGGTCAAAGTTAAAAAAAAAAACAACAGTCATTATTACTGTCACGTAAGACTCAAAGGATGTATTGAATGTAGTGATAAAGTTGTGGAGTCCAAAAGCAATCAAAAGGAACTTTAGGCATTGGGGCAACTGGTTGAAGGATCAAGAACACAGGTGGTATTTTCCTCAATCCCACCAGTGGCAGGGAAGAATAATGAAAAGAACAGGAACACTCACCTCATTAACATGTGGCTCAAAGGTTTGTACCATCAGTGGAATTTTGGTTTTTTTTTGGTCATGGGGAGATTGACACAGCCTGTTAGAGACAGATGGAGTTCAGCTGTCTCAAAGAGGAAAAACGATTCTTGCTTGTAAGTTGTCAGGGCTCATCAAGAGGGCTTTTTACTAGGTTCAGAGTGGGAAGGGAAATTATGCTGTTCTCGATTCTTGGTGAAATAAGGAGAGGTGGCATCAAAATCACTACCATAGATTTCTGGAGGGCAGATTTTGGCCTGTTCAGGACGCTCAATGCGAGGGTCCCTTGAGAGACAGTCTTGAAGGGCAAATGGGTCCAGGAAGGCTGGACAAGAAGAAAATCTTAAAGGTGCAGGAAAGGGGTGTCCTCATGTGTAGTAAGATGAACCATCTTGGAAGACAACTGGCCTGGCTGAACAAGAAGATTTTGCTCGGACTCATGAAAAAAAGGAAAGTTGACCTGTTTTGGAAGAAGGGCCAAGGAATTCAAGAGGAGTAAGGGGATCTTGTTAGGTCATGCAGGGAGAAAATTATGGAGGCAAAACTCAACTAGAACTCAATCTGGCTATTGTTGTTAGAGATAAAAATATATTAGCAATGAGAAGAGAGACAAGGAGAATCTCCATCCTTTATTGGGTGCAGGGGGGAAACATTGTCACCAAAGACAAGGAAAAAGGGTGAGGCATTTAATGTCATTTTTGCCTTGATCTTTAATAGGCAGATCAGTTATTCCCAGAGTATTCAATCCCCTGAGCTGGAAGACAGGGATGAAGAGCAGAATGTGATGCCCATCTACAAGAAGAACTGGAAAGTGGATCTGGAGAACTACAGGCCTGTCAGCCTTATCTTGATACCAGGGAAGATCACAGAGTAGTTTATCACAAGCACTCTCACCAGGCACATGCAGAGGACTGGGCTTAGCCAGCATGGATTCTTGAAAGGCATGTCTGTGTCTGCTTGACCAACCTCTTTTTCTATGAGTAGGTGACCTGCCTAATGGGTGAAGGAAAGGCTGTGAATGTTATCTACCTTGAATTCAGTAAATCCTTTGACACCGTCTCCCACAGCATTCTTTGCTGGGTAAAAAACTGGTTGGATAGCCGAGCCCAGAAAGTTTTGGTGAAAGGAGTTAAATCTAGTTGATTACCAGGCTCAAGATGTGTTCCCCAAGGCTCAGCCTTTGGGCCAGTCTTATTTGATAACTTTATCAATGAACTGGATGAGGGGATCAAGTGCTCCCTCAATAACTTTGCAGATGACCCCAAACTGTGCAGGCGTGTCACTCTGCTTGAGGGTAGAAAGACTCTGCAGAGGGATTTGGACAGGCTGAGGATCATTGATCTGAATCAGTGGGCCGGTGTCAATTGTGTGAGGTTTAACAAGGCCAAGTGCCAGGTCTTGCGCTTCAATCACAGTAACCTGATGTAATGCTACGACTTGGGAATAGTGGCTGGAAAGCTGCCTGGTAGAAAAGGACTAGGAGTGTTGACAACCACCTGATCATGAATCAGCAGTGTGCTCAGTGGCCAAGAGGGCATCCTGGATCATATCAAATTAGTGTGACCAGCAGGAGTACGGAAGTGTGCATGCTGGTGAGGTGGTACCTCAAATACCATGTTCAGTTTTGGGCCCCTCATTACGAGAAGAATATCGAGGTTTCTGGAGGGTGTCCAGAGAAGGGCATCGAAGCTGGTCAAAGGGCTGAAGAAAAAAAGTCTTATGAGAAAAAGCTGAGGGAATTTGGAATTAATAATGTGGAGGAGTCTGAGAAGAGACCTTATTGGTTCTGAGGGGAGACCTTATTGGTCTGTACATCTACCATAAGGGAGGTTGTAGTAAGGTGAGTATTCATCTCTTCTCCCACGTAACTGTTGATAGAACGAAATGAAATCACCTCAAGTTGCAACAGGGGAGGTTAAGATTGGATATTAGGAAAAATTTCTTTACTGAAAGCCTGGTTAAGCATAGGAACAGGCTGACCAGGAAAGCTGTGGACTAACCATCCCAGAAGATGTTAAAAAAACATGTAGGCATGGCACTTTGGGATATGATTTAGTAGGCATAGTGGTGTTGGACTGGGTTGTCTTAGAGGTCTTTTGCACTAATTATTCTGTGATTCCAAAGAGCATTGAAAGATATATCCCATAGTACATTACTGCACACACTTTTTTTAAATGACTGCTTTTGCGCAGAAGTTTGGAAGTAGATTGGCTTAAAAATAGTTCAGAAAACCACATTTACCTTCAATTAAATTTAAGTAAATTTACTAACTGTTCCAGTACAAAGGTACAATAGGCATAGTTCTCAATTCGAAACTTTACAGGGTCAGATATCATTGTACTTGTCAATCATGATTCCGTATTTTGCTTGAATTATCCAAATATTTTCAAGTGCATCTTAGAACTGAATACAACTTATTCTTTCTAGGGGCAAAACTGAATTTTCATCTAGCCTACCAAATGAAGTTCATAGAATCATAGAATAGAATCATAGAATCCCCTAGTTGGAAAAGACCTCTGAGATCATCAAGTCCAACCATACCTGTCCACTACTAAACCATATCCCTGAGAAACTTGTCTACTCATCTTTTAAACACCTCCATCATTGGAGACTCAACTAGCTCCCTGGACAGCCTGTTCCAGTGCTTGACCGCCCTTTCACTGAAGAAATTTTTCCTAATGTCTGGTCACCTACCCTGATGCGACTTGAGGCCATTTTCACTCAATCTGTCACCTGTCACTTAGGAGAAGAGACTAACACCTCAATACAACCTCATTTCAGGTAATTGTAGACAGTGATGAGGGCTCCCCTCAGCCTCCTCTTCTTAAGGCTAAACTAACCCAGTTCCCTCAGCTGTTCCTCATAGGACTTGTTCTCCAGCCACTTCATCAGCTTTGCTCCTCTTCTCTGGACACACTCAAGCATCTCAATGTCCTTGTAGTGAGGGGCTCAAAATTGAACATAGTACTTGAGGCGCAGTCACACCAGCGCTGAGTACAATGGCACAATCTCCTCCCTGGTCCTGCTGGCCGCGCCATTTGTCATACAGACCAAGATGCCATTGGCCTTCTTGGCCACCTGGGCACACTGCTGACTCATATTCAACAGGTTGTCAACCAACACCACCAGGTCCTTCTATGCCAAGCAGCTTTCCAGGCACTTTTCCCCAAGTCTGTAATGCTGCATGGGGTTGTTGTGTCCCAGGTGTAGGATTCAGCGCTTGTCCTTGTTAAACCTCATCCTGTTGGTATCAGCCGATCGATCCAGCCTATCCAGATCCCTCTGCAGAACCTTGTTTCCTTCAAGCAGATCGACACTTCTACCCAGCTTAGTGTCACCTGCAAACTTGCTAAGGGTGTACTCAATCCCTTCGTCCAGATCACTGATAAAGATATTGAACAGGACTCGACCCAACACTGAACCCTGGGGAACACCATGACTGGTTTCCAACTCGATCTAACTCCTTTTACCACAACACTTCGGGCCTGGCCATCCAGCCAGTCTTTTACCCAGCAGAGAGTGTACCTGTCTGGTCCTAAGACAGCCAGTTCTCAATTAGAATACTGTGAGAAACTGTGTCAAAGGCTTTACAAAAATAAACCACATTCACAGCCTTTCCCTCATCCAACAAACAGGTAAACTTGTCACATAAGGTGATCAGGTTGCTCTGGCAGGACCTTTCATAAAACCATGTTGACTAGGCCTTATCGCCTAGTTGTTCTACGTGTGCTGTGTGATAGCATTCAAGATGTTTTCTTCATGACCTTCCCTGGCACTGAGGTCAGACTGACAAGCCTGTAGTTCCCTTGGGTCCTCCCTCCAACCCTTCTTTTAAATGGACTTAATGTTTGCCAACCTCCAGTCAAGTGGCACTTCCCCAGTCAGCCAGGACTGCTAGTAGATGATAGCAAGGGGTTTGGTAAGGACCTCTGCTGCTCCCTTAATATCCTTGGGTGGATCCCATCCAGTCCCATAGACTTGTGGATGTCTAATGGGATGAGAAGTTCTCTAACCATTTCTTCTTGTATCATTAGGGTTTTGTTCTGCCCTCCCTCCCTGTTTTCTGACTCAGGTGGCTGAGTACCGAGCGAATGACTTTCCTTACTATTAAAGATTGAGGCAAAGAAGGCATTAAGTATCTCAGCCTTATCCTCAACCTTAGTCACAGCAGAGGATGGAGATTCTCCTTGGCTCTCCTGTTGTTGTTAATATATTTGCAGAACCTTTTTTTAATTATCTTTCACCGAAACAGCTAATTGAAATTCTAGTTGGGCTTTAGCCCTTCTAATTTTCTCTCTACATGATCTCACTTCATCCTTGTAGTCCTCCTGAGATGCCTGCCCCTTCTTCCAAAACTCATATACTTTCCTTTCTTTCTGAGGTGAGTGTAAAGCTCTCTGCTTAGTCAAGCTGGCTTTCCTTCCTGTTGACTCATCTTACAGCACTTGGGGATGGCCTGCTCTTGTGCCACCAGGATTTCCTTCTTGAGGAGCATCCAGCCCTCTTTGCCTCCTTTCTCATTCAGAACTATCTCTCAAGGAACGTTATCAAACATCCTTCTAAACAGTTCAAAGTCAATCCTCCCGAAGTCAAAGGTGGCAGTTCTGCTGACCTCCCTCCTTATTCCTCCACAAACTGAGAATTCTATCATCTCGTGATGACTGAGCCCCAGGTGTCCTCCAACAGTCACATCTCCCACAAGGACTTCTCTGTTCACAGGCAGCAGGTCCAGTGGGGCACCTTCCCTAGTCAGTTCACTCACCAGTTGTGTTAGGAAATTGTCTTACATGCACCAGATGAACCTCTTATACAGCTTCCTTTCTGTTTTATTATACTTCCAGCAGACATCTGGAAGGTTGAAGTCTCCCACAGGAACAAAGGCTAGCAATTGCGAGATTTCTCCCAGTTGCTTGAAGAAGATCTCATCTATTTCTTCTTCTTGGCTGGGCAGCAAATAGCAGACTTGACCACTGCATCTGCCTCATTGGGCATTCCAGTGATTTTTACCCATAGTCAACCCTATCATCACCATTATTAAGGTCCATGCAATTAAAATATTTTCTAACACAGAGAGCTACCCCACCACCTCTTCTTCCCAGCCAATCCCACATGAAGAGTTTGTAGCCAACCACTGCAGCATTCCAGTTACGTGAATCATCCCACCACGTTTCCGTGATGGCAATTGTATCATAGCCTTCTTGTCTTACAATGACTTCCAGCTCCCCATGTTTGTTGCCCATGCTGTGTGCATTAGTGTAAATGCACTTCATTTGGGCTATTGTTACTGTCCATTCCTAAGTGGGCTATTCTTAAATCCTAAGTGACTTCTAACTGTAGTTTCTAACCTACCAATCACCTTGCATTTTGTCTGTCACTTGGAGTGCTATCCCCCACTTCCACTGAAGTGGCTGACCAAGGGGCCTCACTTGCACACTGTCCCTCAGGCTCTGGAGTGCCATTCTCATGCTTTATGCTATTGAGTCTGGCATTGTCCCCCTCCCACTTCCAATCTAGTTTAAATCTCTGTTGATTAGCCCTAACAACTTCCTGGTAAGAGTTCTTTTGACCCTCAGGAAAAAGTGTACCCCATCATTTGCCAGCAGGCCTAATATGTAGGCCAAACAATTGTGAAAAACCCCCAAGTTTTGTTTTCACACCAGGTTCAGAACCAGGTACAGATTTTCAATTAATTTCAATCTTCTATCCGAGAGTCAATTTGGATTACCATTAACTACATTAATGAACAAAGATTCTTTCAATATATGAACTATTGCTCACATCAAATCAAGGAGACTCAATCCACCTTCAATTAAGAAACCAGATATCATTTTTATTTCCTATGAAAGTATTTTTCTTTACTTTTAAATTTCCTACAATAATATGAGCCACAGATGAAGCATAATACAGGAGAATTGAAATGTGGAAAATTGCTCATTTGGATGCTACAGTATTTTCATCTCAACAGAACAGTATTTCTTTAAATTTTGTTGCGTGCCACAAGTATGAAAACCTATCAAAGTATTTCTCAGTTGGAATAAGATCTCTGTATAAAAGAGATCTGTTCAAGACCCCCGAAGAAGCAGAGGAAACAGTAAGGAGCATCAGTTTATTTATCATAATATAAAGCAAATCTGTGCTGGATTAAGAAGTTGGATTAAGAAGTTTATGGGCCTTAGACATAACAAGATATTTTTTCAGATGAGGAGATATGATTGATAAGATTAAAACTAAAAAAAAAGAACTTTGTATTTACTTTTGAATAAGCATCTGAAGCTGATGAGAAAAAATATTGTATAAAGATTTCATCTATAAATTTCTAATGTATACAATCATTCGTTGAAAAATCCAGTCCTTTTGAGGAATAAATGAACAAAGAAGACAGTCTACTGAAGAATAATGTATTGAATTTAAATAATGTACAAAATTTAAAAGCCATATTTATGGGGTTTTTTTTTGCTTTTTCAGAAGCTTTTTATCTGACTTTATTTTTTTTTTTTGTTTTTTTGAGAAAGATGTGTATCTTGCCATATTTGGAAAGTGTAATGCCAAAGTGAGTAAGAGAATAAATTTTCTTCAGGAAATATGCTTGGGGGTTTGGGAGACATTTGATTGTTTGGGTTTCTTTTGTGAGTATTGTCTGTTCTCTCTGGTACATAATTAACCGTTCATAAAATCAATGTGAGTACATATTATTTCCCACAGAAAGAGAGATAGAGGGACTATTTATGCCACAATTATGTGAATTGCTTTCAAATACCTGAAAATTCTAGCTGCAATTTAACATTTATTGCCAATAAAATTTCTCCAACAGTGTTCTGTGGTGGACTTGTCATGAGTGCAATAGATTATAACTAATGGTTTAGTAACAAAATATTTAATACTAACTCTAACTGCTACATGCAAGTCACCACAGACTTATATCCATATTGTAATTTTTCACACGTGATCTGATTCATACCTTGACTGTATTGGATTTAACTAATTTCCAAGGAATTGGAGTTGTTATAAAAATTTACATTGGGTTGTGAAAATTACAAATTCCTACTTTTTTTCTAGAAACCTTTATAAATTCAGCAAGACTACTTCTCAGGCTTTACAAATGTTATTTTGGTCACTGAATACAGGCAAAAACCTCCAAAAACTTCTGCATCAGTTACAGTGAAAATAAGATGGGAATTTAAGTTTTGATAATTACTAACCATGTCAATTGACTAAATCCATTAACAGTTCAATAAAAGTAACCAAAATTTAGGATGTTATCTCAGATATTTGAGGTGAAAAGTGCCTCTGGTACTCAAATATCTCATATAGTGCATGTTTCAATACATGCCCTTGGACAAATTTGGTGATGAAAACCATGTATATGGAAAAAATGGGAAATATTTATGCTCATAACTCTCCCCTTGCGCTAACAACTGGATTGCAAATTTTTCACGTGATTTATTGTTGTATGTTGACCAAATAAATATGACCAGAAAGCATCATTCTACTTCCTTGTCATTGCATTTGAAGTAAATTTGTAGCTGTCGTGCAAACTAGAGGAAAACTTCAGACGTGTTTTGAAGACATCCTCCCCAATGCAGCTTTGAATGAGTATCTTGGATAGGAAAGAAATGTTTGCATTCATGTGCATTCAACTTCAGGACTCTTCATATGTGACAAGGAGACATATCTTTAGGCATCCCCTTTGGTGCAGAAATGCAAAAACCCAACTATGCTGAGGAAGCTAGGAAAAGGATTGCCAGTAAATAATGTTTTGGAGAATTACTGGAATTACTGCCAGATGCTTGTATTGTTTGAATGTCATAAGTTCTCCTGGAACTAAGAGATAGTTAGGGTTCCTCATTAAAATGAGAGGAAAGTTAACTATGGAATTCCTAAATATTGTTTGTCTGTTTTCTCTGCTGGATTTTAACTCACATGAGGATATCTGGATGTTGAAAGAATCCAGAACTGAGCCACTGGCAGTTCTGTCACCTGCAAGTTCTCAGGTGCAATGTACGTTTAGTTTGGTAGAACAACTGAAGTCAGAATAAGATAATTCCACATAGGACGACTTAGTGAGGGCAGGACTCTCTCTTATGAACCTGTGCAATGTTATAGTCAATTCAAAACATGCCAATACTTCATGCACAATTCCAGATATGCTTCTAACTGAGCTTTTTGAGAACAAGAGACTGAAAGATGTTTTCTGACACTACCTTTCAAAATTATCTCTTAGTAGAAATAATGTGATAATAGTTCCTAAGTTACCTTTTTAGTCATTCATCAAATATATTAAACATGTTATAAACGCCTTATATTTGGACTGAATTGTCATGCGTTACTCAGTATCAGCTATTTTCAGAAATTATTTTTCAATTTCTTCCATGTCTGATATAAAGAAGTGCTGAAAAAAATTACTGAATACAACAAAATTGTGAGTTATTCTGCACAATTTTACAAGCTGGCAATGTTGTTGGCAAGTATACCCTTTCTTGCAAAAGCCTTTGAAATGTAAGATTCACTCTTGTCAAGAACCCTCTCTATTGAGACAGCGTTTACACAGTACTATTGTGATATTCAGCTTCAAAAGAAGACATAAAAATCAATTCATGCTTTACAGTTCAGTAAACAAATTCCAAACTTTACCTCTTTTCAAATGTCAAGGAGTAAAAACTAAATTTCATGTAAAAAAATACATGGAGAAAAAAGTAATATCTCCCGCCTTTAATTTTTCTGAATCTTACAGGCAATCCTTTTATAATGTAATGAACCATAAAGGCACATATAAAACTGTATGTGTTGCTAGGGTAAATGATGCATCTTTTGTAACGCTAGTGAAATAAACAATTTTTTTTTTTTTTTTAATAGGGATCTCATTTTATCCAGAAATGTTAGGTGAAACTACTAGAATTAGGATAACTGGGCTGCAACTGATCTTTGTATGCATCACCTATAGGTCAACATTTTTTTCTGTAGGGTTTTGGGTGGGGCTTTTTAATGTGATTCTTTCTGAGGTTTGGATTTAAGTTTTATCTTTGATTTGCTTTGGGGAAGCAGGAGGTGTTCAGCTTATAGGAAAGCATATGCTGCAGTGGAAATATTCTCTGATTCTGCCTTGTAGATCTTATCCTAGCAAGGTATTCAAAGCTCTGGATGAGTGCTAGGGTGCATAATTTAGGTATTTGTTTCATATAAACTTGATTAACACGGGCTATCAATTCTATCTTCATAAATCAAGCACTGGTAATTCCTATCCATTCAATGAAGAGAGGTAAAATCTGTAACTACAGACATGATCTAGTCCATCCGAGTTTGACAGCTGCTTCTCTCTCCATTGGATGCGCTGAGCCTTTGTTTTAAGTTATGTAAGTTCATGTATACTTCTTTGTCCAACCACTTTTGTTACTTTAATTATTTATATTATAGCAATAATACTTGAATTATGTAACAGACGCATGATGATTTCAATTTGATTAGAGTTTACATTAATTTCAATGTAGTTTATATAGCTCACTTGAGAATTTTAATAGTGTTTTATATTCTTGGAAAATAATTATATTATGTAGATATCTTCTTATCCAAATTAATAGCCCATAATGTTTGATGTGGAAAGTAATTATATGGTGTTAAATTAATTTAAATAAAATCAAATATGAGTTTTTCCTCACACCCATTTGTATATCTACCTAATTAAAATGTCATGTAATGTTTCTGGAGGACAAAAAAGAAATATCTTATTTCACTGTACTGGCATTTTCAGTAAATAATAATATCAGATAGTGCATTCAATAACAATAGGATTATCATCTTCTATACTGTGTTACAGAAAGTCTTTCTTTAACAGCTTAAGGAATGGAGTTCCTCTGGAAGGGCTATGGAAAATTGTAATCTGTTCCGAGTCTTTTTATCACTAATTAATTCATGAGGTAATTCATGACCATGTTTGTGTTTACTGGGGGATTAAAATACGTTCCTTGCTTCCTTCTAGCTACCTTTCATGCTTTACTGATCCTAATAAGGACAAATATAAACTCAGTACTTGCAATGAATATTAAACATGAGACTGATGCAGAAGCTTTCTTCTCTTGGCATTTCTAAGAGTTACATATTACGAAAGTGAAGTATCTTGAGCAATTTTCTCTTTAGAAGCATTTAATTCTTTTATGAAGGGAAGGAGATAAGGAAAGAAAAAAAAACCAATGGATAAAAATTATAGCAAGCTGTACATTATATTTAATGTCACTACAGCTTTCTTAACAGGTTGAGATACAAGACTCAAAAATAGAAAAGTAATTTTGAATTGGAATTCTATGAAAAAAAAATTGCTCTTCATGTAAAAATAAATAAAGAATCCTTTCTTTCTCAGAATCTCAAATAAGCAGAAGACCAGGTTCAGTTATGTTATAACTCTACTGATTTCCATTATTTCTGTCCTATTAAATAAGAAACAAATTTCCTCTAAAGAACTTCCCAGAAAGTAACAGACCTTCTTCTCCAAAAGAAGTAAACCCAGAGAAGCATTTTTTTAAAAAATGTAGCAGTAAATTAATTATGCAATGTCAAAATTATCTTATAGGCAGGTTTTCATTATTAAGACTGAAATAAGGCAATTTCCCTGATAGCTGTTTTTAATCCATAAAAGGCATATTATATTTCCAAGCCTAACCTTTCAGAAATAAAATTGTTCAGCTTTCAACTGATTTCTGATTCCATTAAATTCTGCTTCAATTCAAGGGACAATTTTTTAATGAACAAGATGTCCTTAAGGTAATCAAATTCATGGATCCTACTTAATGATGCTTCTACTAATATGCCAGGCTAAAGACAGTACTAATAATGGGGCAGTACAAAATAAGGACTACAGAATGATTCAAAGTGACGTTAATGACCGTGGGATGTAAAGTCTTTGGGCCTGTTTTCTTTACTTTTGAGCAATGTCATTTGCATGTCTGCAGAACAAAAGCACAAGAGGCATGTACAAACAGAAAAGCCCAGTAGAATTTTCACAGCAATTTTCCACAACTCTGAGAGTTTCCGTATGATGACAAATTAAAAACTCTAAAGTATTTATAATGTGTCATTTCTATATCTTTGTCCTTATTTTTTTCTTCTCAAAACTCAATGACACTTCATTGTTTTAAACAAAAGGAAATTAGATGAAAGAACTGGTTGCAAAATGAAATCTTTCTGTCTTGATTATTAACATAAGCCTTACTAGGAAATCAAACACAAAATCAAGTATTATTACTTTTAGAAGTCCTAAAAGTCCACTAAGCTGTGGGAATATGGAAAACATCATGCATATTTTTAACCTAAAGCAAGTACGATATGAAATATGTGTACTCAATAAAAACAGGTTTAAATTAAGGTAATGCATCCTAAGTCTGAAAAAATCTGAAAACACATAAATTTACTGAAAATAAGTCTCAGTTAGCTAAACAGAGAACTGATGAAAAAAGTTTAATTAATGAGATTGTATTGTCTAATATTTGGTGTAATCTTTATGTATTACATACAAATCAAAATTCATGTATGCAAGATTAAAAGATTTAATAGAGAAAATGTCTGTGTTTGACTTCTTTCATAATATGGCCCTCTGAAATTTATGCAAAAGTACTGAGTTCATAAAGTTTTGCTGAACTAGTATTTTGTTGGTACATTTACCAAAATTAGCTCTAAAGTCATGAACGTCATAGATTTGACTTCTCTCATCAGTGTGGGCAGCCGTGCCTGGAATCTGGCCCTAACTGGCAACCTGAAAATGATACATGAATATGTAAGTATTCTTAGTAAATTTAAAAGACTGTAATTTTCTCCTAGGTCTGTTTCCCTTCCTTGTTTTGGCATCAGTATTTGAAAGAACTCAGTGACAGCAAAATGGCTACTACCTATTTATACCAGTTTTCAAAAATTATGAAGAAAAAATTGTTCTCAAAGTTATAAATGAAGGAAGCAGATCTCTTCAGACTTCTTTGACAGATAAGAAACTTAAGAGAGGCAGAGTGATTTCTTTGAGCTTATCAAGCAGCTAAGTTCCAGATTTTGAATTAAAAATATTAAACCATTCTCTAGACAGTCCAGTACACTCACTTCAAGGCTTCACAAAAGTATTACTAATACACATCATGAAGAACAGCCTCTAAGCTCAAATGCATCATGAGAAGTTTAGAAGTCTCATCATTTTGTGGTGTTCACGATGGTACAGGATACTTCAAAGTCTATAGTTAATCTTCAGATTATTCAAGATTGATATTATAGTATATATATATATAGTGATAATTATATTCTTAATTGCTCTGGCTGTCTAGCATTTTTACTACATTCTTTTCAAATTTAGGTATACTTTAATTATAGAGTCAGGAGATTTTAAAGAATAAAAATCTTAATTTTTTAAAATTACATAAATACATGGATACATATCTGCAGTAAAACCTAGACTTTAGCAATTTTCAGAAGTCTGCTTCAAACAGACACACAGACAGAAAGTAACCTGTCTTCTTTTCTTTCAAGCTATCTCTAAGGAAATCACTAAAGGAAGTTCAAACAAGCATTGTTATTTCGCTAATCCTTTCGGTGTACACATGTGGGGTTTTTTTTCTTACAGTTTATAAAGACGACTTTACAGTATATTTTGCTGATTAATGGGCATGTAGTTGCCTACAAGAACTTGGTATAATTTCAGTAGTATGAATTCTTGCTGCTGATGTTCAGTGAAAGTGTTTTTGTAGGAATTGTCATAGCTTAAAAATCTAATTTGCAATGAGTTGAAACTTCACATAAAAGATCTTCAGAAAAAGAAATTTTAAAAAATATTTCAATGACAATATCTGAATTTTAATTTTATGGGTAAGATATAAAAAATTAAAGCTGTAGTAGGTAATTATCTATATAATTTTTTAAATTATATTTCAAAAAGTCAGACTGATTATCTTTAAGCAACTGTCTTTTCTTTAAAATGCACACTGTGTCTTTCTTATATCATGATCTAAATTTCCACTTCTTCAGGCATAATACAGATGCTATCTTGACATCGTATTACAGCTTCTGAGATTAGGGATGTCTCCCATAACAAAAGTTTATACTGACAGGAAGGGAGGGAGGAAGGGAGGGAGGAAGGAAGGGAGGGAGGGAGAGTGACTCTGGGAGAGATCTTTATAAGTTAAAAAAGGAAAAAAAAATTCCTCTCCCAGCTGATATGCTTTCTCCTTTCTTTTAGGTGTTATAGAGATGATTATTTTTATACCGCAAGTAATTGCAATAATTGATTTTCTGCAATGTGGTATGAAAATTATCTGCTAACTCTTTTCATTAGCAACAACAGCTTGGGCGTATGAGGATACAAACTCTAGATGGTTTAAATGGAATATTTTTCAAAAATTCTGATAATAACGACTATAATAATAACAATAATAATAGTTCCTTTAAAAATGCTCACAAAATTATACAATCCTACAATGGTTCACCTTCCCATGGAAAAGGACATCTTGTGACCGGCCTCCAACTAGCTTTACCACAACTCTTTGGGCCTGGCCATCCAGCCAGTTTTTTATCCACCAGAGGGTGTATACCTGTGCAGGCCAATGGCAGCCAGTTTCTCAAGGAGAATACTGTGAGAAAAAAGGTCAAAGGCTTTACTAAAGTCCAGGTACACTACATCCACAGTCTTTCCCTATCCCGTTTCAATTTAAAACCATTGTCTGTTTTCCTGCCAGTACAGTCCTTCTAAAAAAAGTTTCTTTCTGTCTTTGTTATAAGCCTCCTACACATATTGAAAGACTAAAATAAGGTCTCCCTGGAACCTTCTCCACCTTCTGTACTGGACAACCCTGATCTCAGCCTTTCTTTATAGGAGAAGCATTTCATCCCCTTTCTCTTTTTTTTTGTGTTACTTCTCTGGACCTGCTCCAAGACATCCACATCTTTCTCATACTCGGACCCCAGAGCTGATTCAGTTCTCTGGGTGGAATCTCAGAAGAGACAAGCAGAGGGAGAGAATTGCATCTTTTGAACTGCTGGTCACAGTTCTTTTGATGCAGTCCAGGATATGATTTTTTTTCTCAGGTGCAAGTACACATTGCTGGCTTATGTACAATTTTTTATCCACTAGTATCCCCAAGTCTCTCTTCATAGGGCTAATCTCAATGCTGCAAGTATTGTAGTTCTATAATACAGTAATGCAATACTGCTTTGAACTTAGAACCCATTGGTGGTCATAAATGTTACAACTATCTACTACTATATTGCCCTATGATTTGGTATTTGTGTCCTTGTTGCAGTAACAAATATATTAACAGTAACCAGTATCATTAAAATATTAAAGAATACATAGCTGTAATTAACAGAAATACCTTAGTACTAACTCCAATCTTGCATTTTAATAAGTTAGGTCTATAATTTGTCCTTTTCTTCAGCTTAATATGATTTGGATTTAAGGACAAAAGCTACATTATGTTTTTTTTCCCTTAAATAGAACAAGCTGTAGAGGTTAATATCAGAAATTTGTGTTGTTGTTACATAGGTTGTATTTCTTTTCTGTTTGTTTTCCCCAAGCATGTTAAAACTATTAAGCAGAATTAATGCATCCTAGTGTGTGAGATTCAGCCTGCATTAAAGAATAGATGACAAGTTTTATTTCTAACATCAAATTACAGCTTTCTGATGCTGCTCATCTGTAGGATCAATTATAAGTGAATCTTCCTAGAAAAAAAAATGAGTAGAAGCAGGAATTTACTTAAACTCTTCTAAAACTTTACAGACTGACAGCTCTTTGGGTACTCAGCAGTTTAACTTTTACAAAGATGATTGATCGTAGCAATCTGTCTCTGGAACTGACTCTATGAGACCTGAAAGCACCATCCCCCACAACTGCTAGAAAGGGCAGTGTAATCCCTGCAAGGGCTAAAGCACACAGGTTAAGCAGTGATCAAATACTCCAAGACTGAAAGTGAAGAAGTAAGCTAGATTAGTTCCTATTAGAATGCCTGAAATATAGAACAGACTCATACATTTTCAGTTAAATGTAAAGAATATTCAACCTTTTGTATAAGGAGCACGAATCCTTTTGTCTAGCTCTTCAGGGACCAGAAATTTTGTACAAATTCTGAGACACTATATTAACAAGTATGAGACATAATAACCCACTTGATTGATGCAAGTTTTCCAGTTTTATGAACAAGAAAGGGGTTTTGTGGATAGCATTTTGTGTGCAATAACTTATTTCCATTGAGGGCTTTCAAGTGAAAATACAATTGAAAGTGAAATCTGCCAAAGAGATATGAAATATAAAAGAAAAGAAGGTTATAGTATTTAAAGCACTACGCAACAACTGAAAACAAGGCATCTATAGTGTTTCGGAAACAAGTTGAAGCTACTGGGAACTTTGAATAGCTTCTATACTTACAACTAGAGAGCTCCAGACTAAATAAAATGTTAACTACTAGCCAGATATGCCCAACGTTAAAAGTCTGCTTCACGAAATCATAGACAATATCACTAACTGCATCTTGGCATGCAGATCTAACCTTTAGGAGACAATATGACTGAGTCTCCAGGATATACAAGAAGAAATCAGGTCCCCATGCTCGCACCAGTACACCTTCAGGATGAGTCAACCTTCCTGATCCTTCCTCTTGGCTGAGTGACAGCAAAGCGGGATAATCTTTCACTTAAGAGCTGTCTTCCAAGGTGATTTTCTGTCCTTAACATTAACCTTGGCCTTCTACAGACAGGTGACTATTTGAAATACAGTGAGTACACCACAAGTTTCAGGGCAAGAAACTACACCCTAATATTGACCTTTCAAGTAGGTAAAACTGAGATCTCATGAAAGGAAGTACATCCAACTAGTGTCATTTTATACTGGACCTGTAGGAATTGGAGAATCTCTGAGTAGTGCTGACTGACTGAGGAACATAGTGATATCTGACAGGTCCTATATTCATAGAATCACAGAATTGTTTAGATTGGAAAAGACCCTTAAGATCATAAAGTCCAACCTTAAACTTAACATTGCAGAGTTCACCACTTAACTATGTCCTTAAGTGCCATATATACATGTCTTTTAAATATCTCCAGGGTTGGTGACTCAACCACTTCCCTGGGCAGTCTGTTCCAATTCTTGACACCTCTTTCGGTGAAGTAATGTTACCTAAACTCCAGTTTAAAACTCCCTGGCACAACCTGAGGCCATTTCCTCTTATACTATTATTTGTTTCTTGGGAGAAGAAACCAAGATTCCTTGATCGTCTCAGTACATTTGAAATTCTCATTTCATATATTTACTTCCTTGTGTTAGGAAATAGTTTATCATAGAGACTACCAAAACAGCACTGGGATTAGCATTCCAACAGTGTCTTCAAAACATTAAGAGTTTTAAGCACTAGACTATTTATTCAAATTCAAATAGGTTTCTAAAATAAATTAATGGAGAGAAGTGAAATTTTATTGAGTGGTTTCAGTGACAACACTAAAATAAACTCTCTTCGTACTGATTGTACCTCTTGACATTTCTTCTTTAAATTGCAGTGCTGAATATTCAATACACTGAGAATGAATGCTGAAGTATGGGTGAGACTGAAATAGGGTGGGATTCAGCATACGTTCAAGCTGCTAAAGATGCATGATTTTATAGTATGCTGATGATTCATACCAATGAGGCAAGACAAAAGAAATTACTCTAAGAGCTGGCAGTATTATACTTGTGTGACAAACCATACAATCTTCCTAAATTTTTCTTCACAGTGATTAAGAACAATTTTTACTTTTGAAAAATCTCTGTATTGCTAGATGTGTGTGAAAGGTTCTGTATAATATTGAGATACTTCAAACAACTGATATTCAGAAAAAAACTAAACTTAGTGCCATATGGTGGTCTATGGAGACTTCAGAATTCTTAGGCTTATTGGTTCTTGTTCAGAAGCACAGTGCTGACATTAGGAGAGAGAGCTGTGTTCATAAGAAGACAAAATCATACTCTTACGAAATGCATAGCACATGGTTATTTACATTTTTGAACACTGTAGTGCAGAGTTATTACACTAATTTTAGCTCTTAGCTAAATCTTTAATTTCATCATTATTTGGAGCTCAGCAGCTAATTAAGGTTTTGAGATCTAATAATAATAATGAGGAATTTCTGGTTTGTTTTTAAATGCTAATACTAGAGATTTGCAAGTTTCCAAACAATGTCATTGAAATATTATAAACCTGAATATTAGGTAGTTCTCTGTGTTTAAAAAGGTAGGGTCAAAAAAACCTCATGATTTTCTGCACACTAATGTGGCTTTTTCATGGACACTAACAGAAAATTCTTCCTTGATTTCTTTAGGAATAACTATATTTCAGTTGAAAAAAAGACATTTTTGTCTCTTATCCACTAGCAAGTCTGCTGATGTTGTTTCATGTGGGTACCAGTGATATAGCTAGGAGCAGCCTGAGGGGTATGAAGAGGGATTACAGAGCCCTAATAGTAGCGGCAAGGAATCCGAGGCACAGGTAGATTATTCATGAAAGTAAAGTTTCCTGGGGAGAGGACCCTCAATCCATCTCACTCGAAACAATTTGATGCCAACACCAGCAATAGGTGCCCAGAGCCTGAAGAAGGTCAGCAGGTGAGCACCTGAAGAGTGACGCAAAGGTTTTCCAGCCAGTCAGACAGTTTCACTGGGGGCCCAGCTTAAGTGACTATGCAAATGCACATAGCATGAGGAATAAACAAGAGGAGTTAAGGACGTGTGCAGACCTGAAGGGTTATGAACTCCTTGGCATCACAGAGACATAATGCAATGGATATATCTGAGGTTAAGATACATAGTTCACATCCCGCAGATTCCTTCCTAACTGCTTTTTAGGAATAAGGAAAATAAAACTAAACACGTTTTCCCTCCCTTTGCCCATTAAAGAGCAGTTTCTAGAAAGGTATTATTACTCTAACAGACTCCAGTTATCTACTTTGACCACGAGAAACACAGTCTTGCATTGTTTATGGCCAGTCAGAATGCCAAAGGAAAGTCATTGACTTGATCCACACGATTTTCTTTTTTTTATTATGAAAAAGGAGGACTGACTTTAGGCATTATATATATAAGATACTGTTTTACCATGATAAAGTAGAGGTTTTGTTTGAGTTTGTGGGGGTTTTTTAAAATGTGTGTTATTTTATGTATGTATTTAAATGAGAAAGAAGAAATAAAATGTTTTTTAAGGTACTTTTCTCCCTCTTCTTTTCTTGAACATAAGACAAGGAGAAGTTACATTACAGTAATTTTATTAGAGAAAGGTAAAGATTGTCTTCAAGATCATATCACCTAACAAAGTGTATACACTTCCCAGATTGAAGATTGAGATATAATAAAAAGAGAGTAGAGAGTTTACCTGAAACTCTAACTGAGAACTGCAAACAAAATGTAATGCCTAAGAAGGGAATCATCATTTGAGGGAGCACTGTATTCTACAGCCACAACAGATTCTAAAAAAAACAATTCATACTGCACCAGTATAATAAGCACAAGTCATTAACATTTCATTTTTCTTAATTCTAGTATAAAGATATATAGTCTAACTACGGACAGTCTGATGAGAGGACTCATGCTTTAACAGTCCCAAATCACCTTCTACCACGAATATGTAAGATCTTAGCAGACGCTAAGAGCAGTGAAAGCTCCCTGATAAAACTCATTCCAGAGCACCTAGCTTGGGATTCTCATCTGTTCCTGCTACAGGCCCTGAAGGTACCCAGAGGCTCTGGGGGACAACTTTTCCCCACGTTGCTGCTGCTACTATTCAGGGCACACAGTACTGACTATATGGTATCCATGGTGAAAAAGTTCTTTACAATTCAATATGTTCTTTTTTTATCTGAATTGGTCTCTGAAGGTTTTACCTGATACTGAGTTCACAACTGTATCATACTGTGATACTGTAATAGTCAGAATAGACACTGGAATATAAGCCATAAGCATTTTCGAGAACAAATATAAGAACAATTTTAGGCCATGCTATGATATAGAAGTTGTGTATACGGACAAGAAAAGCTATACAATTAATCTGTATTGGAACATATTCTAGGAGGAAAAATTCAGAACTGGAAAAATTTAAATCAGTGTATTCAGTATCACAGTATCACAGTATCACAAGGTTGGAAAGGACCTCTGAGATCATCAAGTCCAATCTATAACCCAACACTAACACCAACACAAACACTAACATCAACCATCATCTAAACCATGGCACTCAGTGCCTCATCCAGTCTCCCCTTAAACACCTCCAGGGTCGGCGACTCCACCACCTCCCTGGGCAGAACATTCCAATGACCAATGACCCTTTCAGTGAAGAA
This sequence comes from Tapera naevia, assembly GCA_033556795.1. Lineage (NCBI taxonomy): Eukaryota > Metazoa > Chordata > Aves > Cuculiformes > Neomorphidae > Tapera > Tapera naevia. The sequence continues at coordinate 6,614,122 of JAUMJJ010000014.1, forward strand.
CTTTTTCCTCACATCAAGCCTAAACTTTCCCTGACGAAGCTTCAGTCCATGCCCTCTAGTTCTGTCACTGGTCACCCGAGAGAAGAGACCAACCCATGCCTGACTACAACCTCCTTTTAGGTAGTTGTAGAGAGCAATGAGGTCTCCACTGAGCCTCCTCTTCTTTAGACTAAACAGCCCCAACTCCCCCAGTCGCTCCTCATAGGGCTTGTCCTCCAGCCCCTTCACCATCTTCGTTGCCCTCCTCTGAACACATTCCAGTATCCTAACATCTTTCCCAAAATGGGGGCCCCAGAACTGGACACAATATTCAAGATGAGGCCTGACCAGTGCCGAGTACAGGGGGACGATAACTTCTCTGGTCATGCTCGCTGCGCTATTCCTGATGCAGGCCAGAATGCCATTGGCCTTCTTGGCCACCTGGGCACTCTGCTGGCTCATGTTGAGCTTCCGGTCCACCAGCACTCCCAGGTCCTTTTCTGCCTGACTACTCTCCAGCCACTCTGTCCCCAGTCTGTAGCTTTGCATGGGATTGTTGTGTCCAAAATGAAGTACCCGACATTTGGACTTATTAAACATCATCCTATTAGAATCAGCCCATCTCTCCAATCTGTCCAGGTCCCTCTGTAGGGCCATCCTACCCTCTAGCAGATCAACCCTTCCTCCCACCTTGGTATCATCTGCAAACTTGCTGATGATGGACTCAATCCCCTCATCCAGATCATCTATAAAGATATTAAACAGGACGGGACCCAATACTGATCCCTGGGAGACACCACTGGTGACCGGTCGCCAACTGGATGAGACACCATTCACCACCACTCTCTGGGCTCGGCCATCCAGCGAATTCCTAACCCAGCACAGAGTGCTCCCATCTAAGCCACAGGCTGCCAGCTTCCCTAGGAGTCTACTGTGGGACACAGTGTCAAAGGCCTTGCTAAAGTCCAGGTATACCACATCGACAGCTTTCCTCTCATCCACCAGGCTAGTCATATGGTCATAAAAGGAGATCAGGTTGGTCAGGCAGGACCTACCCCTCCTAAATCCATGCTGGCTGGTCCTGATCTCATGGCCGTTCTGCAGGTGCCGCATGATTTCACCCAGGATTATCTGCTCCATGATTTTACCTGGGACCGAGATCAGGCTGACAGGTCTGTAATTACCTGGATCATCCTTACGGCCCTTCTTGTGGATGGGCATCACATTGGCCAACTTCCAGTCTTCCGGGAGCTCTCCAGTGAGCCAGGACTGCTGAAAGATAATGGAGAGCGGCTTAGCAAGCTCATCCGCCAGCTCTCTCAGCACCCTAGGATGGATCCCATCCGGCCCCATAGACTTATGAGGGTCCAAGTGGCTCAGCAGGTCTCTAACTTCCTCCTCATAGATTGCAGGAGGGCCATATTTCACCCTGCCCCCATCAGCCACTTCAGAGGGCCAACTGTCAAGCAAGCTGACATCCTTGCTCTTAAAAACTGAGGCAAAGAAGGCATTAAGTACCTCAGCCTTCTCTGCATCTTTGGTTACTATATTTCCCTCCACATCCAACAAGGAGTGGAGGTCGCTGCCACCCTTCTTTCTGCCATTCATGTATTTATAAAAACTCTTCTTTTTATCCTTAACAGAAGTGGCCAATTTGAGCTCCAGCTGGGCTTTTGCTTCCCTGATTTTCCTCCTACACGACTTAAGAACATCCTTGAACATGACATGGCTTACGTCCCCTTCTTTCCAACGGCAATACATCCTCTTTTTCTTACTGATTTCCTTCAGAAGCTCCCTACTCATCCAGGCCAGCCGTCTGCCCCTACGACTCTTCTTATAACACATGGGAACAGCCCGCTCCTGTGCCTTCAAGATTTCATTCTTGAAGTGCATCCAGCCTTCCTGGACCCCCTTGCCACTAAGAACTATTTCCCAGGGTACTTTCCTGACCAGTTCCTTAAATAATCCAAAATCTGCCCGACAAAAGTCCAGCATTGATGCTCTGTTCCTGGCTTTTCTTGTTACATTGTTTAGAGAGAACTCAATTATCCCATGATCACTACACCCCAGACAGCCTCCGACAGTAACATCACCCACCAGCCCTTCTTTGTTCGTAAACAGCAGGTCAAGAAGAGCCTCACCCCTGGTGGGCTCACTCACCAGCTGTGACAGAAAGCAGTCCTCAATACACTCTAAGAACCTCCTGGACTGCTTCCTCTCTGCAGTGTTAAATTCCCAGCAGATATCCGGAAGGTTAAAGTCTCTTAAAAGAATAAGGGCAGCCGATCTAGAGGCAGCCTCCAGCTGTTTAAACAATAGAAGATCCAAGTCCTCCTCCTGGTTGGGCGGTCTGTAACATAATCCAACCAGGAGGTCAGACCTGACTGCCCCTCTGACCCTTACCCATAGGCACTAAACCTGGTCATCACCGATCTCGACTTCAACAGCATCCAGGGTTTCCTTAGTATAGAGGGCCACCCCTCCACCCCTCTTCTCACGCCTGTCTCTCCTGAAGAGCCTTTAGCCTTCCATGGCAGCACTCCAGTTATGAGAGTCGTTCCACCACGTTTCCGTGATAGCAACTATATCATAGCTCTCCCACTTGACCAGGACTTCTAGCTCCTCCTGTTTGTTTCCCATACTGCGTGCGTTTGTGTACATGCACTTCAGTTGGGTTACTGACAACACCTTTTGAGATGGCTCATCCTCCACAGCAACATCTTTGGTGAGCCTAGTAACTCCCCCCTCCCCCTTCATGCCTAGTTTAAAGCCCTCTCAACAAGTCCTGCCAGCTCCTGAGCTAGAATCCTCTTAGCCTTTGGAGTTAGACGAGACTCATCTGGGTCAAGCAGGCCAGGTGCCGTAAAGGTTTCCCCGTGATTAAAGAACCCAAAATTCCTCTGCCGGCACCAGCCCCTAAGCCATTTATTAACTGCATATATTCTCTTGTTCCTATCCGTATGCATCCCTGCCACTGGAGGAACTGAGCAGAACACCACCCGTGCTCCTGCCCTATCTATTGACTGTCTCAGCTCCTGGAATTCCTTCTTAACTACCCTTGACCCTCTTTTCACTAGCTCATCACCACCAGCCTGGACCACCAGAAGTGGGTAATAATCTGAGGGTTTAATTAGGTCCGGGAGTCTCTTGGCTATGTCGCCTACCCGGGCTTGGGGAAGGCAGAAGACTTCCCTATGAGTTGGATCCATCCTACAAATAGGGCCCTCCATCCCTTTCAGAAGGGAGTCTCCCACTACAATGACCCTCTTTTTCCTTTTCTTACTTGAAGTCCTGACCTGTCTGACTGGGCAATCTGAGGTTAACAGCCTCCTCAGATGAGTTCTCTGTAATACTATCCTCCACCTGAGCATCAAATTCCAACACCCCAAACCTGTTTTGTAGGGGCAGCTGGAAAGGTGGCATTTGAAAGGGAGGTCTATAACCCCCACAGAGCAGACCTGCTCCCAGTCCTCCTCACCAACCAGGTCACTCCCCTTATCCTGTTGATGAGGAATACAGTATTCCTCAGCCTCCTGGGGAGGATTACTGGGAGGAGAGAGGGTTCTACTCCACCAGTCTATCTCCCTTTCACTTTCACGAATACTCCTCAACCTCTCTACCTGGTCCTTAAGATCTGCAACCATAAGGAGCAGATCTTGAATCTGTTCACACCTCAGACAAGCATATTTTGTATGGTCCTCAGGAACCACAAGCAAGCTGAGACACTCCCTGCAGTCCCAAGACTGGGCAGCTGCGTCCCGTAATAGTGGCTCAGTTTGGATAGCTACACTTCTGGTGGCAGAGGCTTTACCACGCCTGATCACCATGCTGTAGGGAAGTGGGAAGCCAACCACCTGCCAGAGAGTGCCTGCGCGAACTGCCGCGCAAACTGCCTATGCTGTGACCCTGTATACCGTGACCCTGTTCGCCGCGCTCAGGTTGCAGGCGCTCCCAGAGAGATGTTTAAATGCCCCGCGGCTTCTCCCGGGTCCGCCCCCCTACCACGCGGTCGGCCCACGTGACAGTTGCCGCTTCTGGGGGTCAGAGAGAGTCGCCCTGCCCGGGTCGTCTCCTGAGCTTTTGCCTTTCACCAGGAACTCTCCACCCGCCCAGATTGAGCACCCGGCTGCAGTACTTACCGTTCCTGCCGCCGGTCGCGCCGAATCAGTAAATCCTACACAAGATTTTCATGTATTGAAATCTCAGTGAAAAAATTACTGATGTTCAATTCACCAAATTTGAGCATCTGAGGACCAGTTATATAAGTCTCAGTTCCCGACTCTAAAGTCTTTCTGAAGTCAGTGAAGGGATATAGGTGAATTACTTCACCCTAAGTTGAGTGTCTAATGCTGATAAAAAAAGAACCCTACCATCTTCAATCATTCTTCTGTCTTCCTCTTAGTCAATCAATTCTTGAATTGTAATAGTAAGACAAAACTTACTGAAGATTGCTTGCAAGATATTGATGTGAAACCAGTTTTCTACAGAAGTGCTATTAACAGTAAGTCCAAAATTGAAGATAGAATTCTGGCATGTGGTATAAATAACTGAAATCGAAACGATGGGATAATTTTCAAAATAAATGAATTTCATGATTACAGGAGAAGATAATTGATTTGGATATAAAGATGACTAAATAGAAAGTATGAAATACATTAATGATGGAAAAACATTTCTATCTTTTCACAGAAGATGCATCACCTAAAAAATTCTTTGAAAATTTTGTTCAATTTATTAGATTTTCTCCCTGACTACAGGCAAATCAGACAGATCAAAACAATCAGCAAGCTAATTACTTTAAGTGCAATATGGAAGAGGTACTTTGTGATCATTTCTAAAGCAAAAATCACTCTAGCAAATACTTCTGGTAAGAAAAGTTCTAGGGGAAAAAATGTACTATGTAATGAAAGATCTGATAGGGGCTAAAGTCTTGCCAATCTGCTTTTTTTTTAAAAGTATTTAGTTGTACCAAAGAGGAACATAATGGAAAAATATGTCGGAGGGATAGAGAAATTTAGAGCGCTATCTGAAACCAGATCTCAGCAGAGTGCCAGTCAAGTTTGAAAGAATGAATTGGTTTAGCCACTAATTTGAAAAATGAGACATTAAATCTGGTCTAAAAAACCATAGAGTTCTAAGGAAGTTTATAGCACAAATGTCCAAAGGAGAACTGGACAATATATTTTATAAAACCCTTGGCAGAAACTGTGATGTTCATGTAGTTTAAAGAACATTTACAAATAAAGGTCTCATGAAGGAGATTGAAGTGCCATATCTTGGCAAATAACACTTACTTGATGCGATCTTGGATGATGTGGGCATTTGGTAACAGCTACGGTCCATATGTTCCATTCAGCTGGGCCCTGTTGTCCTCCTGCAGTATCTCACAGGAGATAATCAAGCAGCTGGCTGCTCAGCAGTGAACATGCGCAGGCAGTCTTGACACCAAAACTTCAGTGCTATGTGTGCCGTGTTTGCTCTATGTGTCTCATACAGCTTGAACAAACAGCAGTGATCCACTCCAGCAGGAGCAGGAAAATCAGTTCCTCCTGTGCCTTGGTGCCCAGCTTGGTCTTCCTGACCCCATAGGACCTCCTGACCATCTGCAGTGTGTGAGACCATCTGCACCTGTCTGCCTCAAGACCAGCTCCATTACAGCAGCAAATACTATGGCTCATTTTCTTTAACCGTAACAGGAGATAAAAATAGATCTGGTTTTCCTCTCTCCTCCTTTGCTGACCAAATGTATTCAACTCCATCCTCCCACCCTCATCTCTCCATCCGTGGGTCTGTTAGCTCTGTCTTGCTGCATGATGCAAAGATAGCCACAGCCCCTTTATCTTCCTAGGAGTTACGGCTTCATGGCTTTTTTTTCAGCTATCTTCTGTCTTTGCTCTTTCTTTCTTCTGTTTTTTTTTTTCTTTTACGTCTCTGCTTTTTTTTTTCTTCTCCATGCTCTATACAGACAGAAAGTCTCACTAAAATGCTTTTCATTCCCCTCTCACAGATCATAATTGAGGTTTTGTCATTACTAGTCTTATCGGTTATTCTTTCCCAATGTTACATTGTCCTCTATTCTCATGCCATCTACCCACACACTTAAAGATCCCTTCGTCACCAGGCAACAACATTAGCAGACAATATAAACATATTACAAACATTACTGCATGAAACTTTGATGTTCAGATGTATTTAAAAGAAAGTCATTACAAAAAAAAAAAAAGAGGGAAGGAAACAGGACAGAAAAAAAACAAGGAAAGTGTGTTGTGTTGTGTTGTGTTGTGTTGTGTTGTGGAGCCCTAGGACACAGTCCAACCCTAAGAAATGGCTAGGGTTCAAGCAGATTAAACTGTCAAGAAGACCTGAAGGTCCTTCCTGTTCCTCTGTTACTTGAGACACTGCTTCATGTGTCAGTAGATAACAGTAAGATGACCAGAAGAGGGCTGTAAGTGGGTCAACCCATGGTTCTAAATAAAAGGACTTCAAATCTGTATTAGTGGATGCCCTCATGCAGGGCAGCATGTGTTCTTCTCTAGATGCTTTCCAGATCTTATCACCAGATGTCTCCATGATGTCTTTTCTAGTAGCTGTGAATACATGGCACAGTGCACTCTTCCAAATGGTCTTCCTATAACTACATTCTTCAGAAGGCTAGCTTCACAACTGTGTTTAAAAAGGTTTGAGTGGGATCCATTGCAGAAGCTTGGTTGAAAACAGAGGAGTGTTCTGAAAAAAAATAGTCGTCATACTGTGATGACTATGTTCAAACCAGTGTCCTATGGCAGTGTCCTATATAACAACCAGAACTTCCTAATAGCACTAGGAGGGAACTGTGGGCAAGGAGAAGTGGTGAGGATTTGGGTCAGACTTGCTGTGAGATTGATTCTGTACATGTCAGACTCCCCTGACGTGTCTTCATAGCCTGCTTGCATAGGAATCGTATTGAGTCTGTGATGCTGCAAAGAAATACTTAAACAGTACTGTTGTAAGTGGAGAACGCTTTCCAGCATAATGGAAGGGTCCTGACCAGTCTACTGTGTTTTCTTTGTGCTGTTCATCTGCCCTGTCAAGTACAGAAGTAGTCAAGTAGGGTTTCTTTGATGCAAACAGGCTATACACCCAGCACACTTACATCTCCAATGCCAATTGTTGCACAGAAGGGGTACCTAGTGTCCCGGAAGGACCACTTCCAGACACACATTCTCTGGACCCATATCCTGTCGTATGAGAAGAATCAAAAGATTCTTATTTTTTCCCTGAATGTCTGACGAGGCAGAGGTTTTATGTTCCAAGCATAACAGAAGAAATGTGATTTCTGCCAAACACTGATAGGGCTGGCTTGGAAATGGGGCATGCTCCAGACTTCTGCAAAGCCTCAGAGAAGCTCTAAGGCTAAGCATAAATTAGACCTGTGTCAAGAAGGGGGAGGAGGAGTGCTAAGAAAATCACATGGCTTAGTATTTCTTTCCCTTGTGCCTAGATCAAATGAAATGGGAGATGCAAGAAAAGAGCAATGGTGGCAAGTTCCTCCAGATACTGCTTCATGTATAAAATTACATTTGGTAATAAAAGCTCCATTTATTGCTTTCAGGAATGTGGGAGGCATGGGGTTTTTAGGGGGAAAGCAGTGAGTGCAATGACATTTTTGTAAGTAGTATGGCTTCTTTTTCCCCATCCAGAAGACAAAAAATCAGAGGCAATCACATGCGTGGCCGTGCGTGGAGTCCTGACAGTATTCATCTTGTTCTGGACATCAGAATGTGTGGTAGTTTCTGCTGTTACCACGACACATACTCTTTGGGATGGAACTGTACTCTGAGGTATAGCTGGTTGCTATGCAGACATAGTCTATCAGACAATGTGTTTTTTTTTTCTTTCTCTTCCACTGAGTTGCTATGGGAAACTCTCAAGATGCAGTAGTGCTAGGTTATCCCTCACCCAGGCATCTTTCCTCTCTGCATATGCCATTCTCAGTGTCAGTAAGCTTGAGATCCACCTTCTTCCCTCCCCTTCCACAATTTGCACTCACAGAGCTCTCCTCAGTTTACCCCTCTGCCCCTGGACTTGACAGTGATGGCAGCAGTGGTAGGACAGAGTTGGTGGGTGTCTGCCCTTGAAGCAGACTGAGGAGGGGCGTCCTACTGCTGAGTGTTGGGCTACTCCTTTGACAGATGAGGGCGCTGCAGCTGAAGACCTCAAATGCCTCAAATGCATCAAAAGCAGCAATCGGGCATTTAAACACTCACCACAGTGTAGAGAAAGTAGTATGAGATAATGTGGGCAGCTGCACGGTGAGAGGTCCCCAGCCCACATGCAGGAGGATATCTTTGTTTACCATTGCATTGCCAAACACCAAGCTCTGCTGCAGACCATCCTGCCACGTCAGCACAGTCCAAACATAAGACTCATAGCAGTATTGGCTAAGGGAATGTTTTGTAATTTAGTTCATTGTCACAACACACACTTAGGATTACTGGTTTGTGTACCAAGAAAGACAGGAAACTAAGAAGTTAACTAATCATTTGATGAACCAACTTTCCCTCCCTCAGGCTTGGCATTTCCTCCCCGTGCCTCAGTCTTCATTTTCCTTGTTTTTTCTGCAGATTATGCCCAGACAGCTCCTTCAGTGAGGCAAAGGACGGTGCAAGATTTTGGGGTTGGTACATAATAGTTTCTCTCTGCTACTCTATGTTTCTTCCTCATTTTCCTCCACTGCTTCTGCCTTCTTCTTTGCTTTCTTCTTCCCCACATGAGTTACCCACAACCACAGTCCCTTTGAAGAATCCCTGCTCGTCCGTATCTGCAACATCCCCTTCCGCATCCCATAGAATAGTTTGGGTTGAAAGGGACCTTTAAAGATCATCTAGTCCACCCCCACCGCTATGGGCAAGGATATGTTTCAGTAGACCAGGCCTCATCCCACCTGGGCTGGGCTTGAACACCTTCAGGGATGGGTTATCCACAACTTTTCTGGGCAACTTCTTCCAGTGCCTCACAAACCTCACAGTAAAATTTTTTTCCTAATATCTAATCCAAATCTACCTTCCTTCAGGATGATAGGACAGAGTTCACCCTTGGTAAGTTTACAAATTAAAAAAAAATTGGAAAGAAAATCTGATAGACCAGATGGTTTTACTGCTGTTCAGAGGCACTGCAACAGGATGGAGCAATGATCCAACAGGAACTTTATGCAGTCCAATAAAAGGAAATGCCAAGTCCTGCACTTGAGGACGAATAACTTCATGCATCTAAATATAGGGGGGGGGGCAATCCATTGAAGAACTAAAGTGGTTTTGCAAAAAAGGGACCTGAGGATCCTGGTGGACAGTAAATTGAATAAGAGCCAGCACTGTGCCTCTGCAGACAAAAAGGACATTATGCAGAATATCACAGCATTGAGGAAAGTGATTATTCCCCTCTGCTCAGCCCTACAGAGACATACTTGGAGTGCTGGTTCAGGTTCTGGGTTTTCCAGTACAAGAGGTATGGACATACTGGAGCAAGTCCAGTGAAGGGCTATGAAGATGATAAAAGGACCGGATCATCTGAAATACAAGAATAGACACTGGGGACCAGTTTCACAGAAGAGTAGGCTGAAGAAGAACTAATCAATGTGTATAGGTACTTGATGAGAGGAGTAAAGAAGGCTTTCTCAACGGCACCCAGTAAGAACTTTAGAGGCAAAGGGCACAAACCGAAATAGAGGAATTTCCATTTAAATATGAGAAAAAATCTTTTTATTGTGAGAGTGGTGAAACTCTAGAACAGGTTACACAGAGAGGCTGCAGAGTCTCTATCCTTGAAGATACTCAAAACTAAATTGGACACGGCACTAAGAAGTCTACTTTAGCTGAACCTGCTTTGAGCAAGGGCCTATAATCAGTTTTTCTCCAGAAATTCCTTCCAACATTAGCTATTTTGTGCTTCTTTGATTCTTGCTTCTATGATTTATCTGTTTTATTTAACTTACTGCTATAGATGTAGCCATAGAGATCTAGACTCTTGGTCACACCAATCATAAATCTGCCATACAGTCATGATGAAGCCAAAGTTGCAAAGTATCAAATACTGAAACAGAATTAAAAGTAATTATTGATCCATTTACAATTGTTAACATATAATTTCTTGCACATAGACAAAACTACAGTGATTATTCCTCTTAAAGATCCTCAAGAAAAGGAACATCCCAGGTATATCAAGTCTGACAGCTGCAGAAATGGAAGATTCAGTCATGGTGCTCTGAATCATAATGGGTCTACATGTGGCTGCCTATACACTTTATCATCTCCATACTTGAGTATGAAAGTCTAACTTCCTTTCAGGACTTAAAATGTCAGGTAAACAATCATATTTTGCATACTGCAAATGCACTGGAAATTGTTCAGGCTAGCTATCTCAAAATATGTTTTGTTCTTCCCTCATAAATCTGCTCAGATACACTGTAAGACCAAGACATATGATTTCAGTGGTAAGCACAGTACCTTTAGACAAGTATTTGAAAGACTTGTTAGGAAAAGTCTTATTTAATTTCATTGTATTTCTCTACTGATGAGAACATTGTAAATCAAGCAGTACTCCAGAAGATAATAGTAGAGGACAGGAATGAAGGACAGATCTGAACAGTACTAAGCTTTGAATGATCTTCAAAGATGAGAATGAATTTTTATGGGGACTATGAGGAAAATCTCTCAGTGTGAAAAAAGCAATAAAGAAATATGAGTTAAAGCTTGTTCAAACTGGATTCTATTGAAAAAAATCCCAGGGAGTGTGAGCATCTTTAGACTACATGGTAGTATACAATGAAAGGTAAGGTAAAAAAAGAACTGTGTTTATATTATACAATCTAATATATTTTTTCTTGAAATTAGATATATTTATTGAAAGAATCCTATTATAATGTATAAAATAGTGAGAACCTCATGTGACCTGGGCTTTCATCTGGCCTCCTTCAGTTGTTGAGAAATACATTGTCTTACCCCTGTGGATGTTATAAAGAACAAGTTTAGCAACAGAATAATATACCAAAAATAAGTACAGCATTGTAAAGACCTACATTTTTATATTTTATAACAGCTAATCTAGGTACTAGAATGTGGCATTCCACAGGGGTCGGCATTGGGACTGGTGATGTTTAACATATTTGCTGCAGACATGCACACTGGGATTAAGGGCACCCTCAGCGAGTCTGCAGAGGACACCAAGCTGTGTCATGAGGTCAACATGCTGGATGAGAAGCTCAACAGAGCTGCCAATGAGTGCTTGCAGCCCGGAAAGCGCACCATATCCTGGGCTGCATCAAAATAAGTGTGTCCAGCTTGTCAAGGAAGGTGATTCTCCCTCTCTACTCTGCTCTCAAGAGATCTCACCTGGAGTACTGCATTTACTTTGGAGTTCTCAGCACAGGAGGGACATGGACATCATGAGTCCAGAGGAGGGTCACAAAGATGATCAGAGGGCTTGAGCCCTTTCCATACAAGGACAGGTTAAGAGAGTGGGGCTTCCTTATCCTAGAGAAGAGAAGCTCCAGGGAGACCACATAGCAGCCTTCCACTTCTTCAAGAGGGTCTACCCGAAAGATGTGGGAGGACTGTTTTTCAGGGACAGTAGTGATAGGATGAAGGGTAGCAGTTTTAAGCTGAAAGAGGGTAGATTTAGATTAGATATTAGGAAGAAATTTTTACTGCGAGGTGATGAGGCACTAGAAGAGGTTTTCCACACAAGTCACGGATGCCCCATCCCTGGAGGTGTACAAGGCCAGGTTGGATAAGGCTTTGAGCAGTCTGATCTAGTGGAAGATGTCCTACCCAAAGCAGGGACCTTGGAAATAGGTAATCTTATAACTGAAATCATTCTCTGATTCTATTATTCTATGTATTCTTCTTCAATATACCTTATGTTTCCCTTGGTTTTAATTATCTCCTGCTAAACTACCCACAGGACACCCAGTGAAGTCCATTAATTTCATTGCAAATGCCATACATGAAGTGGTATAGAATCTGTCCAAAAATTAATAAGACTAAACCAAATATAATCTACTCTATACTTCAAATAATTTTGATAGTTCATCCAATAATACCACTACTGTGCTTCTCAAGACAGAACGGTCAAAGACATGTAGATGTATCATCCTCATTGTTATAGTTAAACACATAATTTCAAGAGTACATTTGTATGAGAAAGCTTGGAGAAGGGAGTAATATCGCAAAGGTCTAAAACAAGCATGACAGCTTAATTAGTGGTTTTTGTGCAAATCGGGATAAATGTCCAGTAGTTTAAAAATTCAGATCTGAAAGAGATAAGTACAGATAAAGCAATCACAATACAAATATTAAAATATTATTTAAAAAATAATTGGAAATTCCAGAAAAAGGTTTTGTTCAAAATTTTAAAATCCTAACCTGCGCTTTCACATGAAACACAGTATTGTAAGAGCCATAACAATAACTCTGCAACTCCCTCAGTTTTTACAATGACAATGCAAATGCCAAGTATTTTCCCTTTACCCTTAAAATAATGTTTGTGTTAAGGTAAGCCTGTGCACAGCATGATATGTGAAGTTTAGATATTTCTGTATTTTCTTATCAGTAATGTGCCTTATCATAAAGTCACATCAACAAAAGGAGGGGGGGTAGTTAATACTAAATATATTAAGATGTCATCTAAAAGCCAGTGCTATAGACCTTTATGCTAGATGCAATTTCCTTTATGCTAGGTGCTAGATAAACATACAGTCCACATATCAAAAATCCTTGATTAAAATGAATCACAAAAACATTTTTTCCTATTCCACCATTACTGGTTTTGAAACTCCAAATTTTCTCTAATTCTGTATTGGGATGAAAGTAGGTGTTAAGTGATTTAATGGCCATCTCCTCTGATTATTCCAGTCCAGGACCTCTCCAGACTTGGTGCTGGAGTCCAGTCCAGCACTCCAGGGACTTGTGGTCTCTGCCTAGACTGAAGGATGTGGCTGGAGCCTTCCTGATTGTTGCAGAAGTCACATAGGCTGTGACCCATTATCATGCTCCAGCTGCTGGTGCAGAGCCCTTCACATGCCTTAGTCACGCCGATCCTCCCAGTAGCTGGTTTTTGGGACATGCACACAGTTCCCACTCCAGCTCCTGAATGTTAACCACTTACTCACTCTAGTACCTGGCACCATGGACCATAGCTAAGGGTCCCCACGCTCCTGGACTGACTTAAGTAGTTGTCACCAGTTTTGACTCATTACTGGTTTCACACGTGGCTGGCGCTTAGTCCTTGCAGCACATACACACACACACATGGCAGAGAGTGAGACTATGCAAAAAGACAGTTAAGAAAAGATTTAATAAGAAAACGTAAGAAGATAAGTCAGTCTGTGGCGATCATGCACGGGATTCATTCAGAAAGCTTACTAACTGGCCCTATTTTGTACAGGACCAGCCCCTTTTGTACCCTTTTCTACCTACCACCCTTTTTTCCTCCCTGCTCCCTCTTTCTCTGCGGGTCCTCTGTGAATTTGCTCAACTCTGGGAGTCCTGCATCCCTTCCAATCCAGACTTTCCTCTGGTTTACAGTGTTACCAGTTGTAAAGTCCACAATGATCCTCCTGGAAGTGGAACCTGTGCTTTCTCAATAACCAATTAATCAGTAGAAGTGGAGAAAATGGTTTCTTGTCATTATCTCCATTTTTGCTTTGTCAGGTCTGTGTTTTGGTATACTTTGTTGTCTGTCTTCACCCTTTTCCCTTGGTTTCCCAATTGAGAAGAGCCCCAGTAAGATACCCTTGCTGGACTAAACCTTCTCAAACCCTCATATGGCCTCATCAATTACCAGGTTTGGGTCTCATCACCACCTCAGTTATCCTTTATTGGTCAAGTTTGTGGCTCTGTGCGTTCTTGCTTATGACTTCCTCCTTTTCTTCTGTGCTGGCTTAAACCCCTTTGGGCAACTCAGCCCCACACTGCTGCTTGCTGTGAATGAGAGAATTGGAAGGGTAACAGCAAAAAAAACTTGTGGGTCGAGATAAAGACAGTTTAAAAGGAAAAGCAAGAGCCACACATGCAAATAAGATAAAAGAAGGGAATGCTCAGGCTATGAAAAAATTGCTCTTTTTGCGATAGATTTTTTATATTGTAAATTAAACTTTAGTCTCAATAATACAGAACATCATTGATAAATGTTTGATAATGCCTTTATTTGATTTTAGTTTGAAATTTGAAATTTTAGCAAATATTTAGTACAACAAACATAAAGTAGTAAAAAATACTGAGTCATATTACAAGCAGCCTCTGTAGTCATGACAGAAACCTACACAAACATTTCTGTGGAATTCCAACAATCCATCCAGTATCCAGTCATCACTAAAAGTAGTCATATAAAGGTATTTTAACACGTATTATGTGAACTCTCCACAAACCTTCTCATAGCTGCAAACACTGACAGCTAATGGCTTTAACACTGAATTTTTGTAGTCATAGTTAAATGGAAAAGTAAATGCCAACTTGTGTAAAGACACAGATTCCTGATAAAATAGGAAGTCCAGGAGTATATCCCTCACCACCAGAGACAAAAATAGTCTACTTACAAATGACTGCTCTCAATCAATAACAATTGAATGTTTCAGCATCCTCTGAGTCTCAGTCCTTTCCATTAAGTTTGCTACATATACTACCACTTATTTTTTAGTTTCTTAGTATGAGTTCTTACTGTTGCTAGTAGAATAGAAAAAAGCCCCCAAACTCAATTGATAATCATCTCGTGTGTGTTGTACACTGAGTTTGAAAGAAAAAGTATTCCTATTGCAAAGTCTTTTTTTTACATTTCTTCTTCATAGATAAATTTTTATGGTTATACCTGCAGCAATATTCAGTTTGACTTTCTACTGAGGTCTAATGACACTTAATGCACTAAATTATAGTCCTGTATTTGCACTGCCATGTCATGCTAAAAATTACCCTTGCATTATAGTGCCTCAGAGCAACGATAAATAAAGGCTAAACAACATACTTCTGTGCTACACAGGAGTAGGGAGAAAAAAATGTGAATAAATGTAGGGACGTGTTGCTTCAGTAGAGTACTTCCCCACACACATAGAAATATCCCTCTGGACCTAAAGAGGTTGGGTGAGGCAAACTACATGACACCTCCCCACTGAGCCATTTACTATCCATACTCTAGCTTGTCAGCAATAATCTGTGCTTTTTACTTCGATGTAACAAGAAGTTACAGGGCACTGACAGCTGGGAACAGCAGCAGAACATAAAATCTGCCAGAGCCACCTTGCAATGTTTCCTTGTGCTGACAGGGACCAATAGCCTTGTCAAGAAGAAGCTGTAGTTGTATGCCCACACATAAAAATAAAATGAGAAGTTCATCTCTCTTAGCAGCAGAAACCTCCTTCTTTATATGGGACAAAATCCAACACATTCACAGTAGTAGGCACGTATTTTTCACCTAGTCCTAATTCTATTCCAGTCATTCATTATAAGTATGTGGAAGTCTTAAATGATTCTTGTAGCAAGGACAAACATTCAATGCTTGTCTGTTCTTGAACAACATCATGAAATCATTACCATCCCTTCCTCTTCTCTTCTTTTGCTACTAGATCATCGTCTTCCCATTTAGCACAGAAATAAAAGAACTTTAAAAGACCTGTTGTCTACTGTGGAGTTTTGGAGCAGCGTGTACAGAGCTATCTACGTGCTGCTCTTCCGTGTAAAACAATGTTCCTGACACCATGAAGAAAGTAGCATACCCTAATAAATAAACTTGAACATTTACCCACTCATCCAATGGTGTATGATTTTCTTTCTGAAATGTCTACTACTCCTGACACAGTCTAATGGACAGTGTGGGTAGTGAATGCTAAATTTGATTGGACCAAAACCACCATGGATTACGATATTGAAACCTTTCCACGTCACAGGGTCATAGAATCATAGAATCTTTAAGGTTGGAAAAGAACTCAAAGATCATCAAGTCCATCAGTCAGCTCAACGCCACCATGCCTAATAAACCAAATCCTGAAGAGCCATGTCTACATACTTTTTGAGCACCTCCAGGGATGATGACTTCACCGCTTACCTGGGCAGCTGGTTCTGATGCTTCACCACGCTTTCAGTAAAGACTTTTTTTTCTAACATCCAGTCTTTGCAACTTGAGGCCATTTCCTCTCATCCTATCACTTGTTGCTTGGGAAAAGAGACCAACATCCACCTCGCTGCTACTCCTTTCAGGCTGTTGTAGACAGTGATAAGGTCTCTCCTCAACCTCCTCTTCTCCTGGCTAAACAACCCCAACTCTCTCAGCTGCTCCTTGTAAAACTTCTTCTTTAGACCCTTCATCAGCTTCCTTACCCTCCTCTTGACATGTTCCAGCAGCTCAATGTCCTTCTTGTACTGAGAGGCCAAAAACTGAACACAGTGTCCAAGGTGCGGCCTCACCAGTGCTGACTACAGGGGCACGATCACTTCTCCACTCCCACTGGCCACACCATTTCTGATACAAGCCAGGATGCTCTTTACAACCTTGGTCACCTGAGCACACTGGTGGCTCATCGTTATTCGGTTGTCAACCAGTACATCTAGGTCCTTTTCTGCTGGGCAGTTTTCCAGCCAATCTTCCCCAAGCTCACGGTATTGCATGGGATTATTGTGACTAAAGCGCAGGACTCAGTACTTGGCCTTGTTGAAACTCATACGATTAGACTTGACCCATCAATCCAGGCTGTCCAGGTCCCTCTATAGAGCCTTCCTTCCAACAATCAGATCAACACTTGCACCCAACTCACTGTCATCTGCAAACTTACTGAGGGAGCACTCCATCCCCTTATCCAAATCACTGGAAAGATATTAAGTCATTGTTACCTTAGCACCAAATTCTGCAAAGCCTCAGCCTCGCAAGGAGTGAAACATATTTTCAGTGCACATATTCAGACTTCTAAAAGAAACTTTGACAAAGATGACACGTTTGCATGGTGTAATAAATCTCTTCACTCTGCAAGACATTTTTTATTGGAAGTAGAGTTGGAGAAGTGTATGAAGGATAATCCATTATTTTCAAATATTTTAAAAAACATATGAAACCAATTATTTAGGTTAGAGAGCTGCAGATCCCAGATGATTGGTAATGAGACTTGACTACTTTTTGGGTCTGAGTTACATAGTCAATGTAAAATGAATATAGGGAGTACATTCACACGTATGTTTTTGTTTTGAGTTCATGGACACTTTGAAGGGAAACAGGAGATAAGCCTGAAGTACTCCATACCTTATAGGCAGTGTTCACCCAGCAGTTCTTTCTAAGTCCTTAAAGGACTACACCAAGGCAGGAGAACATATTAACCTACAGAAAACTGTAATCATTTTCTATATATTTACAAAAACAATAATCAAGGCTCTGCATGAACACCAGAATAGGTGAGGAGAACATACCCAGCTAATCAGAGGCAAGAAACTTGAAAGATCTACAAAACCCACCAGGTGCTTCCAGAGAAACAACAATCCTTGGCTGAAAGATACTTTCTACTACTGACTCACAAGTATGACTGAATTCCGGAAAATAATCCATTTAGCCTTACAAGCCTGCACATATGTGTTTGGATCCAGGTGGCTGTGGCTTCCGCTCACACAACTACCCAGGAATAATTTTCTCCATCCTTGGTATATACATGTACAATATTTATACTGTGGCCCACAGTAACAGATACATCTGAGAAATTTAAATCACATGAACTTGAACACTTCTGTCTGGACACTTCCCTACAAATCAGCTCAAAGTGAGTAATTACTCAAAATAATAACCCTTCAACTTGTAATTACTGTGTTCAGTTTATTTCTAGGAACTGTGTTTAGTTTACTTCTAGGAACTTCTGAATGTTGCATAGTTTAAGTTAAATCATAAACAAACTAAGATATAAATGACAAAGGTTGGATTTATGCAGTTCATAATTTTAACCTTTAATAGTTTTGCATGATTTACTGAGGAAGTTTTATGAGTCATATCTGTGATGTTATTCGTTGTGCAATACTTAATCAAGGGTAAACTTCACATTACAAACCACACACTTGCACTAAAATTTATTGTCCAGCAATTATTAAAATTATTAAAATTATTGTCCAGAACTTAAGCTGTTTTCCAAACAAAGAGATTTCTGAAGCTAGCATTGAGATGTTTTAGCAAGAAGCTATTTGTCTTAAAGAGTTCTGATTTTTTCATCATTTAGCAGGATTAATTTAGTTTTTGTTAGAAGATCATCAGCTTTGGAAAATACTATTTTTAGTGATGATTAACTGACAAACTACCATATGTTCTCCAAATGCCAGTTATATAGCCATTTTTTGTCTATTCAAAGCAGTCTAAATACAATCATGATAGAGAGCTGCTTGTCAATGTTGTAGGTATACTCGGCACACAGATGTAGAATGTACTGATATAGACAAGTGCTGCTGTAAGAAATGGGATTAGGTAAGAATGTGGGTTAGCGTGAGATTCCAAAGTGAGATTACACAAAATAAGATAGAAACCTGTAAGACAAGCCAACCTAGAAACTGGTTTTCTAGGATATAAGTTAAAAGGCAATGTTTTTTTGACCCAAGCTTAAGTTTAGCAAACCCAGAGACTTTGAATTTAGTTAACTGTTCTATGATCCTGGGATAGGACTACCTACCTGAAGCTTCCTTCAGTTTTAGGTATTTACATATCCTTTTGGACTTGAACACTGTCATATAATGCAGTGGAAATCTGATTCAACTGAGACTTCTAGCATATTCTCTTTCAGATAACACTAACCAAACTTAAACTAGGAATCTCTGATACTGTGGTTTCCTATCACTTCTCTGTCAAGAAGAAAAATCTTTTTTTACCAATCTAGATGAAATGCTTTAAGTCCAGCTTTTCCATGTTACAGTGTTAAATCAGGACTAAAAAAATATTGAGCAAAATGTTATGGAAAAAGAAATTCTAAAGAAATAAAAATACAGTATACGAAAGACTAAAGAAAATGGCAAATATTATTGATGAAAAATGGCTAAATTCTGACTCCTTCCCAAGAAGCATATTGATTTTTTCCCCCTACTCTATCACTGATACATCTCCCTCAGTTAATACTGTGCTTCACCAGATATTTATACCAAAGTCTAATATATATCTAAACTAGAACACAACACATACGTGGTCAACAGGAGCCCATGGGGTCTGAAGTACCATAGTGTTCATAGTGTCCTGCTATTTGTCTCAAAACCCCAGGAAGACTGTTTGTAGAGATGAGGGGAAAATGTGGTAATTTTCCATTCCTCTTCTACTCTTTCAATCCCTGCTGAAACTACCAATTACATCCAGCTCCGGTGACATTTTGAGTTCAATGAGAACATGAGGAAAACAATACATAATATTTTATTAACCAGTTCTTGTTGTGATATGAAACAATTAACTGGGAGAGGGAAAAAATAAACAGCAACTATTATTAGTGCAGTTAAAACTTTGAAAACATTTTTGTCTTCTGGTCTGTTACTTAAACTATACAAAATCACAGTTAAGGAAGTTAAAGATCTTGTGTTCTATATTTGAAATAAAAAGTGTTTTGAATTTTATTTTACTTTTAGCATTGTACATTTTCTTTGAAGTTTAGTTATAAATACTACATTCAAATTTCAAAACCTGGAATCACAACCTGAGAGTCATGTGCGCATCCACATCAGCTAGTACTACAGGTCAGTAAAGATACACGTGTAGACAAATCTTTGGTGACGAGTATATTTTTTTATACACATTTGTGAAGTATTGACCCTGGACAGCTACTAAGCACCCACCAGATGGTCGCTCTCTCCAACCTTCCAACAGAAGCAAGAAAAGCTCCTGGGTTGAAATAAGACAGTAAAGTAAGTGGAGAAAAAAATAATTGAAAAATAAATGTAATGCGCAGCCACTCATTCATCGTATAACACACCAGCAGACTGATGCCCAGCCAGTCCCTGAACACTAGCTACTTTAGAAAGACTCATCCCCCCAGGTTATTGTTAAGTATGCTGTTACATGCTGTAGAATGGCTCCTTGATAAGTTGGGGCCAGTTGCACTTCTTCTAATCCTTCCCAAACTCTTACTCGCCCCAGCATACTTGCTGGTGTGGCAAAGTGAGAAATAGAGAAATGTATTATCACCACTGTTTCAGTCACAAATATAAAACACAGTATCATAAGAGCTGCTTTGAAGAAAATTAACTGCATCCCATGTAGACCAGCCACATTCCAGGGTGTTTTTCACTTCTGAGAAACGCTATACTATCTTTTGATCTCAAAGTCCATTTGTGTCTGGACTTCAGAAAGTGAAAACTTGAAGTGTATCTTGCAGTTCTATTTAATCTAAAGGAGTCCTGTCCATGTACTGCAAGACGTCTTAGTAAGTCCTCTTAGTGTAAATCAGACACAGTTAATGAGTACAGTAGGGAAATTTGTTTCACAAGAACATTCCTTGTTCTAACCAAAACAATACTGCATAGTCAGATTGTTAAGAGAACACTACTAAATACACTGATGTTTCATTTAGCAGGCAATTTTATAAACACTTCATTGGAGGAGGGACACCTGTTGATAAACTGGAAATGTATCTAAAATAAGATTTTTTTTTTGTCTCTAGCGCACATTTGTCAATGTCTGTGCTTAGGACACACTCTCAATGAGCAAAACCAATATATTTGTTTATACCTTTTTTTTGTTTTGTCTCAGAGAGCTAGTTTGTTATTTATATACATATTTGTTGAAGGTCTAATTTGTTCTATTTACAATATCATTGTAAATGTACAGATGTTTAAGTCTGTACGACTTCACTTTAGATTTAGTATTTTTAATATTCTGTTATTTAGTAAAATATAATATTAAAGCAGTAGGAAATATTGGAAAGTAAAACACAACAAAAAATCTTGAAATATCTAGGAAAGTGCGGCTTAAAATGCATTAAGAATATAATTGCAAAGGCGTATTTGTAAGAAACTCTTTAGTCATATAACTCCTTTTATGACATTATGTCCTATGTTATCCAATACCTCCTTTCTTAAGTATTCTCCCAACACTTCTTTATGCAAGTCCTCCCAGATTCTTTCCTAGTCTTAAACGTTTAGTTCAAACAATGTGTCCATTTCTTAGCTTGTGAAACTCTTACAACCCATGAACTGTCTAACAACTTCAAGGTCAACATCTTGTAAAAAGATTTTCTGCTCCCAGTTTTCACTTCTTATGGTTTGTTGCTGTCTGTAAGGAAGGACTCATTAAATCAAATCTTTTATGGAGAAGAATTTAACACAAGTTTTTTTTTTAATTTCTGTTATTATCAAAAGGTAGATCACATTGTTTTACAGAAGTGTCAAGTGCAAACACTTTCTAGCTACTCTGCTCTTGGATTTACTTGTGCTTTTAAAAATCAAAACAAACTTTTAATTAAAGGAAGGAAATGAAGCTATGCAGCATTTTGATTTATAGCAACTGCGTGGTACTACTCTAGTCTGAGAAAGTTATTACTCCCTGGAGTTTCAGACAGTTCTTATTTTCGAAGGAAAATAATTATAAATGTTGTCACTAACTTGATTTTAAAAACATTTTATTCTCTCTCCTTTTTCTCTGCTAGGCCAGATAAGAAACTGGGTCTCAGCTCAGTTCAAGATCTTATTATAGCTAGCAAGATTTACATCCTCTGATGCACGGGGAGAACTAAGAATGGGAGTCAGTGGAGGCAGACTGCCCACAGAAAACCAACTACGCTCCAGGAGGCATTTACTGCTGCGTCAGTCTGCTCCCACACCTGCACGCAGAGACAGATACATGCTAAAGATGCAGTTTGCCAAGGGAGGTGTGGTGAGAAACACCAAAATGTTCCTGGCTGCCTTTAGATCTCTAGTCAGTCTTTCAGGTGACAATGGTAGTGTTTGTTCTAAAGAGGCAGGCATTATCTGACTCTCCCCCAAAGCTATTATATGTGGAATAGTACTCTTCCAGGTGCATAAGATAACTTCTTCAGCTTCTACTATCATCTTAACACAGGTCTATCAAACAATTTGTTTAGAATGATCTCTACTAATAAAAATCAATACCTATTCCTCCAAGTTCACTCTCTTTCTGTGAGCTTGTTCACTCTCTTTCTGTGAGTTTAGATTTCCCCTGTGTGTGTAAGTACATATATGTTTAGAGCCACTGAAACCGTTCTGGCCTGCAGGATTCAAGTTAAGCAGCATTACTAAGTGTTGACTGGGTCTGGATTATATGTGCACTTACATACTGGCCAAAATGTGTATAAATTTGCCCGAGTTCAGTTGTGTCTCCTCCTAATATAGTGATGTCTTTCTCACAGCTTCTGGCAATACTTAGGTCTCTACTGAAAAAAAAAAATATTACAAATATAAAACGGCATTTACAACAGTGTAGATTTATGTGTTTAATATATTCTGATTGAAATACAGGTTAACAGAAGAAGCACTAGGATTTAGGAAAAAAAGTTGTCTCTAATTCCCTGTTCTCACATAAACATCTTCTGTTCCATTAATCAAATTACTTAGCTTTTGTATGCCTCAATTTGGCCTTTGTGATATGGAGATAACAGCATGACCCTAAGGACAAACTGTGTGTTGGAAGAATATACACATTAAATTATTATAGGAATTATGGTAGGGTATTTATCAAGGTATCAAGCTGGAGTTGACTAACCAGGTACATATAGAAAAGTTTCTACTAAATAGATGCCCAGAAATTTTATGGTTTTTCAATACTAGGTAGCTACTTGGCAATTTTAAGTAATTTTTTATCTCATGTACAGACTGGTTTATTCTTTTTCTTTTTCTCCTATGTATTACTCTTCTCCAGAGAAATATACTCTTTTTTTAGACTTATAGTATTCAGGCTATCAGTTAAATATGGATAACTTTTGGAGAAGTCCTGGACTCTTCTATTCTCAGCCCACCTGGCACAGACTTCCAACCTCTCTCTGAAGCATCTCTTCTTTCAAATTAATCGGATCTTTTTCTTTTAATAATACGTCAAAATAATCAAGCTCCCTTTGTACCACTTATACATCTTCTACCTTCCAGGGGACAAAATAACCCTTTCTGAATCAGTCAATTGAAAATGAAGGAGGCAGGGGCCATTGAAGGTGAGTTCCCTTGCATAAAGAAACGGCTGATAAGTTTTGTGGCTTCAATTATTTGGTTTATGGATTGAATGGGAGAGTTGTTGTTGCATTCAACACAGGAATCAAAAAGTGTTCCTGATAAAAATATATTTTTAAATTATTTGTCGTCCTGGTAAAAATAATGTGTGTAGCTATGCCAGTCAGCTCTAGAAGTTTGATTCTTGGCCACTTACTGAAATGTCATTGGAAACAGGATGAAACATTGAGACTTCATAGGAGGTCTCGTTTTCTTTTCTTTTTTTCTTAATCATTGTCTAGGCTTGCTGATTTCTCCCTCTAATTTCATGCATTTAGTCCTTAGAAAATATACAGAACAAAAAGGCATGAACATCTTCATTTTATTTCTTCAAATAGAGTTTAAATATATTAGGTTATTCGTTGTGCAATACACTATATTTCATAAGTTCCATCAACACTCTCATTTCAATAATTCCAAACAATATTTAGCAAAAGATGATAAATATCCTGTTTCTTGGGCTTCAATTTAACTATCGAGGCCACATATATTTTCATTTCAATCTTCAACAAGAAAATGTCATTATTTATTTTGATAGTAATTAAAGGGAGTTAAAATGTTTCATTTTTGTATTAATCATCTCAGTACTGTGTAAAATTGTAACTAACTAATTAACCTTGAACCACATCACAAAATATTATTTGTAAAATTTGAATTTGTATATCTACATGGTCTTTTCATTCCAGTATTCCTTCTGTGTCTCAAAGAACTTTCTGATTATTTTAAATTAATACATTTTCTCATTTCATTCCTTTGAATGTTTTCCAATCCTAACATACTATCATCTTTTAGACTAAGTAAATATAGCATTTTACTTGTTCAATATGCTATCCAGATTTTAACAAATGATTACACACACTCATCCAAGAGAGCTGGCTGAATAATTCATAATGAATCTTTCTTATCTTCAATTTACATGAATAATTACTAGGCTATAGACTGTTCACAAATAGTTTATTCTGAGTACTTACTATTGAAAATCCCAAATCTGGGGTGGTTTATTGATGCATAGTTATATGCCCGATGTGGGATATTACATTTTGCTTCCATGAAAACTGAAATTCTTATATTTAATTAAAAAACAGAAGATGTTATAATGGAAAAAGGCCTATCAAGTAAGCTTGTATTTAAGACACTGAAAGAACAGATTTGGCAGATGAAGATAGCTCTGTAAATGTAGTATCTTTGATAAAACCAGCAGAGTATAATGTTTAAATAATACCACAGTAAAATACATATTAAATTTTACAAGTAAATTTGGCATTAATTTCTGCCACAACTGCATGATAGTGGGTCAAATGCCCTCAGCAAGTTTACAGATGGCACAAATTGGAGTGACTGATACACCAGAAGGACCTTAAAAGGTTGGAGAAACAGGCTGTCAGAAAAGAATCTCATGAATACAACAAGTTGTGCAAAGTCTTACACCTGGGGAAGAGCAACCCCCCAAAGCTGGAATAGCTATTAGAAGCTTGTCAGCTGGAAGGTAGCTTTTCAGAAGAGGACTAGGGGGTTCAGTAGACAGCAAGTTGAACATGAACCACAAATCTGCCCTTATGGCAAAAGGCATTAGTGGCATCTTGGGCTGCATTAGGAGTTGTGTTGCCAGAGAGGGAGGTGGTCCTTCTCTTCCATTCAGCAGAGACCACACCTATATTACTTTGCCCAGTTTGGAGCTCCTCAATATAAAAGTGACATGGACATACTGGAAACAGTCTAGCAAAAGACTACTAAGACGATTAAGAAACTTGAACAAGAAATTGTGAAGGCCAAAACAGCACACCTTTGCCACTGCTAAAGACATTTTGCAGCAAAAACAAGGATTGGAGCATTTCACCTATGAGAAAAGGCTAAGAGAGTTGGGACTGTTTGGCATAGAGAAGGCTCAGGGGGATCTCATCAACGTATATAAAAACCTGACAGGAAGATGTAAAGAAGGTGGGAGTCAGGATCTTTTCAGTAGTGCCAGTGATAGAACAAGAGGCAATGGACAGAAACTGAAACACAGGAAAGTTCCATTCGAACAGCAGGAAACACTTATTTTACTGTGAAGGTTATCAAGCACTGACACTGATTACCTAGAGAAGCTATGGAGTCTCCATCCTTGCACATATTCAAAAATCTCCAGTTCAAGGTCCTGGGCAACCTGCTGTAGGTCTTCCTGCTTTATCAGAGGAGCTGGACAAGCTGATCTCCAGAAGTCCACTCCAACCTCAACCTTCCTGTGACACTGTCCTTTTGCTGGTAGATTTAATATAACAGTCACCACGAGGAATTACAATTAGCAGTTTCCAGTTAGCTCAACCAGAATTTCAACATTTTAGCAATGATATAAAGTAAAAACATACACACAGTGTTGATGAAATTCACAGAGGAAAATATTGACAGAAAAGGAAACAAAAGGTCAGGAGGGCAATTATTTATAGACATATTAACTTAGTAAACTAACTGTATTTGCACAGCTGAAGAAAGGAAAAACTCAACCTAATGACCATGGAAAGATCTGGGAACTGCTAAAAAAAACATTCAGTGATAGTATCCATTGTAAACGTGATAAAAAATAGCTGTTCTTCAATTAAAAATAAACAATAAATCAACAACCTTACAGTGATTAAGAACAAAAAAAAATTTATTTGTGCTTTTAGTATGTGGAAACTGATCTTTTAATTTCAAGTGGTAGTTGTGTGAATACATTCAAAAATGGTTATTGGCAAATTGAAGAACAAATATACAAAACAAGAAAAACAGGACTAAAAAATTGAAAATCTAAATGCACATTAAAATCTTCAAGAGTTCTATTTCTTTAGCTTTACAAAGAAAACACTGAGACATAACTCGTTTAGAGTAGCTAGAAGTATCAAAGAAAATCAAATTTAAAAGTAGTGAAGAAATTATCATTGACAGTGAGCAGTACAGAATATTCAGACTTCTTTTTCTCTTTTTTTTCTTTTTTCCCCTCCAAACACATGTTTCATTGTGGAAGCCTTGAACTTTCCACATGACATGAAATGTTCTTCAGTTCCTGAATAGTACTTTGGTACTTTACCATGGGTGACATGGATTGTTGCATGGACTGGTCATCTCTGCCAATGAGAATTTCTGACTCCAGTCTGGCTGTGAGTAAAACTTGAATTATGAGAGCCCATGCATCTGTACTGTTGACCAGGCAGGAAATGAAGTCATTCACACTTTCATTCAACTAATATTTTTGGAGATTTTTGAAAGACCTTAATTTCATTCTATAATAGCATTAAAACAAATTTCAAATTTTCTGAATTTTTGTAAAATTTCATAATTTTTTATTCTTTCTAACTTACCTTAGGAGTTAATTATTGAAATAATTGACAGAAGAAATACTTTTGTTTTCAGTTTTCATTTGCAAAAATGTGAAAACACTCCAAACAATATTGTTCCTTCACTTAGGAAGAATGTTTCCAGGCATAAATTGTTGTTCTTCATACTAAGACAAATGAATGAAATACTTAAATCTGTGTCACGTGGGAGGCTCATTTCATGATCAGGTGTTATTTTCCATCATTTTACCTATGAGTATTTGAAAGAAGTTCCCTTATAATGAAAAATGTTTCCCAAAGCAGTAATAAGTTTGGGAAAGTCTAATGAATTGCCTCCCTGGTTTGGAATGGTTTGTTTTGGGAAGGTTTGTGTCAAGTCCTGCTCCCAACACTGGGTCACCCACCCCCCCTGACATGCACAGTCAGAGAGGAAGGGTCTGCACAGCAAATTGGAGACAGACAAATCTCCCAGGGTAAATTCAAACCAGTGTTTATTTTGGGCAAAGGAAAATAATAAATCAGATACTCAGGTGTACTCTGAATTGCCAAAGTTGCAAAAACAGATCCTAATCTGTTCAGACCACAATCTGATACCCTCAAGGCAGCTGGAAAAAAACAAGGCAATTCAGATTTGATCTGATACACTGTAGTGCCATGGAAAAGATATGTAGTAGGAAATGAGAGAGAGAAAAAGAAATAAGAGTGGGAGGACAGGGTAGAGTACAGAAAAATAGTCACCATTCCATGGGCCTCTGGAAAACGTGGTCTTCAAAAGCAGGTGGTGCTGTGGTTCTTCTGCCACATGTGTCATGTGGATTCAATGGGGTGGTGGGCGTGTGACTGCCTATCCTTGCGGGTTTCTATTTGTAGAAAAAGAACATGCCTGTTAGCATATGAGGGTTGGTCTTGCTGTGAAAGTCCTCGAATTGACGCATGCATAGAAACTCCTTTAGGAAGGTTCTGTAATTTGGTCTGGGGGTTCCAGGTCACTGGCAGTTCAACAGAGCCTTGCCAAAATAACCTCTGCCTTGAACCTTCTGGGTCTGCATGCGCAGTGAGGTGTAGGGGGGGTAGCACCTGCTGCTGCACCTCCCCTCCCCGCTTCTGCAGCAACACAGTCAGCCCATCCCTTAAAAAGGAGCCACTGCACTGAAGTCGATGCTTAAGGCAGTAAAGTAGGTTTTTCAAGTTTGTAAGAAAAGCCGCCGCTGGAACAAAACCAACAACAGAAGAGCTGCAGCTATACAGCACGGGCTCTGACTGTTTTTTAACACAATAACCTAGTGACTAGGGCTTTCATTCATTGTCCGTAACAGAAATCTTTTGTTTTTCTTCAGGGATCTCAGTCAAGATGTCCAGTGAGAATATGCTACTATTCTACGGTATGGTTTGAGAAAAGATGCTGTCAGTTTCTCCTAGGGACTCAGCTCTACTTTTACTAAATATTTAATGGTCATTGTAGTCAGGTTTGGAAGCTACATATGGATCTAGACAACTAAACTACAGACCTAAGCTTTTGCTTGATGTTTTAAAGTACACTTAAATATTTAACGTAGAGAAGAACAGTATCAACAGCAGAGACTAAGGTTTGTCTTAAAATTCATGGTATTGGGAATGTCAGAAAAACTGAAACCTTCTTTTTCTTCTTTAGTGCAAGAGAAAATTAACAGATCAAATCCATAAAGGATGGACTCCACATCTTGCTTGAGTTTTCTCACTGTTGTCACACTGTACATTATAGAAACATTTCAACTAATGGGTATGAGAGAACCTGAGTTTATCCCTGATTCGGTCCACAAAGCAATCGAACAAATAGTGGCACCATTCTGATCGGGATAAAATGTCACAAAATTAGGACACTCTGGAAGGAGTTGATATTTCTTGTTTTTAATAAATACCAAAACCCAAGTATTTTTTATGTTATTTGAATTTCTTCGGCCTATTTTCTTATATTTTCAGTTTAATCACAAATACTTATCAGTTTAGTTCATATCTCACTTCATGTAAGTTCATCAGAAAAACTTTGCATGCTATTGGACTTGTTAAAACTAGTTAACCTTTATTATAGGTCTGCAAATATATATTTATGTTCATGTGAGTATCCTCTGTTTGTGTATATTATATTTATAACATGGAGATAAATAGGCTCACTCTGTGTGTAATGCTAATTACTAGGTTGCCAGCCTAGCAGCACTAAATTAGGTTTTACTAAGGCAGGTTCAAAGAGACTGGAATTTTGCCATTCACAGCGGTTGAAAAAGACCCACTTGTATTAAAACTCCAGAAACAACTCTTTCCCATGACAATGACATACAAATTTTACCCTTATCCCAGATTTTTCGTTATCTACAGTCACTGATTTTGTAGTGAACTGGAAAATGGCACATGCCTGGTTAAAACTTAGGCAGTGGGTGTTAGAATATCAGCACCATATGAATACTGTACCTACAGTATCACAGTATCACAAGGTTGGAAAGGACCTCTGAGATCATCAAGTCCAACCTATAAGCTAACACTAACACCAACACTAACACCAACCATCATCTAAACCATGGCACTCAGTGCCTCATCCAGTCTCCCCTTAAACACCTCCAGGGTCGGTGACTCCACCACCTCCCTGGGCAGCCCATTCCAATGGCCAATCACCCTTTCAGTGAAGAACTTTTTCCTCACATCAAGCCTAAACTTTCCCTGATGAAGCTTAAGTCCATGCCCGCTAGTTCTGTCACTGGTCACCTGAGAGAAGAGACCAACCCCTGCCCGACTACAACCTCCTTTTAGGTAGTTGTAGAGAACAATGAGGTCTCCACTGAGCCTCCTCTTCTCTAGACTAAACAGCCCCAACTCCTTCAGTCGCTCCTCATACGGCTTGTGCTCCAGCCCCTTCACCATCTTCGTTGCCCTTCTCTGAACACATTCCAGTACCCTAACATCTTTCCCAAACTGGGGGCCCCAGAACTGGACACAATATTCAAGATGAGGCCTGACCAGTGCCGAGTACAGGGGGACGATAACTTCTCTGGTCCTGCTTACTACACTATTCCTGATGCAGGCCAGGATGCCATTGGCCTTCTTGGCCACCTGGGCACACTGCTGGCTCATGTTGAGCTTCCTGTCCACCAGCACTCCCAGGTTCTTTTCTGCCTGACTACTCTCCAGCCACTCTGTCCCCAGTCTGTAGCTTTGCATGGGATTGTTGTGTCCAAAATGAAGTACCCGACATTTGGACTTATTAAACATAATCCCATTAGAATCAGCCCATCTCTCCAATCTGTCCAGGTCCCTCTGTAGGGCCATCCTACCCTCTAGAAGATCAGCCCTTCCTCCCAGCTTGGTATCATCTGCAAACTTGCTGATGATGGACTCAATCCCTTCATCCAGATCATCAATAAAGATATTAAACAGGACGGGACCCAACACCGATCCCTGGGGGACACCACTGGTGACCGGCCGCCAACTGGATGAAACACCATTCACCATCACTCTTTGGGCTCGGCCATCCAGTCAATTCTTAACCCAGCACAGAGTGCTCCCATCTAAGCCACGGGCTGCCAGCTTCCCTAGGAGTCTACTGTGGGACACAGTGTCAAAGGCCTTGCTAAAGTCCAGGTATACTACATCGACAGCTTTCCTCTCATCCACCAGGCGAGTCACATGGTCGTAAAAGGAGATCAGGTTGGTCAGGCAGGACCTACCCCTCCTAAACCCATGCTGGCTGGGCCTCATTTCTTGACCGTTCTGCAGGTGCCGCATGATTTCACCCAGGATTATCTTCTCCATGATTTTACCTGGGACCAAGGTCAGGCTGACAGGTCTGTAATTACCTCGATCATCCTTACGGCCCTTCTTATGGATGGGCATCACATTGGCCAACTTCCAGTCTTCCGGGAGCTCTCCAGTGAGCCAGGACTGCTGAAAGATAATGGAGAGTGGCTTAGCAAGCTCATCCGCCAGCTCTCTCAGCACCCTAGGATGGATCCCATCTGGCCCCATAGACTTTTGAGGGTCCAAGTGGCTCAGCAAGTCTCTAACTTCCTCCTCATGGATTGCAGGAGAGCCATATTTCACTCTGCCCCCATCAACCACTTCAGAGGGCCAACTGTCAAGCGAGCTGACATCCTTGCTCTTAAAAACTGAGGCAAAGAAGGCATTAAGTACCTCAGCCTTCTCTGCATCTTTGGTTACTATATTTCCCTCCACATCCAACAAGGAGTGGAGGTCGCTGCCGCCCTTCTTTCTGCCATTCATGTATTTATAAAAACTCTTCTTATTGTCCTTAACAGAAGTGGCCAATTTGAGCTCCAGCTGGGCTTTTTCTGGACTATGAACTGCCAGGTGCCTTTAGTATCTTTCATGCTATTTTTTTCTGCTACACGTTAAATCCGTCAGGTTTATATTTAAGTTGAAAAATCTTCAAATATCTGTAAGCAATAAGGCTCCTAAAGGACATCTAGGAATTAATTTTAAAAGACTTTAGTGTAGCAGCGATATTACTGGATGTCTTTTGATAGCCTATTGTATGAAAATGTCATGCAATTTAACAATATGTTGTTGCAACAAGACAGGTATTCACTTTTACATTTTAACCCCTCCAAACTTTTAATCATGAGCCCCGTGCTGGTAAATGAGTTAAACAAATCATAGTCAGCACTTGAATAATAGTGAGAACTTCGTAATTAGAAAGTCATGCTATTGATCTTGTTATGAACTGTTTTCATTATAAACGTCTAAAAATTATCAATCCCTTGAAAATACTTCACAAAACTAGACATCCTCAATTAGTTATAATGGAAGGACATACTCAGTCATTTGTTTTCAAATCTGAAACAAACTCCAAATCAAGTCTCCAACTTTGTTTTTTTTATTTATTTTAGTATTGCAGAACAAGATCCAAGCATTAAACAAGAAATATCAAAACCAACTTTATGAAAGTGGGACTCCTACATATTATTCACAGAGAGAAGTTATTCCTCTCCATATGAATATGAGAATTACAACCAAATTCTTCTGTGGCTTTTATCTTGCATGGTAGCCACAGAAAAACAAAATAACACATAAAATGTTTTTAATGTAGATATATTGACTCTTCCCTTTCTTTCTTTCTTTTCTTCTTGACTATAGAGCTGAACATAATGAAGAAGGCGAATTTTAGTGTTTGCCATGAGAAGGTCATAGTTAGACTCCTTTCTCTTCTATTTTCCTTTGCTTTTAGAAAGCAACCATAGAATCACAAAATCATTTAGGTTCAAAAAGATCTTTAAGAACATCGAATTCAACTCTCAATCTAATACAAGTCCACCACTAAACTATGTCCCTACCTGCCACACCTACATTACATATCTTTTAAATACTTCCGAGGATGGTGACTCAAAAACTTCCCTGGGCAGCAGGTTCCAATACTTGACAACCATTTTGGTGAAGATATTTTTCCTAATATTCAATCTAAACCTCCCTTCGCACATGACACGGTTTCCTCTTGTCCTATTGCTTATTACTTAGGAGAAGAGACCAAAATTCCTAGATCAACACAGTACATTTGAAAGTCCCATTTCATATATTTGCTGCTTTTTCTATGTTAGGAAATATTTTATCATGACAACGTCACATAAACCTTGAAATCTCTGAGAATTTTGCCATTTGGACATCCTATGCTGTTCTAAGTCCTATTCTCATCCTCTGAAAAGAAACAATTTCCAAGAACAGTATCAGAGTTGGGTGGGATATTGGAATCACAATCAGAATCGGTAGTTTCACAGGCTAGTTTTTCTTCTTTGTGTCAACTATTCAACAGAAACTCCCTAGACAGCCAGTATTCCCAGTAACCTGGTCTGCTTGACCTGCTTCAGCCAGCACTTTACTGCAGATGGAGAATTGAGTGTTTAGTAATACATAGACAAAAGCTTTTCTAGATCTTGTTAAAATATCTAGCTGAAATATCTGAGAATAATACTAACCATTGCATAGGGTATTTATTACAAAAGTGCTTTATGTGAATAATCATTTAATTCTTATTCTTTTTTTTTTTTGTACATAATTATCTCATTGTAGGGTAATTTGAAGTTTTAGCAATATACGTAAGTAAAATATAGCTATTTGTGGTGCATAGGGGTCCACATAAATATGAAAGTTTTGGGGTTTTTCTTAAGAAGAAAAAAATTAACCTCTACAAGTATACAATGCTGAACAACAAATTGTGGAGTTGTTTGTGGTAATTAAGTCCATAACAGGAGGTAAATTATAATGTGAGTGGGTCAAAAAAACCCACCCCAGGACATAGATAAAAGAATATGACACCCAGAAGAAATAACCTGGTCCCAGCTAGAGCATATGGAATGCGGACTATGGACAAATTATATGCACAACTTGAAGAAACAAAAATACTACAAGAAGACTGTCCTGTATGTTTAAAAACAGATGAAAGAGTGTTACTTTACATCATCAAGCAATGATCTGCAGGAAGTGCACTTCATAAGTAAGACAAAACCAGCATTTTTAGCCAGATTTCTTCAAAGATTCCATGGCAATACTAAGCTCGAAACACTGACTGCACAGCGCTATATATTGACAGCTTTAAAGATGGTAGCACAGAGAGAAAAAAAGTCAGAAAATGGAAAGTTAATATATAGTCCTGAATGTTTACAATTGCAATTTTATCCCTGTAGATGTACATTGAATATACCTATTATAGGGGTAAAAGTTCATCAAGTCATTTATCTCCCTCAAGAAAAAGCAGTCACTGGAATGTCAAGGCTTCAAATAGGTATTGAAGAATCTGAAGCCATCTTCTTCCTAGTGGTGAAGGAGCTCTCAGAAGACCATAAAAAGAGAGCTGAAAGATCGACTTCATAATAGAGTATCATAGAATTACTGGACAATTTGGTTGAAATAGGTTGGAATAGAGCTTTAAGATCATCAACTTCAACAGTAAACTTGACAATGCCAAGTAAGTCCATGACTAAACCATGTTTCTAAGTGCCATATTTACACATCTTTTAAATACCTCTAGGGATGGAGACTCAACCACTTCCCTGGGCAGCCTGTTCCAATTCTTGACAACATTTTGGTGAAGTAATATTTCCTAATACCCAGTCTAAACCTCCCCTGATGCAACTTGAGGTCATTTTCTCTTGTCCTATTGCTTATGACTTGAAAGAGAAGACCACCACCCACTTTGCTACATCCTCCTTTCACGTAGTTGCAGAGAGGGATAATGCCTTCCCTCAGCCTCCTCTTCTCAAGACTAAACAACCCCAGTTCCCTTAGCCGCTCATAAGGTTTGTGCTCCAGACCTTTCAACAGCTTTGTTGCCCTTCTTTGCACACGCCCTAGCATCTCAATATCTTTCTCATAGTGAGGGAATTAAAACTGAACACAGTATTCAAGGTGTGGGACCTCATCAGTGCCAGATGAGGGCAGGACAATCACTTCCCTGGTCTTGATGTGCACACTATTTCTGACATGAGCCAGGATGCTATTGGCCTTCTTCACGACCCGGGCACACTGCTGGCTCACAGTCAGTTGGCTATTTACAAACACATCCAGGTTCTTTTCCACCAGGCAGTTTTCCAGCCACTCTTCCCCAAACTTGCAGTGTTTCATGGGGTTCTTGTGATTCAAGAGCAGGACTCAACACTTAGCCTTGTTGAACCCCATACAGTTGGTCTCTGCCCATTGATCTAGCCTATCCAGAGCCCTCTGTACAACCTTCCTTCCCTCAAGCAGATCAACACTCCTGCACAATTTGTGTCACCTGCAAATTTACTGAGGATATACTCAATCTTCTCACTCAGATAATTTATGTACATATTAAGCAGAACCCATCTCAACGCTGAGGCATGGGAAGCACCAGTTGTAACTGATCGCCAACTGTATTTAATTCCATTTACCACAAGTCTTTGGGCCCAGCCATCCAGCTAGGTTTTTTACCCAGAGAAGATTATACCCTCCTAAGTTATGAGCAGCGAGTTTCTCCAGGAGAATGCTGAAGGAAATGATGTCAAAGACTTCAGTAAACTCTAGGTAGACAACATCCACAGCTTTTCCCTCTTCCACTAAGCAGGTCACCTTATCATAGAAGGAGATCATGTTAGTCAAGCAGGACCTGCCTTTTCTAAACCCATGGTGACTGGGCCTGATCTCCTGGTTGTCCTGTACATGTCATGTGATAGCGTCAAAGGTGATCTGCTCCATAGACTTTCCTGGCACTGAGGTAAGGCTGAAAGGCCTGTAGTTCCTCCTTCTGGCCCTTCTTGTAGATGAGCATTATATTTGCTAACTTTCAGTCAACTGGGATTTCTCCAGTTAACCAGGACTGCTGATGAATGATGGAAAGGGACTTGGTGAACACTTCTGCCAGCTCCCTCAGTAACTTTGCATGGATCCCATCCAGTCCCATAGACTCGTGTATGTGTTAAGTGGTGTAGCACGTCACTAGCAATTTCACCTTGGATTACGGGTTCTTCATTCTGTTCTCTGTCCTTGCCTTCCAACTCCAATTAGTCTTACTCCTAAAGAGTGAGGAAAAGAAGGCATTAAGTACCTCAGATTTTTCCTCATGCTTTGTTACTACATTTTTCCCTGTATCTAATAAAGGATGGAAATTCTCCTTAACCCTCCTTTTTCTGCTAATGCAATTATAGGAACATATTTGTCGTCTTTTATACCAGTAGCCAGATTAAGTTCTAGTTGGGCTTTGACATGTCTAATTTTCTCCCTATATAAAATTTTTACATCTTTGCAACACCTCCTGTCCTTTCTTCCAAAGGACAAAAACTCTCCTTTTTTCCTGAATTCCAGCTGAGTCTGTCTTGGTCAGCCATGTTGGACTTCCCTGACAGCTTGTCTTTCAGCACATGGGTGAAGCCTGTTCCTGCACCTTTTAAGATTTCCTTCTTGAATAATATGCCCAGCATTCCTGGACTCCTTTGCCTCTCAGAGCTGCCTCCCAAGTGACTCTGTCAACCAGACTCCTAAACAAGCTGATGTCCACCCTCTGGAAACCCAAGGTGACAGTTCTGCTCACCCCCCTTCTTACATCTCCAAGAATCAAAAACTCTTATCATTTCATTGTAGCTATGTTCAAGATGGCCTCCAACAACCAGATCACCCTCAAGTTCTTCTTTGTTCATGAAACAACCATTGGAGGTCTTCCCTGGTTAGCTCCCTCGCTGGTTATATAAGGACATCACCTTCCATACACTCCAGAAACTTCCTAGTCCTCTGTGCCATATTGTATTTCCAGCCAATATCCAGTAAGTTGAAGTCCTCCAGAAGAACAGAAGCGATTGTGAGACTTCTCCCAGATGTTTTTGTGTAGTGGAGCCTGATATGAAAGATATTAATATTACAAATATCCAGATTTAAGTATCTAGTTGCACAGGGCATAACTTCTTAATGTTCATAATTTTTGCACAAATATTAATCTTCCAGATTTAATTTTGAGACAGTTAAGGAGAAAATCTAGGAAAATGTAATAGAAAAAATCAATTACATAAACTGTCTAATTATAGACTTCAGGAGTGTTTCAATATATCAAGCAATTAATGACTCACCAGGTAATTTCTTTATATGTATACTGTATCGTGATGCATAACTCACCAAATGTTAGGAAGTGCAGATGAGTTCTGAAGAAGTTATTGAGGATCCTCCTTATCCTATATAGACACCTAGAACATAGACACATATGACTGAGCTAGATTTGCAACCTCTTTTTACAGTCAGAGGAGTTTAACACAGTGTTACAATAACATTTATGTTATTGTAATGACATTAACATTAATGTCATTTTAGTATGCAGTTAAGAAAGCCAGAAAAATTACTTATTTCTTTCTGTGAACTATGAAGGATGTCTAATGTGGTTTGTAGACATTAGCAGAGATAATGGCTCCTAGTGTTGCTGTTTAGGCAAAGGCAAATTTTGGTATCTCACAGGGTGTATGAATAAAGCTGGTCAAGTCTGCAATGAGTCAGCAAAATTCAGCGTAAGAGGTGTTGGAATGTTTTGGTCAAGAAAAGCACAAACCTATTTTATAAAATCCTGTTGGGCCAGGCTGCGGTGCCAAGGTGGCAATCTCCAAGGAGGATGTAGCTTGGCAGCCCCAGAAGCTTACATCAGGGATGTAGCTTTAGGCTCTGAAGCTGTGGCAGGACAAAGCCCGAGGCTTCCTGCAGGTTGCCTCCTACTTCACACACACTGTGTCACAGCTATGCAACACTGCCTGAACACTACCACCATAAGAGAACCCTCTGAAATGGCCAGCTGAGTACCGAAGACCCATACCAGTTTGATTTTTTGTGTTTCTGAGCGAGTGTTTTCCCCTGAAATTACCACATCTTTTCTGTGTGCTTCAGTTGACTACTTAAAATAAAGTGGAGAGTAGCTTGTGTTTGACTGGTTACTTCTTTGGACTCCACCAGCATTACCCTGAAGACTACAAACTGAATGAAAAACACTCAAAATCACCCCATGAGCCTTTGGAGATACTGTCAGTTTCATGAAGAGAAAGGGTTAGGGAGAGTAAGAGAGAATAGCCATAAATAAATTAATGGAGAATTGGGAACTCTGTCCATTACTGAACACACTCTCCACTCTGTTACATTACTGAACATCTAAAAACTTAATACGTTCAGTGCAAACAGAAGACTTTTTGAGCAACATGCAGTCTGGGAAACTACATGCTTGTAATACACCATTGACTAAGCTTCTGTGGAAAAGAAGCAGTTACACCATCTGAAAGAACACCTGTGGCTACAAAAATATTAGTAAACTGAACAGCAATGGAGCATAATCCTGGGTGCTGAGAATCAGCTGTCTGTATTGTTAAATCGCAAGACTGGTGCACATACGGGTTTCAGACTAGGCCAAGTAGCTCAAGTAGTTACTGGAGTACCCACTCCCAACAGGCAGTTTGTATGCTCTACCTTTGTTCTCAGATCTAAGGAAGAGTATTTTTAATGATGGACCATTCTGTGCCTCACTTACTGGGCATCATTAATTCACTACTATGGATACAACCCAGTAGTCTGCATGTCCTAAACACAAACTGTCACTTTTACTAGCACAGTAATATCTGAGGTATTACTGTCTCTGGTTGTCACAATTACAGTGTATGATTAGCTGACATGATTAAAATTACCCTTGATGAAGCCTAAACGAGGTCTTATTCACACTGCCTGCGAATATTAGCCACACAAACTCACTTTTAAACTATTTTGACTATTTCTTTCTTTTCCCTCACATGCAACTGGTTCCATAAGCAATAAAAACCAACATTTTAGAACCCACAAGTATCTTTGCTAATGGCAGATTAAGCTAGATCTAGTGGCAATTTGTTAGACATTGCCTTAAGGCACTGTTCTGCATTTGAGTCAGTGCATAAATGAATAAACTTTCAAGAAAATGCTGAAAAAGTACATTATATCAGTTCCACTATCCCTCCTGAATCCACCTCCTGTTCTGAGGCTGCAGATATCATTTACTGGAGTCTTGCCCTTTTTCTATCAGTTATAGGTAAATTACAGTTGCAGGTATGTAAGGAAAAGTAGGCTACCATCTTATTACAGATGCATCTGCCTATTCCTTTGAGTCTCATATGTCACAGTGATCACTGGAAAATGTTTTGATTCTTCATTTACTATCTTCTATTGCAGTATGTCAAGGCTAGTCACACATCAGACAAAAAAGTTATCTGACATTCTTTTTATCTATTTACTGTTTCACTAGATAAAATAATTTTAAAGGGACTGTGAATAATACTAATAGCAAACACCTTTCTTTTTTTCAAAATAACTTTACAGCTGTGGTAATTTTCCACCTTGTAATGTTGATGGCATCCCACAGTAAACCAACAACTGTTCCTGTCCAGAGCAAAACTGTTAGCGCATAGGGTTTGAGAACTTAACCGTGTAATGTTTTAAGATCTTTTTTTTTATTAGGAGAAAGGATATAAGATGAAGAATCATCATAGCTGTGAATGTTCAAATCACTTTTTGTAAAAACTTGATTACAGTAAATATCTCTCTGGTTACTGGTAAAGAAATGAGAAAGGAATAAACCCTGTGTCTTTCATGTAAAATCAGTAGTGGTAGGAAGGCCCCTACCCTAAACTTCATGAAGCCTCTCATAGATCTCCAATAGAGAGTAATGAAGTCTTTTGGATGTTGTTTTCAAAATCTGTTTGGGATGTCAAGATAGCAAAATGCTGAAAAAACACTCTTCCAGGGGAAAAAATCCATGACAACAAATTGATCAAGCTACTGTGACTATGATGCCCCATTTAACTCCACCTGTGTATATACTTCAGAACTGCTCATACATT
Organism: Tapera naevia; assembly: GCA_033556795.1. Lineage (NCBI taxonomy): Eukaryota > Metazoa > Chordata > Aves > Cuculiformes > Neomorphidae > Tapera > Tapera naevia. The sequence goes on from JAUMJJ010000014.1 coordinate 6,652,882, forward strand.
TTCTCTCTCACATGCAAAAAAATACTCATATTCAGGCATTTGCATGTCATTTGCAAATCATAATTTTAAGTAGCTCAAAAGTAAACCTCAATCAACTCAGTTACAAATGCCTGGAAAAAAAATACAAACAACAGCTTCCAAAATAACAAATACCTGGATAAATAATGATCTCTAAATCCCCCGCATCCTCTGATACTGCCATTTCATTCCTGTAGTAACATAGACATATGGTGCTTCACTATGTGTTTTTCTTATCGTGCTTTTTTTTGTTATCGTATGGCAAGGAAGGAGACTTACATCTTCCTTGTTCTGCAGATTATTAGGAAAATTTCAAAGAAAGGTTTCAAAAACTGAGTATCTTTCAAAGCCTGTAAAAGAGATATAATACAGAGTTCATCTAAAATTTTATTGTGTCTCTAAGTCTTCTGAAGACCTTTCTATCTCCAAATTTAAATTGCACATACCTTTATTATTTAGCACTATACCCGTGTCTCCTAGGATGATTCTGAGTATCTGATACTCAATAAGGAACCAGATCAGCTAGACAATCTGGAAACAGCAAAGGAAAAAAAAAATAAAAAAAAATTAAGATCTGAATATAATGTAAAAAAAAAAGAAATTAACTCGTTCATGACTGAAGAAGAAAACCAAGTCATACTGAATGTGTGCTAGAACTAGCTGCCCAGAACAGGTTTGGGACTTCCATTCTTGAAGCCTTTCAAAACTTGACTAGACACCAGGCAATCTGATCTATCTCTAGCGCTAACCCTGCTTTGAGGAACAGGTTAGCATATGCGACTTCCAAAAATCCATGTCACCGTAAATTATCCTGTAATGAGCAATAAATTCTTTGACAGAAAGCAATTTTCATATTGGACCACCTTACATTTATTTCCACATTTTGTTTCCTTAATAATGCTCAAAGAAATTTGATTTCGAAGAAGCTGAAATCTGGTTATTAACTAATCCTTACTAAAAGAAATTTTTTAAGATATTAGCATAGATAACACCTTCTCTTAAATATTTAAAATCTGTCTATAAACAGGAATAGTGTCTGGTAAAAAGAATAATCAAAACATAACAGCATTAGTATAAAACAAAATAGAGCTTTGGCTGTCACTTTGTCTCACAGGGTAAATTATGAACGACTTGCCAAAATTAAATCGTAGTTTCTGACAGCCAATGACAAATACCTTAAAACACAGATTATAACATTAAAGTTTATGACATTAGTTTTCCATACTTTCTTCCTGTGAGAAGAGCATCAAGCAAGACATCAGTTACAACATCAATATCTTGGGCCCAGGTAAAGAATATAATTGTCCAAGAATTTTACAGATTCATTAACATTAAAACCTGTTATCAATATATAATTCTCTCTTTAGAGTGTATAAAATGCTGCAGCTGAAAGTTTTGCATAAAAATAAAAGATAGCACAATATTGTAACAGTGTTCAGTTGATGAAATAATATAATTTTTAAAGTTAAATTTCTTACAATATCAAAGAACCTAATTCATTATGTTCAGTTGTTTTCATTTAAAGACAGAAATTTTTATTTTAATTTCTTGGAAACGTTTTCCTTTTTATCTAAACAGTAAAAAATTAACTAGAATAAAGGAAATAATATGTAAAATCAGTTTCACCTTCTAATTTACAATTGAGTGGTTGGCAGTGTAACACTGCACTTTTCATCCTGTATTTTTCAGATTAAAGTCTGATTTGTTGCATTAGCATACTGAAACTTTACACTCAGCTGAAACTAAATCAGAAATTGTGGTTACTTATTCTTAACAAGTTGTTGATGTTACAATCAGGGAAAGGCAACCAATAAAAATTGTTGAACGCAACTGGAAGAAAAGATTCTTTCTTCTCTGTGAAGCATTTGTTAAAATCTTTACTAAAATAATACCATGAAGAATAAAAGTGAAGTAGACTCAAGGCAACTGTTTCAAGCATACCAGTCAGTCAGCATTTATAGCTTAATCCTAAATATCCCTGTGGAGTTTCTATCTCCCATGCATTTCTCCAGAGAACAGAAATACTTTCCTAAGGGATGGTGACAAAATCTAAACTGTAATCTAAAAATGTCTGGCAAAAAACTTAAATGAGCAAAACGGTTTTTCCCTGGGTTTTTCTTTTTCTGAATATTCCCAAAAGTATTTCAGTTTGTGACTTGAGAATTGGTGGGCAAAGTTCAGATCAGAAAGGCTTTGTCACAAAGACCAACAGTATTTTCAAGTTCTTCTAATTCCTCCTCAGTAATGTAGAAAAGATTTTTTATGTCTCCACCATTTCCAGCACTTTTCCATTAAAGAGGCTAAAAAACCCCTTGTAGACATGGAGCGTACCTCCTAGAATACCTAATGATTTGGGAAGGAGAAAAGCATTACTGTTCCTCAGTGTTCCATTTTTTCCTGGAAACTCCATCAAAAGAGAATGTCTTGTTCTGTGTTCATATTACAATGTTAATTCAGGTCTTGAACTTGAATTAAAGCTCAAACTATTGCTCACCCATACTGCCTACACTTTGACTCACTTTTGCTGTGAGTCAAAGGTGATTTTTTAATTTAAAACTCAAAGTCAGAATTTCAGCTATGGTGTCAAGGTCTGTTAGGAATCACACTCCCACCACTCTGGCCTTTGGCATCATGTTATATAGATAGAAAAAGACAACTAGAGATGGACTCCTGAAAATAAGCTTCTCATACTCACGTTATGGGCATAAGTAAGTAAAATACAGAAGCCAAATCTGTATTTAAGAAAGTTCCATTAACTCTCTCTTATTATAGGCTTCCACATTGCCTAATCTTGATCCAAAATGCTGACTTCCCATTTGGAATCCTGTCAATTCCAGTTTTGAGTTACCAACAGATATTTTCTCTTCCTCTTCATAAGTGGAAACAAAGGTGACCTGAATCCAAAATCCTCTTTTCATGGACAGAGACAGAGGGTCCCTGGAGACAATAAACATCTTTCATTCATTCATTATGCTGGCATGTAAATATAGGGAAAAAAAAATGCATAAAAACAAGCACACATTTTTCATTCTGCAAACTCCACAAATTTCTCTGGGAGGCTGCAGAGCACCAATTTGTACCTCGCTTCCCCAAAACCCACCAGCTTCAGCCTTTCCTGGCACAGGAAACAGTGTAAAGGAAGAGCCCTCCAAGGCACAGCTAGCAGAAGGAGTGACCACAGGACGTGATCACCAGCTCCCAAAGGAGAAGGAGGAAGGATGGGCAGAGCAGCATGTCCAAGCTCTGGCTCTTGGGACTGAAGGGCTGCCAGGCTGGGTTCCCTGGCAGTGGGGAGGACAGGCTGGGGGTGGGCGTGGCTCATATAAATCATTTCCAGAGAAGTAAGGCAAGGGTAGTAAACAGAGTTTCTCATGTTGAAAGCAACCAATGATCAATGGTGCTTGTTTAAAATATGAGATACAGATAAGTCTCTGCTCTGTTGGCAGTTTAATGGCTTTGAACTATCTGACTATTGAAACTGGTAGCCATTTCCAGGTGAGTTGCTGTCCTAGGGTGAAGAGGGTTCCTTTCAAACCCTGACATGTTTTACTTAATAGAATTTGTGTTTTCTTACTTACCTTCAGTGTGGCTCTTCTCCTTCTTTTATTGATTTCTTTTCTCAACATGTATTCCTTTAATTCACACGTACCCCAGACTTCCGGCTATTGGATCACTACCACTTCTGATATCTATTGCTCTCTGATGAAATCAGCAGTGTGTGCTAAACTTTGCCTTAACAGAACCTCAATGAGAAGGCTAGGAATTTAGCTCTCTGTTGCATTCTCACATATTCTTATGATTTTAACCATAAATCTCTCGTTCTATGAGAATTCAATATAGTCTGAAATCCTGGTACTATTGTGTTATTTATTTTATTGCTAAAATAGTTACAGATTTCAGATTGATTAGCTTAGGAAACGCTCTGTGTCCACACTGTGAATGTCTAATGAAATGATCTTTTAATGACAAAGATTCGGTGCCTCCATATTTTTCACTTTCCAAATTGTCCAGAACCACCTATGCAACCCCAAAGTCTTCCAGGACCTATTCACTCCAGTAGATAATACTTCAGTTTGGGTACCTTCAAAGATCTTGATCTCTCTCCATTGACTTTACCAGAAATTCAGGCCTCTGTACAATACGGTGGGTTTCATCAGGTAACTAAAATTTCGAGACCTCCCAGAACAGGAAATTATTATTACCTTTACAGCAGTTATGTCATGTATGCCAGCTGTTTGAAGATGTCTCTGTTTACATAGACTGTCCCAAAACGTCCTGTATTAAGACTACTGATAACTCCTGCTCTGGATATTGTGATTTTGATCTTAGTTCCACTCAAGATTCCACCCTAATATTTCTACATTTCTTAATTAGAAAAGACAGAGATTATGTCAACATCAGGTCTAAAAAGTTAAAACTGAAAAGGCAAATGTAACAAATGAAATTATATTATGAATGTTATGAATATAATGTTAGGAGAAAGTTCTTCACTGAAAGGGTGATTGGCCATTGGAATGGGCTGCCCAGGGAGGTGGTGGAGTCGCAGACCCTGGAAGCGTTTAAGGGGAGATTGGATGAGGTGCTGAGTGCCATGGTTTAGATGATGGTGTTAGTGTTGGTGTTAGTGTTGGGTTATAGGTTGGACTCGATGATCTCGGAGATCCTTTCCAACCTTATGATACTGTGATACTGTGATATTAACTTATTGACTCTTTCTCTAGCTTGGTTTTGATTCTTTAGCATTTATTATTTTCTTCTTGATTTATGAAAGACATGGTAAATAAAGCTAAGGAAGAAATGAGCAGTTTATTACTGTAAAAATATAAGAAATTGAAAAGTTGGAAAACCCAAAAGACAAGATAAATATGGCAGGCGGATGAGCCTACACTGCTATTAGGAGATATAACTTTTATGTTTGTATTACAGATCTAAAAATTATTAATGGTCATAGCCAAAATAAAGGTTTTTTGATGCCCATCTTCAAAGTAAAATGGAAATTGATTGGATAAATTGGAATGTGGACTGATCATCAGAGGAGAGCATTACTCTTCCAGCTCAAAGGAAGCCATGCTTCATAAGGAAGTGTGGAAATCGATTTCATAGTTGTTTCGTATCTTGAACCCATCAACTAGCACAGGTAAGCGCTTCCAAGGAGATTAAGAAGAAAGTTCTCCCATAATATAGCTCGCAAATACATCTAGCAAATTATTTTTTTATGCAGCACACAGCTGCATAATGCCTTACTCAGATCATAGTTGCTTCTGATGAAGTGTCTTGTTCTTGTGAAACACAAACCCCAGCAGGAAAGCTGCATGAGGTTAGTGAGAGTCAAAAGGAAAAAGTATTCTGGTGTGAAATAAGAAGGCATATCTTGTTTACACTTGTAGCTGCTTCTTATTTCTTAAATCAATGTATCCCTTATTTTACACATCTGAGAAAGCTGGCTGAAAACCATCCAGGTTCTCAAAGGCAAAAATAAAAGATAGCCACTAAGAACAAAACAAGCAATTCGTGTCTGAAGCTTTCAAATGTCTGCTTCTCTGTTAATGCATTTGTCCATAATTACCTCGTTCAAATTCAGCGGTTTCTTCTTCATATGCAAAAGCTTTGCTAATGCAGGCAAATCATAGCGTGGCATGCCTTCACTTTTTAACAGATTATGTCTTAGTATTTTATAGACTGTATTGTGCTGAGAAGTCAGGGAAGAAAGTATAAGACTTCTGTAGAAAATAAGTAAGGTACACCTATGGGGGACAAGGACTGCCTATATAAAAACAGTGTATAAGAAAGATGTTTCAGAGAACCTTAATAATAATGAAAACAAACAAATTAAAAAGCAATAATTTAAATATTGGACAAACCTGAAGAACTTACTGCAAAAAGGCTCAGGCCCATTGACTTATTTCTGTTCTCCTGATAGGCTGCTCTGTTGCTGTAAACCAGGCCAGAGGGGGCCACGTCGTTCTACATTACAGGCCTTTATCCAGCCAAAGCAGATTCATTCTGTGCCAGCATTCAGGACGTCGTACCCACAAGCCCAAACTCTCCCACCCAGATCAAAATAAACGTCACGAAGGCATTACTTTTCTACACTACAAATACAGCTTGAATTTACCAGACAGCTCTACAAAGAAGAGCTTACTTGAGCCCTGTCATTACTTACTAGCATATTACCAACATTTCTGAGGCAAGGGCTGTTACTTCTGAGTTGACAACCAGAAGGTGTTATCCATTACCTCTAACTAGCTGTTACCCATATCCTCTGACTGCACGTGACAACTGATATAAGAATAAATATCCATCTCTTTTGCTCCCAGCTTTCTTCAATAAGTGCTCACATTATCCTTGCTTCACCATTTATCTACCCATGTATGTTCTCCCTAGGAGAATTATATCCTAATTTATGTTATTCAAGAGTTGAGCAATGACCAAAGCAGGGAGTGTCTTAGGCTGATATGTTTATGGAGATAAATATGTTCATTAACTCAATGAACTGTGAGAAAGAATGACTTTGTGAGGACCATTGTCCTCCAATTGGGCACGAAATCATGATATAAAACATCACCAAGAGTTTCAAAATTCCTGACAAGAATGAAAAGTAGTGTTTTTTTCAAGGATAAAAACTATTACATCCCTTGTGAAACAGTCTATACGGTCTCTCATAGGCAGATTCCAAGAAAAACTAGTTCTAAAACCTTAGTGTCTTGTAATACCCAGAAGACAAAAGAGTAATAAAGGGTTGAGTTTCCTCATCCTCACCAAAATCTAATATATAAAGAGGAAATATGTCTAGACACCCTTGTCCCTCTGAGTCTCATGAAAGACTGGTGACATAAATCCTCTCTGCTGGTGATCCTTATCTGATACTCTCCAAATTAATTGTGGTCAAATGCCAGCAGCATTTGCTTTGAGCACTGAATACTAAACCCAAAAGCTACAGATTTCTCTGTCTTTCTAAACCAGTCTCCAATTTAAGACAGAATTTTCTGCACAAGTGTCTCAGTCAGTTGAATAGCGTAGCATAAATAACCTCTGGGGTACCTGTGTTACAAATACGAAAATCCAAAGAATGAACAATGTATCCAGAATCTCTTAAAAATTTATCTCCTTTATAGGAATTTTTCCACTTGCTTTCTGTACCCACACAGAACAATAACATCCAAAAGCAAACAGATATTTTTAGTGACAAAACTGTACAAGAAACAAGAGAAGGAGGTACTTTGCTGTATGGTCTATGAGACTACTAAAATAATCTACTCCCCGATAATAAATCCAGCTTTGCTTAAGACTTTCCCAAATAATTTCCTCCTCTGACTTTTTCCTGCTTCTTCTGAGAGCTAGTGAGTAACCAGAACAAAAACTTTCTGGATTTTTTTAAAAGGCATACTTACCACAGAGAACAGAGTGGCATTAGGAACAAACTCATGGATTCTATTTTCTGGCAATGACTGAACAGCAAGATCATCATTGTCATTAAGGGATTTGAGTTTGTGCCCACAGAAATCAATTAATACATTACTAAGCCACTGAACTGTAAAAGCAATGAAGTACCCATTTCAGCAGAAAGCAAGAAAGAAAGAAAGAAAGAAAGAAAAAGAACCCCCCGCCCTCAGATTTGTTCTGTATGTATCAGAAATATTTTATTGAACTTTAAAAACCATTTATTTCCTTTTAACTTGGACAAAACTAATTATTTCAGTAAGAAATCAAATTAGTAATTTTTGTGCGTTTTTATTGCCTTTTAATTTAATCTTCTTGGCTGAAATGTTAATGAAACTTACTCAATTTCACTTTTTTTTTTAATCTCATTTCTCTTCTGGAAACTGGAGGTTTTTTTTCTTATTTCACTATTTCATGCAGATTTGTTTAGTGAGGATGTATGCCTGCAGATTGGTTGAGTCAAGTATCGCCACAATAACTGTGGTTAAAAGTGAACATCAGCTCCAGCCTGAGACATATAAGTGTATGTTCTTGCATGTATGAAGATATAATCTGATTATTACATTCAGTTAATTCAAACAGAAACTCACTTCCTATACTTCACCAGACCTCCAGCTACCAATGTAAATGAGTACAAGTTATCCATAGGTCTTATGTCGTATTTTCCAGAAATTCGTGTAAATCTCTCAGGTGCCATAAGACATTTTAAATGGCACTAGATAACTCTGTGGAGCAGATGAATTGACCTTTAAGGATTATCTTCTTCAGAATGGGTTGAATCATGGCTTAAAGAACATGACTTCACTGACTGATTTAGCTCTGTCTCCACTGACAGTACCAGGAGCACTGGCAATTAGTATATGTGTAGATTTACATTTAGACACATAAATATAGATGTCAGCCTGGAAAAGAAGCCTGCTTTTAATGTGTATTTGAAACTCCAGTCCAAGGAAAGACAGAAGCAACCTTTGATTTCACTGGATAGTCTGTGATTTAACTTTTTTCATTACAAAAGGAAGAAATTAGTGTTTGCTTTTTTTCTATATAAAAAATATTTTCAGCCTGAATTTGGGAGTAAGTTAAGACATTTTATTCAAATAAAATTATTCTTTTTTAAAATCTCTAAAATTTTTTGGTTTATTCCTTTAAATTTTTGGTAGCTAGGAACATTTTTTTGCCAAAAGGCCATTGTTTGTAAATGGAAGTAGATAAAGTGTTGAAATAAGAACAATATGTCATAGATAGGTAGTGAGTAAATTGAGGCTGGAAATGGAAGTAGATTAAATTCCATATAATAAGATGAAGTTCTGGAAAGAAATTTCAAGAGGATTTGCTGTAGACGAACAAACCTTTGTCATTTTTAAAGAAAAGCCTTTAGATCAGATGATGACTTTGTTTATATGTAAGCTTGAAAAAAGTATAAAAAAAATTTTTATTGGAGGGGAGAAAGAGCAGGTCACTTGCAGAGAATGGACTACGACTGCTTAGTGGGGCTTACTCACTGACGTGAGCAGCTGTGGAGCTGGCATGGCGGCATGAAGGACTGCAGTATGCTCATCTTCCCAGGATGGGGCAGTGAGCAGGAACTTGGGCTGCTGGCTAGAAGGGGAGGAGTTGAAGGTGTGTGAGTGCATGTGCATATGCGTAAAATATATAGCCTGTGAAAGGGACAGCAAACGGGGAATAGCTCTTTTAGATATTAGAGAGAGACAGGTTTAGAAACTTGCAGTTGTAAATGAGCTTTCTGTAAACCCTTATTGTTGTGATTTATTTCTTGTATGGCTGATACTAATCCTGAACTTGTAGGTCACTGATTGCAGGTTAATTATGTGTCATTGATAAATCCATAAACTACTTCAACCCTTATTTGTTTTAAACTATGCAAACCAAGCAGTTTTTCCTTGTGACATAAGTCTATAATAGAAAAAAATGGACTTGTTGAACTGCAAGGTAAAGTCTTTTCCAGGAAAAAAAAAAACAAAACTATTTATATGTTTGAATAAAGTATCATAAAAACATCATTTGACACAGATGGAAAATTACTTTGCGAGCTGAAGCCGCCATTCAAGGCATTCAAGGTCTACAGTAACCTTTCCACACTTTCAGAGCACTGTGATTTTTTGGAAGTCACACTTTGGAAGATCCAGAAAAGATTCAGGTTTGCCTCTGAAAGAGGATCCTAAGTATACTCAGGGAAACAAATACAAGACCATCTGTTGTTTGGACACTCAAATTGCACAAAAGAAGAAATTACCAGAAGCTAATTGTCTTTCAAATTAGTGGAAGTGGATTATTCATGAAAGAGGAAGGAGAGTGGCACTTCCTTTCTCATTATGGGTTAATCATGAAGGTAAAATATAGGTAGAACCCAGATGATAGGCTTTTCAGAAGCATAGCATGAAACTTTTTCCTACTATTAAAGCTTGCCTTATTTAGATTTTAAAATATATGCAACGGGTTATTCAATTATTACACAATATCTTGTTAGCTTTCTGCAGGTATATCTGGCTACACTGTTTAACAATGTGCTAATTATAAGTGGGTTTATACCGTCAGTTCTTTCCTACTTTCATACAGGAAGGAATAAACTCAGCTGTGATTATTATCCTCACTAAATTTACATGACCTTGCTGTTGTAGGATCACTATTGTGATATACTGAAATCTAGTTTTTTGCACTACTGAGATTTGTGGGCTAACACCTTGGGAAGTAAGGTTTTTGTTGACTCTGGAAGATCTCCACCACAGACAAGTCATTATAATCAAGTCTGTGTTCACTATTTTTCTGACAGAACTAAATAATATTTCAGACACTTTCAGACCTTTGAAGTTCACTTTTCATGGCAGAGTGTTATATAATATCATACAGAACAAGTTTTTATTTTATCTTTAATTGAGGTTAAAAAAGGCTGCAGTGTTTCTTCCTACCGCCTACAGAGTCTCCAGAATATTTTCTCAAGGGAATACAAGCGTGAAGTAATGGACACATTGGCAAGCAGGTCCCTCCTATCACTTGTTCTAAACATTACATGGATTCCAGTTCCTTTACTGCAGGGTTATTCCATCTGTATTCCTCAGTTTCTAAACGGTAGATATTTTAGAATATAACTATCTGTTCTGCACATGACTTTCCTTTAGTTTTCACCTGCTGCCTTGTTAAATTTGCTAGCATGTTTTATCTAGTTTGATGTAGAATAAATGTTCACATAGAACTGTGCATCTGATGAAAATCAAAAAGGAAAAAAGTCTGTTCATGTCATAGAACTTTACATTCCAAAATGTGCCTTTAAAACATTTCAGTTTTGAAGAAAATTTTAAAAACTAATGGGTACAACTTCTATGTCATTTTTTTGCCTATTTTCAAGCGCGAATGACTTCTGATGTTTAACCTAGCTTTCTCACTCTAATTCAAAATGCTTTCTGCTGATGTTTCTAGTGATTTCTGGTGAATATTTGATGAATTCATAACATTGCCTTGCTTGCGCCTCCATTTCTGTAACAATCAGAATAACGGTAGAGAATCTCCCATCTCAGAATGATCATTCTTCAAAGTGGTGAATTGTATCAAAAAAATAAAAATAAGAGTCAAATCTATATCATAGTGATATATGATTAGTAGATAAGTCAGCTCCCAGGAAAATATGTTTGTTTGTTTGTTTGTTTGTTTGTTTGTTTGTTTGTTTTCTTTTCTGTTTTTTCTTTGTTTCTTTTTTGTTTTCCTTTTTTTTTTTTTTTACCTTGAGGAACCAGAAGTGGACGACAATTCCACCATATTAGATTCAGGACAATTTTATTGTTTTCCCCACACTGCAGCTCCGAAAAAGAAAACTACCATGATGCTGACATCCCAAGTTGCATAATAAAAGGCAGATAATAACAGGTTTTACCTACTATTAATCATGTCGGGGTTTTTTTGTATTGTATATAATCTTATTTATAAAATTATAAAATCTTTGTATTTTTTCAAAATCTTCAATATAGGTGGCAGACTATCTTCAGTGAAGAGCCCCAGGTTGTGCAATAGATCTGTCAAGATTTTTAAACTCAGCTTTGGTTCAGAACTAGAATGGAACAATATTTTGTTTTCATATTCCATTTTTATTCAATTTAAAATGAAAGAAAGGGAGTAGAGGAGAAGAAAATAAAATAAAAAAAAAAAGCAAATATATAAGAAAAGATGTAAAAGCAAGAAAAGAAATCAGTTTAGACCTAATACTATAGTATTGTTTCTGTTGTTCTGATAGCTGTACTAAGAGAAACATCTGTGCATGATACTACTACTAAAGATATTTATGCCTCAGACTTGTCCTTACCAGTGTAATCTCTGATGGACACCACGACAATGTTGACCATCAGACTCTTTGCTATTGTCTAAGAGATCACAAGGATCAATGTAGCTTGGAAAATGCCACGAGGCATAAAGAAATACTGCACTCAGAATTACGTTTTTACCAAGGCAGCCTTAAATCCCTGAAATGGAGTTGTGAAAATAGAGGTTTAACCTACTTAATAGGAAACTCGTTTTCCAATAGCTGGGCTCTCACTTTCTCTTTCTCTTCAGATGCTCAAGGATAATTCTGTTTGCAAGTATTTCTACTCTTGTGCATAGTTCATTTAGAAGCTCCAGGTTTAGAAAAAAAAATTATAGAGAGTGTTGCTGTTTTGGGGAAAAGCAAAATCTCCTTCTGAAAATACTATCTCAGAGCCTTTTCTTTGCTCCTATACGAGAAATGAGATACCTTACATTTTTAGATTGTAATATAACTTCTCATACTGGACCAAAACACTGACAGATTCTCCTGGTCCAGCTCAAGAGGTGTCTGTGGTGAAGTAGTTTCCATTGTGGTTCTGTGCATGCACCTATGCTTTTTTATTTATAACCTTCTGAACACTATGGTAATACAATTCACATTCACCATAAAATCCAAAAACGTTAAATGAGGCAATCTTTCACTGTTGCTGTTTATTAGCCTAGCTTCCAAAGAACCTGGTGTTTGCTCAGCTCAGTCAGAGTCTGTGTATCTATATGAGAAAAAGAAAAGTGTTTCTCTAATAAACTTCTGAACACCTTGTCTGATTTCAGCCAGATGTAACAGAAGAGGTGAAGTACAAATTTCAAGCACCAAAGGTCTTTGTGAAAACTAGGCACTTGATGTTGGAAAGACCTTATGACTTTCAATAGTTGTCACAGAAATGACTTTTACAGAGAAAGACCAAAATTAGACACTGGAGGTTATGAGACAAAGGCCTATTTGTGTTCTGATCACAAGTATAGCTTCCACTGAAGCACACAATTAATTGGCAGATATAAATCCACAATAAACTAGACTTGCTTAGATCAATGATAACTAGTTGTTCGCACAGCAAAACCAGTCAAAACCTCAGCCACAGGTCAGATTCCCTTTTTCTTAATCAGCGTACAAATACAGAGTAAAGAGTCCGTTCCCAAATCGGTTTTCTACATACACACCTGCTCATTAAGATTGACCCTTTAAACCACTTAGTCTTTTTCACCCATAGCAAGAGCAGGTCTTTCAATGAATTTGCCCAAAACTGTCAAGTTTCACAGCTTTCTTACTTACCCATGAGCATCCCTACTGTTAAAAAAATTTGAGATATTTGAGGCCATAGGTTAAACTTCCTCCTTTCAGGCTTTGCACAAACCTTTAAAATGTTTCATGGTTTCAAAGCTTAAAACCCAGAGGATGCTTATACCATCTAGTCTGACCTTCATAACAGGGACTTTGTTTCATCTTACTATCTATTTAGTGAATGGATAAAAAGTGATCAGCCAAAGAACTCCCTCCAAAAGGTTATAGAGTCCTGTGATGTACTAAGCTTGAGTAAGAGTCAAACACCTTCCCAGATGCTCACTCCCTCCTCCTCCTCATGGGGAGAAAACAATAATAGAAAAGTCATGTGCTAAGATGAAAACAGGGAAAATTCTCAGTCACAATCAAATCAGACTGAAATTGAGGAAAACTAATAAAAAGTATTTCTACTATTTTTTTCTATAGCTTTTCTATCCGTTTTCAACCCAGCCCTTCCCCATTACACTGAGAAACAGAAATCTAAAAAAAAAGAAAAAATTCTTGTTACTATTCCAGTCTCTAATGCCCACAGTTCCTCCATGGGAGCTTATGTTCAGCTGCATGACTACAGTAGAAATCTTTATTAGAATGGTTACTTTCATAATATATTCCTCCATTTTGTATACATAATACAAGATACTTCAACCAAAACGAAAAATGATAAACACTTCAGACTGCAATTATCTTTTGTCCTTACATTTTTATAGGGATCACTCCTTCTCTTCAAGGAATTAGTCACTTAAGACCCCGTGGGAAATGACCCTCAGGGACAAAAGAGCAAAACAGAGCTGGTAAATATTTAAGAATACTTTCCATACAGCACAAGAGTGCTCAGTCCCCAGATATAGGAAATCATGCTGGGAAGGGAAGAGACCAATGTGGCTGAGTTGAGACCTGCAGGGGAAGTGAAAGACCAAGAGGGAACTGCACAGGCAGTGCAACCAGGGACGGGTACCCTGGGAAGAGTATAGGGAAGCTGCCCAGTTGTGTAGGTATGGGATGAGGAGGGCCAAGGCTCGGCTGGAGCTGAACTTGGCAAGGGATACAAAGAATAACTAGAAGAGCTTCTATTGGTATGTGAAGCAGAAAAAGAAAAATAAAGAAAGTGCACCCCCTCAATGAATGAAAATGGTGACATCACATCAACAGATAAGGAGAAGGCTGAGGTACTCAACAACTTTTTTTGCCTCAGTCTTCACTGGCAAACACTCTCCTCACCTATCCTAGGTCAATGGACAACCAGATGGGGACCAGGGGGAAAAGCACCTCCCACTATAGGGGAAGATCAGGTTTGTGATCGCTTGAGGAACAAGTCTACGGAACATGATGAGATGCATCACAGAGGCCTGATGGAATTGGCTGATGTAGTTACCAAGCCAACTGCCATGATATTTGAAAAGTCATGGCAGTCAGGGGAAGTCCCTGGTGACTGGAAGAAGGGCAACACTATGCCCATTTTTAAGAAGTGTGCAAAGAAAGGCCCTGGGAAATACCAACCTGTCAGTTGTACCTCTGTGCCTAGGAAGATCATGGAACATATCATCCTAGAAGCTATGCTAAAGCACATGGAGAACAGGGAGATGATTCGAGACAGCCAACATGGCTTCTCCAAGGGAAAGTCCTGTGTGACCAGCCCAATGGCTTTCTGTGATGGAGTAACCACATCAGTGGATGTGTGAAAAGCAATGGATATAATCTGTTTGGGCTTCTGTAAAACCTTTGACACAGTCCCCCAGAACATCCTTCTCTCTGAATTGGAGAGATACGGATTTGATGAGTGGGCTCTTGAGTGAATAAGGAATTGGTTGGCTGGTCGGATTCAGAAAGTAGAGGCCAATTGTTCGATGTCCAGATGGAGATCCACGATAAGCAGTGTCCCTCAGGGTTCCATACTGGGGTCAATGCTGTTTAATATTTTTATCAATGATACAGACAACAAGATGGAGTGCCAGCAAGTTTGCAGGTGACACCAAACAGAGTGGTGCTGTTGTCACACCCGAGGGATGAAATGTCATCCAGAGGGACCTGGACAGGCTGGAGAACTGGGCGTGTGTGAACCTCATGAGGTTCAACAAGGTCAAGTTAAAGGTCCTACACCTGGGTCGAGGCAGCCTGTGGTTTCAATACAGGCTGGGGGACCATGTGGTTGAGTGCAAACCTGCTGAAAAGGACTTGGGAGTGCTGATTGATGAGAAACTCAACATGAGCCAGCAATGTGCGCTCATAGCCCAGAAAGCCAACTGTATCCTGGGCTGTCTAGAAAGAAGCGTGGCCAGCAGGTCGAAGGAGGTGTTTCTCCCCATCTTCTCTGCCCTCGTGAAATCCCACCATAGTTACTGCATCCAGTTATGGAATCCCCAACATAAGAAGGTTATGGAACTGTTGGAATAGGTCCAGAGGAGGGCCACATAGGATGAGGAATAATGGCTTTAAATTGGAAGGACGAAGATTTAGATTAGGAAGAAATTCTTCACGATAGGGGTGGTAAGTTGGAGCTAGTTGCTCCGGAAAGCTGTGGATGCCCCCTTCCTGGAAGTGTTCAAGGCCAGGCTGGATGGGGCGTTGATCAGCCTGGTCTAGTGGGAGGCATCCCTGCACAGGGAGGTTGGAACAGAAGGGGCTTTTATGTCCCTACCAACCCAAACCATTCTATGATTCTGTGATTCTGAGTCTATATGATTCTTTTAATTAATTCTTTAACTTATTAGCATAAGTTTTCTTATTGTCTTGTTTACTTAGTTTCTTATTTCTCTCTGTTACTATACTATAAACTACTACAACTTTTCCAGGACTAGCCAACTAATTTTGATTTTAAGCAGACTTGTTTATTCCAGAAAAAGTTTCAATCATAACTGAATAGGATTTAGAGGCAGTTGTAGAATCACTGCAAAATGGTAAAACATGGAGAACTTTCCCACAAAGTGCCCTCTGTTTAGCAAGTATTAATAAGGCTTTTCCTCTTCATTCTCCCTCTACACCACCTGACTTCAGATCTAAAAAGGCCATTAATTTGGACAGGGTTTCTTGCACACCTCCTAGGAGACTAGTTTCAGGATGTTAAACACCAGCAACTCTTACTTTCACAGGCACACTGGATTCATGTTTTCAATTATTCAGTGCACCCTACTCACACACATTCAAAGACTGGGAATAAAAGGAACAAGAAACAAGAATTTTTTATAGGATGCTGTCAGGCCAGATGCATTTAATGATCCCTGCCATAACATAGTGCTCATTGCTGCCTTCGTGTGACTCATACAGAGGAAAATATTCTCCTTTTATACAAATGGAGAACTGATACGGAGAGAAAGTGACTTGAACCCCTATCTCCAGAGTTCTTGTTATGTTCTTGGATATGATCATCCATTGCATTTTCCACCTGCTGGCAAGTAGAAAATAACAACTCCCTCTACTCTGTTTCTCAACCAGAATTATTTAGCCTTCACAAAAATCCACAGTAGGTGCAACCACACAAACCCCTAGTGACCCAGAGAGCGGGTTACAGGTTTTCCTTTCTTATCAGTTCATCTGCACTCAAAAACAAAAACAGCATTGAAGCCCATATTTCTAAAACAGGTGAGAAAAGAGTAACAGGAACAGTAGCTGGAGTGTTAATCACTGTCGACACATTTAGGGTTACTAGCAGTTAATAGGCATAATATTGTTTTCTTATATTGAAGACCACATTAGTACCATAACTTAAGATAAAGATAACTCATGTTTATGTTTGCCATTGTGGTGCTATGTAAGGATAAAAGTCTTCATCTTTTATGCCAAGGAACGGCTGATAAATGAACAGATGGAGAAAATACTGTGTCTCCTGTCAGCTGTACGCCATCATCAGAATGACACTGTGTAATGGAATAAACAGATTAATCTGGGGGTTTTGTTGTTACTGTGTTATAAATGGTAAATTTTCTGACCAATTGTAGAACAAAAGTGAACATGCTTTTCTTTGAATATTACCACATATTCCAGAGGCATTGTTCTTAATTCTTAAGTACACGTGGATACATGTAACGTTAATGGAGACTGTAAGCAGATATTACACACATTGGATGGTGAATGCTATATGGATATTACAAATAATGTTAAACTAGCTCGGTCACCCTAAGCTGTTTTATGAATGCCTGCCAGACAATCATTCAGTTATGCTCAGGATTTACAATGAGAGGCTGGCACTGAATGATTTAATTAACATTATTATTGATATGATTTTTAAATATATCGCTGCAATCAAGAAGAGGGTGCACAATCTGTACGCTTGGTATTCATGTAGTCTTGGAGAGTATTGATTAAACAACATGAATTTATATGTTCACTTATAAAGGAAGGAGACTAAATTTCAGGGTACTCTACAGAGACATCACTTGGATCCAAGTTTTGAGCAGCTCTATGAGAATAGTGAACACTTTTAATAAACATAATTTCAGCACATATGTGTAGACAAAGAACAAATGAGTGGTTAGAGAACTAGATTAGGTCATGCATACTTCAGCTTACACTCAGTGTTCTCAAATAACCTTAGGAAAATCTCTTGGGGCCAGATACACAAATCATTTTAGGTTCCCATGTGTTCTGTGTACCCACACACCTGCCAGAAAATCACAGCATTAAAACTCCAGTTCCTCTAGTAAGCACCCCTCAAAGATAGGACAGAACATACTCGAAGCAAAAACAGGATACACAAAGAGAAAACATCTGATTTCTGTCTCTCCCTTCATTCTTTCCTGGTGCTTTCATCTGGTCACTTCTGTCTATAAACACTGGCAATGATATGAAGGATTTAACAATTACTGAATTAACAGGGTGAGACACAGGCAAACCTGTAAGTATATGCTTTATAGGGAAAGGGAGGATGACACAGGAAGAAACACGTGCTTGAGCAAGAACGAAAAGTATTCCAGAAATAATAAAAAAAGTCTAAAGAGTTTGAGAAAAGTTAAAATAATCCCAAAGACCTAACTGATGGTTAATTAAAGATTAATTTGCTACCAGTCTAATTTCGTTATAGTCAGTAGAGTTCTGAAGTATAATAATATTATTCTACAAATAGATGTATATTGTCCTTTGTGATCATCTAGGATATACCACTTGGACTTTGGATGCTCTTGCAAGATGACAAGTCTCCTGATTAACCTATGACTTTCATCTTGTACTCAAGCAGTTGCTTCACATGACAATGTAGTGACTCAAGCCCAGGGGAGAACCCTGACTGATGTCACTATGGATGCACAGGCAGTTGTGCAGGCTGTTCCCAGTCAGGGTCTTGAGGAAAAAAAAAAAAAAAGTATGTTATTCACAGAGTCTGGAAATACCAGCTCTGCACACACACCGTACAGGAAAATCATGACCATATGATGGAATACTCCACAGCAGAAATGTACTGATTTTTGTCAGAAAAGAAGTAAAGTATCAACCTGAAAGAAAGGGAAATAATTATCCTTTTCAAAATGGACAAAAGTTCATGATCCAAAGCAATGACAGAAAAGATTATATTAGAGAATGTTTCAGGCTGAAGTGAATGCATTGAACTTCCATATTTCACTGTTCTTATCTACACTAAAGAGTAAGAGAATTATATGAATATTTTAGGGAAAAAATATGCAGTTACTTAGAGCACTCTACTCATAGTAGAATGTGAATGTTGTCAAACCATTAGAGAAACAAACAATTGAATGCTGAATTTGAGATATTTTTTCTCAAGTGCCAGAGAACTGTCAAATGAGTACAGGCAGAGATGATCGAGGCTATAATCAAGTTAAACACCTAGGTAGATGTATCCACTACTGTGGGAATCAAAGAACAAATAGGAGATTTAAATTTTATATGATTTCTAGTCACCATAAAGGACAGAAAATGAACTCAACATCCAACCTACAGAGAGTGAAATTTTACCTCATGTACAGAACAAAAAAAGTTAAGCAAAAAATTCTTATGGTTTTACATTCTGAAATAATTAACATTGTGATAGAAATTTCAGATGGGATTCATCTTACTTAATTTTCATGTCTGCTTCTGAACTAGTAGTCATCTGGACTCCTTTATGCTCAGTGGAGCAGAGCAAAGTAATTCATCTCATCTTAAGATAGACATTTAAGGTAGACATTTAAAGCAAGTCAAAGGAGCCATTCTCAGAAAGTACCCTTTTCTCTTGACTGACCATAAAAGAGCATATACAACTAAGTGCCTTTGGGATTAAAGCAATACCTCTGCCTTGTAATTTAGAAAAGCAGCTAAAATTTAACCTCTCAAGGAGGATTCTAATTTATAATTTAAGAGCTCAACGAAAATGATGATGCACTGTTTCACAGGAAAATTTATCGGATATTTAGAAATACATAAAAAGTACTAAAATTACAAAGAAGCTGCAAGAATGGACTCATATCTTCTGTCTTGAGGTTATGTAAACAATACAAATAATACATCCGGCAGAGATTTAACTATGGGTACACATCTGAAGCTGTCTCCATGTGAGAAATAAGGATACTGAATCCTTAAAAGCAGACAATTCTAGTGATGCCTAAATCAGCAATTTGAGAACGCCACTGTAAAAGGTATTCTAATGCATATGGGACGCAAGCATCAACAAATAATGTGAGCAACCTAAAAGATTTTGGTAGTAGAGCCCTAATCTTGAACTGTTTTGACAGGAAATTCACAACTTAAATTTTACATTGGTGATTCCATAGAAGAGCCGTTAAATTGTGGCTGAGAACCAATGATTGAAAGAGCTGACACTCTAGACATTTTGAACATTAAAAGAAATGAAAACACCTTTAATAAATAAGAGAATTTCAGTTCTATTCAAATAATCATATTAAACAACATGATTAACTGTAACAGACATTTTATAATTTATTGACAATACTATCATATTAGATTTATAAACTGAACCCTAACATGTGAGATGTGTTGATTGTAGACATTCTTTTGAACATACTACTATGAAGTGTACTTCAGTTAAAGTCCAGATTTAGAAATATAAAATTTTGTCACAATAAATGAAAAACTCTGTCTTGAGTTAAAAGTACTGTTGACAGAACTGTAAAATCTACTTCTAAAGTTACCATCCCTGTCAGAGTACACCCAAGTATTAGTTAATTCCAATTTGAGGCATTTCTTTCTTAGATGAGATTTAAAAAGACAAGAACAAGAATAATAATTTGCTGCAGTAAAATATATTTTTAGGGAAAGCATAAAATAACTTAAGGACTGAAAATCTGTGGAAAGATTAACCCTCTGTCTCCATTACCTTTTTCACCAGCCCTGAAAATTTTGTCATTATACTGCAAATCAGATCAGCTGATTAATTTTTTTCAGAAAATTAACCTGAGTGGGGTAAAATTCTTTTTGAGTCCAACAGGTGAGCTGATCTGACTGACAACGTGGTCATGCAAGATCTAGGGAGTTGATTCAGGGGAACCTACAGGCTCATAAAAGAGCGGGAAGAAGGGAAGGAGTAGCAGAGTCATCAGACCACATAGGCACCATCAATCATGAAAGAACTCCTTGAACTCTTTCCCAGAGCTGTGTGTCAGTCAATGGGGGAGTAGAGTAGGAACATAGAGTGTGCCAGTATTATGACAATAAGGGATTAATGCTTGGATAAAAAGGTAAAAAATTTGTAGTTGAGTCGTCCTGGAAGTTAATTTAGCCTGGTATTATGTCTATGATGGAAATCAGTAACAATGCTTAAAGGAAGGTAGGAAGAAACATGAAAAGGATAAAGTGACCCTCCCCAGCAACACAGTTTTACTTTCTGTAATTTGTGGCTGTAGCTAGATCACAACATTTATTAGCCTCAAATAGAAAAAAGTCTTAATTTCTCTTGAACTCTTTTTTAATCAAATTTGTATTTTGATATCCCAAATGTATTGTAACAATGAGTTCCATTATTCAGTTTTCTTGTAGTAAAAACATTCCTTTGTTTCTTTAAAACATGCTGCATGCTAATTTAATTAGATACCTTAGTTTTTGTGTCATTAGAAATAGTGAATGATCATTCCCACTTCCTCTTCTCTATGCCTTCCTTGGATTAAATTAGGTTCCCCGGATAAGCAACTAGATAGTTTAAAAAATGTTTCTTTATATTTATTTAAAACAATTATTTGTTACATCTTAAAATTAAAAGATTAACCTTTTTCTCTGGTAGCTAACCTCCTAAGGTATTTCCCATAAAACTAGAGTATGAAGAAAAATACCTGTATTAAGGTGCTGCCTGTGTTGCTTTGTTATGGTTTTCATTACCCTAAGCTTACAACATCAAAGCCTCTTAAGTAAATGGCTTCCATGCTATCTAAATACTTTTCATGAAAATAGCACTATTAATCAAGATTTACTTTAATGAAACAAAGGCAGACCACACAACCCCATAATATGGATGACTTGCTGTTACGAAACCTGCTATGCTCCACAATCTGTTGTGAGCAAGCTGTAGCTGAAGGGACAGCCCCAAGGAGTATACTACAAATGAAACCCCAAGCTGTCCTGACTCATTCAGTCTTGCAGAATGGGCTGAGAAGACCTTCTAAGGAAATAGCCCCATTAACTCATGTCAAAGATGTAACATTTCTCCAAGGCATTATAAGGTCTTAGGTGAATAACTTACCCAAGCAGGCACGGTGTTGTGTGAGGACTTTTCACATATGAGTATGCTATTCCTAGGTCAATAAGGTAATTAAGCAAGTCAACATGGCTGTTAAGCTGAGTATCACTTGGTTAGCTAAAGGACTTTACTATGGGTTTTCCCTCATGCAACCCATGCAAAAGCAATATGGGCATTTCAGCAGACTGTATCTCCTATGTCCACAGTTTCATTGTATTTTGGAAGTGACAAACCTACTCATATGGTCATAAGGACCCCTGTAATGAGTTATACAAGAAATGAATCTAACAACTGAAGATGTTTTCCTGCCTTTGACAATGGCTCACAGCAAATTCTTCATGTGTCCGCTGCCCTGCAGCACCAAATTCCACTGCATAAATACTAATCTTCTGACTGTTTTGAACTGCTTATCTGCAGAAAGGCAGTAAAGAACTGATCCACATTCACCTTATTCATGCCACTCACAGGTTTCATAATCTCTTTCTGGTATGCTGAGTCCTAACCAGCACAACCCCACTCTGGTGGAAACATTTCCTCCCACTGTCATCTTCTCTGTACCTGTTCCCTTCCTGTCAAGAAGGTTTGGTATCCAGGTCTTTCGCTGGATGGCAAGGCTAAGCTGTTCAGCTCCCAGAGAAAGCTCATAACTCTATTTTCTAACAGAGGAGAGAATTCTCTGGCAAAGGAGAAACTTCCTTCTCTAGACAGCTGGCTCCTCAAAAAGATTCATGCTACCCTTTACACTCCTGCCAAACATAAATCTTCAGCAGAGTAACTGGAAATCTTTACCTGAAGATGAGGAGGCAATGGATGATCCTTGGAGAAGGAGATTCCGCTTCCTCACAGCCAAAAGGCAGCTGAGGATGTGGGCTTAAGTGCTATGTTAATATGAATTTTGGCTTTGAATTAGCAGTAAACCCACATTTTCCCAGTTCAGACAACCATACTTCCCTACTGTGCTTTTTGCTCTGTTTTCTTTTTTTTTTTCCTCCATGAAATAGGTGGTATTTCTTTCAATGCCCTATTGAGTTTCTACAGTGTTTACCCCATAGTACACCACATTGTTCATTCTGACTTAGTAAACCAACCTGGAACTCTGTAATGTAATAAAATATGGTGTTGTTTTTATCTTTATTTAAAAAGCATTAACACAACGTAAGGCTATTAAAGAATAAAGAAGGTGGTCCAACAAAGTGGTCCAACCAAATAAGATTGATTTTATTTCTCTTTCTGCTTTCTTCTGGGGTTTTTTTTTTGGTCATTTATTTTCAACAAAAATGCTGTTTTTCAGGAAAAAAAGACAAAAAACACCAACAGATACAGAATGTTCAATACCACGTCTCCCTGAATTTTATATCACCCAAAAGACTTGTCAATCAGAGTAAAAACAAACAAACAGACAAAATTATGAATAAGGAACTGTTTTTCAAACATAAAATTTTATTATGTCAACTACTGTCATTGGGAAAGAAGTATCACTGATTCCTTGTTTATACATTTTCCCTCAGGACTGTGAACACAAACGTTAAAGCAAATGAAAAAAAAAAATCATGTTTGTAACAATAAATGAATCTTCTATCTTCTTTTCAGAAGAAAATATATCCTTATTTCATTGTCTATTTGTGATGTTGCTAATTTGACAGGAAACAGCCTTTGCCTGTTACAGAATACACCCAGAAAAAAAAGACTATTTTGAAGCACTTGACCTGTAAAGCTGACGAAGACATAGGAACTGTATTGGCTGCCCCCAGACCCAAGAAATTACTCATTGAAACTCAGAATAATGTCAGTGCCTTGATAGCAAAGATAACATGACTAGGGCAGTGAAGTTGATTGAGCAAGAGTACCGTAAGGTAAATAATTATGCTTCATTACTTGCTTCATATGTAATATATGGAGTGTTTTGGAATGTAAGAGACAGGTAGAAAATTGTCATGAAGGAAAATTTTTGAATGGCAGCAGAATACATATGAAGTCAGATCCACATATCAAGAAGAAAGGAATATAATACCTTCAACAGCATGAATTCCAAGCCTGGATTTCCATAAAATGATGAGAGATTAGCATTTAAAGTTACAATGTTTTCCAGCACTGAAGGCATCTCTAAGACCTGCTGTTTCTGATGTTTTCAGATTGGTCACAACTGTGTGTAAGAGCATTTACTAAACTCATTATTTTTCTAAGTGTTTTTAACAAATTTAATGCCCAGCTATTTTAAAATGTAGCTCTTAGAGTGACCTTTGACCTCCCATGGGAAATTAGAAAATGGAGACGTTATTGGAGGAGGAGATCTAACAAAATTGCAATTACAACAAGCTTGAATTATACCATATAATTGAATCTATACAGAAGCCAAAAATCAATGCAGTCAGCCAGAAGTATACCAAATGTGACATTCATTTTTTCTGCTTTATCAAGCTTAATTGATGTCTCAGGAACTAAAAAAAAAGTAATAGGCGGCCTTATGGTAGAAATCTCAAGAGATATTTGAAGTGGCTATTCATAAATGTTGCAAATAATTCATAGATTTCACTGTCAGTTGATGTGGAGACAGAATTACGTTGCTTTTAAATACCACATGCCCTGGCATTAATTTCCCTCCCATCCTTCCTGGTGAGAGAGGTAACAGGAAAAAAATCCATCTAGCTGGCATATCTTGACTTAGAGAAGTTCTTGATATGTCAGTTTAGTTTTGGACAGAAAGTTAACATACCATGGCTAACAAGTTAACGCTAGTGACATTTCTTGGCATTTCCAAATATGGTTTGTCAAAATGTATATGCATACATAAAATACATGAACATATTCCAGAATCCAACAAAGGAGAATACTTGCATGATCTAAATAACACAGGGAATGCTTTCAGAATAATACTCCAAATCCCTGCCTCCTTGTTTATAACTTAAATTATGCTATACAGTTTAAGCAACAGTGATACAAGCCACACTAAAGTGATCACCATCACTGAATATGAAATTTACTGAAACAACCTGTGCAACAGAGAAGGATATCAAGAGTAGCTCTGCTAATGTCCTGAAAATTGTACTGGGAATTAACCACCTACTTGCATACTGAGTAAGAATAAAATAAAACCAAAATACATTAAAAGACCAGACCATCTACCTACTAAAAATAAAGATCTGTCTGAAATTTTTAGTAATTAAAATCATGATTAACATATTTTAAAATAAAAGCTATATGAGCCATAAATTATATTTTACTAGAAGATTCCAATGTCACAGTATTCTGATTGTGATAACTAGCCAGCTTTCTCAATTCATTTATTATAATTCAGTAGCAGTGCTGGAGAAAACAGATGTGATGAAGGAATTCTATTCCAAGAGGGTACTGTTGATTTAGATTTAGATTTTGTCTGAGAGTTTCAAAGGATACAAGGAAATGAAATATTTAAAGTTCATGTTCTCTTACAAAACTTTCGGAATTTTTATGAAACTAATGTTCTCCCCTTGCCTAAACAGAAGCAGGTTTCACACGGAATTTAATAGTAAAGGTGATAACATAAGTATCACAGTATCACAAGGTTGGAAAGGACCTCTGAGATCATCGAGTCCAACCTATAACCCAACACCAACCCATCATCTAAACCATGGCACTCAGTGCCTCATCCAGTCTCCCCTTAAACACCTCCAGGGTCAGCGACTCCACCACCTCCCTGGGCAGAACATTCCAATGACCAATCACCCTTTCAGTGAAGAACTTTTTCCTAACATCAAGTCTAAACTTTCCCTGATGAAGCTTGAGTCCCCGCCCTCTAGTTCTGTCACTGGTCACTCGAGAGAAGAGACCAACCCCTGCCCGACTACAACCTCCTTTTAGGTAGTTATAGAGAGCAATGAGGTCTCCCCTGAGCCTCCTCTTCTCCAGACTAAATAGCCCCAACTCCCTCAGTCGCTCCTCATAGGGCTTGTGCTCCAGCCCCTTCACCATCTTCGTTGCCCTCCTCTGAACACATTCCAGTATCCTAACATCCTTCCCAAACTGGGGGGCCCAGAACTGTACACAGTATTCAAGGTGAGGCCTGACCAGGATGCAAATAGTAATAGTAAAAGTAATGATGCAAAACCTTGTACATTTCCAGATATCCTGATATTTATATTAGAGGGAAAAATATATTTGTCCTTCTTCAAACATTTATAAGGCTGCCTCTATGTGATAAAGAAGTCAGAAAAGTTCAGATACACTTGTGGTTCTTTTTAAAGTAGACTCTAATTTCAGCGTATTTACTATCAACATCATTTTAGTATATGGCAGATCTAGGCAATCTGAAAATGACTCAACTAGCAGCGCCATCAAACTAGTGGGCAAATGAAATGTCTACTCAGATTCCACACACATACATTTTAGACAACAGAGTTTTACATCAAAATAAACAGCAGAAATATCTTGACTTTTCCATACCCTCCCTTGTTCTTTGGACCAAAGGATATGTTAAATACTTGCTAACACTTACATTTTGGAGGACTCATAAATACATTTCTGGAGAAACCTTTAATAGTAAAAACAAATTTGTGCAGTTCTCTTCCAGTGCAAATGGTACTGAAATGATCAAGAACAACAAGAAGCACAGGTAATCTAAAAGCGCTGGACCAGACAAGGCAGGCTCAGTAAAACAAGCCCAGTTCCGAATAGCCTGCATAGCATGGAATAGAGACATGTGTTGCCAAGCAATAGAATTTTAAAATATACACTTCAAAAATACATTAATCTCATAGCTTGGCATAATAATAGGCCTGTGTGGGCTCCCAAGTTAGAAATAACACACAAAGAATTTACTGATGTTGGAACTGTAATACTTATATTACTCAGTGACTAGATCCATTAAAAAAGTAACACCCTATATTTGTGTTGCTTTATCAGCTTTGGTAAGAAAATGACCTGTATTTGCATTAATTCTTTTAAGCAAGTACTTTTATTTGTGAAGAAATAGTTAGCTCAATCTTTGAGAAATACTCGAGTTTATATTTAAAATCTAGCGATTGCCAAAAGCACCTTTTTATAACTCCTCTCCTGAAGCATAATCTTATCATCTGCGAAATATGTTACTTCACTTCTCTTTAGGT
Source organism: Tapera naevia (assembly GCA_033556795.1). Taxonomy (NCBI): domain Eukaryota; kingdom Metazoa; phylum Chordata; class Aves; order Cuculiformes; family Neomorphidae; genus Tapera; species Tapera naevia. Next base: position 6,679,619 of record JAUMJJ010000014.1, read on the forward strand.
ATGGCAGAGATAAGATTTTCCAGCCTTGGAAAAAAACACAATTTCAAATTCCAGTTAGCCCCAGATAGCTGCTATTTCTGTAATTTCCATTGCATGACAATCAGCTAAAATATCATCCACTATCTCAATCAACTTTATGGCAAGGCAGCTGAATGTTAATTAGGCATTATTTTTGCTGTAAGGAAGAGAGGCTAATGAATCAAACCTCAAGCTATCAACATCTAAGCACATAAAATCTGTTAAATTAATATTGCAAAATATTGCAAAGAAACAAATTGACAGAAAGGGACAAATCTTTCTAAGTAGCCTCAAATTTGTTTCTAAATTTTTTTGCATATGCAAAGTAGTATGAAGTTCTTAATTCAATATTGAAGTGCACCTATGCAGTTCAATAGAAATCAATACAGAATCACCCCCACTTGCCCCAGGACCCTGATTCAGTGAAGATTTTACTAGTACCAGAATGGAAGCAATTGGCTGCATGGGTCTGAACTGAAGTTAATCAGCCTGTTTGAGAAGTATACCATTTCACCTTGGGCTGGCACTGTGCTGTCATGCCTCAGTCCCCTTTAGCATCTGAACTGAGCTTTCCAGTTACTGCACAACTCTGTGAATGTACCAGTTGCAGCCTGTACAAGCTGCATAGGCTTTCTGTAATGACTCTGCAGGCTGTAAGAGAATTTTTTTGGTATCAAGATCTGGAACTGCATAACATCTAAGCGATATACTCCCACTCTGAAATTAAATCTCAGTCTGTCTCACAAATGTGACTTCGGAGGTGCCTGAGAATGGTTTGTATAGCCACGGAAAGAATTTCAAGGGACTTTGTATTGGTGAAAGGTTTAAGTCCTATACAACCTTGTTAGGCCTCCTCCTTCTTCTGATGTGCCCTAGTCTCCATGATGCCTCACTTTTATGAGAGTGACAAGGACACAGCATGTATCAAGAGTCCTTGCAAACAGCAGACAGGCCTTAGCCAGCCTTCCACATTTTTCCTTTTCAAAAATTGCCTCTTATTTCTAAACACTTTATTGTATAAACAACGGCACATTTCAGCTCCTTTCCTGGTTTGTGGAGAAGAAAAAAATGCAAATCCAGAAAAGAGATTCTCTAATTGTAAATCAAATACAAGTCCAAGCTATTTTAAAACATTTAATTCATTTTCTACTAATTCTTTTTTTCCTACCTTCAATTAACAACTAATCTCATGCAAGTACAGCTGCAGGCTCCAAGCTGGTAAATGTTGTGATTCATTTAGAAGTAATTGAAAATTTTTCTTATAATTACAAGATATTGTAAGCTTTGGATCTTTCTTAGACCCTTCCATGATTAGCAAAGCTTTTGGAAATTGTAGACATATAATTTATATTTTTAATAAGCAGAAAACTTTTATATTCAAATAAAACAATTAAACACTTAAAGGCCCATGGAGTACATTTGAGAGACACAAAAGCAAGACTTCAGGGCCATCAACAATTTACATTGAAAAAAGGCAATGATATTGTAGTTATTAATATTAAATTGCAGTACATACAAGCATGCAAGGAAGATTGAACACAGGGGAGAGAAAAAAACAACCCTCAAAATGTTGGTTAACCTCTTTCTGTGATCCCTTTTCTTGAAATCAAAACAAGAGAAAAAGAGAAAAATAACCCCTTTGCTCCTCCAGGAGGAAGTTAGAGAGCAGCAGCAGGCTGAGGGTAAAAGGAGGCCAGACTGAAGTACAGTCTATGCTTCAAGGGTACAAATATATTAGGGAGAGGAAACATTTCTGGGCACAGGAGCTCAACTCTCTACATTAGTAGCTTATTAGGATTGCCCCTGGCATGCTTTTGGGCACTAACAAATAGCATTCCCAACAACTCAGGAGTACAGTTCAGTAGTTAGCACAGGTCAGGATCAGTTCCCAATAGGAAATTGGCCAGCAGCAGCCCCGTTTTGTATGGCAAGATTCCTTTCATACTGATGCAAACAGTTGTAGCTGTCCTCCGTATCAGCCAGGGGTCCCAGGAACATTCCATTTACTAGGATAAGGACAGTCCTAGTGCTGAGCACAACCACTGTGCAGGAATGATGACACTGTGCAATATCTACACCGTGTCTCAACATTCCCTGAAGAGCTCTTCAAACCAATGTTGAACTGATCCTAAAAGTCAAAGCAATACATGAACGTAACATGCAGATGCAAATCTCAAAACAGAGTTCTTCTATTTATCACTATACCTGAGGTAGTTAATGATTCCTCTTGGACCCTCCTCTCAGCTCAGAAATGCATCACAGCTCTATTACTTCAGGACTTAAGTTGGTTCAAGGGGAGAGAAGGCAAAAGGCACATCTACAACAGATTTGGGCACTGGGAAGTCCAGAACCAGGGGGTTCAGCTGAATCCAGGGAAACATCACAAAATATCATATATTGGATCACAAAAATTGTAATCAAAAATACTGACCTCACAAAGAAGTGCCACGCAGCATTTCTAGGCATAGACACTCCACCTCATGATTTCACAAAAAAAAAATCTATTGGGTAGATTTTCTTTCCTGTGCAAATGGTAAACTATGGAGTGGAAATCTACAAAGTAAAACAACACCATTTTATGATGCCCTGGTGGCTCACCGGGAAACTGAATTATGGCAACAAGACCCAGACTTCTAATTCCTGCAGTGTCTGAGAGTTAAGATGTCAGTCTTTTATTTGCTGCTTTGGCTGAAAAGGAAGCAGAGATCAGACTGAAATTATCCACAGTACGCACCTGGACTTCATGCTACTAGTTGAAGCATGGTATAGTGGGATTTGGCAACCACTAACAGCATATTTACATTTAATTAGGGACTTGGATACTTCCGATTAACCTAAATCTCCTTTCATTGGAGGCAAATTACAGTTCTACTACTGAGTCAGGGAAAATCAGGATTCCTTAATGTAATCAACAGGACAATATCAAACTACTGTGTGATTGCCTTTGTCTGAGTTTGTTTGTCCATGTTTATGTATCTCCTCTGGAAAACTAAGCGACATCGCAGAACTGATAAATAAAAATGGTAAACTCTGGCTTTCGGTGTGTTTTACATAATCCAGAAAACAAGATAATTAACTCTGAAGGGAATAGAAACAACAACAAAAACCCTGAAAAGATATTTTTGTTGTTAGTTTCTTAAAAGAAATAGTATAGAAAGGTGAAGAGAAAACACTTAGATATATGAGGCAGGCTGTCTAGAAAGAGCATGTTAATAGTCTACATTTGCATAAAATATTTGCAGAGAAATAAATGTAGATGAATAAAACAAGAATTTATTACTGTGTTGTTGATTTTTTTCTCCATCTTGACACAAAAGGGAACTAAACTGTTATAAAAAGCTTTACCTCCTTTCTCCCCATCGTTTTGGATAACTGTTCTTGGCAAATATTTCTGTAAGTTTTGTGCAAGATAAAGGCTGAGTGTGTCTGAAATTGATAAAGGTTCTACAGTAATGTATATTTGCAAGACATGCTGTCTGTGAGTATATTTTAATGCAAACCTTATCAATAAAATGCCAGTGGTATCCTGGTGTTATTCCACACAGTCACAGCATATTCACTACAGAGTCAGAAAGCTGTTCACCAAGGATTTAAACTTTAATCAGAGACTGAATAAAAGAAATATGAACACTGTACAGTTTCAGATAAACATAGTTCCTTCCCTGGACATTGTAGTTTTAAGTAAAATTTGGAAATTAAGTTTTCATTAAGATATTGTCGCGCAAAGAGCAAATAAATAAATAAATATAATGATAAAAATCTAAAACATGCTATTGCTTACATAATTAAAGATGAAAATTACATAGGTTTCTTGCCAACTAAATATATAACCTTATTGCTTTGCCTATTTTGGATGTGTCCTCTTGGAAAAAAAAGTCTGTAGAAGAGAAATACATATTTCTGCAGTTAAGTTTGAAAAAGTGATATGCTGCTACTAATGAGAACAGAATAGAAGATTGTTTCTGATTTTTTAAATCATTCTGGAATATTTCTGTGAGAGGAATCTAGGTTGGAATGCAGTTAAGATTAACAACTATGCTGTAGGAGGAAAAAATGTGATGACTGTCATTATTTTTAACTAATATATAACACATCCATCAATCACTGGTCTCTTACTGGGGCTATATTCTCTCTAGACTTACCACTTATCTACCGAGTTTTATTAACATTGCTTTAAGTCTAAGAGACGGAATTATTACCAAAATGAACATGCAGCTTCTATTATGCCTCCTTGAATACTCTAAGCAAGTAAAAGCCTCCTGCTGACATGTTTCATGGGACCTTTTGGAGTGTGGAATAATATGGCAAAGAGACAGAAAAACTTTTCTCTCAAGATCACCAGTTTAACTGCAGTACATCTTAAGTGACCTGAAAAAAACCTTCTAGTCACTTTTAAGCAAAAAATTTTTATGTTCTTGCACATCTGCATCAATTGCAAATGATGTTACAGGTCCATTTGATGGTTAACAGGAGGATCGGGATTTATTATAAACACCCTGACAAGGAGGTTTTTGAGTCTCACTCAAAGAAAAGAAGCTGAAATTTGTATAATCAATGGAAAAAAAAAAAAAGAAAGGGGACATAGAAGGGAAGAAAGTTAACATCCAGAGACGTCTGAGACACTAGTGTTTTGAACAGCAACTTCTCAGAATGTCTGAACAGGACTGTATTGTGCATGGCCCATGCTGAGCTGTTAACTCTGTATGTGTCTCCTCAAGATCTGTTCTCTTCCAACATCTGTAAAACAGATACTCCTTCATCATCTCTACTGGTAATCTCTACAAGGCCTTGTTCAAGGTCCACAAAACACACAGAGTTTACTTCTAATTTACTTCTATTTTACTGTTACTTCTAATGTTCGTTAGAACATCAGCTCTAGGACACCCATTTTGAGGCAAACTCCCTCCACCCCAAAGGACTAGGAAGTTTAAGATTGGAGCTGGTGCATCACAATAGACTGTACTAATCACAGAGCTATGGGAAGCAACTGTCTTTTATCATTTTTGTGAATAATTGTGCTACTGTAGGCAAGAAGTTCAAAAGTTACGTGGTCCAAAGGAGGGCAGATGTTAGCAGTTCAGCTGGTCCGATGGGAAATATACTATCTTGAGTGGCTGCTCTCAGGATTATTCTTGGTTTGTTTCTATTCCTTTATCCAACAAGTAGAAAATACAAACTCACAGCAGCATCCCTGGAAGCAGAACACCACTTACTTGGCAAGTGCTTTTCTAAGGCAAATGTGCAAAACCCAGAACTCTGACTTACAGCTTTGTGGAGTGCAGTCCCTGCAGGAGACAGCATTTCAGAAATGCTCTGCTCTTTCCTGTTTCCTAATGATTGGTTTGGGCACCCCAGCACTTAGTGTACTGGCAGCTGTCAATATCACTTTGCTCCAAACTGAAATTAGCTTTGCAAATTCATCTCTTAGAGACAGGCTCTGAGCTCTGGACAGTTGTATACTACATGTCACAGTACTTTAATTTGAGCAAAATTTAAATTACTCTTTTTAATTTACCATTTTTCCCAAACTCACACACACAACTTCAAGACATAGGCAGAAAACTCATTCTACAACCTGTTTTTAAAACCTTTTTCATGAGCTGAAATGCTGTCCTAGAGAAACTACAAGTCAGTTAAAATACATGTAAGCAGAAGCTCTTCATCTTGACTGAGTGTTTAAAATATTAACACAACAAACACAGAACATTAAGAAAAAAAAACCTTCACCTTTTGAAGTTATCTTTGCATATTTTACAGCTAGATGCATATTTCTCTCCAGCAAGACCATCAAAAATTCATTAAAATACTAATTTCCTCACAGGAACTGTGCTGCTCTCAGGTCATCATATAAGCAAAGGAAAACACTCACACCAAGATTATTCAACACGCTGTAGAAGAGGAATGTGTTTCCCAGCATGAAATGTTTCTCACCTGAGTTATCACATGCCTCCTACTCCTTATTCCATTTTTCCATCTCCTCTAGCACAAACACTTCCATTTATTAACAACCTTTCAAATTCTTTACCCTTTAAATATTGTATAACAACACATGCAATCAGAAATCTATGTTATTTTTACTGCACTCTTGGTACAAATAAACAGCTGCTGACAGCAGAATCTCAGCTCAGTGTAGGAACACCGGCTCAGCTGCAAAATTTTATATTCAATAAATCCTGTCAAATGCTGTATAAACCTCCACGTGAAAGTGGTAATATTATGCTAGAGCGTTTCATCTGATTTCTTTATTTAATTTCCTTCAAAATGTATCTGATACTAAAAAAAAAAAAAAAAGGATGTTGGAAGAAACTGTATTAACAACCTAGTGTCTTAAAGGCAAAAGAGAGAAGCTGGAGAATATTGCTAGGCTACAGGTTTTAGTGACTGGACCATAACCATGAGAATGAATGAAGTCCCATTAAAATCAACCTGCCTAATTTCTTCCCAGTACCTAAGTAATGGACAGAAAACAGTCTACCTGCTGTTTCAGAAGCCTGTTAAGGAGACATTAAAAACCTGAATCTTTGTCAGAGCACAGATTTTATGGTCCCGGTGGTTTTGCAAGGACAGTTAGTTCTAATAAAAACTTTTATTTTGCAAATAAATATTTTTGTATCCTTTTTAAAGAGTTAAAGCCAACCTACTACAAACCTTAAATTTTTAATTCTGATTTGTTAAAGTCAAATCACAGTGCAATTGATGCAGAAATTTCCTTTTCTGCCAGTTCAGTATTCAAGCTGCATTTCCTTTGCCATTGACAATGAAGTCAGTGTAAGGTGTGGGCTGGAACCCTAGAGAACTAACTCACCTTTGCTGATTTCTGAAGATGATGGTTCACGGTAAATGAGCTATCATGCAAAAATCTGTCTACAAAGAGAAAAGGAGCCTTAATAATAGCACTTTTCATCAGAAAGTGAAGCTTAATGTTGTGTCAATTAGGTAGTTTAACAAGAAAGCAAAATGTGATTACATTTTGAAAACGCAAATTTTAACATTTTTAAGTAATTGACCATTCTCAGGTTTTAAATCAGTGTTTTTGTGTGAAATATTTCATTGTGTTCATTTGAACACAAAACCTTACCTGTAAAAATATAATGAACCAAAATATATTTATTTTTAATGCATTTTTCTTTAGGCTAGCAACTCCAGATCGTGTTCAGATCAAGTTCTGAGATATTTATAAATCTATTTTCTCACAACAGCTGGTATTCTGAAAGTGTAAAGGTTGTGAAATCAAGCTTCTTACTTTATTGTTATTGTAATGTTAAATATAAATTTTGGATTGTATCTCTGCAGTAGCCACTAAAAGCTGTACATGAGGCTTGGCATTCATATTTAAATATGCTATATAAAGCTCTGCATGTTTCTATTGACCTAGTCGGTAATGCTGATGAATAACCTGTTTAAAAATCAATTCAACCATATTCTTTCAGAGAAAACGAAAAAAATAATTGACTGTTCCTACTCAACAGATAACTGATAGAAAATAATTTTTATTACAAAATTTCTGGCTTTCCAGTTTATAGATGGGTACAATTAATTTTAAAATCCAGACTATAAACATGAACTGGATCTGTAAACATATAATTTTCATTAAATTTTCATCCACATTTCCTTAAAATACTTTCACCATGATTTAAAGACTCATTTCATTCTTTGTTTCCACAAGTCCCCAGTGAATTTCTACTGTCATAACAAAGAGCTCACAAAAATACAAATTTAAAATGTCCTAAGATCAGAAAGTAGTAGACATATTAAACAGTATATGTCCTGTTCATATTTAAGCCACTGACTTAAAGAAATTGAAATCTAAAATGAAAACTAATTACCTATTTTCTAGTTCTGAAGTTATTTTATATTATTCTCAAATACCAGATTCTTTTCGCTGTCTAAAATATAATACTGACATAGGGAACATTTCAGTTCCTGTTTTCAGCATGATTTCTCAACTCTGAACAGGTTTTTTTACAGAAGTCACAGTACCTACGTTAAACACAGTCACACAAAGCAGTGGTGTGTTGATGTTTCTTTTCTCCTGTTTCTTTAGTATAAGCAGGAACACTAAAACAAAGCTCAAAACTGATCACAATAAATTATCATAAAATAGTTCATTTAAAATTTGGGATAAGAAGGAGAAGTTAAGAGGCAAAATCACACAAGTGACGTATAGAGACACCACATGTCATTGCAAATGGCACTGAAGACCTTCACTCTGGAATCACCTCCATCACGGCTGCTGAGCCCTTTAGTCAGTCACACACAGCAAGGAAGGTGCCAGGCAAGAGCTGTTGCATAAATCCAGGTGGGTCAAGGTGAGTCATCATTATTGCGATTTTAATTGATAAAAAGAATTCTCAGTAACTGCTGAGTTCTAACACTCCTTAAATCATGCTGGAAACAGCTTAGCATAATTTTTCAAAGGATTTCCCTATATAAACTGTGTATGCAAATGGTTTATATGTATCATACCTACAGAACGTGGGCGGCATAGAAGATCTGAACCTGCACAATGGACTTTACATGACCTAGATGCATTGTCTCAGTGAACATCTGCTGTACATTTAATTGCCCTGGATCATCCGGGGCAGGATTTTCAGGATATGTGGAACATAACAGGTTTGAGTAGCATTTTTACCATCCAGGCAAAATTTTGTACATCACTTTTTTATTGATGATACGATATATGATAAAATAGTGCAGACATACACATAAGTCTCATCTTCTAAAGCATACAATAACACAGAGGAAGCCATAGTTGACAATTTGTCTCGTATTGTTTTAAATATCTCTACATATCTGTTTATCTGTCTGTCTGTCTATCTATCTATCTATTTATTTTAAAGCTGTTTACGCGTTTATTCCTGTTTAAATATTGAAAACTAATGGAATTAAGTAAATCACACTGATTTAAATAAATACTATGTTTATGTTCCTATATTGTTTTCATTCACTCTAGTGTAGCTGATGTTCAAAAATTAACAAAATAGCCCTTAATGGGAAACCAGTATGAAATGTGAACGAATGTTCCTGTTTATAAACATAAGAATAAATAATATTCTTAACTCACTGCCACGACTTTTCTCCCTCCTTTCTTCTTCTGGCAAAGAAAGGATAATCCCATTCTTAAATATGATTTTAAACAGAATTAAAAACCATCTATAGTTAAATAAATCTTCTCAATTTGTTGTCATTCGATGTTTAAGTGATAATATAATAGAACTTATCAGCTAATTAAAGAGAAATCTTTCCCTTAAAATAGCACATCTTGCAAACTTTATCTTAAACTATACATTAATACAGTACTTTGTTTTTAAATTACAAAAGTGCCAGCCATTCTTTAAGTCTTAAATTGTCATTCAATTACATATTAATGGACTCTACGTGACATTATCATTTAATGTTTACAATTTCTTTTCCTGTAATATTATATTATTGAAATTACTGTTGTAGAAGCAGCAAGCGGACATTAGTGGTAATGCATGGTCATCTTGCTGTAAAACATTATGTAAATAGGCTTACCTCTTTCTTTAATATTAAAATCAAGCAGTATTTCAAATGAGCTTTAATCATGCAATGCAGTTAATTATGAGGTTTACAGTGCTAATGCCCAACTGTGCAATTTCACTCTAGCAATACAGGCTCAAACTTTACTCTGTAGTTCGCTTAATTTGTCTTTTAAATTCTTCCATATATGAAACAGCTACCATTTACTGGAATGAAATATGAGTGTTTGCCAGGGGCTGCAAAGGGTGTCTGCTGTAGTTCTCTGTCACTGGGCAAAATACAATACATTCAGTAATTTAAACAAATCTATTCTAAACTTGTCTATGTAAGTTCATGATGAAAGTTAACTACATTGTGGCAGGGTACACCTAATTTCCTTTCTTCCACAGAAAACAACAAATACAATAGGCCCATAGTCAAACATTTAATCCAGTGAGACACTTCAGTGTATTTTAAAGGCTCTAACTGAGCAGGACTAGAAGTATTATTTAAAAATATTCTGATTGATTGCTTGGTTTTAATCCAAGTTTAGTTCAAGACTCCCTGAATTTGAGAATAAAATTATAGCTGAATATTCTGAAGATAGGTATCTAGCAGAGGTTTATGAGACTGAGGAACAATTTTGGACAAAAACATGAAAATCTTTATTTTCTTTCTCTAAAACTCTTAGGCAAAATTTCAGACTTTGACTTCTTGAAAATAGCGATTAGGTGCATTTTGGTTTACTTGGGAAGTGTATAATTCCAAACAGAGACATTTTAGTCAGTATCCTATGCACTTACAAGACATACATCTTCCTTAACTATTATTTAGAGTGTAAGTTTTTGAAACCTTATATCAACAAATTGATTTTTCAAGCCAAATAACAGGTATATGACATTGTAAATACCACTATAGATTATTTTAGCAGTTCAATGGAAACAGCCTTGTGAACTGAAAGCATTTAATAACCTTATCATGTTATTTAGTTTGTTTTTATTATTTTTATGAATAATAGAAGATATAACTGGAGTTTTGCATGTTCTAAGTAAAAAGATTCTTAGCACTTAAACTGCTTGAAACATGAGTTTCGCTAGAACAGTAGAGATGCAATTCAAGTTCAAGATGTGCAAATATGTGTATTTCTAAATATATTTTTTGCCTATTTTTGAATTGCATTCTATTCCAGCTGAAGTAAATAGCTAGTGATGGGTCAGTGGAATTGCCCTCTGAGTTTCATGGATTGTATGAACTAGTCAGCACATAATTTAAACACCTAGTGAACCTACAGACAATATAGAATATATTCTTAAACGATAAATAGGCCTAAAACTACATGTCCAGAGCCATTTTAGATACCCTGGGATATCTGAGACATCATCATGGAACTGACAGTTATAGTGGAGGACTAATGGGAGATCTATATCCTTTGGAAGAGACACTTACAGGGATACACAAAGGTGACTCAAAGGTTGGAATCCCACTGGAAGTTTTTGGCTGTAAGCACCTCAAATCTATGGCAAGATTTTAGGAATTTTGTTTGCTACATAGCTGGGCTGTCAGACAGGTTGTTTTAAAAATATGGTTGGTTTAAAAAGACAAGATCTCCTTTCTGTGCTCATGCGTACATACCTCAGTGCAATTTTGAATTCCTCAGTAATTTTGAATGACTGAGACCTCAGCTCTTCTATTTAAAGGCACAATCTTACTTAGTAATCCTAGACGTGCTAAAGTAAATCTTCTTGTACCCACCACACGAGGTCTTTGCAAAAATTTTTAACTTTTATGAATTACTTTCTCAGTGGAGGAAGACTGAAATCTGTCCTGCTCACCGTGTATTAAATAAGAAAAACAGATGCATATGTTCAATCAGGGTGAGCCTAGATTAACTAAAACCGCTTACAGTAACAGATCTGTTTATGGAAAAATGTATGTATATCCTATTTATGTGTCTATAGCCCTCATTAAGAAGTTGAACTTGCAGGTCTGGCCCCTGATTTTGTAAGGATGTTTCAGTTTTTTAAGAGGAGGATCTAGAAATAAAAGGATACACATAGATGTAATTAACATTCTAAAATAGGACTTGTAAACATAGAAAAACATCTTTGGAGCATAACAGTTTCAAAAGATTGTATTTCAAAGTAGCATTACATACACCGCTTCTTGTCGCTTATAATTATAACTAGTGTTAAGTGATCATATAAGTAAAAGAATTATCTGAATCATTGTATATCCTGCAATAAAAAATCTCTTTGAGAAATAATTAAAAAAAAAAATTTTTTTTTAAATAGTTTAATTTTTCCTAGACACATATACTCCCAGGCTTTAACACAATAAATTAAATACTATATTTTGAGCAAGAATACTTCAAAGATGACCATTCTGTGATATTTTTATTCTGACTAAAAGCTTTCCAAATCTCAGCAAAGAAAACAGAAAAATTAATGACTGTTCTACTCCAAAGTTTCTCTTTTGACATGTAAGAAAATATTGAAAACACTCCTCATACTAACAGTATATTTTAGAACAGTTATTTTGTTGCCCATTCTAGTCATCTATGCCCTGCTCAGTGGACAATGGCCTCATTTGAAGCAATGGATAGAGGTTTTGCAGAAGTGAACTAAAATTCCAGCATAGGCAAGATGAATCACTTTTTAGAGGGCTACTTCACCCCAATAAAAGAAATAAAATGGCTTAGAAGGTGCTTAACTGTCAAGCAACTCTTGCTATTTATCCAGCTCAATCAAGGGAGAAGGATTGAACTTTTAGAGTTATAATAGTAATATCTAGTTGTCCTAAAAATACGGGTCTTCTCTTCCTAGAATTTTCTATATTTGAAGATTTAATTAAGTATTAAAGGGCCTACAGGTCATAAATCAGGGAATGAATCACAGAATCATAGAATGATTTGGATTGGAAGGAACCTTTTAAGGTGTTTATACCAACTCACCCTGCAATAAGCTGGGACACATCAACTAAACCAGGCTGCTCAAAGCCCTGAAGTGCAACCTAACTTTGAGGGTTTCCAGGGAAGTAGCATCTACAACCTCCCCTGGGTAACCTGATTTAGTGTTTCACCATCTTGCTCTGATAACAGTGATGTATAAAATTGTATGTTCAAGCATATGGACATATTTCATGTTCAAAATTTAAATATATACACACACTTGACAGTTCTGTGTAACAGTATGAAAAATGAGAAATCAGTTATATAGCCAGAGACAGCAGGTTTTAGGTGATTTTAATGAATTTACAATAACCGTAGTTAGTTTGTCTTTAGGAGTTTGGTCTAACTTAGGCAGACAGGTTCCTACAGAGAATAGCAGCTATCTTTCTTTAAGTTATCGTAGGATGAGTTGAACTGTCCCATGGGATCTTTCTGTGTTGATTTCAGAGGTAACACAAGAAACTAATTTAAGACATTTACATTCTAGAAGCCTAAAGTAATACTGGATTAAAATGATACTATTTCACAAGCTTCGCATGAAAATCAACATATTTATCAAGAACTATTACAATTTAAATTTTTATATAACAAGATCCTTAGCAATGTCAGATTTCCTTCTGAATAAAGTGACATTTATAAGTTGTAGAAAATTACATGAATGGTTATGTCACTACTTAACTCTCCCCATTCTGTAATTGGTACACATTTTCACATAATGACTGATCTGATTTTAAATTTTTCAGAATGCATAAACTACATTATTCTATAGTTGATTGTGATATAGCTGTGGAAAGGTAGCACAAGCAAACTTTTCAAGACCTTGATTAAAATTCCTTATATTTATTACAAAAGCAGATTTCCTAGTGAACTAGAAATTTAAAGGGGGCAGATGTACACTTGATTCCATCAGAATCAGCATGCTTCCTCAAAATGATTTTAACAGCTAGAGCTAATGTATGGTAATGGAAAGTCTTTTTGTAACTTTGGATTCTTGCAATTCTGATACAAAGGTGTATTATCTGACTCCCTAACATGCTTTTGGCATTTGCATGTTGACAAGTTCTTGTACAGTATTATCACTTGTTACTTTACTGTCACCAATCAGTCTGGTCCATAAATGACTTAGTTGTTATCTTCTACAGAATATATGGTAATGAAAAACTAAGTTTTCTGAAAACTCTTAATAGCCTGCACTGTACAGAAACTGTTAGAAAATGTTGCCACCTACTTTCCATCTACTCTTAAAACACCAGCTTTCTAAATTAGCTTGATTCTTTGTGCAACTGCAGATGCTTTCTCCAAAGCATATGTCACATCACAGGTAATTGGACTTGTTTTATTGTATAAATAAGATATGCAGCCTACTGCAGACTACATCTCTTGCTTTTTCGCTTTTCTATACACAGTATACAGTACTTTTAATGATATCCTTAGAGAGCTAGTCAAAGAGCTTGGGGGTAGAAATTTACTAGTGACTGTGAGCTCAGCCAAAGCTCTGAAGGAGCTCAGGTTAGGATTTGTGGTATTTTGTTTGTTAGCTCTCCCTTAAAATGTCTCCCTTCAGAGTAACAAGATGAACATCAAATTCTGCCTCTTGTTTGACAGACGTGTAAAAAATCTCCCTTGGGCTGCAAAAAATTAATGAAAAAGAGCCAAAAAAATGGTAATATAGCAAACATCTTTGTAACCACTGAATCATCCTGAATGTCTCTGTAAAGCAGAACAAAAACAGACTAAACTATTATAAGAAATTAATTTATATTCAACGCTTTCTTTGATTTGGAGAAACCTGACAATTCCATGTAGGTATGTTATCGAAGTTCCACAGTTTTGTGTGCATATATATCTTCTTTCTTCTTTGCTGCATCATGGCCACAGAGAAAGAATTAAAAAACATATTCTTACAAAATAGTTGTGTATTTGCAGAGTGTGTATATCCAGGGGAATCTCTTGTAAGTTATAAACATAATGCCATCTCAGAAAAATTGGTTACCCTCTACAATATCTATTGGGATCTATGGCAACAGTTGGTGTAGTTTGGTAACAGTCATTATTTATGGCTCTTGAGAAGAAGTAATATATGTGAACCTAAACACAAATAAAAATCTAAATAGAGGGCTGGCTTTTGAAGAATTCAAGGGAATACTTGTGCCTTAATAAAAAGTCAAATATACAGCCTAAGTACTGAATAACGTGAATTTCTCACATTATGAATATTACCTTATCAGAAAATATAATCGTGTCAGCTTGTAGTTTACATATGATCAGATATTTGATTAGCAGAGATACACAATGGATTTCATATACTAATCACTATGAATACATTGAGTCAATAATGGCAGAATGAACAACCTTGACTAACATCCTTCAACAAGAGTATTATACGTACCAAAGTCATTTTACAAAGGAGAAATAAAGATATTTCAATAGGGCTCTTTCTCAGTGTGATTGTATTCTGTCTTGAAAGTAATCACATTATGATTGCTTAGCATCTGGAGTCCATTATATTTTGACTTTGTTTAATACAATTGACGCTTTTCCCTGACTAATGTGTCTGAGAGATCACTATCTCTTATTTATTCTGCATCGATCATTTCAGTTTTTCTTTATACATTTTCAGTCCCAACTAAAACATGCCAGTAGAGGAAGAGGGTAAAATTTATGATGAAAAGCCTCAGAGACTCACTTTAACATTATGATTACATTATTTATTGTCTACTGCAGAAATATACTGAACTGTCATTTGGAAGCTGCTGTAAAGTAGGTTCAAAAGTCTCCAGGCAAGCATTCTTCCATGATGTAGATGGAAAGTACAATGTAGAGCTTTCTGGTTAAACAATGCAAAAAAATTCCAAAGGAAGTGGTGAGCTGTGATTTCTTTAATTTTTCATTTTTTCTGAATGTCTCAGCAAAAAGCATCATTCAGCCTAAGTCCTCTAAAGGTCTACACTGACCTCATATTTATAAAATGATGATTTTGTGATAATTTGATTTAGCCATAAAGAGAAACAATCGTTTTTGGTCCCACTATGGACTAAAAGCACAAGGATAGGGGAAAGAAAATGAAAATAAAAAGGAAGTTAGAACATTATTATAAAAGCAAGTACTCTTGAAAAGACCTGCATTTAACAATGTAGGTAGAGTATAAACACTAGCTACAGTAAAAGGAACAGTTGTCAGTCGATTAAAACCTACTTTAACAACAGAGCCTTCTGCAATCTTCCATCATAACATAGCTGGATTTCCTGTACTCCTGTGATCTATTTTGTGTTTTAGTAGCATGACTCTTAAAAAATCTCCTCGAGCCTAGCACTGAGTTTAAGATATTTCCATTGAAAGGTCTATAATGTTGACTGACTTTAGTGGAACCTGTTGAGTTTCTCCTGTTCTGACTGGAGACTAGTCTAGAAAGGGCAGGCTCCACTACCTGGTCTAAAAATCCATTGTAACTTGGGTGCTTTTTGACCATACATCTCCACCTATGTGATGTACATCACATGAACAGGGCTTCCCTTCCATAGTATCTGCGGAAATGCTAAGAGGCCCTGTTCCCTCTTCCTTGCAGTATCTATAAGTTGATATAGTCCCTGGATATAAAACTGGAAAGAAACAAAAAAAAAGAAAAAAAAGAAAAAAATGAACCAGGAACCAGAATATAGACTTTTCTGCCTCTGATCAGAGAGTTACATTGTCAAACTCCCTTTCTATTGATATCTTCTCACAGAATTATGTTCCAAAATACAGGTGGGAAAAGGGAGTTGTGATTTGAAATCTTTCATCCTAATTGCAAAAATGAAGAAGGGCTCACACTTCTTGTCAGTGAGCTAAATCCTCAGCCTACCTGGCATCAAAATTGCACTGTTTGTTTATGCAAGGAGAAAGTTCCAGCACTTCCATGATTCTTCTATTCCCTTATGAATACATTTAAGCATGGCTTTTCTGCTCTGACTCTTCAGTAGCACTGATCTCACAGTTACAAAGATCGTAGAGGGAGCCCAAAGAATTAGGATGTGCAATTTAAAGGTTTATTATATTCTCTGCATCTCTACAGCTCACTGAAAAAAAAGAGTCACAATGAATGAGAAAGGTGAAATAATAGGACACAAACTTAGTTTTTCAAATGCCTTAAGAATTATTTACCTATTATGCATAATAGTCTGAATTATTCTTGATCTTAAGTTTCTTGATACTCAAGCTTGATCAAAACAATTCACTACTCTCAAAGTTGAAGAGGAGTCAGATATTCCTACAAGGAAAGAATGTGGTCAACCTAACTGTAGACCACACAAGTTTACCAGGAAGAAATAGTGACTCATTGTGACTCCCTGCTGTGGTGGACAGAGGCACCCATCTGTCAACACAACAAAACATCCAGAGAGATTTGTTGCCTTTTGGGGACCAGAATCCAGGACATTGTAGAGAGTCTGGCAAAGCTGTCCATCTCTCTGGCTACTACCCTCCGCTCTTATTCCATGTGTGCACAAATGATACTGTCATGGAAAACCTGGACAGTATCAAAAGTGACTACAGAGCACTGGAACCAGTAGTCAAGGGCATGAGAGCTCAGGTGAAAATCTCGCTTTGCATTCTCAATTTCAGATGCCCAGGTATCTGCATGCAGATGACATTAATACCTTTGTATAGCTGATCATACGGTAGCAAAGAAAAAATCCTCCTAGAGACTGAGTTGAATATGTAAATAAAGAAAAACCTAATTCGTTTTACATGGAATAGAAAACTTTTGCGTTAAAAGAAACTCCTAGTACAAGATTAAGAGGTTAACAAGTATCTCAAAAGCTATCTACATTTCATTTAACATAAAGGAAAGCACTAAATGATCATAACATTCACAGTGTTTCAACTCACTTTATTCTAGAGTAAATCTTTGAATTCTTACAAAATGCCATATAATGTACACAAGAAGTCATACTGATGCATCACTAGTCCTAATATTTTCAAATTTAGTTGCCAGTTCCTTTTTAACTATATTTATGATTTATTATAAAATCAAATATATAATGTATAGATACAGAAAGATTTAAATAGTGTAATAGAATGATGAAAAGCATGTAGAAAAGGCAAAAAATCTCAGACTGTAGTATATTTAGCCCTGGTTTCATATGGAGCCTAAATTTGGTAGTACGAAATTGGTATTTATCAGTCTAGAAATATCATTTTAGTTTCATTAGTAGTGTAACACAAATTTTTTTTTTCATTTATTGATGTAATATGAAAGTAAAAAAAAATGTCTTAAGTCAAGAAAAACTTACTACTGGCTGATGAGCATAATTCTTAAATGATCACAAATCCAAAATTACGTTGTAGCCCAAAACAAAGATTGTTACTAAATTATACGAGTTCATCTTTGTAACATTCATGAACATACAAAAATATGAATTCAAAGTTTCCTACAGACCAGTTTTGACACCTTATTTAATCATGAAAATTATGTTTGAAAAGAATCTTACAGTTTCGAGAATCATCCACACATGTACTTAATATTCTTTTGTCGGTTTTGTCCATAAAATTACTTAAATCTACCATGAACACTTACTTCTGGACAATCAAATACAACGTAATAATTTCCCTTTTGAACACGTATAAAAGATAAATGAAAATGAAAGCCCAATGGTCTTTTATGCTGAGCACTATAGTTTGATATTATGACAAATTAGTATAAACAGCCACATAATCAGACATTCTACATTGATATTGATGACTTTTAATATCCTCTCACATGGTTGTAAGTGCTAATTCATGCAACTTTTCTGCTTTAAACACCACTACTACTGCATCAACATGTCACCTAAATAATTGTAATTAAGCATTCTCCATAGCTGTTGATTACAGTAAGCTGGTGAACATTCCCACGGGATTTAGCAGCCTCTTTCATAACAACGAAAATAATCACCTCATATTATAATGTCTGTGCTTCTGAAGACTTCTTAAATAATCTAAAATTTAAATTGTACAGACTGTTGATTATTGCAATCTAAAGTTCAACAGGAGCTTAATCAAAAAGGTTCAAGTATCACATCTCTGACATCTATTAAGCAATATGGTAATATACATCTTGAGAAATAAATACTTAAGCTACTTGGTCTTCCAACCAAAGTAAACTTTTTGCGAAGGTCTATTGCCCTCTTGAAAAGAGCACTGGAACTTCTTATGTCACTTTCTGTTGTATGGAACGAAACAATTTTTTCTTTCTTTTCAGTAAGGATTTCTTTATTTTGTTTAGGTCCTTGTTATTTTGTGTTGAGAATAATGACATTCAAAAAGTCAAAGTTCAGAATGGTACCTCTTATTAAGGTTTTTGTTATTATCTTTATGTTTTTGAAAGCTAATGTGTATTTTTGAACTGAAATCACATTAATTCAGTTGTGCAGTAGTCATCTGGACTGGTGCACTATCTGTGATAAGCTCTAACTTTGAAAACAATATTACTCACATTATGTTTTCTTGCTGGTTTTCCTGCATGGAAAAAGTATTCCATGCAAAGGGCAGGAACTCCTTCAGTTTGTCCTGTCACGGATGACTTAAGAAGTTACACTCTTTTGAACATGTGTACATCAGCAGAAGGAAGTATTTTAGTTTTCTTTCCTGATTGTGATCCATGTTCAACATAGTCAAATGTTTCATTAAATCACATACAAAAATGCAAGTGTATGATGGCTTTCTCTACCATCAGTAAGGAATATACTTGGCCACATGAGGTTCATACACCAGGAAAGACTAGTGCAGAACCCATGCTACCAATATATGGCAATTTGTAGAAACAAGTAATAACTTCCCTTTGTCCCCTCCCCCCAAATACTGCAGAATGGAACATCTCAGCATAGCTTTCTTCTAAATATTCTTCCTTCTCATTCTCATTAATTTTAGACATACATACAGTATTATTTCACTAGCCTATTTAAAAAAAAAGCACCTATATATTTTATTTATGGTTGGATCAAAGGTGTGTCTCTGACCCCTTCATTTCTCTGATCCCTTCATTTCACCATCTACCGCATCCCTTGTTCAGAATGCTTTTACTGCCCATTTTTGTTAATAGAGGAAAGTCAAATAACCTTGAGACAGAATATCTACGGAACCACTGCAGAAATTCTCCTAGAGTGGTAAAGCATAATTCCCTTAAAGCCATAAAAGTTTTGCCAAGTCTGTGAGGATCTGGGCTGAGTTATCTTGTCTGAATATTCATTTCGACTGCATGTTTCTTGCAGAATAATGGGCAATGAAGCAGGAAACTTATAAGGCCCACATTCACATGAGATAAATGGCTTTATTGGTTTGTATCTTCTATGCTGTGAAAGACAATCATCTTCCTCATTACAGTTTCTTTATAGAGCACAAAAAAACCCCAACCTTTAGTGCTTAAAAGTTTTCTCCAATAAAAGTATTTCTTGAACAGTAATACAATAAGCTGCCTGACACGTACGTATACATATAATTGTGCATATATGTATTTGTACATATGTGTATCTTTCAACAAGGGAACAAACCTCCAGTGTATAAACATGATCTTTAAGTTTTACATTGCCAACAGTCTTTGAAAGGGAAAGATGGAAACAGAGTTAGGAAAATCAAGAGATTTTATCCTGATGAAAGAAATATTACTGATTTTTTAAATCAAGCTGTTTTCGGCAATTCCATTGTGGTGTGTAAATACACAGGAGACTAGAGAAAAGGCACAGAAGAATATGCCTCAGAATATCCTTCC
Source organism: Tapera naevia (assembly GCA_033556795.1). NCBI lineage: Eukaryota > Metazoa > Chordata > Aves > Cuculiformes > Neomorphidae > Tapera > Tapera naevia. The sequence goes on from JAUMJJ010000014.1 coordinate 6,699,787, forward strand.
ACACCAGCTCTTTCACTTTCTGCAATACTTCTTCTCTGCAATCTTAGGATGCTCTGGCCTTCTTTAACATTCGAAGCTTTCTTAAGAGATTCGGTTGACCTTTAAATTCCAGGCAGCATTTAAGTTTACCTACTGTAGCATATCCGTAAAAATGGTCTGGGAAAAAAACAGGTAATTTTTGTCCTATAATTCCCTGTAATACAAGAGAAAAGAATAAGCGTGGAAGGAAATCAATCGTAACTTATCCCTTGACGAATATCAGCAAACATTTTGTCACAAAACCAATGTGAAGAAATGGAGTATGGATTTTCTGCTGACATTTGTAAAGTGTTTGTGTCAAAGTATTTTTCTAATATAGCAAAGGTTACAGTTTAACAAATTAAACCACATGTTTCTCTTGAACTGATATGCTGGTCATTTGGGTTGATTTAAATGGCTTGTGTTTTTCTAATAAACTCTTAACCTAACCTACTGTGATTATGTCCACTCTTTGCATTAATCATCTGCCATAAGTAACTGCTTTTTCATCAAAATGAGCCAAATGACAACAGAGTAATACACCATGACTTTATCTAATACAACTTGTAGAAAATACTATATGCCACTAAAAATGTGCCCAGAAGTGAATTTACATTGCAAAACCTAAGTATTGACTTAGGATTAATATCTATAATTTCTGATGTCTCATATGCTGTTTGATATTACAAGAATGCTTGAATGAGATAACTATAGTCTGGTGAGCTGTAGCTCCTGTTGTTAAATTTTCTAACAAAGACAAAACCTGTCTTTGTTTTCCTAGTCTCCATGACTAAATTTATTTTAAATTAGTTTATATAAATATGTACTACTTTTGAATTATAGTGACAATCTGTAAAGAAGACAGCACAAATGCAAAGCTGTCATTGCGTTATCTTGCTTACATCAGTAATGATCATCCTCAGAAATTAATTCCACTTCAACAAATAATCAATCACCAAGTATAATTTTTTATGTCATTAAAGAATGTTAAGTCATTAAAGTATGTTCTACTGTCAGCGTACTTTTGCTGGCATATGCAAGTCATAAATGTAATCTTTCATAAATGTAATATCGTTATAAAGAATTCCATAAATGTCGTAGAAGTGAATAAAGAAAATATGTTGACTTCCTAACACAGTGTTCAGTATTAGTGCTAATGCATTTCTTTGTAAACAAAACAAAACAGAACAAAGTAAAACAAAAACATATTATATTGTGTATTAAGCAAGAAATTAAATTTTAGAAAATGTACATATTCCAAATAATTGAGATAATTTTCAGATCAAAGACACGGAGTGGATTGTTCTTTTTTTAATTCTTAAGATTTCAATGAGATGACAAATACTGGGAAATTTAGTATCAAGGTGTCATCTAACTAGTCCCTTCACAAGAATGGTCTCACTCACATTATGTGTTAACTGATACTACCACAACTTTAGGTAAGCATTTTTAAATTATTTACAGTGCTCCATATGACAAAAATGGGTTTTAGTATTTTACTGCAATTAATGAATAGGGTACAATAATTAAACAAATGAGAGCTTCCCAAGCTTTCAACATTTAACTAAACGTTCACATATTTTGCCTAACTGCACATACACGCACATAAACTTACTGTGAATGATATCTGAAAGGTGTCTCAAGAAAATTAGCTATTTTTAAGAGGATAAGTAAAATCTTTCTAATTTTGAGGTTATACTCTTTCATAAAGGGTCAACAAATGGAATGCCTTTACAAGGAAGAGTTTCCACACTTTACACTGCTGAATATAATAGTGAGAATCAATCATTACAGTAAATATTATATAACTAGAAAACCAAAGAACATGCAAAAAATAAAGCTATTGTGTAACAATAACCAATGAACTACATAACACACACACACACACACACACACGGCTAGGCTTCGCGAGCGAAGATTTGAAAAAGGGCTCTACCCACGCTTGTTACAAGCACGCTGATGGCTAAAAAGGCCAATGCGAGATAGACAAGTCCGGTTGCAGAAGGCACAGCAGAAAGACTCCCCAGGTGATATCGACAAGACGCGATTCTTTCTGCGTTGTCTTTTCTCCTCGAGAGTGATCCTGCGTGTGTTCTCAAAAGCAGCAGCAGCGTTGTAGATGGTGTGTCTCCAGGCCTCCCGATTGGAGGCCAGGGTAGACCAATTGTTATGATCGATATGGCCAAGCCTGAGGGATTGTTTCAGGCAGTCCTTGTATCTCTTCTTCGGGGCTCCTCTCTTGCGGCAGCCAGTGGCAAGTTCCCCATAGAGCACGATCTTAGGGAGGCGGTAATCCTGCATCCTGGAGATGTGCCCTGCCCAGCGCAGCTGTGTTCTCAGCAGCATGGCCTCAATGCTCGTGACTGCTGCCTGTTCAAGGACAGACGTGTTGGTCTCATAGTCAGTCCAGTGGATGTTTAGAATTGAATGGAGGCAGCGCTGATGGAAGCGTTCTAAGAGACGCAAGTGGTGCCGGTAAATGACCCATGATTCGGACCCATATAGAAGAGTGGACAGTACAATGGCTCTGTAAACGCTGATCTTTGTACTTTTCCTTAGGTGTTTGTTTTGCCACACTCTTTTATGGAGTTTACCAAAAGCTCTGTATGCTTTAGCTAACCTGTTGTCTATTTCTGCATCAATCTTACCATCTGAGGAGATGATGCTACCCAGGTAACTAAACTGCTGGACTGATTTGAGTTCTGTTTCACCAATGGTGATATGAGGTTGATGGGAGACTTCCTGAGGTACAGGCTGGTATAAAACTTCTGTCTTCTTCAAGCTGACTTCCAGTCCAAACAGCTCAGCAGCCTCTGCAAAACAGGATGTTAGACGTTGCTATAATAGTGAGAATCAATCATTACAGTAAATATTATATAACTAGAAAACCAAGGAACATGCAAAAAATAAACCTATTGTGTAACAATAACCAATGAACTACTGAACAGACTATACTAATATGAACTTGTGAGTGTCCTTGACATAACTTTTATTTAAGAGCAATAATTTCTTAGACATGGTTGTGTTATGTCCCATAACAAGGCTTTATAGCAAAAGGCAAAAGCTTACCTTTGAACGTCATTAATCACTTTTATTTTTAAAAATAATTTTAATCTACCTTTAAGATATAATATGACTATTTTTAAATTAATTGATCTGCTTCAATAAGATCCTACTATGTGCAGTCAATAGACAAAAAAGGTCTCCACACTCAAGATTGATATTGTAATGATCTATACAGAAGGATGAAGTGTCACTACAAATATGAAGGTAAAGTGTTCCAAAGTGCAAGTAATTAGGACAAGATAGTTCAAGTACCAACTAACACAGAGATACTTTTCTGACTCTCTTGATGTTAAAAGTTCAGTTTTGGTGAGGTTTCTATTTTATTTACCTTATAAAATATGAATATTCTACTTCCCTAAAACTCAGACTCGAGTCAAAAAGTGAATGTGACAGTAAGTACATATTTAGTTTAATTTGCTTAATCCTTTTAATACAGCATTCTCCAATGACAGGTTCAAGTTTTTGTTTTTTTCTCCATGTAGCTCTGAAGTGATGACCTTATGAGATATAAAGAAATTTCAACAAAATATTTTTCATTGTAGAAACACAGTTTTGTCAAATTTCAAATGCTTTATTCTCACAAACTTTATCAGCAACCAATTTGGTCCTTTTGGCTTATTACTTCAGTTCAAGAGAGACTTCTGACTTATTCCTCAAGTAAGTGAACAAGGGAATAAACAGAGCGTGAATATCAGATATAGGATAGAGAGATGCAACCTTTTCATCAGGTAATGTGACCAGAGGTATAAGCTCCTTTTCTCCCGCAGCTCATTAGTCTCCTCATCATAGACTTTAGCCTTGCAGGAGCACAAGTTTTGGTGACAGGTTTTTTCCACTATGAACATAAACGACAAAAACATTTCAGAAAAAAATTCAATTACAGTTCAGTTTTGAAAAGGAATACAGAAGTTTTGCAGACAGGGAAAAAAATAACTTCATGACTTATATCCATCCTCTGAACTGCTGGGGTTATTTCCCTGTTACAGCTTAGTGCGTGCTTGTCCTTTCAAACTTTCCACATGGTCACAGTCCTTGCCTTGTTCCCTTCTACAGTGCATGAATTTATATTTTTTTAAAAAATGGTGATTACTCAGAATGCCCGAAGGTCAATTGTAAAACAGGCTCACATACACAGAGTGTTACTGTAAATTATTATATTTGTTCTAGATCTTAGTAGTAAACTCAGGTTCTGTCTAGATGTGAAACAACAGTGGTACTGCAGGATTTTGCTGGATCAATGCATATGGTGTATACCACACACTAACAAATTTCTGTCTGATAGCACTGCTGAAGTGCAACACACTCCTTACTCATTTCCTCAGTACAGGTCCCCAAAAATACTCACAAAGCCTAAAAGGCATATTTGTGGAACCTGGAAAAGAAGCAGATACAAAATTGCTTCTATTCTATAGCACTCAAAAGAATTAGTGTGAGGATTTCAATGCAGTTTGCATCAGAAAAGGCAAAGAGATATGTCAATGTTAATACACAGCAAAAAATAAGGGAAAATGAATCATGTAAAACACTGACTGTTGCCTACTTCCTGCCTGAGCACACTGAGCTTCTAACTCTAGCAACATATGGCAAAACTCTGGTCTAGCATCAGAATCCCTCCTACCCACTTGTCTCTAGCAGCTTCAGAAACATCTGTCTCTGAAGAGATTTCTCCCCAGACAACTGAATGGCAAAATGACTCTAGCTTACTGATCTTGAGGGAGTGTGTGGTGAAATGTGTTTTCTGAGCTGACAGAAACAGGATGAACTCCAAAGGCAGACAAAAAAAAAGATCAGAAATATGCCTTTGGTCACTGGGATTTTATTCAGGACAATAACTGAGGAAAAGATATTATTTTACTGTATTTCTAAATTTCAAGGAGTCCCTAGACTTAAAATGATGCTTCTTTTCATGGAGTATATGTATAATTAAAACAGAGCGGTATTATGCTGACAATTAAAATACTGAACAGCAATGTTCATCTAAAAATAGAGGAAGAACCGATCTGCTATCCACACAAGAGTTTGTGCCCATTTTTCGTTGCAACAACTCAAACACACGGTAGAATCAAACTAACTCCTGGTGGTCTGTCTTCCTTTCACTTTTTAATAGATGAGAAAGCAACATTGTGGCTTTGTTTCCTCAGTGCTATTACAGGTGGCTATTTTTAACTCAAGATACTGAACAAAGCATACTGCTAACTGACTTACAGTCCTCTTTCCATTTTAACATTTACGTAAGATATAAGTTAGTTGCTCTGGATATGATTTGCTTCTGCTTGTGTTAGGAAGCTATCACTTTACATACTCTAGAGGTTTGAAATAGTCATATGGCTCTGTTTTTAAGGAAGGTCTTCCATTGGAAATGCTTTTATATAACCGTGGTAATCTTTTATTCGAAAAACGTTAAATATTTGTTATGTACCTGGTTTACCTAGATTAGGTAGGACTGTCCTTTCTACTCTGAAGGACTACCGTTTCATCTCCTTACCTGATCTGTAACAACTTTCAACATAACCAGAATTTTGATGTACCTTAGCCTACATCACAATTACTTGCTCTTATAAAAAGCATGAAACTGTAAAATTGGATTAGCACCATTGAGTGAAATCTGATTGCTTTTGAAAACTTTTTCTGACATAGACACAGATCTATAATCAGTAAGGAAGAAGATATAGCCCTCCTTTTAATCATTGTAGATAATCACAGTCCATATGCTAAGGATAGCTTTTCAAAACAGAGATATTCATTACTAGAATGCTAAAGTTTTTGCCACATATTTAATAGAATTTGCGAAGTATGAAAGAAAAAAAATGGTGGTCTATCTACTCAGAGATGGATCTGCCATAAAAACATAATGGTTAGGCTTTTTTTTTCTTAGAAACATATTGGAACTTAATCACAGGAACATGTTCTTTCACTGAACAATTTAAAAGAAAATAGCATATCTGTCTATTATTATCTCAATGACCAGTTTATAGCCAACAAGTAAAATCATTATCTCTGTCATTATTTCAGACTGTTTGCATATCTAATTGTTAATCACACAATTTCGAAGATACAGTGTCAAAACTACTATTATGCATAACTATTTTTCTCTTCATGTGCAAAGAAATGTTAAATGACAACATACCAACGGTAAATTTTATCTCAACAGGTGACTAAATATGTTTTGATCACCTTAGATTTCTTCTAAAGCCAATGGTGAGAAACAACACCTTCAGAGAGCAATTCATCTTAGATACCTATTTTAGGAGGAGTTGAAACAGCCTAGATAAGGGTGAAGGGTTTACGGTTCAGTTATGTTTAGATGCCTAAGTAGAGCAGGAAGAAAAAGCCTTCTTGGAAAACTAGATACGTACCTCTTGAGGAAAGCACTCACAGTTAAAAGCCTCAAGAGGAGTAACCATAATTGCAGGGCAGGTGACGCAGTTAATCAGTCTCTGTAAGCTCTGACCTGTTCATTATGTGCTTCAATTACAGTTCTCACCAATAAACACAAAGAAGCCCTTCAGAGGTTCCAGTTCTATCGAATAATTACATTCCAACCACTGTGTTCTCTCTGAAAGAATTTGGACCTTTGCCTGGAAGGAACTTGCTGTCTCTACAATATGCAGTATATATTTACTGTTTAAACTGTCAAGTTGTTTCTATCTTTGACTTTTTATCCTCTAAGGAGCTAAGAATACCCATAGAATAAAATTTATTCACATCCTTCTCTCCTCTTACTATTTTACATTCTGTAGAATTATGTTGACATGAAAAAAATAGTTAAGAATGGCTACTGTAGTATTATTCTGTCAGATTCAATTTGTTAATTTGTTCATCATTTACCAATAGGCTACGAATGTTTCTCAAAGACAAGGCTTTTGGGGACATATATGTATAATTAACCTAAGTTTTTGAGTCAACAGCAGTAGCACTGATTTGTAACATTTACTAATCTCAGATATGTGCAAAATAATGGTAAATAATAAGTCACTCTGTGTTATGGCCCAGCCACTAAATATACAGACACAAGTTGAACAGATTTACAAGGAGAGCTTGTACGGCTGTAGACTTCCTTTCATAACTTACAAACTGTTGCACTCTGGGCAAAGCAGTACAAAATATTATGCCTTTCATATATGGCATACATAGAATATTTAGATCACAATCTTTTAAGCAGTTTAAACATGTCTACTGCACCATAAAGGAAGCAGCCTTTTCTGTGACCCAAGGCTTGACTGCAAAATACAGTGTAGATTGAACAATATCTGTATCTTACGCCACAATCATAGATACATTACTTTCCAATCATGCTGTACCCACATCTATATTGTACTTCAGATGGCTTCAGCTGTAGATTCAAAGCCCATTTCTCAACTTGTGTAAAATTCCCTGCTTCATATATTCATTTGCATCGGGTGAAAGTCTTATGCCTAGGTACTTGTTCTCTACATGCGAAGATTCACTACAGTCCTCTGTCAACGCAAGAACTGGTCTGCTACTCAAATAAATGTTGTTCTCTGCTCCAACAGTGTTACAATTCTTTACTACATAGGGACTATGGAGTCAGTAAATACTTTAAGAACTTCTCTCTAGGATTGTAGTCAGCTCAGATACACAAGAGAGTGTCATTAAAACATGATGCTGAACTCAACAGTATGTGCTAAGGAAAATACTGTTTTCCATGTAAAGATAGCCATTCTAGAAAGCAAATATTCCAGTTACCATGTAAGCTTTCTACCTTTTAGCGGCTGTATTTGCTTCTACATAATCTCTGGATCCAGAGTTAACTCTGGGTAGCCCAGGCTATGACATCCATTTTACGAACTCACTTCTACTTGTAACTGCTTCTGCAAACCAAGTACTGCCCACTATTGGAAGAACACTTCTAGCCCAGATCCACAGGAAAAAGATGCAAAGTTTACAGTTGCAGTATGCCTAAGAAAAGCATCATGGTCCTCCTAGGACTGGCGACAGAGAAGAGATTAGTATGCACCACAGAAGGGGAACTAAACCACTCTTATTTCCTTTTTGGTATGCCTGACAGGTTTGCAGCCAACTGTATTCTAATTCAGACACCAATGCCCCTAGCACCTTTCCATGTCCTTGGCCTCAGTAGTACCTCATAGATACAAAATCTAAGAATTCCCTTTCTTTGTAACAAAGAGGTAATATAATTTTCTGATACTTATGTTCTACTGCTAAGAAAAACATTTCTGTTGGTTTAAATACTGGTGAAGTTTGTAAATACTTTATCTCCAAGTACGCTGTCCTTCAAACAGGTGTAGCCTGTAGCCATTAATTAGTTTATTATGACTGTAATGTGCTTTCAGAAAGAAAAAATATCTTCAGGCCCCAATCTAAGTATAATTATTTTTTTTTAATATTATTTTTAATTCTGTCTGGACAACTACAGTGCAAAGGTTGCCAAAAATAGTGCCTAGATTAGAGCATTTAGAAGTAAATTACTAGTATAATGAGATGTGGACTTAATTTGCATTTACTAAAAAAAGGAACTGGACATCCACCAGTCCTCACATTTATTAACACTCAGAAATGCTGTCACAGCTCATGTGTACATGTGACATTAGTCATGCATTTTATTAATCTAACATAGTATGGAACATAACTTATCAGGACATCAAAATAATAGCTTTTAATCCATTTCCCTATCTATGCATGGATATGCACAATAGACTCTGAAGCTATACATGCACTTTCAGAGATAATTGAAACTCGATGATAGAGTTAATCTGCTTGCTAGTAAAAAACATTAACACTTAATGTAAAATTCTAATCACAATAAAAGAGTAACATTGGAAGGAAATGTGGTGTACAACAGCAAAACTTTTTTAATTTCTTGAAAAATAAAATAGAAAAATACTTACCAATATTGGAACATAAAAATATTAAAAGCATCAGCTGGTTAGCTACTGTCTAAAGCTTTGCTCATTGTATTCTGATCTTCCATGGGAATGTGACACTTCAGTGTATAATTTGTCCTGGTATTTAGATGCAACACAAGAGACCTGAACAGGTGGTAATGGTACAAATGAGTTGTAAAGATAAACCATTTACACTATATCCTGTGTTGCTATAAAAACTGAAGTTTAAGCTTTCTGTTTTGGAAAGCATCCTAATAATACAATAAAAATGTCTTAATTTTTCTGTTGATCATGATTAATTTTTAATGCAAATAGCTGTCAAAATTTCCAGGACTGTGAGTTCCCACTTTTTTTTAGAAAATTGGAAAAATTTTCATGTTAACACCTTCTCATCAGATGTTTCACAGGTCTCATATTTTATTTCTCCAAATTTACATTTAGACATGAAAAGAAGAATAACAGAAAAACTATTAGAGATATTTGACAAATGACAGTTTGTTGCATGAACGTTTATGCATAAAGTTCTTAAAAACCACAATACCTCTTAAAGACTGCAACTGTATAGAGTAATGCAGGTGAAATCAAACATTACAAGGTACAAATATATTGTGATAAATATGCACCAACAGATTTGGAACTGGTTAACAAGCAATAGAAGTATTCTTAATCTAATAAAGTTTGTGATAGTTTCTAAGTGTAGCCTTGGATAATGACATCACCTGACTGACCATGAACAGAAGGCCAACATACAGGAAATTTATTGATTGTAAAATTGTTGTGTTAAAGTTGTTCCTTCCTATGGGAAAGTAAGGGAGAGAGTTGGGTTGAGTAGCTGATGTTTGATTGAGTAGCTGATAATGATTGGAGGAAAAGGGAGGAGAAGTTTGAGATAGGGCTCAAAGACCTAATTTGTTAATTCTGCTGGGACTGTATGGGGAAGGAGGAGGATTTAGCAGCTTCTGCTGAGTGACTGCTGCCCTTAATATTTCATTGCTCTCCTCAACAGAAAGATCTGCAAAGCTTTTCAAAGGAAATTTTGGTGTTAAAACTGCAGCTCCCCAGGCAACTGCCTACTTAGCCTGCATCTAGGTTATTGGAAAAGTTTGAGGTGGAAGCCACGAAAAAATTAAAAGGAAAAGAAAAGCAATGTTGCCACTTTCAGGCATTATGGAAAATTATTTTTGGGTTTTATTTCTATAGTTACTTTCACTGGAAGCTCGTATAGCAAAATAGAATGTATTTCAATCCAATTTTTGTTTGTCTCGGAGAATGCATTTTGTTTTCTCTCAGACTTATACATTAAGGTTCCAGGAATCCCTTGAAAAGTCTATGTATATGAACAGTCACATGCAGCTGACCCTTTCTCACTGTTTGGCTTATTTATTAGCTTTGACACTGGTGTGAGGACAAATAAGGTTTGGAAGACTTCTCTGTGCAAAAGAGGCAGAAATATGTTTGAGTCCTGACTGAACTCTGCCAAAGACCCCCAGAGACACTGCTCTTGGTCAGATAGTGCAGCCAAAAACCTTCTTCCATTTCCTTTCCTAATTAAGCAGAAATACTGCTTTTTTTGACTTTCTCCCTGAAACGCAAAAATGGTTGAAATGGGAAGAGCTGAAATGAGCCTCTGTGCTTTGGCTTTGTGCCATGGGAAATTAGGTCACTATGCTGTTTTCTGTACAGACATCTTTACTTTCTGTTGTACCAGTGCCTTCTTAATGCACAACAGGTAATGACTGCAGAGGTAGTCTTCTGAGTGACACACTCTTTTCCTCATACCAAGCAAGATCAAAAGAATTAGAATGTAACCTCTTCTTTCCACACTCTTGGCAGGAACAGACCTACAGCTACTGCAAAAGATCTCACTCAGACATAACACTTCCTGAGTAAGCACCTTCTCCCGTGTTGTGAATTGTGCATTGCTGCAAGATTTCCAGTTCACCATCCCAAAGAAAATGCAAAAATGTGTCAGACGGACAAGAGATTTAACTCTCCTTTTTATAAGCCTGAAACAAAAATTAGGAAAATATATTGAAATAGCTGTGAACAAAAAAGAAATTACATATTGCAAGTGCATTTGCTGGGGAAAATACTTAAGGATTTTATAGAAAGCAGATATTAGTTAGAAACGTTAAGTCTCTTTTAGAAAAAGGCAGGAGAAAAAAGCATATATTATCAATTTCCACTTTCAGAAGACAACACAATCATTTAAAATTTTGGTATGATTCATAATTAAGTCAGATTATTAATTTAAAAACAGAATGAAATTGTCATATAAGTACTTCCGTGAAAGCAGCAATAGCATGCTTAATGTTCACTAAAACTTATCAAAAAATGACATGGAATATCACCTAAAAGAAAAAAAGCAGATAAATTCCATGCTGCACTTCAGAAAGGAATTGAATTTAATGCTAGTATAAACTTAGTATTGTAAAATAAAATTACACTAAATGGTAGTAAGCATTTTTAAAATTCAAACAATGTGAAATAACAAGATAATGCATTTAAATGCAGTGAAAGTAAAAATCTGCTGTCAGTTGAAAAAATAATACAGGATTTATTTTTTCATCGCATTCTGATTAAAAACATATTACCTTAAGGCTTTGTGATTTTCATGCTCTCCATTAATAATGTCTAAGACCACTTGAACAATCAGAACAACTGGGAAGAACTATTTTAAGCATTTCTGATTTCTGTATAATATGTAGTAAATAGGTTATTTGCCTGGGTAAAGGAAAAGGTTTAAGAAATGTAAATGATCTCTTTCCTAATAATTTACAAAAGATTTCCAGATAACGCTTCAGACTTTGATCCTCACTCATCCTCTTTTCACTGGAGGAGGAAAAAGCCTTATTCCAAGTGAAATTCAAATAATGTAAAATACAAACCCAAACTTTTTTTCTCTGAAAAAAATACTAACAGGTAAAGTACAATGAGCATTTTCTTCACCAGCTTTTTGACAAAACTACTGTTAAAGTAGTACGAAATTTTCCATAAAACCTCCCAATTCAGAGTTCATAGAGCTCTAACCTGCTCCTGCTGTAAATGTTCATATGGTTGACAACGGATTTGAAAGAGATTTTTCATAAGAGCTCACTTACTGGCCTGCTTTACTAACAAAACTATGAGGATTAAAGTGAAATTTTATGAAACTAGCTCTTTCTGAAGTCGTGGTGAGGGAGTAAAGAGCTGATTGAGCAAGACTAATAAAATTTTCAGTCAAGTAATTCTTCAAGAAGGACAGAAAAAAAGCTTGCCCAAGGACATTCAGGTACTAATTTGTTGTGTTAAATAGTAACGAAGGCCAAGAGTGACACTTGGTAAAAGGAAAAAGGATGTAATGAATGACATAGTCTGTCAAAGACAAGAACAAAGGTAAATAACAAACACAAAAACTATATTCTTCTAACAAAGAATTATTAATTCATTAATTTGACAATTGTCATATTGTTCTAAGATGACAATGTACATTTTTCTTATAGTTTTATTCATCTTTGTCATCAGTTTACGCACAAAGTGCTTGTCATATGAAAGTTTTGTCTACACAGTTGCCTCGGAAAAAAACATAGCAAAATAGATATTTCTAGTAGCTTAAGTTAATACTGTCTCCTTGTCTCACGAGAGACCAATAGTTATTTGAACATGCCCTAATCAAATCACTAAAAGTTAATTTTTCTGAGTGTCAAAGGCATTTTGTGTTTCTAGCTTTCTTTTTCATAAGTTTTTGGCTTATTTAAATTGTTGTACTTAGTCAGCCATAAAATTGGTTTAGGAACGAAGAAAACTGAACTTGAATGACAGCAGTACATTTATGAAATAAGAGCTACCATGTATTTAACAAAAGGTATTTGCAAACTACTGATGAGCAAAAGATGGGAGTTTATATTTCTCTTATGCATGAAGGTCATATTTAGAAATGAACTGTGTGTAGTTTAGCACAGCTTTTAGTGCTGCAACACATGATGGACACTGTGAGCTTGAGCAGACTATATATATTTTTTGTGCAAGCATGAGAACAATTATGGAGCCCAGCAATGGAGTTCATCATAGTCGATTCATAGCTGCTATGAGTGACAGAAAAATCTGAAGGACAAGCCTTTCTTACTTTTCGGGATACTATGTTTGATTGTGCCTCTTAGATGAACATCATATGGATAACAGTTTTCCCAGGCTGAGAACTTCTTTCAGAGATAGGATTGTGATCTCTTTTAACTATAGATTATCCTTTCAAAATAAAGTGCCTGGAGTACTGACTGTAAGATTCATAGGACCAGTTAGAAAATTAACTTTTTGGAAGTTATGTCTGTACCTCAGCGAAGCATGCCTCAGAAAAGGAGTTATCCAGTGTTTTATTCAGTGTTCCATAGATCAGACTCTACATTAAAGCATCATATTAAAGTATCAAGTTGAATTGCATCAAGTACCATTTTTGAGTGTAACAAAAAAAAAAACCCAGTATATATATTTCTAAAGCCAAATTAATAGATCAGAAGCAGAACTGTTTAACTCCTAAATTGAAGGACACAGCATTGAAATTTGTTTCTCCCCCATGTTGATAAATGGAGTTGAATCGAGAGGCATTCAAAGCAATGTCGGGCCTAGCAGTTAAGATTAATAAACGCAAGGATCAGGAAGTTCTGAAAAAGGACTCTGATAGTGACTGGGATATAAAGGCATACATGAAATTCAGTAGAATTTTAATAGAAAATTAAAGGCATAGGAAAATAAAATTCTGATTTCACCTACACAATAATAGATTCCTGAACTGATTATTAGCTCTTAAGAATGGGAAGAATAAAATATTGAGATTATAAAGATTGCCTTATAAAAATGTCAAGTCTATGCAAGTGGTAGTTGTCAAGTCTGTGCAAGTGGTAGTAAGAAAAGCAAAAGGAATGTTATAAATTATGAGAAATGGAATAGAGGACAAAACTGCAAAGCATCAGTACATCATATTATAAATCTACAGCCTTGAATACCAGGTGAATTACCACAGTAGTATTGGAAAATATTCAGAAAAGTAAAAAGAGTGATCAAATGGATAGAGTACATTATCCAATATAAACGGATAGTCTGATTTTGTAGAGTAATAATCATGTCAGCATGACTTCTAAACCCAAATCTGCAGCAGAATGTTCCCATCAATGAGGTCGAGAAGCTTGCATTCTCTGTCCTGTGCAGTAGAGTCTTTCCCTTGGAAATCAGCTTTAAACTGGAAAGGGAAAGATTTAGGTGAGACATTAGGAAGAAATTCTTCACAATATGGGTGGTGAAACACCGGCACAGGTTGCCCAGGGAAGCTGTGGATGCCCCCTCCCTAGAAGCGTTCAAGGCCAGGTAGGATGGGGCCTTTAGCAACCTGGTCTGTTGGGAGGTGTCCCTGCCCATGGCAGAGGAGGTGGAACTAGATGATCTTTAAGGTCCCTTCCAACCCAAACCATTCTATGATTCTATGTAATTGGAGAGTGTAATTTGGAATCCTCTTAGGCTATCCTGGGAAACGAATCCAGTCTCTTGGAACTAATATGTAATCCTCAGGGACTGCTATTTTAAATGAAAGTACTCTGCTTTTGTTTCATTAGACATTGTCAGTATGTGAATTTTCAGAGCATGCCTAGAAAACACAACACTCACAGCTTTAGGTGCAGCGACACCCACTTGGCTAATTCCAAGCATTTCTAGTCTTCTTTATCAACTATTGACTCCTCAGGGTATCAGCAAACATTCAATCTTTATAAAACCAAATACAAAGATCGGAATCACCAGACTCTTGTTCTTCTGTTGTAAACACAGAAAAGGAAAAAAAGTGTTATGAATAGCAATTTGGGAGTAGCATCCCAAATATATAGGAACAGTCCCTGTATCAGCCCATCTCAGGCTATCTTCTCATGTCTGGGACTGGAGTAGCAACTATGACTTATTGAGGTGTACCTGGCCTTTCAGATTTCCAGTCAAAAACCAGTGACCAGTTTGTAGCTCTTCATTGGTATGACAAGACCAGCCTTTTAGTCGAAGTTGTCTCCTGTTTCCTTTGTGTTTAATCATCTGATGCATATGATAAGCAAAATCATATCATCTTCTGCCTTGAAGTTTAATTATAATCAATCAATTCCAGCTTCTGAGTGCATATATCATTTGAAGCAATAAGATTATCACAGGAATTCTGCAGATACATGGATTGTAAATTTAGATGTAATTATGTTTTTATTTTTAGGTTCTGTTCCAAATATACAGTATTACATTAACAGTATTTGTGTAGAGATTTGAGAATGACGCAGGTTTTTTTCTCTTCAGATTGAGTTCCGGGGGTCAATGTTTGGATTGTCGGTAAAACCCTGTTATTTCTGGGTTTTGAGTAGTTTTTAAATTTTAGTCCTCCTAACTACCTAAGACAATAGATGCAAGAAAGAAACTTTTGTGTATGTATAGAGTGCAAATCTCGCCTCTTGTCCTGTCATATGTGGTTTATTTATTTAGGATCATAGAGTTATAGCTGCTATTAACAGAGAAACATATAAATATTGCAAAGTACGCAATAGAGAAAGTTGATGATATCTCATTTACTAAGTGAATACACCTATTTAAAGGGTATTAATATTTTGATAGAAGACCTTGTTTGGTATTGAACAAACAAAATGTTCTTATATCTGCCCAATGCACACCAAAATGAAATAGCTACATAACAGACTCTCTATATCTCACTGGTATGAGGCACATTCAGAGATGTTTAAAGCCTCCTTTTTCCTGGGAGACTATCTATCGTTCAGGAAAATCACATATAATTGTTAAAAAAATATTAAAAGTCTATTGAGCATAAAATAATAGTAAAATCAATACTATAAAAATGTTATGAGATAACAGAGAGACATTAGTCCTAACAGCCATAGAAAATGTTGTTACAGAATAAGCTAGAACACTTAAAGGTTATGGACTATTGTTCTATTTCCCTGCTTAATAAGGCTTTACTTCAATGGCATATGAGTATGATTTAATTTTCAGACACATATTTCTGTTGTGAGGTAAAATTCACTGTAGCACTTGTCAAAAAGCAAATGCAAAGTTCAAGAGACACCGGAGAACTGAGTTAACAATTTAAAATTAGATGAATCAAGGGGTATTATTATCCACTTTTACAGGAGTCTTATGCCAGTGTCACCTTTTTGTGTACCAAACTGAACCATGTCTAATACGTGTCAATTACGACAATAAAAATGTGGCCAAGGGAGCCCCTTTATAAAATTAAACATTTATTAATGCATAGAGTCTGTTTATTTTAATCACAACTAAAATATTTTATTTCAATTACAAATCATCTTGATTTTTACACATTCAGTGGTCAATTTCTGACAAAGACAGTAAGCATAGCTCTGTAACACATTACATTGGCACCCATCAGCAATCCTATATTTTAGTTAGCACTTCCCAGAGAATCTCACATTTTTAAACATAAAGGTTCTTGGAGGAGCTTAAGGGTTCCTCTCTAGAAAATCGTGCAGTTGGTGACTGGTGTATGCATCCTATCAGTAAGAGAAGTACCTTCAGCTTCTCAACAGAGTCAATAACTGAACCCAACCACTTTATGTGCCAAGCGACTATTATTCATTTGGCATAGGGTTAAACGCACTGCAGCACCCTATATTTTTGCAAAGGATATGTTTATATTTCCATAGTGTTAGAAATCAACTAAATTATACTAGGACATATAAACCTTCAAAACATCAAGGTCTTCATGCAAAAAAAATTTTCTACCAATGAAAGAAACAACTAGCATCAGCTCTCCTCTTGCCCTAAAATCAAGAAAACAGGCATAGCTGATCAGCCCCAGATTTGCTACAGTCATGTTAGAGAGATCTCAGCTAACATGCCCAGTCCATGCTTGTTGGATTACTGGGGTCACTTGCAAGTTTCCCTGACTTCGCCATAACCTCAGAATCACTTTTTACATCTGCCTGACCAAAAGACAAACCCAGTTTGGGAAAGGATTTCCTCCAGTGATGTCTTCTCTTCCTAAAGATACATTGTACGTCAAGCAGGTCCTTCAAATATGAACTTTACATTAGTCACTGATAGTATTAGTAAATTCAGTATGTACACAAATGTTCATGGTTATTGAACCGTGATTGTTTACAGAGATGACCTGTAGCACAAACAGGCAGACCAAACATGGCCCACCTAAAACAATTCTGAGATGTGGTTTGGCAGTTCAAACATGCCAGGAGTACCCATTTATTCATGGGTTATCTAAGTTATCTAAGATACAGAAACATGGAGAATTCAGACTGCTTCCCTGAGCAAGGACAAGCTGTATAGCTGAGAGTTGCATGATGAGTGGTATGGCACCTAGCAAAGCATCTATGATGCTTTAATAATAACTCGTCTTTATTCAGTTATCACTTTGCTTATGGTATTTTTTACATTTAATTATATGGGCAGAAAAGGAAGAGGTAGTCAGAAGCACAAAAGAAATGCTACCTCTCTTTCTTTCCCTCGTTTTCAGCTCCCTACCCATCTTTCCTCATTTTTCCTCCATTCCTTTCCTGTTGATAAGTCAGCGCAAGACCTTCCTTTGTGAATAAGCATTTGAGTACCAAAAGCAAATGTTTGGCAAGATAGCACCAAATTATCAACTTCTGCAACAAGAAAGGAAGGGTACACAAATGGAAGTAGCTGAACAGATGGTATCAAATTTGCAAGGGAAAGAGCCATTTCACCTAACTTTAGATTTTTACATTGTGGACACCTGTATCTGAGACAGTCTTTTTAAGTTCTTTATATTAATTGAAAAAAGCCAGGTTAATCTGGTCTCCAATGGTCACTCGCTTTGTAATACCTCAATTTAGAAGTGACTAGGAAGGGAGATTTGGGGGACTAGTTCAAACACAGATGTCTCCCAACAGCCAGATAGATCCCAACATAATTGTGTTATCCTTGTGGATTTTTCAAACCCAGAACAAGAAGCAAAAGCCATCTCTGGAATGCTATGGTGCTGCATGTAACCAGAAAAAAAGCTGTAGCTCAGATGAGTCCGCTTTTCCAATGAATACCACTGTTATTATTATTCATGCATTAGAAAAATCCCAAGATTTTTCTTCTAATTTTTTCCAGATAATACAGCACCACTTAATATTTTAGTTCATAACCTTTTTAAGAATGTTGCCTTTGAGTTTCATAGATCCCTTAGTTTTTCATTGGCAGTCAGAATCAAAGGATCCATTTATGTTTAGTTCAAAATTCTCTTGTTTTAATATCTATTCCAAGGAAAATAATCTTAGAACAATAAGTTTCAACCTAAACACTGTGGTACTATTCTTTTCTAAATTTTGTTTTGCAATTAATTCTTTCTTTCCTTAAGAAAAAGAAGAGTTAGTAGCTAAGCAGGCTGATCACTGCAATTATTTGGTGGTGATGTTACTTCTAATTATCTTCCCTTTCATTGGCTAAGTGGGATATTTTTTTAATATCAGTGCACCATTCTCCCTTATCTTTTCTGTACTGTCATTTGTTCAGTTACATTTGAGGGGGGAAAAAAACCCTTTGTTAAATCCTGATAAACTGATAAGAACACTATGGGGGACATATCTTTAAGGAATAATACTTCCTTCACTGTGCAAGGGACTCCAGAGCATGGTAGTCTTTACCCTATGTCACCTTATGTATCTGTGTCTTTTCAGTCTCGCATGTAACTCTGCAAAGACATTAATTCAAGATATTTGTGCCTGTCTCTTGCAATGTGCGTGCAGAATAAAATCTTATAGAACCACAGAATCATAGAAAGGTTTGGGTCAAGATGATCTAGTTCCAACCCCCCACCATGGGCAGGGAAACCTCCCAACAGACCAGGCTGCTCAAGGCCCCATCCTACCTGGCCTTGAACACTTCCAGGGAGGGAGCATCCACAGCTTTCCTGGGCAACCTGTGCCAGTGTCTCACCACCCATATTGTGAAGAATTTCTTCCTAATGTCTAACCTAAATCTTCCCCCTTCCAATTTAAAGTCATTCCCCTTGTTCCTATTGCTAAATGCCCTCGTCATTGCAAAAGCCCAGACAGAGTACATCCGTTGCTTTTCCTGTGTCCACTGATACCGTCACCACATCCCAGAAATACACTGGGTTGGTCAGGCAGCACTTTCCCTTGGTGAAGCCATGCTGGCTGTCTTGAATCACCTCCCTGTCCTCGATGTTGTAACATGCAGAACAAAGCCAATGGCAGAACTCCGTTAGTCTGCATAAGACCATGACAGTACTTTGGATATTTGCAATCTACCTCCCAGATTTGCCCTTTATAAGAGCAAACAGTGGATCTTAATTTCTATACAGCAATATTTTCCTTTTAAAAGCAGCATCCAATTGTGCTGGTTTTTGTAACAAAAGTAATTACCTTCATTCCTGACAAAAGGAGAAGCCAATAGTTCCCATGCAGAACCGCACCGCCTGCAGCAGAATTGCCACTGCTGTGACCAAATACAGTAAACACCTGGGCAGCAGTATACAACATGCTTCAAAGAACAGCATCTTCTCCAAGGATACATTAAGGGGATTCTTCTAGGAACTAGAAAGGGGATTCTTTTAGGAACTACAAAGAAAGTAACCATGTCATTCAGACACTAATTTGGTGCAGCTTATACTCCCAGTTGCACCATGATTAATGTGTAGAACAGCCATATACGGGTGTAAGCATTTTTATGTTTGTCTTCGGCATCCATTTAATCTTATGTTGGGCATGATCACTTAAAATATTAAATGCTTTAAAATTCCCCAAGTTGTTTGTAAACAAAATGTTTGTGCCATTACAGTATTTGAGGTAGGGAGGTTCTTTTGCCTCCTTCATTTAATTAGCATTTTTCCTTTCGTATTCTTAGCACAGTGATTTCTTTATCAAAGTTTACTGCCTCCATGTTAATAACCTCTCTAAAATAACAGTTGTTCTTCATCATCATTAGACAGCTTTAAACATAAGGTTATGTTTCTATGCTTGTTATTTTCAATACTTCTGCTCATGCTTAGTATGTTCTTAATATTTAAAACAACAATTTAGTCTAGGTCAGGAATGGAAGATGAAACTAATACTAAATTATATTATTCCCTTTGCCTGCAAAGTATATTAAAGATAGTAGAGTGCTAAATCTCTCTAACTTTGGAGTAGAGATTTAAAAAAACCACTTGTCTAGCAGACTAGAAATAGAAATCTATAGCCAGAGAATACCCAGTATGGAATTCTTTCCATTTAGACTAGATTTCTTCATTTGACCACATTTTCATTTGTAAAGGGCTCTGATCAGAGTCTAAGTGTGCCAAGGGTAAAAATCTAAAACAAAATTATGCATTATATCTTGCAACTGCTAATGGCATTTCAAAACAAGCTCAATAAATATCTTTTTAACAGTATTTCCCTACATATGTTGACTCTAATTTTAAGGTAATCCAAGGCCTCACTGCACTGTGAGCGTTTTCTATAGTGATACATACCACATCCACACTTGCATTTTTTTTTCTTTCAAAGGGAAAGCAATTATAAACCAGTGACAAGAAATTTTATTGAGGCATTCTGAACTCTTTCACTTCAGCCCCATGACTTCTTAACTTATATTATTCATGAGATGAAAAACTACCTAGGAAATGGTTTTTAACCTTAACTTATGGTCCTGAATTTAGGTGTGGAAAAGCTCATGTTAAAATAAAAAACTTTTTTGTGAAGCTGTGCATGTAACCTTTCATATAACAGAAGGATTTAGGATACTTAGATAAAATACTTAATAACAATGGATAAAGTTTATGAAAGCTATTGTTCCCCTTTTATTTGGAAATCTTACATGTTGAACAATGCTACAAATGTTTTTACAAATTAAATACCTTATCTTGTTGAATAAACACTTCTTCATGTTTCCTGAGACTGTTTCTGTTCTTGAGATTTAATTCAGTGTGCAGAGTGGGTATTTGAAAGAATATTTGTGAGCACAAAGGCAGGTAATGCTGTTTAGTACTTTTCCCCTCATGTCTAATAACTACAGTCTTCAAAGCAAAGGACAAGGACACTGCAGCTGATATTCTGTGTATGGGCAAACACTTTCAAAAGTAAATAAAGTCTCCACTGACAACAGATTGCAACTTTTCTGAGTATGACAGATAGCCATTCAGTGAATTTGCTGTGTATACACTGCACAAATTCTATTTTGTCAACCTGATAAGGAAAAGTGATAGCAGACAGTAATCTGTGCCAACACAATGTAAATTAAAAATGGAGGTCTTTCATCTGATAATATGTTTTTATATAGTGTAATTTTTGTAGCTAATGTTCTGTGTTTTACTTTAAAAACTTATAGAATAAGTGTTGTGGATGCATTATAAAGTTGCACGGAAGAACATAACATCAAGTCTAACAAAAAGTATTTGTTCTAGTATGTATTATAAAACCCTATTTGCTGTCCCCTTATGAAAGTCTTATGTTTACTTTTGCTGTATAAAAACCTTGATATTGAGGAGATTGACGTTGCCTATTTCCTGTGAAGTACAATGGCCAAATGACAAGAATATTTTCATACTACATGCTCTTCCAAGTTCCTCTCATGTTTGCTTTAAATGGGATTTAATTCACTTCATGTATTTTAATATTCAAGGAAGTCAGGAGAGCAAAACGGAAAGCTTTAAATAGTGAGTAGAAAATTCCATGTAAAAATCCTATAAACAGTGATGGGATATGTTTGTCTAATTCTCCAATTTTGTATTGAAAAATCACTCAAAACGAATAGCAATGAAGTTAGAATGGAGTAGAATACGGCTTCATCCCAAAATATGTTCAGAAACATCTGGTATTTAAAAAAAAGCAATTAAGCTATCAAAGATTTCAAAGGAAACAAAAAAATGCTGATTTGTCATGAAGAGTAATTCTTATCACTGTTTATCACCACTTGCTTTAGATAAATGTTTAAAGAGAACAATACACATAATACATATTATATTTTTAAAATCAGGTGTTCTATGGTAATCATCATTGTTTTTAACCTTGAACCAACTTACAACATACTATTACAAATGTATGTTCTTTCTCAGAATATGAGAAGCAGGATAAGTAAACAGCACACAAGAATATATTAAAATTACAGTTAAAAATAGGTTCTATTATAATAATTTGATAATTAACAATTAGTTCAGCCATGATTTGTAAGCTATTAAATTTTACTGAATTAAACCATTCACAATTAGCCAGACTGCACACTTACTGACTTGCAAAATCTATACCTATAATTTGTAAAATAAGTATTAATAAAAGGAGGTGAATTCAACAATACAACTCACTGCATCATGCTGTGATTTTTTTTTTTGAACAGTGGGATATATTAAAAACCATTAGTGTGCCTTCTCTTCATTGTGTATTTAGTGGTTTTTAAAAATATGACATTGATAAATCTAACAAGGTCTTTATTTTACCTAGTATTAAGATTGATCCACACTACTTGAATGATGTGATTTCCAGCTTCCCCTGATAGTTCTAGCAATGAAATATTTCCATTCAACTCAACCCCAAAAATGGTCCTAAAACTTAAATATAAGGTAAGCTAAGCTTTAGATTACCAATTCAGGAAAGCATGCTTAAGCATAATTACTTATTTGATTCCTACTGACTTCACCACAGTTAGCTCAATATGAGTAGTTTTCTGCATTACTAATGAATTTTTGTTAGCCAAGTTTCTGATCCACAGTTTAATAAACTCAGAGAGAACCTCTGTGCAAAGTTCATGACCAAAATTGTCTAAGTATGTTTAGAGAAATGTGCTATTAGATGACACAGGCAATGTAGATAATGGATCCATCAAATGACTGACAAAAAAAAAGCTATAGAATATAACAGAAGGCCATATCAATGTCGGTAAAGTTGCTACAGAAAAGTTACTTACACAATATTCATATATTTGATGGGGTTTAAAATAATAAATATTTAGTAGACAAGTAAGATCCAAACTTAAAAAGAAACAGAAGTACAATTTTCTAAGATAGGAACAGGCACATCTCTTTTGCAAAATTGCAAAAACAAGGAATAAAACAACTGGAAAAAAAAAGAACTGATGTTTTGATTTTTCATGAAAGTAGGCAACAAAATATTGAGTCTTTTTATTTTTTATTCAGAACAAGAAACAGAAATACAGGACAGAATCTAACAATAAAATCACATACACAGGAATTTGGGGAGATAGCAGTATCCAGAGAAAAACTTTTCATCATCTTTGAATGCCTGTCATGCCTTAGAAATTCAAAATGCTTCTTGTATCTCATTATACTAGAAATCATGCTTATAAAAATCTTTTAGAATTATATAAAACCTATAATCATTATATAAATTTTTACTTGATTTAAACTTGGATAGATGACACCAATATTATGTATTGAACTTTGCATGGACTAATAGTCAATTGCCACCAACAGAATGAAATGAGATGATTATAAATGCTTATAGTAAGGACATCATAAATTTCTTTGCCTAGATTCTGAAAGTTGTATGATAATGGAAGTGACATAAATGTAATAGAGAATCTGCCTGCACTGAATTTTCCTTAAAGAAGGATTCATCCTAGATAAATTATCCTGTATGCACAGAAAATATTTAGTCTGAATTGAAGTAAAGGACACGGAAAAAGATATTTGTTTTGCTGACATAGTGACAATGTCATTTTTCCCTGGATTCTGAAGTGGTTTCTTACTGGTATAATTTTAAACTATAAAGCCTGTTAAACTCATCCTGTACTGAAGACACCAGACAAAGCGATTGAGATAAGTGGTTTAGAAAGTGAAATTTTTTCTTGTTTGTTTTCTTTTGAAATTGCTGGATAAAGAAATATCTGTGGACACTGTCCATTATTACTATATAGAAGATGAGCATTACAACTGTCACTTTCATACTATCAAGTTTTGCATGCAGATAAAAATGGTGTTTCATGACATTTTTCATTTCTCTTCTATGCAGACTAGATGTTTATCCCGTCACAGAGTTTGTAATTGTGATGAGGTCATGCATACTGAGAAGCTAGATATTTTAAGGAGATTTAGATCTGTAGAGATTCAGAAATTTATTAGATAGAAATATTTTAGATAGGATGTTTTGTTTTCTCTAAGAGTTTACTCATATAAATATATTTCCTATAATTATGCTTCTCCCATATGTATTTTTCATACTGTCTTAATATTCTCAGCTTTACAAGGACTCTGAGCTATAAGATGACAGAAAGAAAAAGTAGGATGACATATGCTAATAAATATAGTCTACTCAAAAATAGTTAGTGATTGAGAGAGTTCAGTTGATGTATAGTACCATGATGTATTTGATTTTGCTTTGTGATCTAGCTAATTTTGCCACATTATTTTACAAAATACACATTACCCAGACCAAGCACCTTATAAATCTGCAGCTTGGATCCTTCCTTCAGATACTGTTAGTATTTCTTTTGAAGCCCACATTAATGGAGTATCGTGGTATTTGTAGTCACTTCAGTTGGTTGATGAATAAGAATTCTTACATCATCCTAATATTGGTTAGACCTAACATACCAGTACTTGTAGAGCAGATGTTTGTCAACCTGGAGTCCTTTTTTCCAAATAAATCCATAGAAATACATATGAAGCTTCTGTTAATAGTTCAAATCCTACATCCATCCCCTAATATTCTTCATTTGTAATACTAAAATCTGAAAATGTCCATATAGGCCACCCACATTTGAGGCTTCCAATTGGCAGAATAGGGCAAAGAGAGTTATTTTGATTTATTCAGTACTTCCATCCACCAATAAAATTGTTTTCTCTTGTATTTTGTGGGGGTTTTTCAGTAATCTAAAGCCTGTTAAAATATTTAACTGTCTTTAAAAAGAAACGAGAATGAACCTTACAAGCTAATTGCTGAATAATGTAGACCAGAAAAGGGCTAATATTTTTTACTCTTCCTGTTGCTCTGTCTAGAAAACTTTTCTGCAGCATCACTTTTCCTACTTGTGGACTTCTGGAGATATGCAGACAGGTATAGCAAAGTTGAAAAAAAGCACAAGGAAAATGGTAATTTGATACTTTGTATTTGGGTCAAAAATCCAAGTAACTTCAATCAATACCTTTTACTTTTGCCCTGTAGAAAATTTGCTGCTGTTTGTTTGAGTTTTTTTTTCCTTTCTATATTAGGAAAGCTACTGATTGCTACATATGTACCAAGAAAGAGATATTGATCAGGGCATTCTGGAAACAAAGATAAAATTGCCTTGTTGTTATCATAAGTCTTATTCTCAGTGGGAAAGAAAAAACAAATATACATTGTACAGCAAAAAGGACTTCCAATGTGATTTTGTCACATTATTTGACATTCATTCCTTGCCATTTTCAGGAAAACTTATGTCTTGGCTGGCTGAGGTTCAAGCTCAATGCCACCATGGAAAGCTGAAGAAAGATTTAGGCTCTGACATTTAATTATGAGAGAAAGCTTGGTATCTCCTCCTTCTTTTTATTCCACAGGTGACCGAAGCACTAAGCAGTGATATTGCTTGTCCAGGGCTGCGTCTTTTGTGAGTCAAACTCTCAGTAATGTTAGAGCATCAGTGCTTCCTGACTCGACTTGTAAGCATTGACAACACAGGCAAAGAGGAAAACCAGTGTGCAAGTCATACAGATTAGAAAGACAACAGAGACCTGTACAGGAGAGGATAAACATAATTAATACCTGGTACTGACCTAATTTCTAATCATTGCAGAAATTCCCTCTCCTTTTTATGAGAAAAAAATTCCCATCATAAGGAAATACAGAGACTATTTAGATATTTTTAAGATTTCATTCTTTCTTTATACTAAAGTGATTTCCTCACATGGACTAAAATAAAGATGTCCCCACTCCCTTTCTCAAATTTGCTGAATCCATTATTTTATGAAGTTTTAAGTGATAAGTATGTTTTCTGAATAAAAAGGGATGCCCCATATGACACTCCCCTTCAAAACGAGTAGAAGCACAAACACACAAAACTAAGAAATGTTAGATGGACATTAGTTGCATTAACGGTCAATTGGACAAATCTTTATGCTACCCATCCTGCTTTCCCTTCTGTATGAGAAAAATTCCATCATAACTGCACACAGATACGTTCTCTTGCACTGACTAGTTAGCTGCACTACAAGAAGAATGAGAAAGGATGGCCTGCAAGGTAGCTTTCTGTGGAAGGGTAGCCCGCACAGCCATGGACAGACTGGAATTAGGAATGGAAAAGTGTGCTCACAGCTTGGGAAAAGGCCAAAAATTTGAGGGGTTTGTTAGTTGGATTTTTTTATTATTATTTATTTATTTTTAATTCATCATGTGCTCTAACCTTCTAGAAAATGGTGATATCCTGCTTTGGTGTTTAATGAGACTTGTAGTACACCTGATAATATATTAAGATGCATTTCAGTGAGCACTGACATAAAATATTTCAGAAAAAGAGAATTCTGTATTTTTTTGCAAATTCTTTCTGAGTGACACAAATATTGCATTGTGGCTGGGGAAGGAAGAGATTATAAGAAGAGGAAGATAAACAAAGGAAGGGAGAGATTATAAAAAGAGGAAGATAAACAAATTATCAGAAAATAAGAGCTTGTTGTTCATTTTCTCTATTTTCCACCCTCTGAAAAAGATATGAAAGCATTTAGAATTAATTTTATGCCACATAGAAAAAATACTAAAGGCTTTTGTAATTCAAACTAAAAATCTACTACACATTTTGCCTTCTTTTATAGAAGAAAATATCAGGTTGTTTTTTTTCCCCAGAAATGTTCTGCTCACTCCCTCTGATATTTTTCAGACAGAGATCATATGCAGCTTAATGCAGGAAGCATAGAAAACCAAATGTTATGACATACTTGTGTTTCTGAGGTTACAGGAACACTATTTGACTACTTCCACATTGGCTGAAAGTTACAACCCGGTAAATTTCTCACTAAGGTAAAAATAGAATTGATGCCTGGGAATTTAAATAATTATTTAACTTGTACCCCTGATGGGAACTGTCACAAAAATAATCTGGAAAACACACCGACAAAGAAGGGTGTCCCAAGACATCCTGGATAAGCTTACCCAAAACACTTGTGTTGGGGAGTAGGGTAGGACAAAAAGAATCCTGGATGGATGCTAGGCAAAGAAACTAATAATGAACTGACCTTCCAGGAAAACGTGACTTACCAACAACTGTTCCAGGAACTAATGTCCTACCCCACTTATGTATCTACACCCAGAAGGTACAAAAATTATATTCCTATTGCCCAAAGAAATCTTCTCTACACATTTTTGCAGTGTTTGGCCTGCAAAGGATCTCCTGGACAGACCAGACACTTGCTGAGGATGTCTGGCTAACTCTGCGATTCATGACATGGATCATCTTTGAAGTGAGACTTTTTCCTTCATTGATTGGAGCAGATTGGTGAGTGCTGTAACAATAATATATTTATAGAAAGACAAACTGTAATACTTTGCTTCAAAAGTTAGAATATATAAATATTTGCTTTAGTCTTCTAGTATATGTATGTATACTGACTCTGCTAGTGGTAATTTTGTAGTGACGTACATATATACTATATATTTGCTTTTACTGATAGTATCATTGTCTGAGCTAATTTTTTCCATATTATTAAAAATTTAATTTTAGTTCCTGCTTAAGATTCTGACATGATGTTTAATAGAATGGAATTATTATTGCTCTTCAGGTTGTAAACTTCTGCCATACAAAGTTGAAGTGAGGAGTTGCACAATTACCTGAGTGAGGTCAATTTTGGGATTTACTGTACAGGTCGGGCTGTGGTCCGCAGAGAATCACTAACCCAGATAGTTTCAAATGCCCCAAATAAATCTTAGTCGACATTAAATTGTTTGAAAAGAGAGTCCTCGTTCTGATACGGATCTGAATCTGACTTATCTTTGAGTTGGTGGTTCTAGAGAATAAATTGGAAAAGTAATAACGAAAGGAACAGATTTCATAGATCCCTACAGAATAAGAAAAACATTGTTACAGTAAACAACCCAAAGATATATTTACAGCAATAAATAAGAGTATAGATGAGAACATTGATACATTCATGAGTTTCACTTCATGTATGACTTAATTTAATCTGCATATTTTAAGGTTGTCATAACTTCTAATATTTTTTTTAATTATTAAATGATGCTTTATAGGACATTTCTATAATCTTGTCAATAGCCATTTCACTGTACACTTTAATAAATGAGACTTATTAGTCAACTGTGGCTACCTTCTGATAAGATAAATATTCTAAAAGTGGAATAAACGTGACAAATAAAAATCTTCTACTACAAATGTGTCTCCCTGTTTCCAGTGATGAATGACCAGCTCTACCATTTGTACTGCATGACATACTTGCCTCTTGCTCTGCCCAGCCCAGTACATATCTCCTCCTTGACTGCACGCTTTCCTCTGTGAAGTCAGAAAGCTTATTTAAAGAGAAAAACACCCCTTGTTATTTCAGGTCACTTTCCATACCATCATATTTCTACATCATAATGTGCTGTATCCCCATAAGTAAAGTAGCCAACTGAGACTATAAGCAGTGATAAAAACATAAATAAACTACTTTGGAAGTAGTAATTATCATCCCAAATTTTTAGCAAGTCACTGGAACAGCTCATGATGTAGCGTGGGCTTAAGGACTATGTGTAATTATGATTTATGTTGATAATATCTACTACGCAATTAGCATTTATTTAGAAAGTGTGGAAAATGAAAAGAATAGAGAGTAATCATTTTTTTCTGTTATTTAGTTTACTTCCTGAATTTACCCAATTTAGTCTAAAGTTCATGTTATTTATTGTATTATGAGAACAAGACGCTTAGGTTTTTGTTACCATGTCACATTACTTTTCCTTTATTTTTTGTTCAGTGACTGAACAAGCACAAAAAATGTCACACAGCAGTGGTCCAGTTCCACAACCGTAGCATGAAGCAAGGCTCTGAAGAGTAGCAAAAATCCAACTGCTATCATGTCTCAAAGCTACTAATTTTCCTTGTTCAACTTCCACCTTCCATGTATACAAATTTCTCGTAAGAATGTTTCTGAAAGTACTTGACACCACATCACACTGCCTTGTGTCAGTTAACCAACAGGTGCATTGTTCTCATAATCCCATAATCCATAATCCCAGGACATGTACTCAAAGTCAGTATGCCACATATGGAGAAAGATGATCACTTCAATGCAGGATCTGCAATACTGAGTCTGCTGGAAAAAAAAAAAAAAAAGCTGTCTGAGATGACCAATTAAAAAAGTGTAATGGAGAGAGTGTATCTTAAGCTCTGTCCTAATCTGCAGCAGAAGCACTTAACTCAAGGTTTCATGGAAACAGCTGGTACATACAACCAAGATTTACAGTCAGAAACACTTCCAGATCTTGAAGAAAATGTTGTCCACAAGACATCAAATAGGGAACAGCCTATCCTTAATGATATGACAAGAAGAAGGGCCAGAGGTGGGGATATTCCCTATTAGCCTTCCTGTAGTAGTCATAGTGCTAGTCCATAAATTAGCACGAATACACAATCACTTCTGTCATTGGAAGGAACTGCACTTCCCTCCATGCCTAACCCACAGTGACTACCACCACAGATGCAAACACACTACTTGCTAAGTCACAGCTTGTTGTAGACTATCTAATATTTTCCGATACTGAATTCATTTTCCAATTCCTCTCTATTTCATCTCCTGAAGCTTCTAATCCACTGCTCCCAAATTAATTTTCTCACTGATTCTACACTGCTTACCATAAGCTGTTTGCACCTACTAGAAGAGGTTCCATTCAACAATGTCCTATTCTTCCTGAACCATAGTTTGCCTGCAATTAACATTTGCTCCAGAGGAGGATTGCCCTTTTCTTGATAGACCATTACTCATAACACTAAGTTTCAGAAACAGATGACGAAATTACCTTAGATACTATGTTTTCTCTCCTTTTTGTGAGTGCTCAATTTTAGGAAGACAAGATCAGACTTTTAACGAGCTACAACAGCAGTTCCAGAGTATCTTTACTACTTTTTTCTTTTTTTGTCCCAGATGAATGGCTTTTACCACTTTTAGTACTGTCTAAAAGATGGCCATTTGGGATTTCCCCCGCTTTAAAATCTTCCTGTACCTAAAGAAAAAAAAAAAAATAGTTGAGAATGCAATATAAAGTTCTACTGCAGTCCTTTCATTTTTAGCATACTGTATTGGCGCAGACAAGCCGTCCACTAATAAGTTTTTCAAATTATCCAAACAAACTCTAAACTTCCTGCTGGTTCATTTCTCTTCATCCTTCTCTTTTCGCTTGTCAGCGGCATGGTTCCTTCCATGCTGTTAGACCACCTGTTCAAAAGAATAATAATAACAATACCCCTTACTGTTAAAAATATAACATTTCTCCCAAGTTAACAAATTTCCCATTACACCACTTTAAAATTATCTTGGTGCAATTAACATATCCTGATTGATCCCATTGGAAGTATCCAGGCATTATAATGCAACTAGTTAGTCTCCACAGGAAGATTCAGACAAATAACCTGCTCATACTCGTGATGGGATCTAAATTGAATTCCACAGACATGAGTTCTAGCAGAAGTCAGAATTTGTTTAAAATCTGCCAGGAGTAAGCTGTTACGAAAGTAGCTGCCACATTCCCCATTCCACTCAGTTCAGTGCATAAACTAGAATCCAGTATCAAACCTCTTTCCTGCAGCTGGGCTCCTTACAGCAACAGTTACCTCCAACAGAGAGATGGGTCCAAAATTAAATTGCCTTCTGTCAAATACTAAATCTAATAGTTTTTATTTCTCTAATTACTCACACTCCCAAAGCCTCCCTTCCTAGCTCTGATAACAAGTTGTGTATGGGAGTGCCTTTCCAAACTTCAGATCTGGGTATGAGGCTATTGGCATTCTCCCTCAATATCTGCACAGCTTAGCAATGTCCTAAGATTTGTTTAATCGAGGAAATTATGATTTTATTCTATTCTAGTACAATTTTTCTCATGGGATAGCTTTGGGTCTGTATCAATCTTTCTACAGCAGATAGAACAACAACAATCTGCAACTGTGAGGTCAAATAAATGCAGATTTGAGTTCAATTATGAAAAATATATTGTACACTCTCACAAATTGCTGAGTCAAGGTTTGGCTGATGATACATGTGCAAGTATAGACTAAAATGGATCCCAGGATTTATTTTATACTGTGAGAAAGGTGACTTGGGTTTGTATTTAAAACTAAACTAAACCAAACCAAACCAAAAAAAACAACAAAAAACCCACCCAAACAGCCACACATAGATCTCATTGTGTTAGATTCTAAATGCAGAGGAAGAAATAAGCAATTACTGCCCCAAAGAACTGCAATCTAACTGCATGAAGGAGTATGTTTTTTTAAAAAGAACAGAGGAATAAGCAGTAGATCCCATACTCAAGATTTTTGCAGGAGGTTATGACAGAAATACCAGAAGTGACGGAGGGAGGAAATGAAGATAAAATGTCTCAAATTCTATCTGCAATCTTAATCAAGCTCATCCTTTCCTTCCTCTTATTAACTGAACAAAATGACTTATTCTAAGCTATAGCTTATTTTGAAGATACTAATGAGATTTTGATGAACAAAAATTATACCCACAATCATAAAACCAACTTATCAACCAAATAAACCACCAAAGAAAAAACAAACAAACACTAAATTTTTTGGATATACCCACATCCTAGTCCTGTGAAATAGTTATATCCCAAAGACTCCTAGGATGATCAGAGGGTTTCCTGAATAATTCACTTACACTGCTGCAAAACATTCCTCCAGACTTTTTTGGGGGTGCTTATGGTATAACCTCAAAAAGAAGATAAATATTCCTTTCCGATCTAGGCTTCTGAATTCATACTACAGTCTCCATTAAGCATGGTTAGAAGTTACCAATGTTCATCTTATTAAAAATCTACCTTTAGGCATGATGTAAACTTATCTGCCATGTTCACAAAATCATCAGCCTGCACTTTAGAAGGGATTTGAAGTACCTATACCTTTAACAGCAAAACAACCAAAGAACAAACTCTGGAAATAAGGAAATACTTAACATAGCCAGCTTTGCTCTTTAAAGGTCAGTGTTGAAAGTTATACATGTAAAACAAACCTTGATCTTTTTTCCTTTTTGTAGGTTTTATAGGAATTTTAATTATAACATCAGGTTTTGATAATATTCTTCTGGGATTTTTTTTAAAAAAAATAAGTAGAAGGAAAGAGGATGGTTTTTTAAATGTTATTTATTTTAGTTTTAAGTCAGAGATATGTTTTCAACTTTGGTTAAGAGCAAATTCCCACATGTCATGGGTCTGAAAGGAACATGGAACAAAAGGTCAAACTTTACTTGCTGCTGCATATTTCTGCGTGTAAGCCATATGCACAACGGGAGAAGAATGCAGCCTGAGAATTACTTGTGTGGGCATGGAGAGAACCTCGAAAAATACAATTTAATCGTGATTTTGAAAAAAAAGCTATGTAGGAGTGCTTACTTTTCCTTTTTGATACTGCTGTTGTAGGTTTGAGGGATAGATGATTCTTTATTTGTTTGAGGATTAGATTTTAATGTTAAATATTGCCTACATAAAAAAAATACAAAGGGTAAAAAGAGCAAAGGGCATTTAGGAACTTAACTCAGATGTAGATATCTTTGCTACAGACACCTAGAGTTCAGTGAAATAAATCAACCTTCACAGACAGGTCTGATATCTGAAATCGTCTTAATTTGTGCATGACTTAAAATATACCATAAAAATAGTATATTCACAATTTTGTACACCACAGCAATGCCTTTTTTTCTGGTACGTGGAATTCAAGGAAGAAAATAATAAGATGGATACGCTAGGGATGACAAGCAAAAGAAAGAATGAAACTTATTATTATTATTTAATAATGTATAGACCACTACATGAATTGATGCAGCTAATGCAGTTTTGATTGAAGTACACATCCTAGAACGCAGTAAAAGGCAAACCTGTTTTTATTTTTCTCCTACTCTAGTCAAGTTTTGCAGAAGTGCTGGGTGCAGAGGACAGCTTCAAAAGCCTTACCAAGATCACCATGCATTATATCTAGCAAACACTCCTCATCTGCTTAGACAGTAACTTCATCACAAAAGGCAACCATGTTGATCATGCACATGATCTGATTACACTTTTGCTCTGCAAATAACTGGAATTAGCTTGGAGGAGGACATGATCCATAAGCTCTCCAGAGATAGAGTTGTGGCCAACTGGTTCTGGTTCTGGGTCCTGCTGCTTACTCAAAGGCAGATATTTGTTCACTAGCAGATTCCCATAGATGCAAAATCCACATGAAGTGCCACCCTTCTTGGATGTATCTCTCCCATGCTCCCTGGTAATGTGGCTGATTCTATGCATGTGAGAGGGTGTGCTCTAATAGAGTCAACTCGGTGTCAAGTGCAGGAGTGCAAGAAGATTCAAGCAAGCTTCTCTGCATCAGGGAAAATATCAAGAGAAACAGACTAAAGAGACTCATCTCAAAGACTAGCTCTTCTCCTAGAATATAGGTATGGGTCTTGATAACAGAGGCAGAGGCACAAGTTTCCAGGGAGGTTTTGAGCTGGAAATCTCACATCTTCATATTGAGAACAGAATTATCAAGAGGAAGTGTTAGTAATTGGCAACTCCTGCCAAAAAAACACAACTTTTGATCGAGCTTCATAACATGGTGAAAGGGGTCTTTAAACCACATTCACTGATTCATGGGAATGAAGTCCAAAGGTCAGAAAGGGAGAGCTGCAAACAGAGGAGGTATGCAGAAAAGAAAGCCACTGAAGCCTCTCATTTTCTTATTCAGAACAGCAGGTATCTAAAGGCTTTCCTCAGGTGGCTAAATACTAATGTATATATCTGATACAGTAAACAATAAGAACATGAAGTTTTTCACAGCCATGGCATAACATGACAGGAATTACAAGAACTAGATGGGATAGCATGGAGGACAAGTTAATGGTCACAGAATGTTACAGGCTATGTAAGAGCCTCTGTGGGGAAGAAGGGGAGAAAGAGCCCTATGTGAGTTGCTTTTTGACTGCCCAGAGCCATAATATCCAAGAAATGCTTGTTGAGTACCTAGGTCAAGGAAACACCAGGCATATTGTGGGAGATCTGTTACAGATGAGTCAGTGAAGAGTAGGCAGTATATGATGCTTGTCTCAGATAAGTAGCATAGTTTTTCACTCACAGTCCTTTCTGAAATCTGTGACTTCAGTTGGAAGATCAACATGAAAATATAAAAACACAATATAGGAGGCTCCTAGACTGTGGTTATTTACTGAAACAAATGATAAAGGCAACCAACAAGGAGAAGTGGAGGGACATTTCTGATGAGCTATAGCTTTGTAAAATTGCAGGAGCTTCACTCTCACTGAATAATTTGACAAGAGACATGACATTAGGCTGCAGCAACACAGCCAGCATAGTACAGCTATATACTAGAGAAAAAAAAGGCTGAATGGCACATAATGTTAGTGAGAGTCTAAGCAGGGTGTAATACACAACAGTTCCACCATTTATACTGAAATAGAAATTAAGTATTAATATTAGTCTAATGCGATGATTTCAGAATAGAGATGAAAAATAAACTTTGAATTTATGGAAGTCTAGTCAGAAAATTCTTCCAAAGATTACCAGATTTTAATTCACATCACTGAATAAGCTGCTGAAACTTTTTATAAAGATCTCATGCAGAGAAATTAAGTTACACAAAATAAGGTAAAGGCCGTTCATAACACAGGCTCACTAAAGACAATAAAAACTTATGAACAAGCACTAGCATGGCACCCAGTGGCAGGATGAGAGGCACTTGGCAAAAACTGAAACATCAGGAAGCACTTTTTAATTGTGAGGATGACTGAGAAATGGCACAGGCTGACCGGGGAGGTTGTGGAGTCTCCATATTGAAAAAAGCATCTATATATGGTCCTGGACAATCAGCTCTAGGAGGCTCTACTTGAGCAGGGCGGGTGGAAAAGGTGACCTTCAGAGGTCCCTTCCAAACTCAACTATTCCATGATTCTTTGATTCTGCAGCATATCCTGTGTTTTGTAGTTCAGAAAATCGGGGGAGGAAAGCAGAAGGGAAGAAAAGAAAGAAGAAATAGAATGTTACCTCAGTTTTTAAAAACATCATGACATAAATAGCATTCAAAACTGTATGCTCATGTTGTGGCTATAATAAATATACTTTTGTTTATGCTGTTTGTAAATACCTCTGTCTAATTTAAGATCCACCATTTCAATGTAATTATTAAAATTCCATCACAACGAAATATTTAACTGCAATAATAACTTACAATTAAATTTAAAAATATTTATACATATTTATATTATTTTTCATTTTTAATTTATTTAAAAATATTTATTTAATATTTGTGCCATTTTTTATTAAGTAATTTTTACTAGGGAAGTACATAAATGTGGTCCTTATTATGTAAACGTTCAATATCTACAGATAACTTGGGGAAATTGATGCATTATATAACTTCAGCACAGTTTTTCATGCATGATGCAAGTGCAGTTGCATTACTATACGTAATATCCTTATTATTTAAAACATTAGAAAGGTCACATCCAGACTTACGACAATACTTGTTATATTTGTTTATTAAGTGATGATCAAGCCAATCATTGAGAGAGTGCTATTTGCACTTTGCAAGTGCCGTCTCTTCATACATTTCTATTTTTTGAAGGATCACTTCTTGGCTGTAAAAAGAAAACAACAAGTATAAAGGGAGAGATTCTGAGTTAAATATCTCTATTAAATAGGATGTTGATTGCACTGCTTCTAGATAAGGACTGTCAGGTTGCTATAAGTTAAATGCAAGCTGTACCGGAGAAGGTGCCTAGAGAATTGCAAAGTCTGGAGGAACTGATTTATCAATTATAGAAATGTATTAGTTCATGCAAGACCAGCATACAAACAGTTAAATCAAAGGATGAGAAAGGTGCTGGAAACAAATAATATATTTCTGCATGCATTATGAAAGAGTTTATTTTATATTTACAACATCAGTTATTTGGACCAACATTATTTGCAATGACCACAGAATACCAAGTTTGAAAAAAATACTTTATGAAGAGGATATCCCTGAGTAATCTGCAAAGTTGCTTATTCCTGCTGTCTCCTAGTATTAAAAAAAATTAAAAAGAGCTGATGTTGAACACAATTTGAGTTTTTATCTAGTACTCGTCCAGTGTCAGACAAAACTTTTTTCTCCCTCAAAACATTCATACCAGTTTAAACTTACATATATGTGGAAGAACATACAGGATTGACATAAAGTAATTTTGTTTGAGTGAGGTTAAAAATACTGCAATTTTTTCAGTCTTCTGTAAAAAGCTGGGTTTCACCAGACGGGAATTCTTTTTCTAAATAAAATTCTCAGTTGCTATTCTTTGTCATAGTAGCCTATTGGGCATAAAATTGCCTTACACTGAAAAGAAACAAATCCTTTATAGAATGTGTGTTCTCAAAGACAGTTAATTCTGCTGGCAATTCCAACATCTGCACCATGTGAATTTTGTTTTGTGTTTTTTCCTTGATATTACAGATCAAAGACATAGCTCACCATTATCTAAACCTCAACTGGCCACCTATTTGATCAATGGAAGGGGGATTCAATCTTAAAACATTTGTATACGATAATGAAATAAAATCATCTTCTGCAGCAGGCCCTTCCTTTTCACTGATTCAAAAATAAACCTCCAAACTCAGCTTAAATTTATATAATTACATGTCTAAATATGTCTAAAGGTGAATTTTGCATTCCATCTTCAATCTAGATTGTCCTTTGCACTTTTTGGAAAATATTTTCTACGTAAGTTCATTTCCACCAAATGTTGGAACCAACATACTGCCCTCTATTTTTTTCATGTATCTGGTTTTGTTTTAAAAACAAGTGTTCCCTTTATTCTAGCCATTTTTGTCTTCTGCAGCTCTATCTTATCCTGGCTGTCCTCTAGCTCTAAAAGAGCCAACAGCCTCTTCTCCAGCTGATTCTCATCCTATTTATAGAGTTTCTATAGATCTGTTGCAAATCTGGGATCCTTGACCTTTTTAGGCAACCTCCTCTCTAAAAGTATGATGCTCAAACTTGGAAAATCTTGAATCCAGCCCTTTGCTTGATGTATGAGTTTGTCTAAATCCTATTTCTGTCACATTTGTCAAAATAGAACAGAAATTATGTTTACTTGTAACAAAGGCAGCAAAACAAGTAAAAGTTTATGTTTGGAGGAGTTTTCTTTTCGTAATGGATGCATAAGGGACAAACATTCTTGTTTTGCATGGAAAAGAAATCAAGGAAACAATTCCACTAATGTAGTCAGCAAAATAAAGAAATTTCTGTCTTGCTGAAAACTTATCACCCTCATTTGAGTTGTACATGGGTCTATTATTTCCGTCAGAAAAAACGCTTCATAAATTTTCCTATTTTAAACATCGAAGAAAAATGAGAGCCTTCCATAGCTTTCACGCTATAGAATATGAAGGTTACAGATCTTTCATTATTATTTTCATCCAGCACACAGGAGTGTAAATTGTCTTGACAGAAGAATATGAAGCTCAAATAGCTTTGACAAGTGACTAAAAAGTGGAAGAGGTGATCATCAGAAAATCTACTGTACTCCGTAGGTAGCAATGAAAGGCCAAGAAACAAAAATATGGTGTCTTAAATGTGTATGGGGAGAGAAAGAATGGAAAATCAGGAGAGCTGGTTAGTCTTTAAACACATATTGATGTTCTGCAAGCAGCTGCCTGCATCATATACTTGCCTTTAGTATTTTATTTTAAAGTAACCTAATTTTATCAAATTCTCCAAATCCTGGATAATTTCCACTGTGGCTATCAGATAACAAGCAATCTATTCAATATATTTTAGCCTTTCCTGAATTCATTCTTCAGCTATAGACACTGAAAAAACAACAGAGAATGGACCATGTCAAGTCCAGCTTTCTCCCATTTTGCTACTTCAGTTTCTCTTTTGAGCTGTGGTTGACCTGGAATTTACCCCAGGGAAACTAACTTGCAGGAATCAGCACCTTCACAGCTTTTCAAATTTTTATCCATTGCTCCATCGTAGGAGCTACTTTTTCAACAAAAAAAGGATTCACCACCACCTGTATTTATAACCTATCCCTTGCCTACCCTCTCTTCTTAGAACAGGTTCTTATGCTTTTTGTGCTCTGGCTTTTCTCAAGGAAGGACTCTCTAAGTCCCAGATGAATGGCTTTTATACACAGATGTGCTGCCAGACTAACAACCAGGTAGAAACAGAAAGGCGAAACAGGCCTATATTATTCACCTATCATTTTCAGTGGGTAGAAAATGATCATGAATTTTAGAGAAAAAAAAGACCAATAGGAAGAAAAAGCCAGATTTTAACCTAATCAGAACAACTTCAGGAGAGCTATAGTTTGTAAATTTGAAATTAGCAAAGCTGTACTAAGACTCCTCTGATTAAAAACGCATCTGGTTACAGGGGAGGACTGAAAGGATTTCCCTGTCATTTTGTGTGTGCCATTTTTGGCAGACATGACTACTGGGGAGAGAAATTCAGTTACAACGGCGTCTATCAAATACTCTCAACAAAAAAGCATCCCATCAGGCAAAGATGGTTTTAAGAAGCTTCTAGCAGCAAACTTTCCAAGGAAACCTAGCAGGCAGACTGAGGTCTGCTGCCTAGCATCCACATTGCCCAACTGTGTTTGTGGGCCGTAGGATAGCTGATGGGATTTTGGATAGTTTGCCATGGAACTGGTGAGTGAGAGTGGGGCCAGGAGTGGCTCCGGTTTTCAGTTTTCATAAAGTGTGACGAAAGGCACTTTAAGAAAGAATAAAAAATTAATTGAATCAGTAGCAAGTAGAATTTTTTAGTGAAATGTGAATTGTAGTTTCTTAAATATATTCTCTATATGACCCTACCTGTTAAAAATGGTTCTCTTATATCCAATTACAGCTTATCAAGCTTCACATGAATTTAGACCAAGGGAAACCCATAAGTTTTAAAAGCCCAGTTCCCTTGCTCGGCAGCAGAAGTATTTGCTTCTAATTTTCTCTGACAAAGAGTAAACTTATTCTCATTACATATTTTAAGTAACAATAGTTTATAAATTTATTATGCACAATGATTTCAAGGAATGGATGGTCAGTGAATTATTGTGGCTTTTTTCTGGTGCTTTATAATTGTCTGGAGACTGTGACACTGAAAATAATTTTTCAGTTGATTATCAAATTATTGCAAAAGAAAGAGAAAAAATGGGGAAGAAAACAGATTATGGATTGCTCAGTTCAGATCTATACTTTCAAGATGAGACAAATTAAGGTTTGTGTGAAAAAAATGAATGACATTTCAAAAGGCAGGATATAATTAAATAACGCTGTATGTATATTTGAACTTTCCAGTGTTGATTGCTTCTACGCACAATCCTGAACACATGACAAGAAATATTAAAAAGTTAAAAAACCCTTCAACTGATGTGTATACTTCATATTTCATAGATGATTACAGTATATCTAGAAAGTTTATTTAACTTTTATTTAATAAAAGTCAATCAACATTTTAGTGAATGTTCACAGGAGTAAAAATTAGAACGTCCATGAAATAACATAATGAAACCATTCCTAATTTTATTTAATTTTATGACTGGTTCTAATAAATGTGGCATAATTTAGAAAGATATTCACTCTCGCTTTAATGACTCTAAAGCATAAAATATTCATTGTACACCAAAATGAATCATTAAAATTACTTTTTAAAAGTACTTTATTTGTACTCTAGAATTGGTAGCTTCATGTTCTAGTTGATTATTTTACACCTTTGCATTTAAGCTTACAAGTATTTCTACACAGGAAGATGCAACTAGTTCTTCACATTATGAGAATCTCCTGTCCAGATGGTAGAAAGCAGTCCTAGGAGGGATCTTCCAGCTATAATAATTTGGAAACAACCATTTTCCATAACACTACATTGGAAAGTAATTAATTATTGCTACTTTACTAGTGCCTACAATTCCTCACTAACTAAATGCTAAAATTGAGTCTGTTCATCATCTCCAAAATTATATTAAAAGACAGACAGTTGCCCAGACCCCTAAAATACCAGTATAAAGTATGGAATTCTCAGTATTAGAAATTATCTTGATATCTATACAAGTGATTCAAAAACATTTTCAATATTTTCACACTCTTAACAAAACTGAAGAATTCATGTAGTTGGGAAAATTATTTAACTCAAGAGAATACTTATTACACTTTCAACTAATTAATGCTGGCAAAGAAAATATCACATACTATCATCCAGCTCAGATGAGAGTTATTTACTAAACATTGCTTCCTTTCCGTCAAAGAAATTATCATAATAACTAAAGGATTTCTAGCTCTTAAGTTGCCATTGACTTATCTGACAAGGCCTCCAATCTGGTCCTGTTTCTACAGTCATCTGGCTCATGCATGGACATGTAAAATTTTTAGACAGCATTCATGGGCTTCCACAAAAAATAAACCAGATTCTGGAGAAAAAGTGGGAATTATGCAAGCTAATAAGAAGAAACTTTTAGCAATTAGGCTTGTTTAGTCTCATTCTTTGGTATTTTCAAAAGGAAAGATTATAAATTAGGTGCTTTATACTTAAATTTACCAAAAAAAATCATTTACCAAAACCAAGAAAGGACAGAGATGGAACCTTATTTCCCTCCATCATTGTCTTCCTGTTCCTTTTTCAAAGGTGTTAACTCTGTTTTTATAATGCACAAAATCCCACTGATTTCTTCTGATTCATGAAAAATATCAATAAAATTTATTTCAGATTCACCAAATATTTTTTTATTAATACCTATTTGAGAATGAATGATTATTCAAACAGGTGTAAGATCTGTAATGGTCTTCTGATTTCTAGGTGATTAAAACAAGGTTCTGTCTCTATAATCCCTAAAGAATATTGTATTCCTGTGTAGTGTAGTCTATAATTCTAGAAGTCACTTAGTTAATTATCATGTATTATACTAGATGACCGTTGTGATCTCCTGATAATGTCATTGCTTATGGAAAGGTTAAACCTAATTGCTGTACCAACATAGATGTAACTTCACAGTTTATCTCAACAAGGCATAAATAGAAAAAAATCCATCTTCCCTAAAACAAAAATGGCTGCTGTGTTTTGATGTGTGACTGTTGCAGACACAACCTTTTAAACAGACAAAACCATTTAAAGTGAAGTTTTATGTAGAAACTTACCAGTTGGGAAATGAAAATCAGGGTCATCTCAATATATCTCAAGATCAGGTACGGTGGATTAGATGGAGTCTAGAGCTCAAAGGACTAAAAAGACTAGGGGGAGTCAATGAATTCTCAGAGGGAGTAGTTTTACTAATTAATTTTCAAATGAAGTGCAAAAACAGACATCTGTAGGACCAGAGAGCACTGGAAATTGCTTGTGCTTATAGAGCATACAGAGTTTCTTCTTTACCTACCTCTGTATTAGAGTTTATGGTTGATGAGACGGTCTGCACATGAAATTACATGCAATTGCCACCATCAGTTCTTAAAGAATAATTACATTGTTCTAATTATTAGGGACTCTAGGAACTGATTGTTCTAATTTGTGGAGTTTGCTTTTTTCATATGAATGAATAAGATGCAAAGAAGCTTGCTTGTATGTCATTGCTTAAAACATCCCATGCTTCACTTTGAAATCCTCTTTCTCTGACAAAAGAAAATCCCAACACAAACCCAACCAAACTAAAATCAAAGTGGAAACAACCCACCACGTGAACATTCAGAGAACCCCAAACCTTCACAAAGCACTAGTTCCCACAGTTGAAAAACATTTAAATGTAAAATCTTCTAAATTCAGTTAATGTAAATTCTGACTTGAGAGCGTACAAAGCATGAGAAACTCTATCTAAGATGTGCAGTCTGTCTTTCTTCTAATGCATATCTGGTTCTGATTTGTGGTAATCAGGCATTTCTCATCACGCATTTCTTACTGCAAACTTCTTTGCACTGTGAGTACTACTTGGGAAGGCTTGCAAAAGACGCTTTTCTCCATGCTTTTAGAATTAACCACAACATTTCGTTGTTTCAGTCCTTCTGTTGCCATCATTCTAGAGACTGGTAACTATAAAAGAATAGCCTAAATAAAAATGGAAGTTCATCCAGATTAGAAGAAGCAGAATGAAAAATAAAATATCAGATTCTCAAAACAGACCATGGAAATGCCTTTACACCATATCTAATCCTAAGTAAGGTGAACACTGTTCAAGAGTATTGGCACTGATTCCTAACTATCGCAACAACAACCACAGGCAAGAATCCTGCTGTGTTAGAGATTACAGAGAAATGGGATAGAAAAAAATCACCTTGTTCAAAATGGTTAATGCTTAAACATAAGTAATGATGAAGTGAGTGCAAGAAAAAGATGAGAGAATTATATAAAGGATCCTAAATTCTGGCTCCAGCACACTGGCTGCTTAATCATTACTACTCTTCTTTTGGATTTTCTGTTAAAGGTACTGTCAGGGAGAGTATTACAGGGAGATAAATTTTACAAGTGCTGATAGGTAGCTCATTTTATATAGTAAAGGCTTCTTTTTCTCTTTTTTGCTGTTGCACTGAAGTAAGCAGACCGTGCT
Source organism: Tapera naevia (assembly GCA_033556795.1). Lineage (NCBI taxonomy): Eukaryota > Metazoa > Chordata > Aves > Cuculiformes > Neomorphidae > Tapera > Tapera naevia. The sequence goes on from JAUMJJ010000014.1 coordinate 6,742,411, forward strand.
ATTTTGTTTTGTTTAATTGTTTCTTTTCCTCCCTTTGATTCTTTGATAGAAACAATGATAGAGGGCTAGAATTTAATTACATCGTACTGTGTCTCATCCACCATTTTTAATTTGTTAGGTATTATACTAACAGTCACAGAGGCATTTGCAGTGATGTATGATTGAGGGCCTTCAGAAATTCCTAGTTTGTTTTCCCAGCTCCATTTGACCTGTGCTTTTTGTTTAGTTTTGCTGTGGTGGCTTTGGAGTATCCTTTTCTGTTATCTTTTAATATCTTGTCTCCTGTTCCATTCTAATATCTTCTGTTTTGTTCCCTAAACTTCATGGTTATGTACAGATAACTAATAAACTTATTTTAAGGAATCTTTGCTACAATGCATATTTTCCAGCCCAACCTGAAATTTTGCTGTAAAATCATCATCCCCTGCTACTAAGATGTATTGTTCTTGATGACCTAATCAGTACCTATATTTCTACATGCTAATTCTAAGAGTTAATCTGAATTTAGTCCATACTCTACCATACATCCAAGTTTGAAGTAAATGGCTTTAAATTTGCTGTAATCTACTCAACATTAATTCTAGCCTGTATCAGTTAGAAACTGACACTTAAATTCTAATCTGTCACAATGAAGAAGATTAAATAAATTACATGGTTAGAGAAAAGTTTACTTCTTTTTTTTTAAGCAAAACTCCAAGGACAATCTTGAAATCCACAGCTAAACAATTTATAGATCCAAATTATATGTTATCATATACCCTGGCATGATAGATTATTTATTAATGTGAAATGAAAGATCCAGAAAGTTCATAAAGAAAAATCCTTTTCTCCAGTATGGTTTAAAAAGCAAAAAGCATACTAAAAATAACTTTGAAACACAATCACTATCTAAAAAGCCAAAAAAGGTCAATATGTTGAGTCACAGCAACTCATTAATACAGAATGTGTAAAGTAAAAGCACTATAGGTACTCCAAAAATCAAGAAAATAGCACCATGATATATGACAGAGCATCTCCCCAGAGTGTAAAAAATGTGAAAGTCAGGATGAAAGTGATCCATAATAGCCCAATTAAATTTTTTTGATTGTTTTTTCCAGATTTTCCATTAATTTTACTTTTAATAGCCTCATTCCCATAAAGTTCCTATTTTTAAATATCAGATTTCAGACTTATGAAATTTATACTCTTTGTCATCTTAAATAGTTACCATTATACCTATTTATCCATTTTCATGTTATATATTCTTTCCATGTTATGTACCCATTACCAAATAAAAATATTTCAACAGCTGAAAGTAATAAACTAGATGCCACAGTGGTTATTCTAAAAGCGAAAGTGAAATGTGCTCAAAAATTCAAAATCAGTTTCTTGAGTTTCTCAGTTTGAGATATAGTACTGCATAAGTTATTTATATAAACGCAAATAACTGCTTTTCTAAAATTTAGTTTGGTTTCTTTCTAGAATGTTCAAAAAAAAAATCTAGTCAGGACTTACGGTTTTGAGGTTTCTACAAACATTTTGGTGGCCTGTTAAATTTTATGAGAGCCAAAAGCATGTTAAAGAAAAATAGGAAAAATAGATCAGCTTTGCATTAAAGTTTTCTGCTAATTTTTTAATATTTATTTACCTGTCTGAGTTTCAGCATTTAGAACTACTTGCAAATACAGCAGAATCTGTTCTGTACAAAAAATGATTCTACTCAAATCTCTTAAAGAAAAGATGTATAAATCATTTTAATGAGTCACGTAGTCTGTGAACAGATTCTAAACTAGACTATGAGTCAAAAGAAAGTAAAAGATAAACTGCATAACGAAAGAAATATTTTAGAAAGAAAAATTAGAACCAGTTGTAAACCAAGGAGGTCTCTGTGTAAAACATATCAATGTATAGATTAAAGTAAAAATTCCCTTTTGAATTAACAATATGCATGTCGAAACAAACGTTTTTCCCTAGTAATTAATAGAAGAAAATTAGGCAATTTCCCAGAGTAAGATCACAAGTCGATGCTTATGTTTGGTTCTCCCCAGACAAGAGCAAATTACATACCACAACAGAACACTTGGAAACTGAGATAATCTTATTTTGCATCCAGACTTTTAAATATCACTTGCAGTTCCTTCCTGTTCAGTTAATAAATATAGAATAATAGAATATAACAGCTAGTTCAAAAAGACTGTCTAAATTGTGACTAAAAAATTTGAAAACTCAGCAGAAAACTTTAGATTAAGTATGTGATTTTTGAAAACACTTGTTGGTAAAAATAACTCAAATACCAAAGGAGGTTTTTTTCCTCTTCCAACTTCAAGTATCTATAAAATCTTAAACAGTATTACCTGTTCTAGCAGTGTTTGGTGTACTGCCCTGCTGTGATCTGTATCACAACATTGATCTAATTATCCAGATAGTTCAGATGGAAAAATGCCAGAAAATGACTTTGCCAAACACCGTACGCCAAATGGAGATTCTCCCACCAGGATTTTTGAGAACATGTTAAGATATGCATCTGGTATTCTGTAGGGGTACAGCTTTCATCCAAAAGAGGAGGGTAAGCAAAAGAATGGAACAAAACAACCTGGTAAGCTGTACAATATGCTTACATATATATTAGAACTGCTAGAAGAGTGGAGCAAACTATTCAGAAGTGCCCAAGGCTACTTTCAGTTCCTTGTAGTTTTCCATAGGATTTTGGTTGCTATGCTCATTTGCGTCTTATAAAATTTGGGATAAAGCATTGTGAGCAAAAAATGCACAAAGTGCAGCTGGAATTAAGCTATGATCTTTTCAGTATTTTTCTTTACTTTTGTCAAACAAGGAGACAAGAAGCACAGTTTCATGTATTTAATGAAAACATCTAATTAGACTTCTGTACAACTTCAGCAGCTGCACCTTTTACCACAGGCTGAGAGTCTCTAGTCTTTAATTTTGCTCTGACTGCACTACTGTACAAGGAAAAATAGAGTGGGAAACAGCTGCAGAAAGATGTCAGGCAGATTAAGAAAGCTATCTAAGAAGCTCCACTAGTCTGAAGACTTAGGAGAGCAGAATTTGCAAGGACAGTTGCTTCAAAGCAACAATTTTATAGGCATCTTGATATATTTTTTTGTTTGCTCCACTGAGATTCTTATTCTTATTCCCTACACAGGGGAAACCAGAAAGCTTTTTTTTTTTAAGCAATGATGGTTTACTTAAAGTCTGCTGTTCAATAACGCAGATTGCACAATTCTAAGAAGAAATTCTCATTATGTATATAGAATCAACATCAACAGTAAGATTTTGAAACTTGAGTTGCCACGGCATTCTATATAGCTTTCCTAAGTATATACTGTATTTAAAAAGTAAATATTTTTGCAAATATGAAAATATCATACTTAAGACGCTAACATATAAATATAACCAATAAGTCACCTAAATCTCTATTCCAGAGAGCTGTCTGTATTCTGATTAAAAAAAAACAATCATAGGTGTGTGCATGTTTGGAAAGAAAGACTGTCATCATTTTGTTGAGAGGAGGGGAGGGAAGAGGAGAGGAGACTGTGGTCAGAAGTTTTTATTCAAGAGTGAACATCTTTAATATAGCATAACTCATTAAAACAGTTCATCCAAAAAAAGTTATTCTTCTCAAAATATACAATTTCTACATCTTATCTTCAATTTATGGCAAAGAAAATTTAGTATCTGAGAGAATATTTCATGTCACTTAATGGAAACACAGAAGCAGAAGCATATATTAATATGAAAGTAATCCCGTGAAATACAAGGACATTGAGGCATTTTTCAATAGAATTTAGAGAAACTAGCAAACTGTAACTTTATTCACTTGATTCTTTTTTAGTGGACTTCAGCAGGAGAACTCTAACAGATATTAAAATCTACTTATAAAATCACAAGCTATTTTGAAGCTCAACGTCTAAATTCCAAAAGAACATCGTGAACATTATCCTAAAGAATGTTGGAACGTTTCCTTCTAGTCATCTGGCAACTTTATTCAGTGTTGTCTAGTCCTTGTGACATAACATTACTGTCACAACACCGTGATAAGCAATTATTTTAAACTGTGCATCTGTTCATCTTCCTGTTCAAGACCTATGTTTACTCTTTTCTTTCCATAGATGCTCCAGTATAGTCTGCTCTTATTTTATCCTGTTTGTTCCATATCACTCTTGCTCCTGTTCCCAGAGTACATCTCTAAGCCTTGTAATTTCTTTGACTATTAGAGAATCCTCTATACTTTACTTGCTTGCCTGTGGAAATTGTCTCTTAAAAAAAAATCATCTGGCCAGTCTGAAAAGAGAAGACAATTATTTTCAAAAATATCAGCTACTATGGGACACACATATATGTCCACAGATACCTACAATGAGAGTATTACAAATTCTCTCACATATAATCAAAATCGAGTACTGTAAATGTTTCTATTTTCGTCTAACAAAAAATGCTATTAACCTGAAGGACAATTTCCATATTTAGCCTGTGGCTAGAAAAAGGAGATCAGAAGGAACTGAGACTGATCATTAAAATTTCTATTGCTGAAAGAGCTATTTACTTTCTCACTTCCCCTTTTGGAAACAGGAGATTATTAGTTTGGTGCAAAAATAATTGCCAATTTTATCATTGTAAACTGTTGTGCTTATTTTGGATGAAACTTTCCTTTTACTGTACTCATATAGTATTTTATAGTATACCATTTTAAAGTACAATATTTGTTCTACTTATTTATGTGAATGGTTTTGATTTCCCTCTATATTCTTTTTTTTATATTATGCTATCAAATTAAAGATGGAAAAAAGGAAAATCCGACAAATTTTTGTGCAAATTTTTACTCTTTCTGGTCTGATGGATGGAAAATGATGTCAGAAAAATGATACTGTTGAGTCCTATTGCATAACAAAAAAGTCATTGTGATGCTGAAGTCTTGAGAGAGATGGGTAGTAATTCTTGGAGGCTGAATATTGACAGTTGACTTAGTAGTCAGTAGTCGGACAATCAACATTTGATACTTGACACAGTGTTGACAGTGTTTTTTTAATTGCAACTACCATCTGGCTGTGAGAAAACAAGAGCAACATGCACCTTTGAAGTTTGGCATGGGTAGGTTGTTGCTCTAGGCAGAGGCCCATAGTGCCTATATTTGAAATGCTAATAGTAAATGAGACAGACGATTTCAGAACTCTGCAATTTCAGAACAACACACTCTAGATCCTTGTGCCAGAAGACAGGCAACCAGGTTCCTCTTTGTTGCCACATCTACTATATATAGCTGTGCACTGAGGATTGTTAAGCCTGACGCAGTGATTATACAACCATTACAAAAAAAAAATCCTCTTGCCCTTGATAACAAGCAATAATGTTTTACCATCCCTGTGTTTCAGCCCAAGCAGCAGAGATTCACTTCTCTGCTCTACTTGCCACTAGTTAACTGTACAACACATAGGAGGTTTCAATCTTCTTTCTGACCAGTGGTGAAACACTTTAGCGCAGCCCAGAATTATTAACATTCAGTATACTGTTCTAAAGATATTACTTCTTCACAAGGCTCCTTTTTTGTCTCAAGAACATATAGCTTTTGCAGTTCCTTTTCATTTCATCTCAATGAAAAAAATAAATAAAATAAAATAAAATAAAATAAAATAAAATAAAATAAAATAAAATAAAATAAAATAAAATAAAATAAAGAAAACAAACCCACTCTCAAATAACAAAAGGATTTTCCTGATTGACTTCTCAGCAGCAGGCCCCTTAAATTGTCTGACAGAACATGCACTGAGGTAGCCAGGGCAGATTGCATTTTTATTCAGTTTTAGGTAGAAATATCAGTACAAAATGTACCCTGGATTAGTCTAAAAAACAAGTGCTGGCTTGGTTTTTTATTATTATTATTTCTATTATTTCATTTGTACTTGATGTATTTTTAAAAGGGGTGGAGAAATATCGGAAGTTTTCTTCAGTCAGCAATTTCATACTTATTTGGACCATGGACTGAAACCAAGCAGGTGTAAACTATTTTAGGCATAAAAACTTTGATTTATACACTTAAATTAAAAGCTTTGATGTAAAATTTGGGTTCTAGTCAAAGATAACATATCTCTTGGTCATTCGAAGAACTTTTAGCTTTTCACAGAAATCAGTAAAGAATCTGGTAAAATAGTATCTAAAGTGGGAAAAAAAAATAATATTATGGTCCATATAAGAATTCTTGGATATAAAAATATAAGGAAAAAAATTGATCATGAGGTCCATCAAATTCTGGAACAAGTTGCTCAGAGTCATTGTGGAAGGTGCTCCTTAAGGTGGTCAAGACTCCACTGTTCATGATCCTGAGCAACCTGATCTGATTAGACCTGTTTTCAGGAGGGGGTAGGACTAGATGATCTCCAGAAATCCATTCCAACCTAAATTATTCTATGACTGTTTTATGTCTTTCCCCTTCAGAGGAAATAAATCAGAAGATATTTGTCTTCTTCTGCAGCAGGCTCTGCGTGCATAGGCTTGAGATTAGTCATATTACCTGTCTCTAAGCAGTTCAAAGCAAACCAGTGTGAAAACTCCTGAGTAGTTTTCTGGATAAAATTATATGTAACTTCCTGGAGATATATGTAACATAGAAGATGGTCTATGCAAATTTGTTCATACTCCTGGGGTATTTAATAAATTATATTGAACCAACAGTTCAAATTTCCTTACATTTATCTGAATGAGAATGGTCTCCACTCTCAATAAAGCAGTGCTGCTAGTAGAAGCTATGCTTAGATAAGTGTTACCTAGTGATGAAGCCCAGGCCATGGCATCCCAGTTTGGAAAAGCTGTGATCTGCCATGAACAAACTGAACAGTACAACTGGATATGAACAACAAGTTTCCTAAGCATGTGCAGAAGACTGACTAAAATACTGTCTCCCCATCCAGATGATATAAGACTTATGCTCACCTACATGATGCCTAAACTCAAACAATACAGAAGAACCTTGAGAAGAATTCACTAACTGGCTGCTTACACCTTGTTTCATTAACAGGCAAAGTTTCAGTAGCCAAAGCACAACAGCATTCTCACTGGCTCTTGGTGATAAAAGCCAATAGATAATCCATTTCTGAAAAGTAGCTGTAATGCATTTTTAAAACTCTGATGACGTTTCTGTTGAATATTTCAAGGTCTGTTTCCTTTGCACAGTCAAATGGAAACTACCTCTTTTATTGACCACATTTGTAAAATTCTCAACACTTGGGTTCGCTGACCTTCCTGAGCACTTCAGTAAATAATAGTTACTGATTTACTGTTTTTTCTAGCTGGCTTCCAATGCAGTAAGCATAAGACATTTCAGACATCTGTTGGATTTCCCTGATATTTGAAGGAACTATTTACTTCTTATGCAAAGAATTCCTTTCGTCCTCTAAAGTATCACCCAGTGTATCTGCAGTACAGCATTGTGTACTCATCGGAAGCTATTTTTAGCAGCAGAAGCCCCTAACTGTTTCCAAGAAGGACACTAAAGGTAGCTGATGATTATACTAGTCTTAAAGCAGAAAAACTCTTGTTCTAGGGTATTGACATTTGCCAAAGAGACATTCCAAAATCTTCAGAGATTTTGGTAGGAAATTCAAAGCTTCATTCTTATGCTGACTACATATTGACTTAACTGATCCTACATTCAAACAGCTTTTCTTACTTTATAGCTCTCCTCTGTAATTTTTCTTTATTCTGCCTTTAAAAAGAAAACAAAATTTCTTCCAACACACTAACTTTTTAAGAGGAATAGAGCAACAGCATATATCTTCATATGTTTTATCCTAAATATGAATGATTACCCTAAATAGAATACAATCCTTTGTACAAAGGAGTAAATAAAATTTGGGACTTGCTACGCACAAGAAAATATTAATATTGCTGGGAAGGACTACACAGAACAGTATGAAAATGGTCTGAAAGATAAAACTAAAACATGCATTACTGAGTAATTCTGAGAAAAGAAAGAAACTGGTGCAGTGCACTTTAGTTACTCTGAAATGAGCTTTCTTTCTTGAATCCCACTTAGGATTATAAAAATAATGTGAATGAGGATGATATGAACTTTCAACATTTCAAAATAAGAACTCAAAAAAACGATCTGAACAATAGATACATTTTCAGTACAGCAAAAATATCATCTTTTCCTTGGGATGTAAGAGGCAGCATGGTCTGTGCCTCAAAGTCCTTCTAATCTAATTTTAAAACATAATAAAAGAGAGTAGCAGAAGGGAGGAATGCAGGCAAGAATTCTAAGGAGAGGATTACAAGGTCACTTATATGTCAAGCACAAACTTGTGGTTCTGTTATCCATAATCAGCTCTGTATTATTGAATTCAGCTTGCCTTGGCACCTCAGTCATGGAATGTGCCACAGGCAGACACTACAGTGGACATTAATGTATCACCTCAGAGATATAAAGCTTCAATACATAAATTACAAGCAAGCCAAGAGTTCCAATTTTATGCTTAAGAATGAAGATTGTTTAATGTGCTGAATCTCAGAGCTCTGTACATTGAACTCCAACAAGAAAAAAAATCCCCTTGCAATGCACACATTGGTATTCTGGATAGTATTGCTTTCCTAAAGATGACTATAACTTCTATAAATAACTTCACAGAACGCCTGATAAACATCTGAGGTTCTCTTCTGGTTTATGAATCTAGTCAGTTGTGCTATCCTTTTGTTTATGTCATCTGAAGAGCATTACACTTTCATTGTGTGAAACTCATAAAATGTAGCTCAAGGTACACAGGAGTCAATAGCAAGGTCATAATTTACTATCAGGATTCTGCTGACATTTACAGACCATTTAAACTTTGTTCTTCTGCTTTATAACATCAGCATCAGCACAATCCTTGAAGTGTATCATTGCCTACAGTGTGGTTGTAATGGAACTCATATGAATAACTAGCAAAGAATTAAGAATTCCTGTTTATGATCTATCTATGCAGCAACTATAAACATTCTGGTAAAAAAACATTTCATTATAGAATAGTTAAATGAAAACGAACATTGAGCAGAAGCTTTTAAAAAAGAAAACTTTCTGTGAACGGTAATGCTATAAAATTATCTAAATTCTTCAAAAAATTATGAAAAACCAATGGGGTACCTTTTCTCCAGTGAAGACAAAGAAACCTCTTTTCACCTGTCACTTGATAGCTAAAAACATGCTTTTAAACAAATATTAAAGGTAGGAACAATATTTTAGAATGTTGTAGATCTGTTTAAATATGCAAATTGGAATTACTGTGCTCAAATAAAATAATAATGAAGCCATAGATTTTTTTTCATGTCTATATTACTGTTGTAGTTCTTAAAAAGTACCTTATCTGGACAGAATTTTATACACTTGAACCATCTGTTACTGGAAGACAGCCCATCAACTATGCTGAGAATATCTATTGCAATGGGGAAAAAATACTATAAATGTAAATATAAATAAAAATACATCATTTCTTTATAACTATATAAAATTAAATATAAGTATATAAAAAATATACAAGATCTATACTGCATGAATTTCTACCGAATGTAGAAAGTCTTCCACAGTTATAGAGGTGCCTCCATTTTTTTTCCTCTTAGTGCTGAACTAATGGATGTTCATCTTGCAATGCATCAGTGATCTGCAAAAGCAATCTGGGCTAGAGACTATATTCCATAGTGAGGGAAGGTACTGCTAAACCCAAAGGCAACAGAAAAGTAGTGGAATATGTTGGAGTAGAAGAGAAAGCAGGAACGTTGATGACACAGGAGAATCAGATAGATACATGGTTTTAAAACAAAGTTAGAAGAGGTGAACATTGAAAGAAGTCAAATTTTTAAAGAAATTCATATTTATTTGAGGAGATAATCAAAGTAAGTCCCACACGCAATATACCCTTTTTGTTTAGTTGTCTTATACCAACAAATTATCATAAAAGAGAGGTAGGTACCCTACTCACCAAAGTGGCACAATAAGCTCATGTACAGTACACAGTTCGTGAAAAAAATGGTACTTTTACTAATCTAATCTGGACCTATAACCTTGAATATTATGTCACATAACTGCTACGATATAACTTTGGTGTTGGAATTTGTTTACAACAAATTGGGTTAGAGTGCAGTTAGAGTACATTCACATTCATGAACACAAAGGCCAGAAGGAAGATCTAGATAACTACAGGTCTGTCAGTCTGACCTTGGTGACAGGGAAGGTTATGGAGTGTTTCGTCTGGAGTGTCATCACGCAGCATGTACAGGACAACCAGGTGATCAGGCCTCATTAGTATGGGTTTAAAAAAGGCAGGTCCTGCTTGAGTAACCTGATGTCCTTTTAAGAAAAGATGACACACTTAGTAGGTGAGGGAAAGGTTGTGGATATTGTATACTTAGACTTTAAAGCTTTTGACATCATTTTCCACAACATTTTCCTGGAAATGGCTGCTCACAGCTTCAGTGGGTATGCTCTTCTCTGGGTAAAAATCTGGCTGGATCCAAAGAATTGTGGTGGATGGGATTAAATCCAGTTGGCAGCTAGCCACAAGTGATGTTCCCCAAGGCTCAGTACTGAGGCCAGTTCTGTTTAATATCTTTACGAATGATCTGAATGAGGGGATAAAATGCACCTTCAGGAAGCTTGCAGACAACACCAAGTTGTGCAGGAGTGTTGATCTACTTGAGGGAAGGAAGGCTCTGCAGAGGGATTGGGGCAGGCCAGATCGATGGGCTAAGACTAATTGTATGTGTTTCAACAGGGTTAACTGCCAGATCCTGCACTTGGGCCATAGCAAACCTATAAAATGCTACAGGCTTGGTGAAGAGTGGCTAGAAAACTCACCAGATGAAAAAGGACGAGGGGGTCAACAGCTGACTGAATATGAGCCAACAATGTGTCCAGGTGACCAAGAAGGCCAACAACATTCTGGCTTGTATCAAAAATACTGTGGCCAGCAAGACTAGTAAAGTGACTAGCTCTGCGCACTCAGCAGTGGTGAGGTCGCATCTTGAATACTGTGTTCAGTACAGAAGAAAATGAGGTGCTGGAGTGTCTGCAAAGAAGTGCAACAAAGCTGGTGAAGGGTCTGGATCACAAGTCTTATGAGGAGTGGTTGAAGGAACTGGGGTTGTTTAGTCCGGAGAGAAGGATGCTGAGGAGAGACCTTATTGTTTCCTACAGTTCCCTGGAAAGAAGTTGTAGTGAGGTGGGTGTTAGGTCTCTTTTCCCAAGTAACGAGCAATAAGACTAGAAAAAATGGCCTCATGTTGCGCCAGAATATTAACTTAAATTTCTTCATCAAAAGGACTCTCACGCATTCAAACTAGCTGCCCAGGGAAGTGATTAAGTCACCATCCTTGGAGGTATTTAAAAGAAGTGCAGATGTGGTACTTAGGGACATGGTTTAGTGGTGGCTTAGCAGTGCTAGGTTAAGGATAACTCAATGACCTTAAGCATCTTTTCCAACCTAAATGTTTCTATGATTCTGTCTACCTGTAAAATATCGTGTAGAAATAGTCTAGGTTTCTAAATATCCACTAGAGTGTAGATTTATTTGCTATACATTTATTCTCTATTGCCATCTGGTGTCTTATAGTGTTTCTAACGACTGGTTGAGATTAAAATCAATGATTTCTGGAAGGAAGGCGAGGAGGTCAACTAATAGCATCTCCCAAAGCCAACCAGCCTCTGAGCCCAGCTGCAAAGTCAAAATGAGGTCATGCCTGCATTGGGTTTCCATTTGTCTTATTTGGCTGATAGATTTTTTCTCTGGTAAAATTAGACATCTACTTGCATAAGAAGAATCCAAATAAATATCTTTCTCTGCTAGGTCACAGACTCAGTTTTATCCTGTTTTATCTTGATGCAGAACTGTCTTTCTTTTCTTCCCACTCTATTTTTGTTGAATTGTAAGGAAAACAGCTTCTAGCCAAGAACTTTGATTCTATTATACTCAAAGTGGGTAATGGCAATGAGAAATGTCAGTTTACTCCAGACAATGAAAAGAACACTTCACACCAGCGTTCTCCTCTCATTACTAGATTTTTGTCTAGTGTTTCTTGAAGTCCCTTATGTTTGAATCAGGACAAATTGTCCTTCTCTGTGTGCCTTGCCTTCTCATATAGACTTTCTGTTACTGATCTTGGTAGTTCATTTGTCAAGCTCATTTGACCTAAAATGCCACTCCAGATTCTCCCTCATACCAGCTCTCTGTTCTAAGCAGAAAATCTATTTCCCTTATCGTCGTGGTGCCCTTTATTTCTAACCTCCAGATACTTACTATAGGATGCAAGAGACTTGTCCATTTATGGACTTGCTATAAAATCACAGTTGGAGCTTCTTACATCAAAAGCATCTTTTGTGAGAAAAAATATGATCATCTTCACCAGTCATGAAATAACCTGCCATGTTGCCCAATTATTAATGACTCCAGATTCTGTAATGCAGTATCAACATTTATGTTTTCACTTTTCTTATTAACAGAATTAACAAAAAAATCCATAATAATGAAATATACTCTTTTTGGTGAGTTCATTTAAACAAGAAACTACAATGCAAGAAGTGTCTCTTGGAAGTTGCAAGCTGAAGAAAACTTCCAGAAAGATGAAAAACCAAGGGAACTTCTCATACCTCATTCAGATGAATGACTGGTTCAGAACACAGAGAATTATGTCAAGGAGATCCTATACTCTCTAAATTTTCACATAAACATCTTCCTCATCTCACCATTTCTAAATGGTGTATTAAGGATTCAAGTTTCATGATTTGGCATTTCAGTCACTAATATGCTGATAGATTAAGTTTAGCTTTCTAAGTAACCCTGTAACTGCAGTAATATAACTGCAACTATAATAAGGCCTCTTTTGCTTGGTGGTCATTCAGATTAGTCCAATTGACTGCTTAGTATCATACCCTCATTATGCTTTCTGAAATGCTTTGAGCTGTCGATAATTGCTTCTGGTTCTGGAAAAGAATGAAAGTTTCTTTCACAACTTGCTGGGTAGTAGAGATTGTATTCAATTTAAATTTTTATGGGGGTGTCTAACAAATACATCAAAAGACATGGAATGGTGCTGTTGCTATTTTAGTCGTGTTTTTTAAGGAACATCAATAGGAACATTGGTTGATTAGGGCTATTTCCATGGGCCCAGCCTGAACTGGAGGGTTTGGAAAGTACTATAAAAGAAAATAGTGCTATTTTCTATAAGGAAAAAAGTAAGAACATCTTTTATTTCTGTCAAATATTCTCTGAGAGAAAGGTCTTAGGGGAATTCCACTTAGCAGCATTACTTTTTTTTTTCCCTTGCATGTTTTACGTATTCACTGACTATTGTTGCCAAAACAACTGGTTGAGCAGAAATGGAGAGGAGAGACAGGAAATCAAAATACATACAATGCTTTTCAATTACAAAATACATTTTTTTATTTACTTCAGACAATCCAGAAGAACAATACGTACACACACACAAGTATGCATGTAGTTAGTGCCATATCCTTACCTAATAACTTCTTCAAAATATCAGATGCAACTTAGTATACATATACAGGTAACAGCAGCAGCACTTACACACAGAAACCTAGCAAGCAGTTTCAGGAGTACAAACACTGCTCTGAATTAAACTAATTACAGGTTTTACACCCCAGATTACAAAAATCACCCCACCTTGACCATTTAATTTGTTTCTGGTCATCCTGACCTAGCAGTACAAGCCAGCTTTCCCTGCTTTGCTGTCTTTGGTTTTGCATAAATTAATTTTACCCAACTTCCAAGCTTGCATTCACTTAAACATGAGTAATTGGCCACTAGTGAAGTTGTTTAAAGACTCTGAGCCTTGGCATGAACTGTCAAGTTCTCTATTACTCTTTTCTCCCTGTACTCCTGTATGCTACATATTTGTTCTAAGGTCAATGATATTTCAGTCTATACAGAATAACGACTTGTTAATAAATGTTAATCACAGAATCACATAATGGCTGAGGTTAGAAGGGACCTCTGGTGGGGATCTGATCCAACCCCTCTACTCAAGGAGAGTCACCTACAGCATATTTCCTCATTTGTACAGGAGATAAATCACATACTCAGAAGATACTTATAAACCTGTTTTAACAGTAAGCCACAGAACTGCTCAAAGCTAAAGCTGAAACCAGTTTATATGTTATGTTATATATGTATTGCTCTTGGTAGCTGTGCTTAAGTTAGGGTTGGATTTCCTCAAAGCAAACAGTGCAGCTATGCTGTAAGTTTTTGCCCTGGTTCATGTAAGCTGTGTGCACAATCATCTTTCAGAGAAGAATGCTCATCCTCTTCAGTTTTCTCTAATAGAATTACATGAACATGTAGAAATTTCATTTAAGGAACATAACATCCAATTCTCCGTACCAATAGCTTTTGGGTCTTCAACAACAGCTCACAACTCTCTCCTTCTACTATTTTTAAGATTGGCATTTCTTCTGGAGCCACATCATCCTTCCTGCAAGTGAAGGGTCATTTACAGACTAGAAACTACAGTGTTCAATGATCAAAAAATTAACACAAAAAGTGAATAATTTTGCATCCTATGTCTGCAAATGGAAGACATCAGAGGCATTGGCAGAGTCTACATACACATCACCAGAAGATAACTCTGCGTGGAGTTGAAAAGCTGTCCTTACCACTACAAAACACTTTTCCTATGACTTTATGATTGTGTACACAGGAAGAACTGCTACAGTGCCATAATTCAACTCCTAGGATTAGCAGGTCAGTTCAGAGAGGGTAAGGCTGGCTGCAAAACGAATAATTTTTCAATCTAGGGACAGATCACAGGCACTGGTTCATCATTTCCCTGTGTAATTAAAATCAACACAGGCAGTAAGCCCACTTCTCATGAGAAAAGGTAATTCAGGAGAAAGTATATGTGCACGCTTTATGCACGTCGGAGCAAGTATATATGCAAGAAATATGCTCGTTTATAATATTCTTAAGAATCTTTACCATTTCTTACAATAAACATTCTCTCCTTACTCTTTCTCCTACCTCATGAACCTTTCTTCTTTACCAATCTATAAATGGCTCTGCAGCTAAAGATATAACTCCCACTCCCTTACAGCGCACTCCTTTTGCAAATGTACTTAGACAAACCAATATCACACAAAGAAAATACTTACTAATATCTAACATTATAGCTTGTATAGACGTATCCTAATGTTGACTTTTCAAAAAAGATGTTTTTACTTACATAAAACCCACCAATTTTCAAAAGTGTTCCTCTTTACAAAAGCGGAAAGTGTTAAATAACAAAAGCCATTACTATTAATAGATGTGGGGTCTTTTTTTCCTACTAGCCTTCACATGTAGAAAAAAGTACGGTCAAAAATGCCAACTACTCTAGTCTAAATAAAAAAAAAAACTTTAAGGAAAGTGCTAAGCAGCAAGTACCACATACTTTTTGATGTTTTTTCTACACATCAGACCTGACTACTTTTCTCTGGAAATACTTCTGATCAATTAAAAAACCTTGTCTCCCAGTCAATCGCTGAGCAGTCTGGAAGCACTTCAGCTCATATGCCAGAGGCAGGATGGGCAAAGCATCAGCCAGTTCTGTATTCCACTTTTTGTCTTACAGAGCCATTTTAAAGAAGGCAAGATTTAAGTGATGACCAAGCCAACATAGTTTTATATTCTGGAAAATCACGTATATTTGTGATGCAACAGTGATCACTGATGACTGCACTCAAATGCACTCAAATATCCTACCTAGAAGATTTTAAGAATGTCCCTCCTTGCAATTAAAGAGTTTCTTCATAACTGAGAAGAGAAATACATATAGGTGTTTTGTCTGGTACACATCTGATTTATCTTTGTACTATCTCTTACGTTTCTTCTTTGACAATAGGGCTGTACTATATATTTATATAAATTTATATGATATTTCACGGCAAGGTATCAGGATAGTGATATAACTTATAACTATTAACACATTTATAATGGCCAGCAGTAACCTGGGGATGACCTATGACCTTCTACTAAGGGCATGACATGTAGTTGTAATAAGTTTTTATACCCAGCTGATTTAAATATGTCATTACAAAAGCATTTGTTGCATTTCAGTAGTTGTTAAAAATTTGTTAATGCATTCATGAAATATGAATGAATTATTATCACACTTCAACAACAGCAAAAAGGATTACTCTATTCCTACATGATGCCTCAGTCCTTTTGATGTTGTATAAAATAGTTACCTGTTTTGCTTGATAGAAATCAATTTAACAGTAAGGGATTATAAGGCTTTTCTACTCAACCCAAAATTTATATTTCAATCTTCTATTTCTCTTATATGCCCAGAGATCAGGTACTAATAGTGAAGAATTTTTGATGTTGTAGGGCTCTTTGGTAATAAATAGTCTCTCACAAAGATAGGTGGCTCAGGTGTCTCTTTATGGCAAGCTGCACAAAGTGCAACCTCACTGAAATTCTCTCAGATGCCCAGCACATCCAGGTATGTGAACCCTCATTCACATATCTTATTCTTTGGCCATAAAGATCAGTCACAATGCTTAATGTGTAGTTTATCGTGACTTTCTTTTTTCTTAACAAGAAGAGAACAGTAAATATGGACTTTTCTGTTTTTCAGTTGTGGACAGTTACATAGTAAATGTCTCCAGGTTTTTTCATTTAACTTTTGATTCTTAAGCATGTACATATTTAAACATACTTATTTTCTAGGAACTTTGCTGTAGTCAAATTGCTGTGCAATGGGAAATTTCCTTAAAAAAAATGCAAATAAGTTACAAAGTCATGAACAGTAAAGCATTAATGAATATTAAATAAAGGTGATCTATTAAACAAGCTGTTTACTCTATACCTCTTTCTAAAAAGGCTTGCACTCCGTATCTGATCCCAGTCTGCAGAATGGGAAGGATACTAAACAAATAAAGAATATCTTTACTGTTGTAAGAGCAATAGGCTCTTTGGGTCTAGTGCTTATAATAAAATATGACACGACCAGCACAGAAAGATTGGTGCCTTCTATACTTAGGATAAATATTAAAAACAGCTTACACGAAAATATTCACGATGCTTGTTTTGAAGTCACAAAACTTTGAGAGAATGACAGACTGATTCTTCAATTATGTAGCTATGTTAATTAGATGAGTGTTCTTTCAGGAGGTTTTTGCCTTCAGAATTAATGGATAAATGAATGGGGCTTTACAAAGATTCTGCAGTGGAGTGAAAAAGTCTATCTGCAGAAAGCAATTAAAGAAATTTTATAACAGAAATCTTGTGATGTTAGTAACTTCTTTGGAGTTATGACAATGTATGGCAGAAGAGAAGATACTTGGTTGCTGGTTGCATCTATTTCTGCTTGCTAAATCCAGTTGCTACACAGAATGCTTGCTGCATTTGAAACTACATGATCAACAATTAAAAAGGGGTGAGAGGGGAAAAAAGGACGAACAGTTAAAATATTCACCTATGGAGAGACAAATGGATCTGTATGATTTATACCGTACAGAAATGTTCTCGCTTAAGTTCTAAGATTTCGTCTGGAAGAGATAGATATTGATATACCAACATGGTGACAGCTAACTCAAGGATCCTAAAGCTGGAAATGAAACAGTAAGCAGTAGATGTCCAATATGTCAGCTGAAGCAAGTATAAGAGCGAACATCCATGATGTTACATGTCCTGCCCAGAGGAAGCAGTGTCATGTTCTTATCTGGCTAATGGAAACTCAGTCACTATGAGGCCCAGAATACAAGATTTCAAGAGCTGGAAAATCACAGGTAATTATCTGGAGGAAACAAAACTGCTAGACTGGAAAATACACACAAAGAGACTAACAAGGGGACAGATGCCAGGACTTATTTTTTTGTTATTCACTCAGGCTATAATACCAGGAACTACAAGGTCCTTGCCTTCTTAGTCTGAAGAGTCATTTATTCTTTTGCCTTTACGGTCATCTGACGGGGAGAGGGCAAGGCAATGAAATGTGCCCCTCCAATGGATTTCCATCTCTGACATCAAAAGCAGTCTGTAGTCTGTAGTTAAAGGTGTAAGAAGCTGGTGGGGTGGGGGATGGAGGGGGCAGATATAAATTTTTGCAGGTGTCAAGCCCCACTCCAGTCACCAGGTGTACCCACACACACACACTTGCTCAGTCAGAGAGGGAAGGCTCATTTGATGTCTGTGTGGTCAACTGGAGGTCGACAGTATCCCAGCGTAAATTCTTTGGGCACAGACAAAATAACAAATCGAATACTCAGGTGCACTCCGAGTTGCAGCTTCCCAAAAGTTGCAAAAACAGATCTCAATCTGATACTCTCAAGGCAGCTGGACAAATACAACACAACTTGGATTTGATCTGAAGAAATGTAAAGTAAAGTAAAAAGTGAGTGAGAGAGAGGGGGGAATAAAAGCAGTGGACAGGGGAAGAGAAAAATAGTCATCACTCCAGGGGTCTCTGGATAAATGTGGTCTTCAGGAGCACAAGGTCCTGCAGTTTTTCTGCAGTACATCTTCAGACAGGTTCCGTGGGGTGGCAAGTGCACGCACCAACCTTCTTGGCGGGCTTCTATTTTTAGGGCAAGTCATGAAGTCACGCCCTTTGGGAAGCTACTGGAACTGGGTCTGAGGGCTCCAGGGTCACTGGCAGTTCAACAGACCCTTGCCAGAATAACCTCTGCCTTGAACCTTCTGGGTCTGCATGAGCACTCAGATGGGGAGGGCAGCACCTACTGCTGCACCTCCTCCCCTTCCTCTACAGCAGCACAGTCAACTTATCAGGAGCCACAGCACTCAAGGTGTTAAAAACAACAATACAAATAGAGTCAGATGATGTTCAACACAATGCAAGTAGAATCAGTCTTTACAGCAGGCTACGCAGGTGAAGGTAAAACTAAGACTTTTTAAATCATTGACAAATAATCTGATATTGGCTGTTAAATACATAGTATATGAATATTTCCACTTCCACACAAAGGTTGTCAGCTGAATGCTCTCATTATTCCTCTACTTTGCAAACCTGAAAATTAACTGTTATCTTACTGGATTTCTGGAAAATTCAGTTCCTTTTTTTATTATTATTAGTACTCTTATCTCAGAACCAAGGCAGAGCTTTTTCATTCTAGAAAAAAAGTAATTATCCAAATGGTGTGGATTTGGATTTTCTTCCTTAGATTCTTTCATATGTTATCTTGACATTTAGTCCAGGAATATGTCATAACAGCTAAAATAGGACATTGAGGTGAGTATATGTGAACTCTTTCAAAGCTCCTCAGTTCTCCAATTATAACCACATTGTTGACTGGGTAACTCAGTTAATATGCGTGCTTCTGCTTTCTTTCACTTTAGATATAAGCTTATCTGTATTGTGAAAATGGTGTGCGTGATGTCTCCCAATATCCGATTATAAATGACTTTCTGAGAACATCATAAAAAGGGTGGAACTTCCAGCTAGTGCCAGTAATGATTAATAACAATAAGAGGTGCTACGCTGTTAAAGCGGTCATTCTACACCCCCCTTGTTGGATTAAGAAACCTTTCTGTAGCCTTTGTGTAATTTGAGATATGGAATGCAGTTTGAGATCTTTCAGGGTGAAAGTGACAAATAAGAAATGTCGTGTGAATCATCACAGTGTTAATCACAACATTAAATATTCAGTAACTGAGTGGAGGGAAAAAAATACTTTGTGCTACTCTCCAAGATCAGATTTGCTGAACATTGTGAACAGAGCAGAACAAGCTGAGCAGGTAAAACCAGCAGAGTGATATAAGAGCTCTGAATTTCTCTTCACTAATTACTGTCCCTGACTTAATATCGTCAGGCATTTGGTAATTTCTAATACCTTTTTTTTTTTTTTCCTAATCATCCCTACAGTTCATTCCTTGGCTAAGGCAACACCACAGTGACAATCAGCTTGCAGCAGAATGTAATGAAAGTGAAGAACAGTGGGCAGATTATGCTGACAGAAAGACACCTTCTTTCGTTGCACTGTAAGTGATAGTCTGTCAAACAAACATGAGCCAATGTTTTTGAGTTCTGTCTACCAACACAAAAAATCCAGTCAAAAAGCCTGAAAAAATAAGTTTAACTGAGGGAAAGTTTCAATGGAATTGCAATGAGATGGTATATTTCAGCTCTGCTAAAGGCAAGAGACATACCTATTTTCACGTAAAGACACAATCGTACAGCCATCATGTTTTGACTTGGACCTGACTAAGATTGATGGGTTTTGCTGTTTAATCTAGAAATGAAAATATTTTTCCATTTAGCAGGAGGATTCATTGCTTCAGACTTAAACCAAAAGGAAAACCTTCCAAATAATGGAGTGTCAACTTTATTCAGTAAAAAAATCAACAGATACATAAACTCACCTCTCAAAATCTCTTGGAACAAATAGCTGTGGAGTTCAATTTGCATTCAAAGCCCTTCTTCTTTCATTAAAAATCCATGTCATTTATATTCTTATGATGAAGTTTATATTTCTTTTTACTTGGTAAGAATAATGTTTTTATTTGTAGATAGCATAAGATGAATAATGCCCTTAACTATTCAAAGCTTTGCTTTAAACTGCTATTGTAAATGCTATTATATGAACCCGTCAACAGGCTATATTTTGCAAACAGATGCAAGAAAGAATTGCCTGCACACCAGCACAGTTGATTCAGAGACAGCTTTCAGCTGGAAGCTGCATAGTTATGCTTACTAATATTATACTAATTCTGCACTATCCAAGCTCTTCTGAAAAATGATACATATTATCTTGATCTGAATACAAAAATTTGAGGCTTTAAGGTGGTTTGCATTTAGGTTTCTCAGTGAAAACTTCTGAGATGGACCAAATAAGGTCATGTCTTCTGGCAAAATCCACTGTAGATAAGCACAAAGCAGCCAGTGTCTTCTTCCTTCCCAAATTCCAAGGGCTTGACAAATCAGTACTTTTGTGATATAATTTTTGAAGTTGTTCTTTTGAAGTTTGGGCTACTATTGAAAATGCAATTAACTACCAGAGCTAGCTAGCACAGCAGATTTTTTTGGTGTATGTTTCTGTTCATCACACTTTTGAAATTTGCTCATACAGACTAGTCCACTACAGATAGTAAAAACCGCTAAGAGCTTTTGTGGTTCCTCTATTTGGGATTTAGTTTTATTACCTCTGCCAAATAGCAGACTTTTTTCTCTGAAATTCTGCCAGGTTATATGATTTTGCAGTAAGTATTAGAGGCTAGATTCTAAAGTTATACCTATGCTAGGATAAAAAATAATTGAGAGACCCTTCTCTGTCACAGCAGGCAGCTGGCACAGTAAAATTTGCCCCCATAAATTTAAGCTTCCTTAGCTCTCAGTCAGTGTGGCCTCGCTCAGTGTGTTCACCGGAAGTGGTCCTTGATCCATGCTAACACCTATGCACTGCGTGGTATCAGTGAAAGAGACCACCCTACAGACTTGACACTATAGATGGCAAGACACAAACATTCACGTATATCTAGACCTCTGCTTAACTACATAACAAATATTGGGTTTTTTTAAAAGTCTTGGTTTTGGTTAAGTTCAGAGTTATTGCATGCAACTCTGCTAAAGCAGACTTTGATGTCACCTTCAGAATGTCAATTGATAAGCTCATTATCTAGCAAATTTTACAGCCATTGTCTGGAGATTTCATTGTTATTGTCACAATGCTTATGTGATTGTGTAGGAAACAGAAAGAAGCTAAGTAATCAGCAGCCTAACAAACATTTCCGTGCATTCATGGAAATCAACACCAATTTATGGTGTTTCCAGATTTTATAATATTTATATACTATTGTTCTTGTTTTCCCAAAAAAATCCCTTCTATTTAGCCTAAGGCATGTACCCATTTGCCCTAAATATAAGCAAATGAATCTTTACTAGAGTGCAGTGAAAAATAATCTGACATACTGTTTATTGAATGCAAGGTTTCAATTTAATCCAATCTGGTTTATGAATAATTTGTAATTGAAAATAGTTAAGTGATAAAACCACATATAAAAATTATGCTTATGAATGCCATGAGAAACTAAGTCGAAGTAATTTATACAAACTTTCCCAAAGCTTGAGGTTCTCAAACTGCTTGGGAATCATCATCACATTTCAAATGGTATCAGATTTATGACATTTGTGGTGTTAGAATAGTCAATGTTTCAAAAGATATATGACTAACTATAGGTTTGATTGCTAAGTCGCCATCTAGGTTTTTTTTCTTCACAAAGGATAGTTGAAGTTTTATCCGTCCATTCCAGATTCCATAGCATTTTATAAGGAATGCATGCAAAACAAAGTGTATCAATTTGGACCCTTATAAATGAAACCCTAAAGCAGACCATACTGCAGCATATTTTCTCATAAAACCTCAATAACCTGTTTTTCAAAAGCATCATGAGTAAGAAGCTACAATGGGTGTTATATTCCCCACAGAGAAACAATAATTGTAGATACATCTTTATCTAAAACAAGATAACAATTATATTAACGCATTCTCTACCTCATGAACACATCAGAGAAATGAAAAAAAAATGTTGTTTTCAATAAAAAAAATCTAATATATACAAACAGTAAGAAAAATAGGGAGAGAGAAAATAAGCTGAAAGCTTTTATCTGTGGGTGATCAAAGCCAAATGCTATTTTCTATAGTCTGTATTAACTAATACCCTAGTCAAATTATTTTTCACCCCTCATCTACCTCCTGCTTAAACATTTTTAATCATTGAATATCCTCTTTTTAATGATGCAAGTATAGGAAGTAATAGATGAATTTGCATTCCCAGATATCCAGCTAAGGACTGGCAGAAAAAAAAAGAAATAGAAAACCCAGTAAAAGGACATTTGGAATTGCATTATTTCACTGTTCCCTCCAGCTGGGAATGAAAGTAAGCTACCCACTGGCAAACGATTGAAGTTACAAAGAGAGTATTTTATACTCTCTCTCCCACTTCACTTACTTTACAGAAAAAATCTTCCAGCTCTCTTGAACTTGTTGTTAGTAAGAGTAAAAATACATAACTGAATTTGGGAAATTACATTATCTCACAAAGCACCTACAATTAGTTGAACACCATGCATGCATTTTCTAAACACACAATTTTGTTGTTCCCTGCACTAGGAAATGCAAAGAGAAGCAAACATTTATGCTTATACTTTGCCTGTGTTTTTCTAAATTTATGAAAATGAGGATTGTTTTTCTCATTTAAAGTAATTCTTGCAGTGTCCTATGCTGAAGTCTTCAACGCAGTTGCAGCCCTCAGTTGCATTACGTCTGGAAGTTAGCCAATAGAAATCTGTTAAAATTATTTGAAGCTTCGTGCAAAAAAGAAATGCTTGTGGTCAAGTCCCCACAAACCTGTATGGTCCCTCTTGTTGTAGGGATTAGGAAGGAACTCGAGCTATATCTTGACAAAGCTGCAATGTCACTCTACCTGTTTACGATTCCCATACACACTCATAGAAGATCAGGAGAACTGAATTTTGGTCAAAAGATTTAAGAAACAGAATCAAACTCATACGCACACTGCACATCTTCAACAAAATGTAATGAAAACATTGGCGTTTTTTATTTTCAGTACCAGTTGAAAGCTATCTTGGTCACATACAACTATTTTATTGTACATTTTAAAATGCACTACTGCATTACTATACATAAAATTTTATTGCATACCTATTATTTTTAGGCTGCTATAACAGACAACCTGTAGCTAAAGTAAGTCTAACAAACTGTCAGAACCTGGATATGTAAAGGAAGAATGACATGCAGAATATTCTTAAAATAAGTGAGAACGGGCTAGATTTGAAACCTGCCTTGGTATATTAACATATCAGACAGACCGCATCCTATCCTAGGCGGCAATTGTATCATAAGATTTTCCTTACATTTTTTCCACTCTTTTTGGAGGGGAAGTGGAGAAACAAGACACTGTTACTTTGTTTAAAGCCACTAAATATATATGACCAAAGAATAATAGAGGTAGCATAGAAATAGAAATTGTGATGCTATATGTGATATGTTTGTAGACAGAAGCAATATCACAGTTAGAACAGTTGATATTAGTACAACAAACACAGAATGGGGAAACTGAGTCACACATGGACATGGCTCTTTTGCAAATATTGACTAGAATCAATAGGATTTGACACCCAGACTTACTAGATAAGAATAGAGGAAAGAACAATATAGCCTGACACTCTCCTACATAAATGGTGTTTTAGGATTTATACCTTCTTTAACAGTGTATTATAGAACAGCAGAATAAAACTCACATGGGAACTAATCTTCTAGATGCCACTCACACAAACTTTTTCCCTCTCTTTCCAGTTTTCCTCACGTTCCTGCTCTATGAGTCACTATGTTCCTCACAGTCTTTGGAGAAACAGTCTCAAACTGCCTTGGAAGATCTTTTGTATACTAAATATTCCTTGTCATATTTACAGAAAATCACCTTTTGCTGCAAGTGATGCTAAAAGCACTTCTTTCTGTGAAACTCCTGTACAGATTAACAGTTAAGAGATTCCTAAAAAATGCTAAAAATATTACTTATCTTCATTTTGTTTTGTTTTGTTCTTTTAAACTTATTTTTCCCCCAGTGCCTACTGAGTGGAATGGTGATGTCCAAGAAGGCTGCCCTTCCTTGCATAACTATCTTCATGAAAGCGGTCAGCCTTAGTTACAGTCATTGATACCAATAGCAGTTTTAGTAGCTGGTAGGAACCAGTCCTTATAAGGACCATTAAAAGCATGCTTTATCGTATTGCTCCCTTACATGAATTAGGACACTTCCTTGCAGGAAAGAGATTGTAATGAACGTGTGATTAAATTCCCGGAAGTCTAGAATCTATTTTTCTCTGTAGTCTCATCATGAAGGTATTCCAAGAACGTGAGTAGAAACACATGTGACTTGCCATCTAAATGGCACACTGAACTTCCTAGATTAGCTTTCTTGTATTTGTATACTCTACACTGCATATCTACCACCCTCTTATAATTACACTGAAACCAAATTTTCTTTAGACTTTTACAATATCCTCTGAAGTTGAAAATAATGTTTCCACTGACTGTAGTGGAACTTCGCAGGGACAGGATATAATTGTGTATAAAGGGGATTATTTTGTTTAAACGTTTTTATTTAGCAGTACTGCCAACATAGTAGCACATATTTATAATTGTCTTACTTCTTGTTTCGTTTTTTCATATATCATATCCTCAGACAACTCTTTATTTATTCAAAGACTCCAACCAGGTAAACATGTCATTAACCTCAAATATGAAACTTTGTCAGGAGCATGTTATAAAGGAAAGATAACTTGTCATTTCATTAGAAAAATGCGTTAAGGTTCAAAAATGGCTTTATCTGAATCCTCTTTTTTTCAAGCTTGCACCTTCTCCCATCATAACCTCTGATTTCTCAGTTGAGGCTAAAATAATTTCTTTTGCAGGAAATTCTGACACCTGAAGCCCTTGACCTGACATCAATTTAGTTACTGAACACTTACGATGAAGTTATAGGAGAAGAATTTTCTTTTAAAAATTGTATGGCTTTATTTTTTTTCAAGAATATGCAGAGTACATTTACATATTTCTGATTAAATATATTGCTTTATACCTTGTCCTTTAAGAGTTTTAAATAACACCTCCATCTAATTTCATTTTTTATTATATATTTTAGCTCCTCTTGATTTGTATCTAGCTCTCCTGAGGTCTTTCAAACAATGAAACATCTGTCCTTTTGCTTCAAAGGCTCTACCCTTCCCCTAATGGGCCAGTTCTTCCTTAGCAGGTTTATTTCTGTGGGGGTATGTTTCAGTGTTGCTCAGTTCTCTTGTATTGAGCAAGTAAGTCAGAGTATTCTCTTGTGGGAGGGTGATGTGCCTGACTACATACGTAAACAGGTGTCTGTCAGTGGTGGTGGTTATGGAGCAACTCCCTTGATATGCTGACCTCATTCCAAGTGGAATTTCTCCTACCTTTTCAAACTGCATGAAGAAAGCTAACGCCTCATGTCGCAACACAAAACAGTAGTGCAAAGGTTTCCAAGATGAACACAGAGTAGAAAGGAGGGCCCCTGTACTAGCAAAGTGCTGCACCCAAGACAATAAGCCTAACCTTCTGTAAAGGCCCAAGGGGAGTTTACTTTCAAAATGCATGCGTTTATGACTAAAAAGAACTTCTTTGACTACTTTTGAGTTTGAAAAAAAATACTTCTTCCCTCCTACAAAGCCCCAGCAAAATATACTGTGTCTTAAATAGAAATATCTTAAAATTGAAATATTTTTCATTTGTAGTTACTGTTTTAGTGCTTCATGGGAATGGTCACTCAGATCTCTTGAACTCCCTTTGTGTTAGTATGAGACTTTACATCTGCACTTGCTCATTATATCATATTTATGGTCAACTTCTACCAAATATCTCTTCCCCTACCTGACGGAAACAGTAATAGATGTATAACACACAGAAATGTTACTAAGACAAAGGTCTTTATTTTCTGATTCCATCTTAGTGTTTTGATTAGTATTATACACAGTGACATTTCAACATCTTATACTAAATTCTTCTGTTGGGGCATTTTCATGGAACCATAGAATGATCTCATTGGAAAAGACCTCTGAGACCATCAAGTCCAACCGTACCTGTCCCCTTACTAAACCATGTCCTTAAGAAACTCATCTATATCCACCTTTTAAATACCTCCAGGGATGATGACTCAAACATCTCCCTGGGCAAGTGGTTCCAATGCCTGACCACACTTTCAGTGAAGAATTTTTTCCTGATGTCTAATCTGAACCTCCCCTGGCTCAGCTTATGGCCATTTCCTCTCGTCCCATCATCTGTCACTTGGAAGAAAAGATCAACCTTCACTGTTACAGCCTCCTTTCAGGCAGCCGTATACAGTGATGAGGTCTCCCCTCAGCCTCCTCTTCTCCATGTTAAACAACCCCAGTTCCCTCAGCCGTTCCTTGTAGGACTTCTTTTCCAGCCCCTTCACCAGTCTTGTTGCCCTTCTTTGGATGTGCTCCAACACCTCAATGTCCTTATATCGAACACAGCACTCGAGGTGCAGCCTCACCTCTGCTGAGTACAGGGGCACAATCACCTTCCTTGTCCTGCTGGCCACACTGTTTCAGGTACAGGCCAAGATGACATTGGCCTTCTTGGCCACCTGGGCACACTGCTGGCTCATTTTCAGCTGGTTGTCAACCAACACCCCCAGGTCCTTCTCCTCCAGGCAGCTCTCCAGCCATTCTTCCCAAAGCCTGTAACACTGCATGGGGTTGTTGTGCCCCAAGTGCAGGACTCAGCATTTGGTCTTGTTGAACCTCATCCCGTTGGTCTTACCCCATCGATCCAGCCTGTCCAAATCCCTCTGCACAGCCTCCCTTCCTGGAAGCAGATTGATATTGCGCCTTTCGAATATAGTGTTTGGTGGAGAACCTTTTAATCGAATCACAGAACCATAGAATCATAGAATAATAGAATGATTCGGGTTGGAAAGGCCCTTAAAGATCATTTAGTTACAACCCCTTGACACGGGCAGGGACATCTCCCACTAGACCAGGCTGCTCAAGACCCCAACACTTTCAGTAAAAAATTGCCATTGTCTAGCTATTATAGATTTAAAGAAGGAATTTCTTGACAGCATATGAAAATTTTGGGAAATATTATCCAATCCTCCAATCACTTTACCATCAGATCCAATCACAACCTATATATTGTTACAAGAAAGGAGTAGAAAAGCTGTGCAACAGTTAGATTTTCCTTTCATTAAATTTTTTGTATGGAAGAATTTATAATTTCCAGCTTGTGCTAGCGTAGTGTCGGACAATCTTCATTCACTGCAAGAATAGCTATAAACAACATTTATTTAAGTTGCAGTATCAGTATTATTCACCTTGAGCAATTACACTTTAGATGCGACAGATCCTCCATATTCAATTATTACAGAGGTGGAACTGGCCTTTCTGCTTTTCAGGGATATTACAGGCAAATCCTATTAGCAAATTTCATGTTGATAATCATTTTGGAAGATCAACAGATCAATACCTACTGGTCTTTTGATGACAGTTACGGTGTTAAACAGCAACACAAAGGGAAGGTTGTTGTCTTGTATCCAAAACCAACGCTAAGAGGAGTCCTTACTGGAAAACAAATGATATATATACAAATTTTCAGATTCTACAGGAACAAGCCAAAGACTGCATTGCTTCAAATTCACTTTTTTTAACTCACTCTTGTCTAGGAATGATAACAAGTGCTCATCTTTCGCCTTTTTCATAATTGATATAGCGTGAACAAAGGCATCAGAAACATCAGAAGGATGTGACATTCTTAAGATGGGAAATACAATATTTCACAGTTCAATAAGTGTCTCTAGGATCATTTCTGTATGGATGGTAAAGTGTTCTGACAGGAAAATGAAAAACAAAAAAAGGGAAAAAGAAGAAGAGGGGAAAGAAAACACTGCATATTGCAATCTGCATATTAGAAAACTCTGCAAAATGTCCTGATATATGGCCCTGCATACCACAACCTCATCCTGCATACAGCTGATGGGCTCATACTGAAGAACTGGTGGTGCAGTAGGTGGTAGCTGGCAGCATATCATGTTGGAGGGAAAACAAGGAGGGCTGTAGATTTAAGAAGATACTCATACCTCTCTTTCTCCAGTCTGATACAAACGTTATGGAATCTGCCTGGGTTCTGCACCCTGGAATAGTGGGTGGAAATCATAAGTGCTCAGCCTCTAAGGTTACATCATTTCCTGCCTGCCCTTACAACAATAATGGCAAGTCTATGGTTCAGGCAGGAAAAGATATTCCTAAACCAGGAATCTGTCCTATGTATCTGTTCCTATTTTTAATTTGGTTAATATCCATACTCTTTAACATTTAACTGTTAACTTTACATAGACTTTATGCTCTTTTGCATACTGCTTAAATCAGATGTGCAACAGGAAATTTGGAACGGGCTCTGAATTATGTCAATACGATTTTTTTCCTAGAGGACAGAAAAATTAACATATTATGTCTCATAGAGGAGGATATGTAAACTGTGTCAGTAGATGATTTGGTTTAAAAATCCTCTCAGTAATGGGACTGGAATGCCTTATATAGTTTTGCATTGTCCAGACTACTAAAGCCTGATTTTACAAGGAAAAAACAATGACATTTCAGTGAGAATGCCAATAAGCAGTGTGAATTTACTGTGTGAAGTCATGCATGCAGGACATTTATTGTAGAAGTTCAGGTCAACAAGGACAGTGTAAGCTTTGGATCATAGACAAATATGGTTATTGAAGGAGGATTTGTATTTGCATAAGTA
The DNA here is from genome assembly GCA_033556795.1 of Tapera naevia. Classification (NCBI taxonomy): domain Eukaryota; kingdom Metazoa; phylum Chordata; class Aves; order Cuculiformes; family Neomorphidae; genus Tapera; species Tapera naevia. The sequence continues at coordinate 6,771,692 of JAUMJJ010000014.1, forward strand.
AGCAACAAAGGTAAAAATAAGCAAACAAGGGGTTGAATACTTTTTATTGCAAAATCATTCCTTTAATTGTTAATTACTGTGCTCCTCTGAGACATAAGGTAGAGATTTTATTAGCAAGTAGGTGAAGATTGTTATCAATGGCTTCAAAATAAAATTAAACACTGCTTTTCCAGCAGGAATCAACCCTGGATTATACGAACTTTGCCAACATATTTTTTATATAATGCTTCTGACATTGTTTCTAGAAAGAATAATGAACTAAACATCTAGAAATCCTCTGTTGCCACTGAAGTTTTTAAATAGAAGATGAGGCCTGAGGGTCATTTAAGTTTTCAGAGAGAGATGCAGGATGGACTAGAGCAATCAGCAAGATAAGAGTGTAATCAGTATATGATTGAGATTAATGTGGGAAAGATAATCAGCTGTTTCTGTCTCTTAGGAAAACTCTTGCACAGCGGGGATTGGATTTTATTCAAAAAGTAGAAAGACAAACAGCAAAAGTAATGACTACTTAAGGATAGGGTGGGGGAGAGTAATGATAAAGAACTTAATCTAAAAGAAACACAAGTCTAGAAGGTCAAAATATGGACTGTAAACAAGATCACTTGAATTTTAATGTAAAATATAAAAATGTAGAAATGGCAGGAATAACATGTAAATTAGCCTTTCACTTCTGTGTAGAAGTGGAAGGCAATGTGATCCAGCAAACGCATATGATACAAAAATAATGAGAAAAGCAAGAGATAATGTCAGACTTCAACACTATACATTCAGTCAAAAAATCTCATTTAAATCTAAACCACCTAAAGGCGGGAAGGCTGGTTTCAGTTCTCCACATACACTTTAAAAAATTAATTTATCAGACAGTTAAATTTTTGTACCAGGGCAATCTAAAACATATTTCTGGCTTCCAAGTATTGGGAGTACCATCTGAAGTCTCATCTACCAATGCCCTCAGGAGTGTAATAGATGATTGGGCTTTTAATGAGGTTACTATACAACTATGGATTATCCTTGCATATAAACATTATGTTTTCTTTTAAATTACCATATCCCTTGGGTTTTTTTAAAACAATACTTATGCTTGTGTGTCTAGCTGAAATTTTCTACATCCTTATTCTGAACAGATACAGAAGAGATTCCAAATTCTTTGTACTTCCTTGAGTTTCCCAGCCACTTTTTGGGCTATTGGGCAGACATATATGTGTATATGCATGCATGCTTAAACTCGCTACACTACAAAGATAATCCACTGTACAGTACACTTAAAGAAGAAAATCTAGAGAGCGTCCCTGTGTAGGATAGAGTTTAGACTTCCTGGGCAGTGGATTCCAATGGCCAATCACCCTTTCAGAATTTTTTCCTGATATCAAGCCCAAACTTCCCCTGATGAAGCTTGAGACCATGCTCTCTAGTTCTGTCACTGGTCACCCGAGAGAAGAGACCAACCCCTGCCCGACTACAACCTCCTTTTAGGTAGTTACAGAGATCAATAAGGCCTCCCCTGAGCCGCCTCTTCTCCAGGCTGAACAACCCGAGCTCCCTCAGTCGCTCTTCATAGGGCTTGTGCACCAGCCCCTTCACCATCTTCATTGCTCTCCTCTGGACACACTCCAGCATCTCCACATCTCCCTTAAATTGAGCAGCCCAAAAATCAACACAGTACTCAAGGTGTAACCTAAGCAGTGCCGAATGTAAGGGGATGATAACTTCTCTAGTCCTGCTGGCCACACCATTCCTGATGCAGGCCAGGATACCATTGACCTTCTTGGCCACTTGGGCACACTGTTGGTTCATGTTGAGTTTCCTGTCTACCAACACTCCCAAGTCCCTTTCCCCAGCCTATAGTTCTGCACGGGGATGTTGTGTCCAAAGTGTAGAACCTGGCACTTGGACTTGTTAAACTTTATCCCATTGGAATCAGTCTGTCAAGGTCCCTCTGTAGGGCCCTCCTAACCTCCGGCAGATCGACACTTCCTCCCAGCTTGGTATCATCTGCAAACTTGCTAATGATGGACTCAATCCCCTCATCCAGATCATCAATAAAGATATTAAACAGGACGGGACCCAATGCCGATCCCTGGGGGACACCACCGGTGACCGGTCACCAATCGGATGAGACACCATTCACTATTACTCTCCAGGCTCAGCCATCCAACAAATTTCTAACCCGGCACAGAGCACTCTTGTCCAAGTCACGGGCTACCAGCTTCTCTAGGAGTCTACTGTGGGAGACAGTATCAAAGACCTTGCTGAAGTCCAGGTATATCACATCCACAGCCTTCCTCTCTTCCACCAGCCGAGTCATGTGATCATAAAAGGAGATCAGGTTGGTCAGGCAGGACCTGCCCCTCCTAAATCCATGCTGGTTGGGCCTGATTTCTTGATCGTTCTGCAGGTGCCGCATGATTGCACCCAGGATTATCTGCTCCATAATCTTACCTGGAACCAAGGTCAGACTGAGAGGTCTGTAATTACCTGGAACATCCCTATGGCCCTTCTTGTGGATGGGCTTCACATTAGCCAACTTCCAGTCATCCGGGATCTCTCCAGTGAGCCAGGACTGTTGATAAATGATGGAAAGCAGCTCAGCAAGCTTGTCTGCCAGCTCTCTCATCACCCTAGGATGGATCCCATCCGGCCCCGTAGACTTATGAGGGTCCAAGTGGCTCAGCAGGTCTCTAATGTCTTCCTCCTGGATTACAGGGGAGCTATATTCCATGATGACCCCATCCACCACTTCAGAAGGCCAGTTGTCCAGTGAACAATCTGTCTTAGTGCTGAAAATGGAGGTAAAGAAGTCATTAAGTACCTCAGCCTTTTCCTCATCTTTAGTTACTATATTTCACTTGACATCCAATAAGGAGTGGAGGTCATTTCTGCCTTTCTTTCTGCCGTTAATATATTTGTAAAAATGCTTCTTACTATCCTTAACAGAAGTGGCCAATTTGAGTTCCATCTGGGCTTTTGCCTCCCTAATTTTCCTCCTACACGACTTAACGATATCTTTGAACATAACCTGATTTACCAGCCCTTCTTTCCAAAGGTGATACACCCTCTTTTTCTCACTTAGCTCCTTCAGAAGCTTCTTACTCATCCAGGCGGGCTGTCTGCCCCTATGGCTCATCTTACAGCACATCGGGACAGCCTGCTCCTGCACTTTCAAGATTTCATTCTTGAAGTACCTCCAGCCTTCCTGGACCGCCTTACTTTTAAGGACTATTTCCCAGGGTACTCTCCTGACTAGTTTCCTAGATAATCTGAAACCTGCCCACCACAAGTCCAGTGTGGACGCACTGTTCATGCCCTTCCTTGTTTCATTATTTCATGTTCCTAGCTACTCACTCAGATATTTATTAACTGCTGTGAATTGTTCTCACAATGCAACAAGAATTAAAATTGTAGTAATTTTAAATAGGATGCCATACTATAAGCATAATAATTCATTAACTAAGTAAAATACTACAGCAGCTGCCTTCATTTCATTTCAGAAGCTCTGACTTTAAAATTCCATCAAGAAATTATCATCAAGTATTAATTAGCACTTGTCTGAAAAAAAATTATATTGAATTAGTATAAACATAAAATTATGCATGCATTCCTACTGTTAGGTGGGATGAGCTCCATTTGTAAGATCTACACAGCAGGATATTGAGATATCCAGGGCAGCTCTGAGAAACAGCATACTCAGAGTTACAATAAGAAATAAGAAAGAAGGTATAAAATTGGAAATAATACGCCTGAGTTTTAGCTGCTGTGGTTGCTCAAAACTTGATTGAATTGCAATGAAACACAAATGCCTTTAAAGCTACTGTTTCTGCCACACAGATAAGGCAAAAAAGAGAACTTGTCAAAAGGACTGCCACTGTGACATATAATCATCAGCTACAGCTCTGCCTAAAAGGCTGAAAATATAAGACAATGGAAGGTCAGAAAGAAATGTTAAGAGATATTTCAGGTGTTGGATTTTGTAATTTATTAGGTAACTTAAAATCAATGTGAGACTTCAAATGTGCCTGTGACAAGACTATAGGTCATACAACTAGAGTATGAAAAAAATCATCTGCCAGGTAAATGTGGATAGAATTGATTATAAGACATTGCAAACACTAGCATATCACAGCTAACCTAGAGATGCAAACTATTTTAACTTCATTAAGACATGTGGCATCCAAAATTACACATAATAGAGGTCATTACTTAGGATAAGCAACTGCAGTGTGACGATCAAGAGGAAAGGTGAAATTGAATTGTCTGTCACTTGCCTACCTAAAAAAGTGATGGCACACTGATGAGTAATCTACACTAAGGGTGAAATCTAAGTAGTAAACATAAAGAAGACCTACAAAGCTCTTTGAGCTTTACTCCAGATAGAGGCAAATGAGTCAAACCGGACTATCAGTGCACCAGCAAGCTCTGCTGTGAATTAAGTTATAGAAAATTCCATGTCAAATACTGCCAAAAGGGACAATAGCAGCTGAATGTTCTTATGCATTTGGAAAAATACTAGCAAATTCCTAAAATTATAATGACTTTTTTTTTTTTTTGTCTTGAAGTAATGGAGTCTTGGATACAAAGGATAACATTGAACAAAAAAATCCCAGCTTCATCACAAGAACACTGGTCTTTCAGCACAAACCTGGATACACTAGGCACTCACACTCCTTGTTATCAGCCAGCGTTTTCCTTATTGATGCTTTCAGTTTCTAAATCACAGATTTCTTGTTACTGTACAAATGGGAATACTGAGGCGGATATATATGACATGGCTGATCTCCTTGGGTAACAGGCAAAACATCAAGGAGCCACATAATCATTTTTATCACTTAGAGTGGGAGCCATGTGACTAAATGTTGATAGAACCTTGGAATCACAGAACTGTTTGAATTGGAAGGGACTTTTAATGGTTATCTACTCCAACGTCTAGATCTGACAGTCTAGATTTCTTCTAAATTCCTTCTAGGTGTACTTCTAAAAAGTGGTTTACTTAACATTAAGTGAAGGACTGATAATACATTCGTTATCAGAACTGCAACCACACCTTTCTCTGCACTTACTGTAAGGGGAGTTAAATATTTCAGATGTGCACATCTGAAGCTAGGCTAAGTTAATTTTCTCTACATTGACGTCTGCATCATTGCCTATAACGCATAGCACTAGGGTAGCCAGCCTAGCTCTTGAAAAATGCATCATGAGCATTGCAGTAGATTACGGAAAGAAGGCCATCATCAAAATGAGAACAAAAGAGCCTGAGTGTTGTCAGCTGTTACTGACACTCAGACAAGAGAAATGCCAGATCCCTGGCAGTAGGTAGGAAAAGCGCCTAAAGAGCTAGAAGAATTTCAGTCAGGGGAAGGGATAAAGGAGGAGGTGCAACTCACCTTATTATCAAATATCTTCCTACCACTCCAAGTACAACAGAAGTAGTATCTTGACACAGTTCTGCCCAGACTAATATACCCTACTGTCTATCATTAGTCACTGCAGTTTTACCTTGTATAAAAAGGCTACCATGGTACACAGTGATTTAATCTTTTCACACTGAGCTCTCCAAGTAATAAGCAACCCTAGATCACTGCATCAAATGTGTTTCAGATGAGCTTATGTGTCATTCTGAGGGAACAACAGTAGCCCATTTAAATCTTGCTGCTGCTGAGTACAGGTACTAAGTACATGTTTCAGAGTCCTTCATGTATGCAATTCTCTCATCATCTGCATCCAGCCAGACTTGTTGTTACCATTTTGTATTTAATATGATTTCTATAATGAGGTTAAAACACCTAATTAGCTGGAGCTGTCTCAAATAATACATGGACAATATTCTGTAAGATTTCAAGACATATCCTAGATTTTAAGAGCTGTCATCTCATCTTCTAAGCTAAATATTTTGAAGTGATTTGAAAGTATTAGTTATTTGAGCCTCACAACACCTTTGTGATCAAGTCAATGAGCATTATCAAGGCAATTTCCATTACTGTCAAACAGCATTAGAGTTGTGATGAAAAGATGCTCAGGGGTCCAGGCTTTAGAAGCCCCAGCTGAAAAGAACTGCAAGTATGTTTGTGTAGGAAACTAAAAAGTACAGAAATTGACCCAGAAGGCAGCTTAATTGCTTTCTATTATCATTACAACTGTATGGCTTTATACAAGTTTCTTCCCTGAAAATGAACAGGGAATGTTTGTAGAGAAAGATCCTTTCATCAAAAGGTGTTTTTCAAGGTGTTTAGAGGGAAAGATGGGAATGGAACAAGGAAGTAGCAATACAAAGGAGATCTATACCTCATCTTCTTTGTTTGTAGGGAAGGGAATGAGAGATACAAAGATGGATACTGGCATGGATTGGAAATAAGGATGTCAAACTCCCAGGTTTTTGTGCTTCTCATTGTTTCCAGTCAACATGAATGTAATTTTAAAAGTAGAGTATGTAATATAGATGGTGTGTACAACTAAACCAACCATGTCTGAGGAAATGTGTACACAAAGCATATACATCAGCAACCAAGAGAATCTTTGCTCCATACTTACACACTTATGCGCTATAGTTATATCTGTTTTACTTATTCCTGTGACAAAAGGATATAGATTAAAACAATTGTTATCCCTCCATTAAAATATCTAGTTCAAAATGTTCAACTGCAAGTTTTGCAGTTTTTTTGCTGATTTAGTTCAAAAAGGTATACTCTGCTTGCAATTAAAGAAAGATGAATTGGCTTTACCCCATGAGAAGTCACAGGGAATACTCCACGAATAAAAGACAAGGAGAGGAAATGGCCGTAATTTGTGCCAGGGGAGGTTCAGACTATGTATCAGGAAAAATTTCTTCACTGAAAGGATAGTCAGGCGTTGGAACAGCTGCCCAGGGAGGTGGTCGATTCATCATCCCTGAAGGGGTTTAAAAGGTGGGTGGATGAGTTTCTTAGGACCATGGTTTAGTAAGAGGACAGGTACAGTTGGAACTGATGATCTCAGAGGTCTTTTCCAACCAGATCATTCTATGATGATTCTATGATTCTATAAATTACCAGGACAATTATCATCATGCAGTATTGTTTTAACATGCCTTCAGTTCTAAAGAGCGAATCAAAGAAGATGTCACACACATCTACTTTCCTAGACAAGTTAAAACACAAAATCACAAAACTCTGCTGTTACAAAATCTAAAATCACAGAATCCAAACTACTGAATGTACTTTTGCATATGTCACTTTAACATTCTCTTAAACTGAGACAACTGTCTTGTGTCATGAGTTTTCATTAGATATGCTTCAGCAGCAAGAAAGGACAATACCGATCCTCAAACTGTTACTTGGTTTATTTGGTTAGGAGCTATAATTATCAAGATAAGCAAGTTAAGCATAGGAAAGTACAGTATTTGCTCATTTTTACAGTATTTATTGCTATTCTTCATGGATCTTTAGCAAATAGTGGGTTTATTTCACAAGGAAACTGCAGTCTTTCATGAGATGGTATTATCTGTTTTGATTACTTAACTGAAATCATCTTGGAACCACCAGCCATACAACAAAAAAAGCTGTGCCTGCAACAGAATGTAGTAACAAATGACAGTGCTCATATTGTTTTTCAGTATCAACAACAAATAAATAAACAGTGGGTGAACCTGACAGACCTTTAAGAAGTTGTCAAACACATGGATAAAATGAATATTTACAATGCATCTAATGATTTCATCAGTCTTATATGTAACTGTGGCTGAGAGTAAAGCTCACATGCTCTAAAAGTAATGAAGAGCATATCACATGTTTGAACTGGAAAATTAACTTCTGCACAAATATTTATCATTTTGCAAATAATCAGAAACTGAGGGAAATTGTGATAGTTGCACCCACCACCCCATGGAACTCGTCTGAGAAGCTGCTGCAGAACCGCAGGACCACGTGCTCCTGAACACTACATTTTCCAGAGGCCTATGGAGTGGTGGCTCCTTTCCAGCATTTTCCATGTCTCCCCACGCCCCCCTCCCCCTTACTCCTTTCTGTCTCTCTTTGTTCCTTTTCTTCTGCTTTCTATGGCACTACTGCGCATGGGATGGGATTGAGTTGTGCTGTTTCGTCCAGCTGCCTTGAGGGTATCAGATTGGGATCTGAACAAATTAGGATCTCTTTATTAGCAACTTTTGCAAAGTTGTAACTCGGAGTACACCCGAGTATTTGATTCCATATTTTGGCTGTGTCCAAAACGAAATCTAAGTTGATATTCTGGCCATCCAGAATATTGGTTTGTTATTTTGGCCATACCCGAAACAAATACTGATTCGATATTTTGGCCGTGTCCAAAACATTGATTTTTTTTGTTTTGGCTGTGCCCAAAATAGATACTGATTGTTTGTTTTGGCTGTGTTCAAAATAAACACTGTCTGGATTTACCATGGGAGACTTCCAATTAGCCGTGCAGACGTCAAAGGACCTCTCCCCCCTTGACTGAGCAGGTCTGTGAGGGGGGGCAACCCAGGAAGGGGAGGAGACCTTGACAGTAAGCAACATAGAGGTGAATAATGTAGCTGTTAAACTGAAGATGAAACTTAACAAAAAAAATTTGTCTTCAAAAACTGTGAGAAAATCTACATTTATCAGTATTTCTGCATTTTGTGTTGTAAGAAGAGTCGTAGGGGCAGACGGTCGGCCTGGATAAGTAGGGAGCTTCTGAAGGAACTAAGTAAAAAAAAGAGGATGTATCGCCATTGGAAAGAAGGGAACGTAAGCCACGTCATGTTCAAAGATGTTGTTAAGTCGTGTAGGAGGAAAATCAGGGAAACAAAAGCCCAGCTGGAGCTCAAATTGGCCACTTCTGTTAAGGATAATAAGAAGAGTTTTTATAAATATAACAATGGTAGTGTAGTCTCCAGGTCTTTCTCCGGAAGGGGAAATCTAGTGTTGGTGTTGTGTCATATGTCAGCTTCATGTCTGTCTTGGATGACTGATGTCTCTGTTTGTGCAACTGAGTGTCACGTGCTGTGGCTGGTCTGCTGCGTTGCTCTTCAGGGTGCATTCCTTCTACTGACTAGATCTCCACTGACCTTATGAGTGTTTGAACAGCTCATCGTGTGTAGAAAGTAAACACCCGTCCTGAGTTCAGTCACACTCCCTTCATCCTGATCCAGTGGCCCCGTTCTGAACCTGCGAGACAAATAGCAATGCCAGCATTACCAAGGGCCCAAAATCTACTAGGAGTTCAGCTGTGTCAGAAATGAAGACGACTCTGGCTTTGCTTCTGGATGGCCAGACTTGCATGCATGTATGCACCAAACACTGTTTTATCTCATTGGATCTGTCTGGCCTTACTGTCTTTCCTCATCAGTCACTGTCCCCAACCACACCATTTCTAAACAGATGCTGGCTCTGCCCACTGCAGCTTTGTGCAAACATAGAGACACAGAAAAACACCAAAGGAAGCAAAATGTACTTGCACACACAATATTGTCTTTGGCTTGTAAGACACAGCCCTACCCAAAACTCTGCAGTGCTCTTCATGCCTGGAATAGGCATGCTTTAGTCTGGTCTGGGAGAGTGTATCAGAAACAGCTTGGGCTGTCCACTTGGACCCTCATAAGTCTATGGGTCCGGATGGGATCCATCCTAGGGTGCTGAGAGAGTTGGCGGATGAGCTTGCTAAGCCGCTCTCCATCATCTTTCAGCAGTCCTGGCTCACTGGAGAGGTCCCGGAAGATTGGAAGTTGGCCAATGTGACACCCATCCATAAGAAGGGCCGTAAGGATGATCCAGGTAATTACAGACCTGTCAGCCTGACCTCGGTCCCAGGTAAAATCATGGAGAAGATAATCCTGGGTGAAATCATGCGGCACTTGCAGAACGGTCAAGAAATCAGGCCCAGCCAGCATGGGTTTAGGAGGGGTAGGTCCTGCCTGACCAACCTGATCTCCTTTTATGACCATGTGACTCGCCTGGTGGATGAGAGGAAGGCTGTGGATGTGGTATACCTGGACTTCAGCAAGGCCTTTGACACTGTCTCCCACAGTAGACTCCTAGGGAAGCTGGCAGCCCGTGGCCTAGATGGGAGCACTTTGTGCTGGGTTAGGAATTGGCTGGATGGCCGAGCCCAAAGAGTGATGGTGAATGGTGTTTCATCCAGTTGGCGGCCGGTCACCAGTGGTGTCCCCCAGGGATCGGTGTTGGGTCCCGTCCTGTTTAATATCTTTATTGACGATCTGGATGAGCGGATTGAGTTCATCATCAGCAAGTTTGCAGATGATACCAAGCTGGGAGGAAGGGCTGATCTGCTAGAGGGTAGGATGGCCCTACAGAGGGACCTGGACAGATTGGAGAGCTGGGCTGATTCTAATGGGATGATGTTTAATAAGTCCAAATGTCGGGTACTTCATTTTGGACACAACAATCCCATGCAGAGCTACAGACTGGGGACAGAGTGGCTGGAGAGTACTCAGGCAGAAAAGGACCTGGGAGTGCTGGTTGACAGGAAGCTCAACATGAGCCAGCAGTGTGCCCAGGTGGCCAAGAAGGCCAATGGCATTCTGGCCTGCATCAGGAATAGTGTGGCAAGCAAAACCAGTGAAGTTATCATCCCCCTGTACTCGGCACTGGTCAGGCCTCATCTTGAATACTGTGTCCAGTTCTGGGCCCCCCAGTTTGGGAAAGATGTTAGGATACTGGAATGTGTTCAGAGGAGGGCAACAAAGATGGTGAAGGGGCTGGAGCACAAGCCCTATGAGGAGCGACTGAGGAAGTTGGGGCTGTTTAGTCTAAAGAAGAGGAGGCTCAGGGGAGACCTCATTGCTCTCTACAACTACCTAAAAGGAGGTTGTAATCAGACAGAGGTTGGTCTCTTCTCTCAGGTGACCAGTGACAGAACTAGAGGGCATGGACTCAAGCTTCGTCAGGGAAAGTTTAGGCTTGATGTTAGGAAAAAGTTCTTCACTGAAAGGGTGATTAGCAATTGGAATGCTCTGCCCAGGGAGGTGGTGGAGTCGCCGACCCTGGAGGTGTTTAAGGGGAGACTGGATGAGGCACTGAGTGTCATGGTTTAGATGATGGTTGGTGTTAGTGTTGGTGTTAGTGTTGGGTTATAGGTTGGACTTGATGATCTCAGAGGTCCTTTCCAACTTTATGATACTGTGATACTGTGATACTGTGATTTTGCTTTGGGAAGACAAGAATAAACATAAAGTACGTAAATGACAGAATACAGTACTTGGCTATAACGATAAACACATCAAGGAAGACTTATACACAAGTGAAGGTGAAAGCATCTATAAACATTTTATAATTTGGTGTGATAGTATGATTACAAAGAGTTTGTATCAAGTTGTAGTACTGGGCTTCAATGGCTATATTCACAGATTACTCCCCTTCACTAAATCTAATTTTAGTATTTAAAACAGGACACCTGAATAGAAGAAAAATGTTTGATTCTGTATGCTGAAGAGCAAAATTCAGGGTAGAGAACCAATTAATTACAAGTTGTCCTTGGAAGAAGAAAAGCTTCAGAAATGGAGAGGAGTCTCAATTAGCAGAACATTTGAAAACTCAATGTCTCTGACTGAAAAACCAGTTTAAAAATCCAGGCTGGAGAGTAAGATTAACAGGAAGGATTTAGGACTTTACCAAAAGAAGCAAAATCTTTATGAAAAACACTCCCAAAAATATTCTGAACCATTCTTTATAAAAGCAAACAAAATAGTTCCTGTGCAATCAGAAGACCATCCTCTTTACTGGATGGTTCATGACTTCACAGACCAGAAGAAGAATTGAGGCAGGCTTAAATTTTCATGTTTAATGTTTAAAGAAAGATGGACATATTCGAGCTTTTATTTTAAAAACTCTTTAACATATTAAAATTTTCATCTTGCTGGTTTATTCTGAATGGTACTTTTTTGAAAAGAAAAAAAGTCATAATCCAGTAGTCTTCATACTTTCAATCAGACTACAGTCTTCAAATTTTGAAGACCAAATCAATCAGGCTGTGGTCTTCAAAGATTTTCTCAGAAAAAATTGCACTCTTGTCCAATGCAAAGTCACATGGATCCCAAGACGAAGTCTGGCCAAGATGAGGTCCATGTAGTTTTTGTAACTAGGGGCAGTGAAGAAAGGAGATTGTTAGCCCCAAAAAGTGAGGAAGAAGAGGTGGTCCATGTTGGAAAGTGAGGAGCGCTAGGGGATGTGGACAGGACAGGTCTTGTAATCAATGAAAGAGGTAAAGGAAGCCCCATCTTGATGTTACAAAAGCCAAATTCATTTGGATTTTAATCTGGTGAGATATGATGAAGGGCAATGAAGAGGGCTTGTACAAGTATATTAATAGGAAAAGGAAGACGGGGGAAAATGTGGGTCCATTGCTGAATGGGGCAAGGGGACCTAGTGACTGAGACCATGAAGAAGGATGAGATAATCAATGTATTCCCCACCTTAGTCTTTACCTGTAAGTTTTTACCTCAGTAATGCCTGGTCCCTGAGGCGAGTGGGAAATTTTGTAACAAGGAAGCCTTTTCCTCAGTAGAGGAGCATCAGATCAGGGAACATGTAAACAAACTGGACATACACAAGTCCATGTGACCTGATGGGATGTACCCCAAGTGATGAGGGAGATGAACAGTGTCACTGTAAGGACACTATTACCTTTGAAAGGCCATGGTGATGAGTGGAAGTTGCTGAGGGCTGTAAGAAAGCAAATGTCACTTCTACCCATAAGAAGTACAAGAAGGAGACAGAAAACTACTGGTAAGGTGGTGGAGAAAATAATTGGAAATAAATTCCAAATATGCTAAATATAAAAGAAGGTAGAACCCTAAGGGTCAATACAGGGACCAGTAATATTTTCATTAACAACCTGGACAGAGGGCACTCTCAGCCAGTTTGCCAATAATACAAAACTAAGAGGAGTGGTTGATACATCAGTTAGTTGTGCAGTCATTCAGAGAGACCTAGACATACTGCGTAAATGGGTTAAGTAGGATCTCAGGAAATTTTACAAAGAGAATTGCAATATTCTGCACTTGGGAAGGAACAACATCATACACCTGTATAAGGTGGGGGTTGAAGTATTGAAAGTGGCTTGACAGAAGGATCTGTGGATCCTGGTGGACACCAAATTGAACATGAGCCACCAATGTGTTCTTGCACCTAAGGTGGCCAACAGCTGCCTGGGCTGTATTAGAAAGAGCATAACCAGAAAGTGAAAGGAGGTGATCCTCTTTGTTCAGCCCTGATGAGACACATCTGCAGAGCTGTGTCCAGTACGGGCTCCCCAGTCCAAGAGAGACAGGGACATACTGGGACAAATCCAGTGAAGGGTCATGAAGATGATTAAGGGACTGGAGAATCTGACATAAAAGGGGAGGGTGACAGAGCCGGGGTTGGTCAACCACAAGCAGAAAATATTCAGAAGGATTTGCTCAATGTTTATAGTCAAACCTCAGGCAGGTGTATTGAGTTGATGTGGCATGGGTTTGGTTTGTGGCTTTTTGAGGGGAGTGGGGTGCAAACTGCAGGGTGTTTTCTTCAACAAGGTGCCACAAGCTACCCCATATTGGACAGAAACTTTTCCAGCTGGCTCCTAAACAGATCCACCGCTGGCCAAAACTGAACCAATCCACAACATTAGTAGCATGTCCGTGATAATATATTTAAGAAAAGGTAAAAAAAATGCTGTGCAATGGCAGTTGGGAGAGAGTAGTGAAGATATGTGAGAGAAGGAACTATTCAAACACTAAGATCTATGAAGAAGAAGAGGGAGGTACTCCAGGTGCCAGAGCAGAGATTCCCCTGCAGGCTGTGGAGAAAAACATGGTTATGGAAGTTGTCCCCTTGCAGTCCACAGAGGTCCATGGTGGAGCAGATATGCTCCCTGCAGCCTATGGAGGACCCCACATCAGAACAGGTAGATATACCTTGATGGTAAATGTGACCCCTTGGAAATCCCATGCTGGAGCAATCTTCTGGCAGGACCTGTGGCCTATAGAGAGAAGCCCATGTCAGGGTGGGTTTTCTGGCAGGACCTGTGACTCTGTGGAGACCCATGCTGGAGAAGTCTTTTTCTGAAGGACTGCACCCTGTGGAAAGAGCCCATAGTGGAGCAGTTTGTGTAGAAATCCAGTATGTGGGAAGGTCCCGTATTAGAGAGGTTTATGAAGGACTGTATCCTGTATAAGGGATCTCACACTGGAATAAAGGAAGAGAATGAGGAGGAAGAAGTGGCAGAGACAAAGAGTTATGCAACACTGATCTACTATTCCCCTGAGCTGCTCAGACAAGGTAGAAAAATTGGGAGTGAAGATGAGTCCAGAAAGAAGAAAGGGGAGGAGGGAGGTAGTTTTACATTTGTTCTTATTTCTCATTATCCTGCTGTGATTTGATTGGTAATAAATCAGTCTCTCCAAGTCTGTTTTGCCTGTGATGGTAATTGTCGAGTGAGCTCCTTCCTCTTATCTTGACGCACAAGTTTTTTCGTCTTGTTTTCTTCCCTTGTCATGGAAGGGGACTGATACAGTGGCTTAGTAGGCACCTGGCATCCAGCCAAGGTCAACCCATCATTGCAGAGAATAAAGGAGATGAAGCCAGACTCTTCTCAGTGGCATCCAGTGCAAGAATAAGAGATGATGGGCACAGACTGAAATACAGGAAGTTCTGTTAAAACTTAAGAGAACACCTGGGAGTGGCTGAACACTAAAACAGATGGCACAGAGAGGTTGTGGACTTTGCAGCCTTGGATATATTCAAAACCCAATTGGACGAGACCTGAACCAACCTACTTTAGTTAACCCTGTTTTGTAGTTGGGGATTTGGTTACTTGGTCTCTAGAGATTCATAGAATCATAGAATTACTTGAGTTGGAAGGAACACAAAATGATGATGAAGTCCAACTCCTATCCCTACATAGGACACTCCCAACATTCACACCATGTGGCTGAGGGCATTGTGCAAATGATTCTTGAATGCTGGCAGACTGTGTGCCATGACTGCTTCCCTGGGGAGCTGTTCCAGTGCTCCACCACCCACTGTTCGAAAAATCTCTTCCTAATATCCAATCTAAACCTCCCTGGCACATCTTCCTGCCGTTACCTCTAGTCCTATCATAGCTCACAAGAGAGAAAACATCAGCACCTGTTTCCTCTCCTTCCCTTGTGAGAAGGCAGTAAACAGCCATGACATCCCCTCTCAGTCTCCTCCAGGCTGAACAGACCAAGTGACTTCAGCTGCTCCTCATGTAACTTCCTCTCTAAACCCTTCACCAACCTTGTGGCCTCCTCTGCATGCTCTCCAGTAGTTTTATGTCCTTTTTATGCTGAGGTGCCCAAAACTGCACATAGTACTTGAGGAGGGGCCTCACCAGTGCAGAGCAGAGCAGGACAATCCACCTCCCTCAACTGACTGGCAATGCCATGCTTGATACACACCAGGACATGATTGGCCCTCTTGGCTGCCAGAGCACACTGTCTGCTCGTGTTCAACTTGTTGGCCAGCCTCCACTATTCCATGATTCTGAGAAATGTTAAGATTTCTCAAGTTGAGTTTAAGTAGATTTGTATTGCGTAAGAATCACATTGGGCGCTTGCAGTAAAGCAAATTTTTGTCCTTGGTGTTCAGCTATGCACATGAGCCTGTAGGTTTAAAATATCATTTTAAGTTCTTTAAAAACAGCTTAGGGGTAGAAAAGTTAGGAAAAATATGTCACTGTTGCTCTATGACTGAGAATGGTGCATTGTAAATATTTATACAGCAACAGACCCGTGTATATTTACTTTACTGCAATGCAGAAAGCACAGTTAAATTCTTGCAGGAAAGCACCTTATGGTGTTAATATTCAGCCATTCTTATTAAGTTCAAGATCATGTCTTAGTCTGACTTATTTATTTTTAAACAGAAAATATTTTCTCAGCCCTGATTACATTGCTTGAAAGAATAAAATATTTCTACAGGCAAATATGGTGAAAATTAAAGTCTAGCCTATGCATACAAAGGCATGAAATGCCTTAAAATAACCAAAGCACATGGTAATGACTAAAGTGAAGAACAGATTTTAAAAAATAAAATAAGCCTGTAGAATAAATGCCCACATCCAGTAGATATCTCTAGAGTACTCTTAAATGTCTGATCACAATGAATTATGAATATTTCCTGGTTTTGTTCTTTTCCCTGTGGAAGACTGATCACTGACCTGCCTAGTGCATGCTGTACGCACTTGCCCAAGGACAATCTAATCAGAGAAAACATGGAGGCAGCATGTGTTAAATTCCAGCCCTAATCAAGGCTAAAGGGGAAAGGCCACGATTTCTACCATATATGAAAAATTTCAAGCACTTATCGGCTCTCTGCAGGAGAGGACTCTGATGGCTCTGCATTTGAAAGAGAATAATCACGTGGTTTTCAGCTCTCCTGATTTAGGTTGTGATCATTTTTGAATGTGAAAGTAAAAGGCTATAAGCAAACGTAAGAGTGCATATTAGAAGCAAATCAGACTAAGTAAACACTCAAGATGCACTCTAGGGTAAAGACTTGTAGCCTATATTCATTTAATGCATAAAAAAGCATAAGAAATGTAAGCATTGCAGATTAAGCTGTGGTTCACTATGATGAGCTAGGTGTTAAAAACAGATAGGCAGACATGAGAAAAAAGAACTCTAAACAGATGCTAAGAACGCTTTTACTGCGAGCCATAATGCCTAAGATTTTCCCATGTGCATCCTGTGAAAGATTCCCAGTTTCTCATTTTAAAAAGTAGTTTTTACTACTTCTGAGAGCAAACCCTAAGGAAAGTAGAAAGGATACCTTTAAAAAAGCCTTTTCCTCTTCAAATTCTTAACTGATGTGGGACCACAGTAATCTTTCAGGGTACCAGAAAATTTACCTGAGGCTGCAAGGCTTTTTCACAATTTATGCAGAACTTGTAATTCAAGTAGATGAGCAGCTGAAAGCTCCAGCAGCAGGAGGCGTATGCCTGCAGTTGTCTGCAAAAGTAAAATGTACTCCAAAATCTTCATAGCCTCTCCCCACGGTCTGGGTTCCTTCTGTTTGAGAAGACAGGTGGATGGTAACTTCTGGCAGCAACAAAAATGCCATAGCTGGGACCATATTCTCTCCCACATGTGTGAATTTGCTTTAATATAGGGGCAGATAATGAGCTTATTGATTTAAGGAGGGGTTTTTGATAAAACCACGAGTACAATTGAAAAGGATTATGATGGGCTAAGTCAGATGTGAGCTGCATATAATTTATTCCTTTATTAAAAATTTCTAAAGGAAAAAACATCACAACTAATCAAATATACCTTGTCATTTTTCTCATTAGCATACACTTGCCAACATTGTTAATACTACCTGTTAATAGCATTCCAATAGCATGAGTGAAGTCATCAAGGGACGTGCTCGATTTTGCACCTGGGACATGACAACCGTAGATCCACATGCAAACTGGAAAGTGAGAGACTGGAGAGCAGCCCTGCAGAAAGGAATCTGGGAGTTCTGGTCAACACCAAGTTGAACATAAGCCAACAGTGTGCCCTGGCAGCCAAAAGGGTCAATCGTGTCCTGGGTTGTATCGAGCAGGACATTGCCAGCCGATTGAGGGAGGTGATTGTCCCGCTCTACTCCACACTAAAGTGGCCCCACCTTAAGTATTGTGTGCAGTTTTGGATGCCCCAGTATAAAAAGGATATAAAGCTACTGAAGAGTGCCCAGAGGGGGGCCACAAAGTTGGTGAAGGGCTTTGAGGATAAGCCATATGAAAAGTGGCTAAATTCACTTGGTTAGTTCAGTGTGGAGATTAGGAGGCTGAGGGGAGACCTCATAGCAGTTTGCTGCTTCCTTATAAGGGAAGGAGGAGGAGCAGACACTGATCTCTTCTCTCTGGCAACCAATGATAGGACCCAAGGAAATGTCAGGAAGATATGCCAGGGAGGTTTAGGTCAGATATTAGGGAAAAGTCCTTCACCTTCCAGTGGCGGAGGACTGGAACAAGGCTCACCAGGGAAGCAGTAGTGGAACCAGGACTGACAATATTCAAGAAGCATTTGGACAACATCTTCAGACCCTTGGTGCGAATGTTGGGGTTGTCCTGTGCAGGGGTAGGAGTTGGACTTCATCCTTGTTGTCCCTTCCAAATCAGGACATTCTATGATTCTATGATTCTATAAGATGCTGGAGTATCGTAGAAATAACATATTTAGTGTTATTTTATCGGTGTTGTGGTTTTAGATTATAGGGAGTAGGTGAACTTATCTTTTTTTATACAATAAAAATGTAGCTTCCTTATGATGTATCAAAGTTTAAGCATATTTTGTGAAAAGTGATGGATATTGTGGTCTTTCTCTCCTTAAAGTTCCATAATGGCAGTTTTTCTTCTTGTTCTATTAGAGGTTCATTCTTAAAAATAAACATATGTAAAACCACAATTTCTATTATTCTAACGTACTTTCGTAATATTTGTAACTGTAGACATAATTTAGAGCTAAGAGGGAACTGCAAAAAATCCGTTGATGATGGATTTCCAGATTTTAAATGCATTTTTATTTTAAAAAATAACTTAAGTTAAATATCATAAAATGAATAACTATGAAAAATGCAGTTTTACATCTAAGCATTCCTTTTCCATTTTAACTGCAGTTTATATTATAATAGATAATGCAAAAGAAAAAATATGTTATTTCTGAAGGATATATTAATGCATTTCAGTTAAAAATATAAAAATAAATTTCCTTATTTTCAGGATTCCCTTCTTCCCCTTCTTCTCCCTATCTACAAAGGATATCATACTGACAAAATCAAAATCAGTATTATGAACTGTTTGATCTTCACTGAATCGCACTGTTCAGTGGAAAAGGGCCTGACTCAATTTTTTTCTAAACTGTTCTAGTTACAATTTTGACCTTGCATCATCAGCTACAAATTATAAACTGTTTCTGATGAATATTTAGAAAAAATATAACTGATTTAATCTGCAGATTAAAGCAGATTCTTCCTGCCCATAGGCTTATGCCAACTGTTCCATACAGAGCTCAAACACAATTACTGAATCTCTCTAAGCCATTTAAATAAATATTATGTTAAAAGGTAAAACCTAATTTTTAAAAAGCAATTAAATTACTATAATCCTAACAAGGACAAAACTGATGAGAAACAAGTGTCCTATGCAGGAAACTACATAGATACACTTATAGATAGGTCTTGGTAAAATGCTAGGGGATATGTGGATTTTATTGGCATAATTAACGTGGCAAAATTTTATACCTATTATTCCCTAAGTTTACTTCAGTTACTATTCAGAGTAAGCTGAACTGCTTGACGATTAATGTGGAGAAGAAGGAAGAGGAAACAAGGGTTGATAACCCTTCCAAGGAAGACAAACAGAATACTTCGAAAGGAATCCTTTGCAAGTTCATCTCAATTTTAATTTCTGCAGCAAACCAAATCATATCGTAGGTCAGAGATACATGTATAAGCTTCTCTGAAAAGACTTCTGAACCTCAGTAGAAAAGCTGTAGTTGTTTTGCTTTCCTAAATTAGACCAGCATTCAGTATCCTTTTGCAACACATTGTGTTGTTTTTACTTATAGCTTCTATCCCTGCCTCTGAATTCTACCTCACCATAACAGAACTCTGTTGATAACCCAAGACTGTGAGATTCACAAATTATGCACTAATCCTTAAAAAAAGTCTTCTTTACATGTCAGCTCTGTATCACCATCTAGCAGAAAAAGCATGTAAACCCAATACATCAACTTAAAGTGACTTTATAATTTCAGTAGTAGCTAAGTGCTGCCATTAACATTTAATGAAGGCCCCCAACTGGCTTCCTTTATTCCCCTCTGGATCTCTAAAGCGTATTAACTCCTGTTAAAAAGCCACATGCAGGGGGACTGAAAGGCAAAAAGTAATTCTATTTGTCAAACTCAGCTTTGTAATTCAGCTGGTGCAGAGGATTGGTGTGGCACACACCTGTGCTCTTTCAGGTACACTGTTCAGCTTTTCACAGCAGTGAAAGACAACATGGCAACCAGGTGTGTCCACAAGAGCATGAACATTGTAAAGTCTTCCTGGTTTTTTTTTTTTCTGGTTTATACCAAAAAAACCCTCTGTTTATTCAATCAAATTTTCTCTGGCAGAGGACAGTAATGTGGTATAGCCACCACTTCTTAGTTTCTTTCTTAACAGAAACAGAGAAGAGTTAACACAGAAGAGCATGGCTCCATACTGCTATATTCCTCTCTACTGTTCCCTCTTGACCACGTAACAGAATCTACCTATGGAGTAATGTGTTTATATCATATAAAGGCTTGTGGAATGGCTTATGTTTTTCCCCTGTGGTATTTTCTTATATAGGTAACTACTTGATTCACTGCTCTAGTGCAATACTATGACAAAGTATTTGTTGTTATTGCCTAGATGGAACATTTAAAATAGCTCTAATTTTCTCACTTGTTAATTAGCAAATATAAGAGTTACAGGCTAAGACTTGGATACATTGGAGCAAGATTCAATGTTGAAATGCCATTTTGGAAAAAGAAATAGAACCAAACACCCTTTGAACTTCAGAAGTATCCCTTTTTCCATCTGTTATTTAAAGTAAGGATACTGTGGGCGTAACACTAGACTTGCCTATGCCAGCACCAGTCCCATGAGACAAGCCTTCCAAAAATTCTGTTTAGTGCCCTTTGAACTCATTAAGGGCTAAGAGCACACTTTTCAGCCTCTGCTTGAGGTATTAGCAAATACATTGGCAATGATCACAGCTAATCAGCAATCTCCACTTTCATACTTGTGCATCTCTGGCACTGCACACCTATTTCATATTCTAAGCTGTGCAGATGTAAAATGTATAGACTTCGTCTTGCAAATATTGCACTCTGTTGTTCTGCTAGTCTGCAGATTTGCTTTAACTGTTTCATAATTTATTAATACCACTTTATTCTAACCCTCCTTCAGCCCACACTGCAGGGTAGTCTTCCTTCAAGCAAAAGTCACAGTAGTCCAGACTTTCTTTTAAACTCTGCACTTACACAAAAATAAGCTTTTAAAATCTCAACATAGAATTATATTTAGACTTGGATATTTGGGGCTCATTATTCAATAGTTATTGAGGCATAAGTACAATTTAAAACCAAAATGAACTCTGGGTGTCTAATCATTACCTTACTTCCAGCAGAACTATGGAAAGCTGTTACACACTAGTCTATTACACTTCTTTGTTATATCACACTACACTTACTGAAAGTCATGCACTTTTTTTGTGCAGTGAAAAAATCTTAAACAGATGCATTGAAAATGAACAGATGTGTTCACAGAACAAATTTTACATGCTCCATTTTCCACTGTGTGTGTTTGTTTGTTTATGGAAGTTGGAGACATAATTCAGACAACGGATGGTAAAGGACCTGACTATCCATACAAATCGTATTTGTTTAAACATTGACTGGAAAGGACGATTCATTTTAAGGGATTTTCTTGGGTCTGTTGCTGTGCCTAGAATTTCTATAACTTTACTCAAAAATGAATAGGTTTACAGCCTCCAGTCACCTTTATGGGTTGAAATCTACAGTTGGTCTTAGGAAGCTTATTCCTGTACACCTGCTATGACTGAACAGCAAGAGACAGCCTTCCCTATGTATGCTGCCTAGGGAAAGCTTTCATACAAAGAGGTGAACCTAAATGAACTTATACTCTTTTAATTACCCTAAAAATTAATTCTTTATATAAAACTTTTTTTTGTAATATGCTTGAGAAATCAATACCTAAATTCTAAAATTTTTCAGTGACACTTCCGAACATAAGCTTTCCTCACAACTGTTTTGCCAGAGCCTGGTATTTTTTTCACAGGAAAATGTAAGAAATATTGTTGTATTTATTTTTAGTGATTATGGCTTACGCAGAGAAAGTGTCTAACAAGAATATCAGTCGTAAACTCAAAAGAAAGCCTTAGACTCTGGCATTAATTGAGAAATTCTATCCTGCATTCATTTTAGAATATCATTAGTTAAAAAGATTGTTTAATTTAATATGCCCTATGGTTTCCTGCAGTCACATAGTAATTTATTACTCTTTGGAATATTTTGTGATTGATGCTGTAAGACACAATAGGCTGGATTAATCAAAAAGATAGCAATTAGATTTTTGCCTCTTGAATATTAATGAATTACTGGAACTCCTATTCATTGACATTCAAAACCAAATAAAGAACCATCAGGAAATCTACAGTAAAGTACAACTATCACCCAACTTCTACCTTTAAATTAAAATTGGCAAAAAACCCTTTCTAGACAAGGGCAAAGTTAAATGTTTATGAAGCGTAGTTTGTTTACTAAAAATGTATATCAACAATATGTTAAAACAGCAACTATCAATGTAATTATGAACTTGTTTTCATATTTTTATAACTGAAAACGAGTTATACAACAGTGTCCAGTTTGAAATGGATAAGCACTGACTCAATACAATACTTCCTACAACTTGTATGTTGGCAGAGAAACCAACATGTCTTTCTCTCTTTTTCAAGCAACAGTTTGAGAAGTATACAAAAAGCCTCTCAGCTTGGGTAAAACAGGAGACGTATAAGTAAAATACACACAAGTTAAATATGTCCAAATTCATAATTTAGGCATGCACATTTGGAAACTGCAAGATCAAAATTACATCTTTGGGATCTTCCTTTCACTCTCCTTAGCCCTGTATATGTTTGCATCTCTGCTAGAAGGTATGTACAAAATATCGAAGGCTCTCCATTGTCACATTATTTCCCTTGTCTGCTTAACTCGATTCAAAGTCATAGTCAGCATGCTCAGAGAGCTGGTGAAGAAGGGTCTGTTCTGACTGCATTGGGCACCTGCATCCCACCAACTGTGAAATGAGTTGGCTGTACCTATACTTGAAAATGTGTTCCAGAGAGCATCCTTGAGCACCACAAGTTGTTTGTTAACACTTGGATTTTTAGAACAACTATTAATAAAATTTTCCCAAAGTCAGCACAGCCCAGCTGCAATACTAAAAGGTGAGAGCGGCCCTCAGAGACAGAGAACAGCCATGAGCACATTTGGTTTCTTAGATGAATATAGTCATATGGGCCGTGAACCTGCACCTTATTCTCCTTTATTCCAGGAGAAATTCTTAAGCACTTGGCACTACAAATGTCAGGCAAAGTGCATACGAAGTTCTTTTTTAAAGTTCTTTTGAATTGATTAATAATTTTCTGGTGTAGAAACTCAATAGGAGAAAAAGGCAATGTGAGTATTCACTAATCTCAACGTTTGGGAAACAAATAGGATTATATCTTCCCCACACAGCCAGTGAGGTTAGGGTTTTGAAAATACCACTTCAGAGAGTAGAGTGGTGCATGCTATCATTAGTTAGTTAGTCCTGTCCTAGACATTTCGTACTGGGATATTTTGACTATGCCTACATAGAAGACTATAAACAAAAGTAACTCAGGCTCACTGTACCATGCTTACCTGGTGTGAATCCAGAGCATTCATATCTGTTTGTGTTCAGCACTACATATCAGCTATCAGATATCTCCCATTTTGGGGTGGCTACTTTCTGTGAACTCCCGTTCCCAGGCAATGATTTCTGTTGTGAATGATGTAAGAATAAATGCACCTGAATCTGGGAAGAAGTTTCTGTAATACAACTGCTCCACAAGTTTGGCTTTGCAATGAGTGCAATGAAGCAAATTCTCCACAGTTGTTTTAAGTATATCTATCAATTATTTGACTTTCGAAGATGCCGACCATATACAAATCACAATGCAAGTAGATGAAAAGTGAAAACAGAAGCAGAAGTTTGACTGCTCTCCTGTGAAAAGTAACTGTGTCCAGTCTATGGTCTATGAAAAACAAAAGAGTGTAAAACCAGATATTTGTTCATGGTGACATAAAATTAGCTATATGAATGTTACAAAAATATTTGGAAAAAATTTTGCAATCATGATTATTACATAAGGCTATGAAAATTACTTTAAACACTTTAAAATCATGTTTTGACTTAATTAATTTACATATTTGACATTTTTACTGTTCAATTGAACAAGAAAGATGTAACAACACAAAAACTAGATTTTATGATGACCAAAAAGTTTTAGTAATAAAATAATAAAGTCAGAGCAGAAATACATCCATCTTTTGAAAATAACCAGTTCTTTTCAGTTCATTTCCTGGTTTTATTTAAGAATTATATCTTAGCCTGCATTAGAAGTGTTTCAAAAAACCTGACTATAATAAAAATGAGTGCCTTTTACCAATCCCTTCATGTGCTCTTTTTTTGAAGATCATTTTATTTTTATTATGATAATGTAGTTTACCCAGTTATGTTTAAGTTGCCTGCTTTTTGCTTTTCAGTCCACAAAAAGCTTTACAAATATTCCATGCTGGACATATTTAAAAGTTCTTATAACTTTTTTATTTCAAAATATTAGAAATAACCACTAGTCAGATACTAAATTATTCCGACTGTAAAGTTAGAAAAATGTGGAAAAGCATATCTGAAAATACTTTTTTTAGCCTGGAATTCTCAGGATCCTCTTGGAATAACTTTTATTTGGCTTGTGTTTTTGTCCAGCTGGCACTTTCAATGACAAAATTCAAGAGGTGTGTTCTAAAATTTTTATTCTTTCAAGGCTTTCTGAAGGAGCTAAAAAGCTGGTAGGATTAGGATATAAGAAGAAAAAGTGATGTTAGTGTGGGGATGTTTCAGTGAACTGCTAAATGTTATTTGAAGTTAAAAAATAGGAGTAGAATCATAGAATCACAGAATTATAGAATGGGTTGGGTTGAAAGGGTTATTTAAAGATCATCTAAGTCCAACTCCCTTGCAATAAGGAGGGACATCTTCAACTAGATCAGGTTAGTCAGACTCAGTCCAATCTTACCTTGAAAGTCTCCACGGATAGGGCACCTGCCACCTCTCTGGACAATTTTTTCCAGTGTTTCACCATCCTCATCGTAAAAAAATTCTTCCTTACATCTAATATATATATGCCCTCTTTTGGTTTAAAACTATCACCCCTTGTCCTATGGCAACAGGTCCTGCTAAGAAGTCTGTCCCCATCTTAAAGTCAACTTTAAATACCGAAAGGTTCCAATAAGGTCTCTCTGGAGTCTTTTCTTTTCCAGGCTGAACAACCCTGACTCCTTCAGCCTGTCCTCATAGAACAGGGCAGGTGTTTTATCCCTCTGATAATTTTTGTGGACTTCCTCTAGACCTGCTCCAGCAGGTCCTTGTCTTCTCTGTGCTGAGGACTGGACACAGTACTCCAGGTGTGATCTCATCAGAGCCGAGTAAAAGGGGCAGAATCACCTCCCTTGACCTTCTGGCCATGGTTTTTTTGATGCACCCCAGGATACAGTCGGCTTCCTGCACTGCAAGTGCACATTGCTGACTCATGCGCAGCTCATGTCCACAAATAAACGGTGATAGGTGAAGAGAAAATATTTTCCAAAGCTCACATATAATACGTGAATTTTCTTTCACTCTCCAATGAGTTCTGATTGGCCTATCTCCCATTTTACTTATCACAATCTAGTTTTAGCAGGTTTCATATTTTGAAGCAAACTATATGAAGAAAATTGAAAAGAAACCTTTCACTTTAACCCAAATCAAAATATTTAATTTCAGACTGAAAGTAGTTACAGTTACACTTATCACTCTACCTTGGTTTTGTAGAATTTCTGGGGAAGATTATGTTTCACAGACATGTTATCACAATTTCCCACTGACTATACAGTGCCCCAGATATTAAGCATAATAAATTGACAATAGCCCATGGGAAACACAGTCTAGTCTGTAGTATGAGACATGAAGGATCCAGAATTAAGTTTCCCATGAGGCACCTCAACAGCTCTGGAAAACACAGATAATTTGCAAGCATAGGTCTTAAAACATTTTTGTTCCATGCAATGTTTTGACTCTGTTTCACTCTGTTTTGACTTTTGCCTTAAACCTGGGTAAAAACATACAAGAAAATACCGTAAGTTAATACCACACACAGGTCAAACACTTTGATGTTCTTCTTTTGTACATTGATATAACTGTATCTGTTTACTAACCTGGAGCCAATATGCATTGTCTGTTTCTTCTTTATTCAACTTCATTTTTCCGCATATTCTTTCCCTATTCATGTGAATCCTATTTATATATTGTTCTTCCTTTTTTTTTGACCTTGGTATATCCAGTTCTGTCATAACTTAAGCCTTATCCTTTTCTCTGCTGTCACTCCTTACAGTTCTGTTGTTCTTTACCAGCTCCACGTCTTGATATTTTTCCACTTCGTTCAGGTTGAAAAGCTGATTGATCGACATCCAGAATTTGAGATAAAAGTATGTGCCAGTATATTTCCAGAGGAGATACTAGCAGCAATGACCATGTGAGCATCCAGAAGTCAAGTACAGCTGACTCTTCTTCAAGAAGAGATGGCTCGAGTCTTTGAACAGGACTTCAATAATCTGCAGAATCAATCATTAATCTGTACAATGTGCTCTCACATCTTTCAGATTTAATGAGTGTTGATTTTACAAAAACTAGAAAACTGTAAGTAGTACATGGAACTGTAATATTTGAGCGCATATTTTTCAGAGATCAGATGAGGTTATCATGCAAATGCTAATAGCTCTAAGTTATTTCATAGTAAATAAGGATACCTTCACCAGAATTCAATGTAAGACTTCTTAAGTTCATAGTGACTAAGTTGTGAACTTTTATAGTTGTTTAAAATTGACCCATTTTTGCCATCTGAAAGATGCTTATCACCAAGACCATTTGTCTTTGAGAAATCTAAGAATTCCTATGGTGTTACACTACTAAATAAAATAAATGTCAGATAGTTAAAGCATCCAAATAGAAAAAAAACTGACCATATTTTCACTAAATGACAGCTTCTCAAGCATAATACGCTTCTTGTCATATTTCTTGATGAAAGAATATGAAAAATGTGCAATTCAATAAAAGAATATCTCAAGTCCTTTCAATTTTTTAATTTTAAAAAGTGCTGCCGGCAGAATCTATAAATCTACAGGAACATTTAGGGGTAGAAACCATACACAGTGGTCCAAAAATCAGTCTTGAAGCAAATGAGCATGCCTCTGTTGGCGTAAAAGGAACATATTTATTGTTATAATTCCAGAATTTTATCTTACATCTTCATAACAACAAAGGATATCCTTAAGGAATGACACATTAATTTTTCACCTGTCATGAATATTTACTGATTTCCTGAAAGCCACATAGACAAGGTATGATTCCATAAAACATTATATATAATGGGTCCATTTTCAATTGCAGTACTAATAAACAAAGGCAATTTGAATGGGAAGAACTAAGACATCAGAAAAGACTGAAATAGCCTTTTATTGTCAACACATTTATTTAAACCCAATCTGGGATCTGAACATTCTTAAAGTTTATTAACTTTAAAAAGCATTGAAATATTGTCTAGGTTTCCGATCCTTCACATGCTTTCCCAGGATAACAATAAGCAAGCAAACCATTATGGATAATTACTGACTTGCATTCTGTAACTGAAATCCTTGATTTCACAAGACTTTTCAAAAGACTTTTTTCAAAAGACTTCAGGAGTAGTAGTAGTCTCTTTTCTTCAAAGTTGATGACTGAAAAATACTAGAATAAAAATATCTTAGAGAAGAAAAATCATGTAGAGAAAAGCACCATAGCAAAGTAATTAAATAACTTCTTAAATACAGATATGAAATACATACAGATGACCAACAAGAAAATAAAATATTATCCAAACTGGTGATCAAAGAAATCCATACAGTCCTTTTGCTCAAGAATTATAGAAATAAACTGAGACTGTGCAAAATAAGACTGAGGCAGAAATAACAATGGAAACCAAACCAAATGATAAGAGTTTGTTCTCTTATATTGAAAAAGGGAGTGCATAGAAAGAAAAATGGAGGAGCAAAAATTTAGATATGGCTCAAAATTTTTATTGTTTTTCTTCCTTCTCACTTACATCTGTTGTGTTTCAGCTTGGAGTACTCACCAAAATGACAATTTTTTTTTCCAGGAAAACTCAGCTTTTTGTGAAGGATAAGATTTTTCAGTTTCTGCTGATTCACACGATGACTCATGATTGGTTCAAAACCCCTATTCAGAAATAACTGGGATGTTGTAAAGGTGCAGTGAAAGACATCAGTATGAAGTACAAGTATATTCTTATTTGGGAAAATCAAAATTTATAATTTCATATAGGCAGGTCTTCAAAATACCAAACATTTAATTGGAGTGTCCAGAAAACATGACTCTTCAATAAGCAGTTTTACTGGTGGTGATTGATTAAAGGGAATAAAGGAAGTAAGCTCAAGAAAGAATGACTATAAATAGAGGAATGAGGAAGATTCCTTCCCTGTAGAGGACTTTTTTTGCTTATATACAGCCACTCGGCCTTTCAAATAATGAATATGAAAGGAGGAGGTTTGAGGTTAAACAACATACAGGTATATATTAGAAGCATCCATGTTTCAAAAACAAAGAGGTTGGAGTGACAGTTCATTTCTTTCTGAAGAGGCACAAAAGCAGGCACAAAAAGATAACTTTTTTCTTGCTCATTGAAAAGGCAAACTACTTAATTTCTCTGATAGCCATAGTGCTGGACTATTTTCCTTATGGTTTACAGAGATTTAAAATTCTAGTTTTGGTGCAAGAAGAAATTAAGATAAAAATATTTGTTTCCTCCTCAGAAATAGAATTTATATTAAAGAAATTTTCATTCTTTTTTCTTTATCAAACTTAGAAATGCATCTGTAGAAATACTGTCTTCTAGATGTAATTACATTATTCTTTTGAAGAAGTGTCATCAAAATGTAATACTGATAGGTGATCAAGGGTTCTGCTTACTTACATTAGTCTATTTATATGACGTTATTAACTTACATTACTCTCAGTAAAATCACTCTATTTGTGGTGCTGGACCACCATGGATTGTCCCCTGGCTTCAGTAATGTTGCCAATAGGAACAGATATCTCTACAAGGCGCCTAGGGCACTCTTTGACTTGAGTAATACACTACTTTAGTGTAAAATGTATGAGTCAATTAATTATTTCTAATTTATAGTTAGAGGAATATGCAAAGAGATAAAGATTACTGTCACTTGGACAATGTGGTGAAGGTTACCTCTTCCAGTAAAACGCAATAGATGAAGTCTCTGTGTATGTAGGAGTGAGATAGGTTTGCCTGGTTTGGACACAGAGATTTCAGTTCTGCTTGAAATGGTTTCCACAGAACTTGCCTCCAAGTTAATATTATTTAAGGAGAGGCCCTTGGTATGCAGCTTGGAACGGTAGAACCTGCAAATGAACTATAATTTTTGGTAGAATAGCTGAAATCATTTTAAATGAGATCAGGCAGAGTGCAATTACAGCATTCTCATTCCTGGTGGTGCCCGTCTACAGTCAGCACAACTGCTGTGTGGTGTCTCTGCCAGCTTGTAATGGTGCTCCAGAATTCACGCTCACAACCCAACTCAGACATGCTTCCTGCTTCGACATAACCACTCAGAAATGAAATGCATGTCTGTCTCTCTCCTTTTTTTATCTCTTTCTCATTTATCTCCATTTTAAGAGCCAATAATGAGATGAATTAAGTGGTGATGCCCTTTCATTTTTCCTCATTAGTGTTACTGGCTATTTCAGCCTCAACCGTGCTGAAGAATTACTTCAGGGATGCAGCCATCTTGCAATTCTTCTTAATTAAAATGGAGGAAGGTAAAGTATGTAAAAATCACATTGTCCCTGTTGTGTCAGCAGTCTGGATTGAGAATGTAATTGTTATAAATGGGCTGTCTTTTACAAAAATATCTCATATGTGCAAAGGTAGATATAATTTCCTAACACTGCATATGCTTTATATTTGTACAACTCTTAGAATGCTGCCTAAAATTTTAGGGCTTGTCCAGACTTTCTGTGACTGATGCAAACTTATTTGTTTTCTCAATCTTAAAATGTGAAGAGGAGTTATATTTATTGAGCACAAGGAGTAATGAGAACCCCAAATTTATCTCTACACTTTCCTCACATTCGAACTCCATTTCTGTCCCTACCATCTCTACTTATGAAATATTGTTCATTTTTATTACCTTAGGTTGCACAAAAACTATCTTACCTTCCAGAATCTTAACAGAAGCAAGAGAGACCATTCCAAAGGAAGAAAAATAAATCCAACCGTTATTACTTTTCATTAATCTATACCATTATTGTAAATTATAGGACTATTTAATGTGTTGTGTCGCTATAATCCGTTATTTCATACCAAACGTTACTTGCATATTTTGATTTCTCATTTATAACCATCTATGCTCATTCTTCACTTTTATTTGAAGTGTAATTCATTTAAAAGTCTATAACATGGCTAAGAATCTAGTTTGAAATATAGACATACTTAAGCTTTATATATTGGGACTAAAGCAGTAAAATGAAACATCCAGCATTTTCTTCCTTTCTCCAAAACCATGCAAAGAATTCACATACCTTAGAGGAATAAGCATAATTATTTCTGAAACCAAACTGTTGGAAATGGCATTGCAAGGCAAGCAACGTTGACAGACATTTCAGAAATGGTTGGCTTTTTCAGGTTTCTTTTTTTTTTGGTACTAAATCCAGGCAGCAATATTAGCCACTACCATTGGTCACAGTCGCAAAGAAACATAGACACACAATTTCCTAAGTCTAAATTAAGATAACTAAATGCAAATTCTGTCTCTTCAGAGTTGAAACACAGCAGCAGTTGAACCCAGGGTGCATAAAGATTCCTTAGGCATCTGTGTTTCCACCAATATAAAAAATATAAAAACAAAGAAAGCTTCAATGTCATAATCAATGACAACTACGGGAGTCTTGATATTGATGGGCTCTTCATTCTCTAAAAGGGAATTAAATATGTGAAGCATTTCTTTCGTTATCTTGACAGCAAAACCACTTTCAGTTCCCATACTTCAAAATGAGGGCTGTACAAAAGACAAAGCAGAGGTGAGTAACATTTTCATACCTTCTACCTCAGATGGTTGTCCTGTAGTGTGTTACAGGTGATCAGACTTACTTACTTCTTCTGCCAGAATTGAGCAAAAGAGACAACCCTGATGCCTGATGTGTTTTACTGGGAAAGTTCTTCTCAAGTCCAGGTTTCTAGCCATCTTTCTGAAAAAAGTATCTAAATCCTTACGTTCTCAGCTCACTTTGCGATCATGGATTCCACATCTGCACTCTCCTACATATTGTATCTGTAGGAGAGTAACTCTCAGGCTCAAGTGATTACAATTCTCTTGTCACCAATTGACACTAACTTAATTTCATTTAACGTAGGAGCCTACACCAAGCTTTTTATGTCTCTTGCCACTTTGTAGTAACTCTATATTAACAGAGTGAGAGATAGAATAGGACTAGATAGATACCAACCAAGGACACTTCGCCTCATTCAAATGTAAGATCAAAAACAGATGAGAAATTATACTTCGTGAATGCACATATTCTCTTGTGTTGATCTGCTTGAAGGAAGGGAGGCTCTACAAAGAGATCTGGATAGGCTGGATCGTTGGGCTGAGACCAATGGGATGAAACTTAACAAGACCAAGTGTCGAGTCCTACACTTGGGGCAAAACAACCCCGTGCAGCGTTACAGGCTGGGGGAAGAATGGCTGGAGAGCTGCCTGGAGGAGAAGGGCTTGGGGGTGTTGGTTGACAATCAGATGAATACGAGCCAGCAGTGTTCCCAGGTGGCCAAGAAGGCCAACGGCATCTTGGCCTATATCAAAAACAGAGTGGCAAGCAGGACAAGCAAGGTGTTCAAGTGTTGGAGCACTTCCAGAAAAGGGCAACGAGGCTGGTGAAGGGCCTGGAAAACAAGTCCTATAAGGAACGGCTGAGGGAACTGGGGTTGTTTGGAGAAGAGGAGACTGAGGGGAGACCTCATCGCTGTCTACAGCTCCCTGAAAGGGGGCTGTGGGAGAGCGAGTGTTGATCTCTTCTCTCAAGTGACAGGTGATAAGAAGAAGGGGAAATGGCCATAAGTTGAGCCAGGGGAGGTTCAGACTAGATATTAAGAAGAATTTCTTTACCGAAAGGGTGGTCAGACACTGGAACAGACTGCCCAGAGAGGTGGTTGAGTCACCACCCCTGGAGGTATTTAAAAGAAGGATAGATGAATTCTTAAGGAATATGGTTTAGTGGATGATGGGTGCAGTTGGACTCGATGACCTCAAAGATCTTTTCCAACCGGAAGATTCTATGATTCTACGATTCTTCATTTATAAAGGAAAGCAGACACTCTGTCTTGGATCAAGATTATTCTATTTTAGGTGACAATACACATGAAAAAAACACCTGATGGTTTTGGACTTCTGCTAGGCATTGGAATGGTTCATTATAAAGTGGCATCTGCCACAACTGACAAAGGTATATGATGAAAACAAGCGTAAGATGCACTTCAAAACACCAAGCTGCAGCAAACCTGGTGACTATATGTCTGCTTCAGCTGCATTTAAGATTCACTCTTTCTGAATATCACTGCAGAAGCCTATCTGTGGGTGAAAACCTCCACACGTTCCACAGTTGCTTTTCCCTGTTAACACCACCTGTTGTCCCTTTCACAGTAGCAAAGAAATTGCACGGCAAAACACACATGGAGGATATTTCACAGGTAGTTAAAGTTGTCATTTAGATGTTTAGCTATTTCTGTGATATTAAACCTTCTATCTGAAAGGCTTGCAATACACTGGATCAGGTTTGCAACTGTAAATAAATACATAACTTTGCCTTTCAATGCAGAATTCAGGCCCACTATCCAGAAGGCTTAGCCACTGTTGTTTTACTGTATGTTACCAGAAAGCATAGGATAAAAGAGTATTCAGTCATAGGCAATGAAAACTTCTGAAGCATTTTATGTATGATAAAAAGATATCTTACATCCAGTTCAAAATCATTATGATTTAATATTGAATGTAATGTTTTGATTGCAATGCTTACCAGGATGAGCAATCTATTAAAAAACTGACTTTGTAAATTAAAATTGCATTTTAAAGGCTGCAGTTGGCTGATGAAAGTCAAAAGTAAGTAAAGAGCTAGACTCACGTGTTCAGAGGATTATAGCATGTTTACTATTCTTGATCAAGTGTTGGGCTTATGTTTTCACCAGTCGACAATTTAGGAAATCAGTATTCAGTGTTATTCTCAACTGGTGATGACAAATTTTGAATCAACTCCCACAAGTACTGAACACACAGCTTAAGAGTAAGGATAGGAAAAAAGTAGTCCCTGAAAAAGAAGGCTCAGGTTTCTGAGGTCAGATCATGCTAAACATTTCTTCTTTCATGCAGCATGGCCAGCTTGCCTGATACAGTGAAAATGAATAGAGAGGACATCCCAGTAAACCTATTCTTGATTTTGTGTAGGAAAATGTTGACATATAGGGTTCCCCTCCTTTATCTCCACAGAGGTCTATCCCATGGATTAGCTTGAGTAAACTCAACTCCACTCTGACCCAAAATTTCTGCCTATCTGCCCCTTCTATATCTGTTCAGAGCAAAGGTAACAGTCTGGTCCATAATGCATTGTAGGAGCACTTGAATTGTTCCAAACAGTTTTCCAGGCCTACCACCAGTTAGCATGAGAGAAAGCATACCAAGCTGATAAAACTTTCCTCTTCTTCTAGATAGTAAATAGTCCTCTAGGCTGCTTCATTGCATGATATAACAGTAAACTACATAATGAGAAAATATGCCCATAGCCATCAAAAGAGGTGCAATTTAAGTTGCCCAAATTCTCATAAAGCATCATGTGAAGCTTTTGCAATGTTTTCTAAAGGTCAAAAAAGTAGACACTGCATCAGACACAAATGACAGCATTTGTTTGAGGAGGGCTTTGGAGGTGTTCTCTTTGGGAGGAGTACATGATCTGCCTGTGCCAGGCACAGCTAGTTCCAGTCAGAGATGACACTGATGTAAACTGCCCACCACACCACAAAACTGCTGCAGGCAAGGAGTCTGTGATATCGTTGCTCAGGCAGTAATGAGTCACTGCAAAAGGAGGTTGTGGCATAGGCTGAGCATGAGGAAGGAGAGGAGAGGGGCTTCTACAAAAGTTCGCTTTCTTCTTTGTGTTTCTGTGTGTGATTTTATTTCTTTTTTTTTCCCCTCTCTCAATACACAAATCAGTAATAAAAACTTTGTGTCAATTGGCAATAGGTGAAATCAAGAAAAGTTCCCCAAAGTCAAGTCTGTTTTTCCTGAAAGCCACCCAGACTAGAATTACCTTCATCCATGAGGGTAATGTAAGGTACCTCCTTAAGTTCACACAGCAGTCTGCTGACCTCCCTTCACAGTAGTTGTGGCACTTCTTAAGAGGACAGGCAGTTGAACATGTTAAAAGTGGTTATTTCTCTCTGCTGACTGCATAAGTAAGTCTAGGTCAAATGTAGATATCTGTTTTGTTAAAGTCACAAGTTAGTTGAGATTATTGCACTGCTTAAGGGAAATCCCATTTCAGGCCCATTCTGTCTGGTTTTGACACAGTTAAACTAAAAGCATGCAGTGAACAGCTAGTATAAACACCAGCTATTCTTCTTACTAAATAACATGAGGCAAGAAAGCTACTTTTCAGACTGTCTTCTAAACCACAATTGTTGTGCTCATATTGATGTATTAAGAAGCAAACGGAACCTAATCGCATTCAAATAACATGTTTTCAAGATGCAAATGTCAAACACTGTCTTATGAAGTATGCTTCAGCTAGAAACTGTGTATGTTAATGGGAGGACATTCAGTAGCCCTCTACATATTTTTTTCCCCATTAGATGAATGATTCAGAAATATATTAATTTTCTCATGTCATAGAGTGTATAATCTTAAATCTTTGACATTCAGTGTTCAGTATAAGCACTATTAAAAGTAAACAACACTAATAATATAAATCATTTACCAATGGCCCTTGAAATGGGAAGAATTAAGTATTTTTCCAAGATTCTGGAGAGACAAGGCTCTTTTCGTTAAATTCATTGTTATATAGTTAACATAAATAAGATCAAACCTTAAAAGGAGTCTCTGAGTATTGACTTAACAAAGCTATTAAGACTAATTTAAAAAAATTCTCAAGCATATATGAAGTACAATTACAACAGAAAGCTGCTGTTGGTTTGTGGGAGGAACGAGACTTGAGTCCTGCACTTGAGACACAACAACCCCATGCAGCGTTACAGGCTTGGGGAAGAATGGCTGGAGACCTGCCTGGAGGAGAAGGACTTGGGGGTGTTGGTTGACAGCTGGCTGAATAGGAGCCAGCAGTGTGCCCAGGTGGTCAATGGTATCTTGGTCTGTACCAGAAACAGTGTGGCCAGCAGGACAGGGGAAGTGATTGTGCCCCTGTACTCAGCACTGGTGAGGCCACACCTCAAGTACTGTGTTCAGTTCTGGGCCCCCCACTACAAGAAAGACATTGAGGTGTTGGAGCACATCCAGAGAAGGGCAACAAAGCTGGTGAAAGGGCTGGAGAACAAGGTGGCTTCGGGAACTGGGGTTGTTCGGCCTGGAGAAAAGGAGGTTGAGGGGAGTTCTTATCACTGTCTACAACTAACTGAATGGAAGTTGTATCAAGGTGGGTGCTGGTCTCTTCTTAAAAGTGACAAGTGATAAGGTGAAAGAAAATGGCCGCAAGTTGTGGCAGAGGAGGTTTAGACTGGACATCGGGAAAACTTTTCACTGAAATTGTGGTCAGGTACTGGAACAGACTGCGCAGGGATGTGGTTGAGTCACCATCCCTGGAGGTTTTTAAAAGATGGATAGATGAGTTTCTTAGAGATATGATTTAGGAAGGGAATAGGTATGGTTGGACTTGATGATCTCAGAGGTCTTTTCCAATTTTATGATTTTATGATTCTAATACTTCCTGGCTGAAGTTTCAACTTGCACAGGCTGAACCTGCATGCAGAGTTTCTGCTTTTCATTATTCTGTTTGATCATTATACACTCAAAATATAGTGTTATAATAATAAAGGATGCAATGGTTTCTGAAGTTTGTTACAATTTGTTCAAAGGATCCTGTCCCGATTCTTCCAAAACTCATGCAAATCTTAAAATTATTCAAAATACACCATAAAGTTTTTAGCCTCAGTTATGTCCCTGCACAGTGAATGGCATAGGCACTTGCTCTTCATACTTTCTAATTACTCAATAAGATGTTCACTGCTGCGTTCATTTTTGTCTTTAAAAAAAATCCAAGGTTTCTGTGACTCAATATTTCTGTTAAAAGTAATTTCTTCACTTTAGTAATTTTAGTAATAAAGAACAAAATTAATCTAAATTTTCTACATTTAAAATGCATATAAATCTGTTTAAAGAAGATGGAAATTAACATCCATCTGTTACTCTAAAATTCCAAATCAATTATATTTTCATGAAGGTAAAGCAAATTTTTAAGTATTATATACTTGTTTTCTGCCAGCATTTTCTGTTCTGCTTTCTTGAGAGAACATTTTGGTTACTGTTTGTCACTGAAAGGCCCCTTCTGACAGGCTACAACAAGAAGCTACACTATATTCAACTCCTTTAGTATTTTGGAAAAAGTTTATGACTAAGAAAACCTGGAAAGGTCTGTTAATGTGGAAATTAGAGTCATCAAAGACTCTAATTTAGGTTCTGTTTATCAGTCACAATGCTTTTCTTATATTCACAGCTTAGGAGACTTCATTCCATCACGTATTTTTAAATTGGAGTGTTATTCAGTAGTGGCTGAAACAGCATGCTGACCTGATAAAAAAAAAAAAAAAAAATAATTATTCCAGTTCTGCTTAAGTAAAATCCTTTCATTTCAAAACAGCATTGTTCTGTTGGTCTCCAGATTCTTCCATTTTTGCCAAAAAATGTATTTTAAATTAAAGACTGCTAAAGCCATTAGTTTACCCTTTGTGATGAAACTAAGCCAACAGGCATAATTGCTGCAGAAATTTTTTTAATTTATTTTAATAAATAGGTCTAAGCTAAGACAGCAAGTTCCTGGCATTGTCAAAGTAGCAATTTTTTGATTAGTTTTGGCTTGAGAATCAGAATAAGGTAAATGTTGCAGACAGAGAATTAATGGAATTACAGTTGTTTTGCAAAATGTTTATTTGATGGGATAAATTTGACTCAGATTCTCAAAGATATTTGGAGATACCCCACTAATTCTCCAGAAGGAGGGGCCTGTCATTACTGAAAGGAAAATAGTCTATTAAGATAAGGATCTATTTATGTGTGGAGTTCCTTAAGAAACTTCTTCCGGAGTCTTATTCTATAAAAACAGTTGAAAAAGTTTGATTACCTGGCTATGTTAGAGCAGGTATCAAGCTATGTGGTTACACCAGGACATCAGACCACTGTAATGAGGAGGACATTTTTTGCCTTTAAAGGTACACGCTCAAAATAACTGAATTTACCTGATAGCATAATTCAGTTGAAAGAAAACTGTTTTCAAGCAGTTTCTAACTGCATTGATGCAATCAGTCTGCCTCTCAGAAAAGAGATAACAAAATACTTTGTTCCTCATTCACAAAAATAGTGAATTAAAAGTTAGAATTTGTACTACTCAAGAGGTTAACAAAGAAAAACACGTAGTATTAATACAAATACAGAATACAAAGATAAACAGATTAATACAAACTCTTCAACCGATTAAAGCTTTGATAAAGTTTAAAATGAAAGATTCTACATGCAAGAATTAAAAATAAAAGTTAAAATTACATGTGGTTTTGGAACTTCAAATGTAAGAATCCTTTTATATTGGAACAATCTTAAAATACAGGATTCTTCTTCTGATGAGCCAAAGACTGAATATCATACATTCTTTTCCATTTGGCGTCTGCTTAGCAAAATGTAAGCAAAAAAAATAAAATCAGCAAAGAAAAGTTCAGCAGGAACCGAGCAGTTGGAAACTCAGCATGCTGTAGAAACAAACCTCAGGGTTTTTTGTCATTAACCTGTTTCTGGGACCACAGTGAAGTGGGTTTTTCGGTCTTCAACGAGGAGATTTAAACAGAAATAAATAGAAGCATAAAAGTTCTTTAAATCAGTTTAATTTTATAATTGGGTTTTGAAGGTTGGAAGATAAATGCTTAATAGTTCAGCAAAAAAGAATCAGTGAAAGAACAAACATATAGCAAATCACAGTATGTGCAAATAGGAAATAATTTATTAGTTCAAGGGGAGAAGTAAGTTAGTGTTCCAGTTATTATGTTTACAGAATTCCTTGGTGAGTAGTTCTTCTCATTGTTAGACAACCCAAAATAATTCAGTTCTATAGAGTGACTTTTCCAAGTAAGGTGGGAATTTTAAAAAATGAGACTGAACACATTTGTGTGGAGATAGGATTTATTCGAACCTTCTAGCTACACAGGCCACTCTGTGTTTCGTTGCACAATCTTTTTGAATAACTTAGAAAAACACCTTCTTTACTTTATTTGGGCTATTATCTGATCCCGTGGAACGCATCCTTATCAGGGAGAAGAATTCTCATTCTATAGAGACAGTCACCTAGGTTGCCAAAGCCGTTCCTCAGCCTATTTGAAACAGCTATAGTTGGGAAAGAAACTCTTATTGCTTGAAGAAGGATACTGATAACCAGTTATCTTGATCAGGAACACTGGGGGAAAGAATACTTATTTCTACAACATAGTGATCCAGAGCCCTCGGGCACTCCATTAGCACTCTTGGGGTCCTGTGTGCCTGGGAAGAGGCTTTGTCACTGCTTGAGAAAGACATTGACTATCAGTCATACCTCCTAGATATCTGATACTTGGATCATTGCCAAAGTGAGGTAGTCTAATGCAACTAGTGGGAAGTTCCACTAGTATGACATATTCCAAGTGCAGCCAAAGTGAATATTGAAATATCAAAATGAATATTAAAATGTCTGAGTAAAGTTAGTTATCTGAAAATCCTGTAAGTATGTAAATGATTAGAAGGCCCTTTGAGCTCTCGTCAGCCTTTGATCAGGCTGAGACCAGTAATCTCCTCCTGAGTTGGGACACCTCTCAGGTGAAGTGACCGATCTCATTTGCTAACATGGCAAATGAAAAGGCCTTAGGAAGTCATCCCTCCTTCAGAGCCCATCATCCCTTGTCAGGAATGCTAGTGCATTGAATGAGTGTTCTCACCCCTCATGAGGAATCTCTCAGTTTTCTTCAGATCCAGCCATTGCCTACTGTGTATTGATGGTGCATTTTATGTGAGTATTTTAACCAATCATAAGAAGGATATTTTCAGGCTAACTTCTCTCTATCTGCCATAGCGTGTATTTGTCCTATGCTTAAATACTGATATGACTTTGTATACACATAGGTTTCTATACCCCTGTTCCTGTGTGTATACTTATAACAGCACTGTGTAGTAAATAGGAGTGAATCTCATTATTTTGAAATCTGATTGTCACTGATCAATTTAATTATAACACAAACATTGAATCATTTTTTTTATTATTTCGTTAATCAATTGATAAGTAAGTGTTAATAGGAATTTTGCAATCTTACCTTAATAAATTCTAAATTGATGATAAACCCAAATCTCATAAATGCCCATCCACTGTCTGCTGGGAGCCTTAGAACTGATTTCTTTTCACTAATATGCTAAAAGTATTTACCTCTGAGATAGGTAGTTCTTAAAAGCGTTCAGACATTCTTCTTTAGATTCCAGTGCAAGAAGGACAACCTCCCCCCTTGTACATGATAGAGAATGGTGATTTATTTATCCACGTGTTGTTACTCAACTTCAATCAAAGCAAAAATCTACCTTAACCTAATTGGATAATAAACTTTTATTTTTGCATTGCACTTCTAGATTTACCAAAAACATTAAAAAGAGAATGATTTTTTTTACAAACTTCTCTTGTTTTCCTTAGGTAAGGAACTTTAAAAGACTGGGAATTCCGAAAGGAGACTTCAGTATGTCTGCAGTGATAACAAAAGTGTTCTGAGAAGTGCTTTTAATGGAAAAAAAATAGCATATTTCTCCCATAGATGCTGAGCTCCCAGACAGATTTATCCTTCAGTATAAAACCACTTTAACTGCAAAATTCTTTGTTCCCCTTTAAAACATTTTTAAGACCCTTGCCTTCAGAAAAGATTAGATCTGCCATGCCAGAAAAAAAAACACAGGAGGAGTCAAATTCGTTTTAGAGAAAACAAAGCACACTAGAACTCCTTAAGCTTACAAGAAATAGGACTACGTGTTTCCAATGAATTTTTAAGATTTAAAATATGGAAATATAAAGCAAGCCACTTCATAAAGTCCCCATTCTTCAGCAGTGTACACAGCCTTCAAAATAAAAGGGGTGTCATTGGTTTCTTTTGTTGCACATTAAGGTCATTCTTATTCTTTTTCATTAAAGTGACTCTAATCTTGTCTCACAGGTCATATCAACCATACTGTTCAGATAAGAAAGAGAAAAAAACAACATACATCCTAGGACAGTGCAGAAGTGAACAGAAAAAAAACCCAAATCCAACCAAATAAAAATACCTCAACCACCCAAAGACTAAATAATGCAATGATAAAATCAACAAGCAAAATACAAATACTTATATCACTGGCTGTCCTATTTTTCATGACTTTCCTTGTATCAGTATTGAATATTTGTGCTTGCAAAAGCAAGCCCCACAGCAACTGCAATTAAGGCTCCTTTTGCCTATCCTGAATTCATCCCTTGAGTAGCAGGCCTTGATAGTTTTCTTCACTTTTTTCCAAGTGGGCCTGTGTTTTTCTCCCTCTGAGCAGCACCTGTAAATCTGCTCTCTCCCTGAGAACATGTCCAAACCCAGACATTTCCAAACACACTTGTCAAAAATAATATATGACACAGAATTAAAGGAAGCTGCAACAGAGGC
Source organism: Tapera naevia (assembly GCA_033556795.1). Lineage (NCBI taxonomy): Eukaryota > Metazoa > Chordata > Aves > Cuculiformes > Neomorphidae > Tapera > Tapera naevia. The sequence goes on from JAUMJJ010000014.1 coordinate 6,812,513, forward strand.
CCAACATGTACATTTCCCTTCCTTGCACCTTAGTCTTTGACAGTTTTGGGCAGTTATATCCAGTTGAACATGTTTTTGCTGGAACAGACAGGTTGTGCTTTATTGCTTTCTATAAGTCAATCTCTCCTCCTAACAAAGAGCTCATACTCCATTCACCTCTAATATATATATACTGGCAGAAGGTCATATAGCTTAAAATATATATATATATATTTTTACAGCTAGTTTAAGAAGTATGAATCTTGGTACTGTATTGGGACTACACAGGTATTAGACCCCTATGTAAGTAGGAGGTATTTAATTCTTTTCTTCCCATAGAAACCTTGACAATTCTTTGACACCGCCATTATGGTTAATTTATCCCTACTTCCTTTGTTCTCTCTCCCTTGCACAAATACATATGCACACATAGAAAATGCTTTGAATTAGATCAATGCTTTGAAGAAAGACAAAAGTAAGTGGAGGAGAGAGAACATGATATCAGAACCCATATAACTTGCCCATCGTGCTCAGTAATGGATGTTTACAACAACCCAAGGATGACAGTTCTACCAGCAATATGAAATACTGAGACTCTAAGCTAATATTTTATCTTCTGATATAATACATTTAAATTATAAAATTGCTGAAGTGTTTTCAGCAATGATCTTCAGAGGGACCAAAATTTATGTTTATAGCCAGTAGTATTAGAGGGGACTGTTGACTGAACGGAATAAGGTGACAGCATATGTCTTATACCCACCAAACCATTTATTTTTCGTTTTATTTGTGCTTTCCTAACTACAAAGCAATGGACTAAACAAAAGGCATAATTATTCCTATCATAAGGAAGAGCAGAAAAGATGGGGAGTAGAGCAGGCACAAATAAATACTCCCACAGGCAAACAATTGCTGTAGAGGTGCACATTGACAGATTGAATATTAACAGACACATTAACAGAGTGAATATTGATTTAGTTAATAGCAGTGTCCCAGAAAACTTTCATAAGCATCAGTGACCCTGGTTTGTGAACCTTTCCTTGAAGGCAGATCCCATTATCTGTATGGATTCTTGTTCATTTATAGAAGGCTTCTTCCATGAAAAGTAGTTTGAAGGACTAAGGATGACTACCAGCAGAGCACTTTTGTAAAGTTATAATGTAAACTTCAGTTAAGACCCTTAAGGTCATTCATTTTTACTTATTCTCATAGTTCCTAGGAATCTACATATCTCAACCTGTTCAAAGGGCAGTCCTGAATTTGCAAATGTAAACAAACTGACATTTCAGATATTTCCTTGAAAATTCTTTGGAAAGTGGTTGCGTTGTCTATTTGCATGTTCATTGTGCAACTGGGTGCAACTTCAGTGTTACAACATGACTGTATTCTATTTCACACATGATTTGAATTGATGAAAAAAATAAGACTAGAAATAGTGAGAAATTGTCCCCTCCTCCTAGAATGAAACTGATGAGTAATAGCCCCTTAAACATTTCTGCAAGTATTCTGAGAAAAAAAGGAAAGAGTGAGATATGAATGTCTTTATAAATACTGGTAAAATATAGTTACTTAATTTTTAAAATATAGCTAATATTGTCCGTTAGGCCTTTTAAGTAAAACCTGCTATATGTTAAGTGTCTTTAATACAGATTCCAGCACTATAGTCTAACTCTACTTTCATTAAGGCCTGTTACACTTTTGATTTTGAATAATCAAGAAAAAAAAGTTTTATTTACATTCCTGTTGACTTTATCTAATATAAAGGTTTTTTCCAGTATAAATGCATAAGCATGTTTAGTGTTCTGGGATTTTTTCAAAGTCTTGCTATACTATCAATCCCACCCTTTCCTTCCAGGTGCTCACTTCTAATCAGTACAGGATACAGCTTTGCCTCTGTTCAAGCAGGTCAGGTGGACTGAAGATTCAGGTAGCCCTAGCTGTCTGTCAACACTATCTTCTAACGCACTAGTATGTGTCAATTGCCTTACACAGAATTATTTTAGCTTTTATCCAGTAAAAATTATTGGATTCAGCATTCAGCTAGCAATATAGGTGCCTACAGATGAGACAGGTGTCTAACCTTTTATTAGAGTCAAATGCAATCTAGTCAATGTAATCAATGGTGAGTGATTCAGCGAACCAGCCGCTTGGGCAGAATTATGTTGTCTAAACGTAAGCAATGGCTCGTCAGTATATCTGAGATTCTTCATGGTATACAATCATAGGAATCAGCAGATAAGACAAAAGACCAAAGGGATATCTGGGCCCCCAAATCTGGACTAGCAGCAGCCAGGATACTGCAAGGTATCTACCTTCAGTGTGACCAGATAAGTCTGATTAGGCAACAGAATTTATGTCCCTTTCATCTTCAGTGCAGAGGGATATATAGGTCTCCAGGTACTATTTATTAAGCTGGTATATATTTGCTCAGCTTATACCATACCTCTGAATTATAACTCCCTACGGTGAATCTTAAAATCTGTTGAATGTGCATGATCTAGTCTTCCTTCCTGCAGAGTCACTGATGACTTAAAAGGCCAGACCACAGTTAGTACTTCGCCTGTTTTAGCTGAGGTTAGCACAGGACGTGCTGGATTCACTCTCAGGACGTGCTGGATTCACTCTCTGGGACACACAGGAATTCTCCCAAAGCAGAGTGTTGTCAACAGAGTCACAGCATTTTTCTTCTCCCAAGAAGTCAGGAATCTCCCTCCATTTTGCTATAGGGGTAATAAAGGGAAACTTAAACAGAAAGCAATGCTCCACTGAAAACACTGCTGAATACCTGGGAAGAGACTCACCCTTCTTTTAAATAAAACTTGGGTGCCTCGGTAATTCATCTGAACGTAATAGTGTATCTTGTTCCAGTACTAGACAATACTTTCGGTGAAGAAATTTTTCCTAGTATCCATTCTAAATCTCCCCTGGTGCAACTTGAGGCCATTTCTTTCTGTCCTATCATTTGTTACTTGGGAGAAGAGTCACCCACCTCACTACAACCTCCTTTCAGGTAGTTGTAGGAAGCAAAAGTCTCCTCTCAGCCTCTTTTTCTCCAGACTAAAACACCCTAATTCGCTCAGCCACTTCCCATAAGACTAGATCTTTCACCAGCTTCATTCTTTGGACGTGCTCCAGCATGTTGATGGATACTAGTCAATATTAATTACAAGAAAGGAGGTATTAATACAGTACCCCAAAGCTATTAGTTACAAATATTTTGGATGTTATATAGATGTTGTGAAGTATTAGAAATGTTTTCCTTATAAAAATCTTTAGTGCTAAATAGTTACACGTAAAGTTAACAAGAGGAAAAATATGTGCTCAAAGATTTAGAAAGAATGCATTGTACTTCTAACATAGCTGGGTTTACTTTTCATTCAAACATATATTCAGGGATGAATCTATTAATACATAGCCAAAATAATTTTTCTTGTTTCTATCACAGAATTTATAATAACTGTACTAGCAACAACTTTGTTTATTTTTGTGATTTTTGGTGAAACAAAATAGACAAGTGAAGAGCGAAACAGGTAGGATGTTTCTTCATTTCTAAAATGTTCTCTTATTAATAGCTCAACAGTTATACACATCCCTGACCTTTCTATCTTTTGTGAAATAAGTTAATTGTTTCACATTTTGCTTTCAGAATATTATTATAGTCAAGAAAAATATTATCCAATCCATTTTTATAGCTATTAGAGAAATATTTCTCTGACTAATTTCATGTTATTTAGAATATATCATTTTATGTCAAGTAAGTACAGATGTGCTATTTTTAAATGACTGATTTTTTTCTGTAAGTATAAGTAGTATCATCACAAAAGGATCATGTTCTCCAACAAAAGCAAGGCTTTGCATAGAAGCATTTTGTTATGTTGTCTTTTAAAAAAATATGTGCATTAGTACATGACTTTCAAACGTTTTTAAGTATATTATTATTTATATGGACATCTTACTAAAGAAAAAAGAAAAATGAAATGTCAAGTACCCTGAAGAAAAATTAACACAACCATCCTCTTTTTGGAAACAGGACAATAAATCCTAAAAGAACTGTCATTGCATATAATGATTTAGCAAGTATATTGGCTGTCAGTGAGATATGTTATTTAAGATAGTAAAGAAAATTATTAAATATATCAAACTTGAAAAGTCACAAATCTTTCTAAGAGCGTTGTATAAACTAAACTAACTGCAAAGCCAAAATTTTGATCAGGTCCATAATACTCAGGTCCTCAAGTACCTCCTAAAAATATGTTCTCACTGATTGCAAGAACACTCCTAAAGGAGCTCCAGTAGGAAAAGCAATGGGCCAAGCAGACAGCACAAGGAAGGCTCCCCAAGACTAGAGCTAAACCATAATTTCACATGTCATCAGAAAAGAATAAAGAGCAGATGGAAGAATCTGCAGGCATCAAAATACATTTGCAACTCTGTGTATATGTCACCTTCAAGCTTCCCATCTATAGTGTGCTACAGTACTGGTACAGCCTCAGGAAGATACTTGAAGTTATTGCTCAGACAGAGAGGGAAGGCAATCATATCTTCCTCAAGAGCATGTATACTTGTACATTGAGTAAACTTGTGAATTTTCATTATGTGTCTGGTGTCCAGTGACCAAACTACTGCAATCTTTCAAAGTATAGAATTTTTAGGACGTACAGGAGAAGTTTTATATGCATTTTTAATAATCCACCACAGTTATTACCCATAAGCCAGACAGGAAAGAGACCATACCTTACTGAACACTAAACAACCATACAAGATTCCAGTTATCTTATGTCTGCTTCTTTTCAGCGTGTTTCTTTGCAGCATGGATCATACCTGAATACATGATAACTCATGAAGTATGATTAGAGCTACCATTACAAGCATGATTGAACACTTGCTGCCAAGAAGACTTGCCTAGACTTGCAAATTCTTTTACAGGAAGGAGAGGAAAAAGTACTCACAAATCCAGGGCTACATGCAATTTAGGAAATAACAGAAATAAGCAAGCCTGATTGTACTATATGTTTTTACTTAACATAACATTACTTTTATTTAGTCGAGACTGATTTCTTATTGTTTCAAAAAGTGTTCCTGGCTCCCAACAGATTTGTTATTGAGGGATTTTATGCATACCTGTTCTGCATTTACTTTATCCACTCTTCATAATTGTCAGGAAATAAAAAAATACTATGGATATTGGATGTCCTTTTTCCTTGTGCTTAGAGACGCCTCCACAGAAATACAGCAAGTCCGAGTGGTGTGATTTCTCTTTCAAGAAGCTGTATTGAGCTACTATTTCCGGTAGACTGCCTTTATCCTCTCCTGCACTAGGATGGTACCGTGTTACTAGGGAAAGAATTGAATTTGCAAATAGTTTCACCTGGGAAAAAAAGAATGGAGGAAAGTTAATTGGGATCACTCATGCTCAACAAATTTTATTTTGAAATATGCAAAGCTGGTCAATATAATCTGCCATAGAATTGTTTATGAAAGACAGCAGCGATTATAGAGAGAGATACTGGACTGTTCCAAAAAGGTTTCCTTTTTTTTCCTAACAACAACCGTATTTCAAACACATTGTAAAAATTATATAAATCGAAACAGAGATCACTAAACTCCCTAAGCCTTGTTTAAAGTCCAGTTTAAAATGAAAATAAAATAACCCTAGGGAAAAATAGACTGAATAGGAATATTCCTTTAAAAGACATTGTTGAGGAGCTTATAGTTACACTAGAGGAAAACTGGCCCTAAAGAAGCTTTGTTGTCCTGGCAACTAGGTCTGTTATCTCTTTGAATCCATTGTGTCAGCACTAGCTTTTTATTGTTCTAATTCTTAGGGATGAACTAACAAAAAAAGTTTGAAAACCAGCACAAAAAAATAAAGAGATAAACTTATGCAGATAGCTTCGCTTATCTACAAGTACCAACTCAGTGCAATGAAACTCATTTCTTTCTCCTGTATTTCTTCCTTGATATTTTTCCTTTTACAACAATTATCTGGTTCAGACATCCAAAGCTGTGTATTTTCCAGCACTGCTGTGAGATTCTGATGAGAGAGGCAGCTCAAAACAACGTTTTTAACAGGTTCATGCTGGGTTTGATCTTGCCAGTGTGGTGAAGAACAGGATGTGAGATTGTAAATCTTTAGCAGGAAAGCTGCAAGTATCATTTGAAACACGGAAGAGAGAAACAGTATTTTTTGTCTTTACTTTTTTTTCTCTCTCTTTTATGTGCCTTCATATTGGTGTCTTTAAAGAAAAAAGACTTCAACAAGCACAGCAACAGTAAGTTATTTAGTCAAATGGAACTTTTTCTGTTTCACAGAAAGAGAATAAAAAGCTCTGTCTCAAACACAGTCATAACAGGTTTTCCTGATGATACTGCTATGTAAAGAGTAGGTACGTCTAAACAAATAAGAATTTGCAATATTTTTGAAAGGAGAATACTATTTTATGGCCTATAGTTCAAACCACAAGATTTAAATATGAGTACAAACATAATTTGCAAGGGGAATAAGTTGAGAAAGATGGATCTGCTGAGTTAAAATAGTCACCACAACTTGAGTTAACTCTTAAATGACAATTCTAGCAAGAGAGGTGTCCTAGCAACTTTAATATTATTTGTCTTTTTATTCTATTAACAATAGGGTAAAACGATCCATTTCAGATAACATCTGTAGGCATTAAAACTCATAGATTCATGGCTATCTTTCAGTACCTTAGCAGAAAGAACGCTGTGGCTGGAACCCACAAAAATTATTAACAATGCTTATCTGAAATTTCCACTGAGACAAACTGTGGAATGGTTATCTCCAGTAACTACGTGAAAAATGCACCTCAGCTTCATCTGATCTAAAGCTACCTAATCAGTCTATATTACTTATTCTTGGTTGCATCCTAGGGAATGCTGTCTGCAATTTTACAGCTTTGTTTTCCTCTTCAAGTTCAAACATAGTGCTATGCCTAAAGAAAGTTGTCTCTGGAACAGCTACCTTTACATCAGTTTCTTTCAGATAAGCCCCATACAGCTCAAATTTAAACTCATCAGTTGTTGTAGACCATTAAGATATTTGGTCATTGACTTGTTGCCTCCAGAGATCCTGTTAAACAGTTTTTCAAGTGCTGAAACTTACCTTCCAGGTCTATAAAACTAGAAGTCCTTTTAGATGGTACCATACTGTCAGGCAGTGAAAATTTCAGCTATTTAACTAACTGTTTCAGCAGAAAATATTTGCCGCTACATAAGCAAGAAATCACAGCAAAATAATCCAACTCTCAAGACTTAATCCTTTTTTCTTTTTCTGAGAATCTGTATCCAAGTGTCCAGTCGATTCCACTGAATCAGATAATAGATGAAATAAAGGAGAGGAGGTGTTTTTCCAAGTACATTAAAAATAGTTGTGCAAAGCAGCACAGAGTGGTCTTTGTGTGGCTTGCAGGGTGAGAAGAAATACCACCACCATGATCTACACTGTGTCTAAATTCAATTTGTCTTGAACATAGAGTAGCAATGTGGTTATTCCTTGCCTCTATACCTATAAGTAGAGAATGCTATAACTTGAGGGAGATTTTTTAATTGATTAGTCTTTACTAATCAATTGGATTTTTGTTGCATATGTTTAGGTAGAGTTATATACATGGGGAGAGTTTTGCAATAGCATAACTTGTCTAGATATTCTCCAAACTCTATTGAACAAAATAATATTTAGCAACATAACATAACAACAATCAGTAGAATCATGATGGGATGCAGTAGCAGGTTTAGTGTTTCAGTTGCTGTCAGGGACCATCCAAAGAAGACTTTTCACCATTGGTGTTTTCCATCTCTCTTGACACTCGTCAATGCTTGATGTATTTCATCAACAACATGATGGACTTTGATAAAAGTCTTTTGTCTAGTTTCTCATGCTTGTTGTAGGAGATTTATCAAATCAGGATTATGAAGGAGTTGTTTGATTACAGTTAAATTAATTCCAATTGGTGCAGGTTGTAACTCACAATATAATGTGTCATCAAAAGACAAATTATCATGAGTAGTTATCAGTATAGAAAAATTAAAATTATAACAAATGATAATAGAAAAGTTACATCCAAATTAAAGTGATTTATTATGTTGTCAATAATGTCATCTATCAATTTGGATTCCCGTAATGTTGTCATACACACACGTCCCTTCCCAATATAGACTATTAAGGTTTCAGGAGTTTCATTTGGATTAATTTTAAGGCGGCAAATGTTTTGCTTTGTGTCCAAATCGATGATGCAAGATCATTCATGTAACCATGCCTGCCAGCCAGTGTGTGCTAGTCCTGAAAAGGCAGAACAATTTGATTTAATTGCTAGCACATTAATGTATAGTGCTGGTTCTACCCTTTGAGGGACCAACTAGGGTTAGAGAAAACTTGCTGTTGTTCTGAATTTGTAATTATGTAAGGGTCTGTGTTTCATATATAAAGATATATTTTAATGGGAGGCCAGCTTGTCAGAGGTTGTTTTCAATGTTAATTTTGAATTGGAAGCTTAGGCCAGAATGAAATTCACGGTTTGCCTAAAAGCATGTTATAAGTGCTCATTGGGACACAGTGAAATTATATCAGCAGCTGCTTCTGAAAGGACAGATACTAGGATCGTGTCCAGGTTTGCCTTTGGCATAACTCATGGTCATGTGTAAAGCTGCTGCACACATAGTGTGATTTTCAGTTTGGCATCCTGTTAAAGTAGTGTCTCCTTTTGTTCCCATTAAGCGTGAGTTAACCAACCCTTATCTTCATCCTTCATTATCCACTCTCGTTTGTAAAAGGCAGTGTTGATATGAAATATTACCACAGATAAATCTGAAAATTTAGTGGGATAAATACAGGTGTAAATTAATTATAAAACTATATAAGCATAAACCCATAGGCACCCCATGGTATACAAATTCCGCATTTTGCAAATAGCAATCTTAAAAATTAATCAATGGTTGTAGATTGCGGAGACTTCAGAGGCAATCTATATATACAGGTTGTGTTAAGGTTGTCTTCCCTTATAACTGCTCTTGCAGTACGTTGCACCCACAACTGAGGATCATGTATGGTGCAGAATGTGCTGTGGTTATGAAATTGATCAATGAAAAAATGAGGGTCTCCACTCTGAGGGCTGGACTTGTTGATACATGAAACAAATTTGCTTCATGCTGGTGATTAGTCCTGTAACAAGGGTAAGCAATCCTTCAATGCTTAACTTGATCTTCAGAGGAGGCATGTTTACACTATTCTTGGCAATGTTCCTGGAAGGGGAAAACAATACAAGTCTTGGTAGGGTTTTTCAGACAGTTTACCCTAAAATGATGGAACTGGTTTAACTGGTTGGACGGGAGACAAAAGTACGTTTTCCAAATCACAATATTTCTGTTCTGTCTCTTTAAAATGCAATCAAACTGAATGTTAAAGACTTCTTTACCTCACTTTTCCCAATCTGGAATAAATTGCAATATGTACAATGTTTAGCAGGATCCTACTCAGTTATAATAGGATCATCACGGTTGTATTGATTCAATTGACTGATATGTTTTAAATGTTTCTTCATTTAATTAATCTCATTCTTTTGTATTGGATAGCACCTGTCATGCTTTTACTGCTACTTCTCCCATGTTTTCAGGGGACTTTGCTCCAGTTGGGATATCATCAGGCTATTGGTGTAGTTTCACATCTTAAGGAAGTGAAACTAAATGTAAATGTTCAGGCAAGTGCAGCACGAGCAATTAGAGGTGCTATGCCTCTTGTGGACTGAAGATAAATCAATATTTGGAATTGCAATTATTAACACAGCTCTTAACCATCTCCGAACTGTTTTTTGGGACTGACCAAATCATAGAATTGTACAGGGAGTTAGTTTTGGAAATGACGTATTTTTTTTCCAAATCTGTAATTACTTCAGAAATTTCAGCTTGTGCCACAGGAGAAATCAGGTACTGCAGGACATTTATATTTTTTAATTAGAGTGTATAGGTGCCGAATGGACTTCCTGGTTTTTATCAGAATTAAAGTTGACATTTGGACTGAAGGACCATGCACTGTTACCCAGCGAGCACCAGTTTCATTCACTCGAAATATCAAACCCCCAAATTTGGTTAACTACAAAGCAGTAGACGCCATACATTTCTTGCACGGGAACCATAAATTAACTCTTGCAGTGTGAGTTGGAGAGAACTTGTTGTTCACTCCATTGATTTTAGTTCTTTGCTGTCCAGGTCCAAATTCCAGGTTATCAGCATTGTATTGTGTTAATATTGACATTTCCGTTTTAATGATGGATCTACCCTCATATTGAGAGGGATCTGAGGGGAACAAGGGATCATTATTTTCCTCATCATAGTCATTAGCATCATTCTAACTATCACCATTCCAGTCCTCAGGAGATACTATCAGGTTTTTAATTTGAACTATGTTGGAGGAATTTGGAGTTTGTATTAATGTTATTTCAATTGTTTCTCCAAATTTTTGCCTTTCATAATTTTATTCCTGAAATTGTTTTTGTAGTTCTTCAATTTGGTGAGATAATATTAATTTGGCGGCCTTTCTGCCTTCTACTTCCTTTCTTAGACCTTTTCTTTCTCTCATATACTTTTTCCTATTCTGACAGCTGGCTTCTAGGCATGTTTCCAATACTTTGCAAATTACGTTGTTACTGCTGAACAGTGCTCACACAATGTGAAATCCTTTTCTAGTTCTTAGACCACTCCATCAGAGAGTAGGTTCAGTGTGCACAAGAAGCTGGAGGGTGACACAGCTGGGACAGATGATCCTGGCTGACCAAAAGGATATCCCAGACCGTATGACATCATGCTCAGCAATAAAAGCCGTTAGAAGAAGGAGGAAGGGAGAGATGTTGGAGTTACAACGTTTGTCTTCCCAAGTAAACATTAGGCCTGATGAAGCCATGTTTTCCTGGAGGTTTCGCTTTGTTTGTGTGTGCAGCTTTTGATTTACCTATTAAACTGTCTTTGTCTCAACCCACACACTTTCTCGCTTTTGCCCTTCTGATTGTCTCTCCCAGACTACTGGAGCATGGAGTAAGCAAACGTCTGTGTGAGGCTCGACTGTCTCCCTGGGTTAACATAGAACAGAATGAAGAAAGAGGACAAAGAGATCTCTCTTCGTGGTTTAGCAAACATATTCAGATGGCAGGGTAAGGGAAACAATGACCTAAAACCTCAAATTGTGTATTCAGATTACATGCAAAGGACAGGTTATACTTAGCAAAATGCAAAGACAGGTAGACAGAAAGACAGACAGAAAGAGAAGCCATGAAAACTACACAGAGCAGAGAGCTTCCTGAGGAAAACTTTATGTGGATATTTTCAAATAGGTCTGAGCTATGTTCTGTGCTAGTTGCGTTCTCTTTCCTCAGAACACAGACTGAGTTTGTATTTCTCCTTATACTCCTTTTCAGAAGAAATCTGGAAGAAGCATAACAAACACATGTATTCCTTTCAGTCAAACTTTCAAAATTTTTGTCATCCACTCAAGACAGGGAAACAAGCCAAGTTCCCATTTCTTTGAATTCAAATTCATTTTCTTGCAGAAGACCTTAGTATCTACATTACAGACTTATACTTTAGGACTGGGAAATACTATCGATTGAGAATGGCAGGGAATTTTGGGGTACTTATGAAAACCAACACACCAAATTTTACTAAATTTTTACTTGTTTGTTTAAAATTAATAAATAGCAAGGCCAGCAAGTCAGAGGCCCAAATAAATCTAGAACGTGTCATTATTTCCTCAATAGTTTTGGAAATGAGGCTTTCTTGGATGTGCCTCTATGCTAAAACAGTATGTGTAGGTGCTTTATTGAACTGGACTTTAGATTGCCCACTCTAAAGAATTGTTAGATTCTTACTTATTCCATTTTGCAGTGTAACAATTACTTTTCTTCAAAAAACATGTTTCTTCATAAAACATGGTTCAAACCTCAGTTGATTCTGGAGACCCCTCCCAAAAGGCAGGCCTCTGAACTATGCCTAACATGACCTTCCAGCTTTAACCCACATGTTCTCATATCTTCAAGTATTTCCCATAATATCATGACAAACTCTAATGTTTATACTTGGTTTATCGCTAGTCTCATTTTATAAAATATTTCTATTGTGAGAACTACAACCCTTACATTGTTGCAGGCATTTATATATGAAAAATAACATATAAATTAGCTATATCTTCAGGACATGGAGCCAGAAGAGAAAGACGAGCATGCAGTGTTTCACCTAGTGTGAGTACAGGTGGCCAGATCCATGGAGGATGTGCAAATGCTAAGCAATGTGGGTACAAGCCACTGAATATCATCTGGAGTTGGAATGTCTCTAGAACCAATGCCTTTAAAAACATAGGTGCAGCCATAACAACCCAGATGTGATCAAGTGTACATTTATTTTAAGTCATTTAGCCCTTGTTCTCTTATATTAGCACTATATGTTTACCAAGGAGATAAGAAGTCTTTTAAGAAGTTTTTTAAATGTGAAAGCTGTAAGATGTAAATCTTTGGTATCACAGTATCACAGTTTCACAGTATCATAAGGTTGGAAAGGACCTCTGAGATCATCAAGTTCAACCTATAACCCAGCACTAACACCAACACTAACACCATCATCTAAACCATGGCACTCAGTGCCTCATCCAGTCTCCCCTTAAACACCTCCAGGGTCGGCGACTCCACCACCTCCCTGGGCAGCACATTCCAATGACCAATCACCCTTTCAGTGAAGAACTTTTTCCTAACATCAAGCCTAAACTTTCCCTGACGAAGCTTGAGTCCATGCCCTCTAGTTCTGTCACTGGTCACCCGAGAGAAGAGACCAACCCCTGCCCGACTACAACCTCCTTTTAGGTAGTTGTAGAGAGTAATGAGGTCTCCCCTGAGCCTCCTCTTCTTCAGACTAAAGAGCCCCAACTCCTTCAGTCGCTCCTCATAGGACTTGTGCTCCATCCTCTTCACCATCTTTGTTGCCCTCCTGTGGACACGCTCCAGCATCCTGACATCTTTCCCAAACTGAGGGGCCCAGAACTGTATGTGATAACACACTACGATACTAATTTAATCTTGCTAAAATCATGAGAATGACGGTTTCCTTATTTTATACGTCCTGTGGTGTTACTGATTGTGTTACAAGTAAAAAAGTTTGCCTTCCTCAAAACCATTCTTTTCATGCCACTTGAGATAATATGTACTCAATTTTGGTCAAAGTACTGAAAAAATGTCCATGCACTTTGCAGATTCTCTTGCATGCAAATGTGTTGCCCTTAAAAGACCAAACAATTTATTGTAAACCTGTAGAAAGAGAGAGGGTGTTACAGTATTTTTCACATTATGAGGATATAATTTCAAGTGAGAGATTTCAAATTTCACATCTGAAACTCGAGTATTGTCTTAAACATAGTATCAAAATATTACATTAATTTGCAATGTCCTAAAACCCAGAGGAAAGGAATTAAATTACCACTGGTGAAAACAATTGATAAATACCTGCTTTCATGATGTTTTTCTGAGTGTAAGGGTATTAACTTCATAGAAAATCCTTTTTTTAACATACTAGTGGATCCTTATAGTTTGAACCAGTAAAATATTTTTATAATTTGGCATAAATACTGAGAAAATATTAACATGAAAAATGCGTTGCATTTATGATTTAAAGATCTAGGATGCTCAGCTAATATGAACTGATTATATATGCAGTGCCACCAAAGCCAATAGTATATAGGTTTTCTTACTTTGAAAACCAGCCCCCACTCAGGCACTGTGATTGTATTTCCCAAAAACTGTACATTACATACATTAGATATTAATTTTTTTTTTTCCGATTTCATGCGGGAGGTGGTGTTACATGAAACATTTCCGGGATAATAGTCCTATTTCAGGGTGGAAAAATGCCTCAAAATATATGACTTTGTAGCTATAGTTCTCATTCAATTGTGTGACTAATCTGACATGAATGAAAGCTCTGCCACTTAGGCAGGAAAGATACTGACAGTTTCATGTCAGATTAGGCTCTCACGCCAGTTGCTTTTATGTTTTCTTATGACTTCAGTACAACAGGAAAAAAAAATTTTCAGTATTTGATGTCTTCCAGTCAGCTGTTCCTAGCCCCATCTGGAACCGAGCTTGCTTTTTTGAAAACAGCTAAGAAGTATAAAGGAAAATTTCCCCACAAAAATGGGTAGCTATCATCTCCCACATATTCTTTATCCCAAGATGCCTATTTGGAATGGTCCATGGTTCATGCTAATTCCTGAATTATATTTGCATATTATTTTTTATGATACTGATTGTCATGGATAAAAGGAACAATTACATAGGTGCAGGATGACACCTACCTGAGTGGTGCAGTTGACATACCAGAAGGACCTGGACAAGCCTGAGAAGTAGGCCTGTGTTAACATCATGAGGTATAATAAGTTCAAGTGCAAGGCCCTGCACCTGGGTCAGGGCAATCCTTGGTATTAATACAGGCTGGGGGATGATGTGATTGAGAGCCGCCCTGCAGAGAAGGACTTGGGAGTGCTGGTTGATGAGAAGCTCAACACGAGCCAACAACATACACACGCAGCCCAGAAGGTCAACTATATCCTGGGCTGCATCAAAAGAAGTGTGGTTAGCAGGTCAAGGGAGGTGATTCTGCCACTCTATTCAGCTCTGGTGACACGTCACTTGGAGTACTGTTTCCATCTCTGGAGCCCTGAGCACAAGAAGGACATGGAGCTGTTGGAGCAGGTCCAGAGAAAAGCCACAGAAACTAGTTGATGTCTGGAGTACTTCTATGAGGACAGATAGTGCTGTTCAGTCTGGAGAAGAGAAGGCTCTGGGGAGACCTTATAGTGACCTTCCAGTACTTAAGGGGACTTACGGGAGAGATGGGGAGAGACCTTTTTAGCAGGGCCTGTTGCGAAAGGACACTAAGTAATGCTTTTAAACTAAGGGAGGGTAGATTTAGACTGGATATAAGAAAGAAATTTTTTTTTACAATGAAGGTGGTAAAACACTAGGACAAGTTGCCCAGGGAGGTAGTGGACCCTATCCCTGGAAACATTCAAGGTCAGGTTGGATCGGCCTCTGGGCAAACTGATGAAGTTAAAGATGTCTCTTTATTGACAGGGACATTGAACTAGATGACCTGTAAAATCCTTTCCAACTCAAAGCATTCTATGATTCGTTCTATTATTCTGTGATCTTATAGATAGAGATTACACAATAATGAAGTCCCAGTCCTAGACAGCTTAGTTGACTGATATAAATATATTCACATCTATCAGATGACTCAGGCTACACTATGTACAGAAGAGTATGTACTTTGTCATCTGATAATCCATTTTGTAAAAGAGGAGGATTTGGTTGGGTGATTTTGGTTTTGCTTGTTTTTACTTAAACACAAATACAAAGTGGATAAAATGCTCTCCATTAGTATTTCTGTTAATCACTTGAATGAGAATAAGTAGTACTTTTATAAGCTTGGAGGAGAACCCGAGGCTAGAAAGAGTTGCTTCAGACAACAAACACATTAGAAGATGGTGTTAGAATTCAAAATAATGTTGGGAAAGTGGAGAAGTTACTGTCCAATGAAGACAAATTCTAGATATTACTGTTAGGAAGAAATAATCAAGTATAAAAATGTAATGTTGAGAATGGCCGGGGAAGAAAAAAAAAACAATAGTAGCTCTTCAGAAAACTGTCTAAGGCTTATAATAAAATCATGTGTTGACTATAAACCAACAGTGTCATGATGTAGAGAAAATGGTAAATGCCAAACAGAGATGCAAATAGAATCATCCAGCTGAATACTGTGTCCAGTTGTGGACATGAGATTTAAATAATAACTGAAAGCATTAGTTAGTATTTATTTAGTTCAAAGAAAAAATATTATGTTGGGCATCGTAACTGTCAGAAATCATTCCAAAAATATTCAGAAAATCTTGATCTTAGCCAAAAGTAAGGTTTTCCATGTCTATTACAAATAGGAATATAAAGAATGAGATTAAAGTCATTTAGGTTAGACATAAATAAAATCTTTCTGAATCTAGGGCTCGTCAAGCCCTGGAGCAGGTTGTTGCCTCAGTAGGTTTGTAATGTCCATTGTTAGGGGTTTGATAGATAACAGCTGGGGAGAATTTGAGGCTGTCACATTCTGCTTTAGGGCATCAATATCTATCAGAAAGATCATGGAGGACTGAACGACTTCTTGATGCCCCTTCTATCCCTATTTCAGTAGCCCACAACTACAACAGCAATGGTTTGGATCACACTCCAATAATCTTTTTTAAAAGCTGATATTAAAAAATGGACTGCAGTATAGAATGGGAAGGTGAGGTGAGCCAAGAGATGAGAAAGGAGAAGGGGAAAAGCAATCAGTAATTTGAGAGGAAAAAAAAGATAGTGAAAAAGGGACAATGTCTCATTGGGCCCTAGCTCATTGAAGATATTGAATCTGTGGCTTTCTACATGCACATTACAAATTAATCTGTTGTAGGATGTGTTCAGGCCTGGCTGGATAAAATCCTGATCTGAACTTACAGATGACCTTGGTTTAAGCAGGAGATTGATCTTGATTAACTCCTGAAGTCCCTTCCCACCTAAATTATCCTACGTTGCTACCCCATTTCAGTGCTGTACTTAGGATGACCTTCCTAAATGTAAATCTTATTGGTACATGAGACTTCTTGCAAAACCACTTCTGATTAGAAAAAATATAGAGTGAAGACTAAAAATACTATTCTTTTGAGAAAAATTAAATAGAATGGTGCAGACCTTAATTTCATAGCAATTAATGAGGGGATGCCTTTAAAACTTCCTGATTTGTGGTTGCTTAAAGCTGTGCAATTTGTGTCATTAATTATAGGTGAGAGACAAGCCTTAGATAAAATATAATTTTTGTCAGTGTTACAGATTTAAAAGCAGCTTTAAAGCTCCCTGACTCAAACATTTAACCTGATTTATGGGTTGTGCTCTGAGAGTACTAAGGCTAAGTCTCACTAAGATCAATTTAAAAGACTTTTAAAATTAAGTAAAGAACAAAATGTAACTACTAATCTAAACATACTGTGAAATATTAATTATGCATTTTAAGTAAAGAGAATAAACAAGAAATAATTTAATCTGTGACATATAATAAATCCCTAAATATATTCTTGCTGAAGGCGTTTTCTAAATAAACGCTTGTTTTTAAGCCACAAAGGAACTGAAGTTGAAACCATTAGTTAGTGAGTCAGAGGCTGTTTATTAAAATATTTTTTGCAGTTACCTCTTAAAAATAAATAAATATTTCTAAAGAGTGAATAAATTGAGAGAAAAGTAACGAAGACTAACATGAAGGTCAAAGAGAGATCTTTGTTATTCCTGGTAATGCTTGCTAATGAGATAAAAATTCTTACTATCATTCACAACTGCCAAGTCAATGTAAAATGTCTTTTAAGTTTACACAAAGCGCTAATATTTCTGTCAACACATTACACAAGTGCAAAAACTGAGACCTAAACAAAAAATTATGCTTCCATGGACAAGATGTTTGTGACCCCCTAGGTAGTCGTTCCTCATGTTCTTTTAATGCAGAAACTCCTATGTGTAAAGTAAGCTCTGGACATTGCAGAAAGTAAATATCATGTATACATTCTAAATTAAATATGCAAAGAAAGTTCCTGATAATACTGACCTCTTTTCACTGGACAGGTCATCAGTACTAGAAGAAGATAGATCAGGAAAACCTTCCTAGAATGTAAATACTACTCCTTCTTCAGGAAGAATTTAACGCTTCCACTCCTTCTTCTGTACAATTTCAGTATTACAGGGCCATGTACCAGTTCACTACTGAAGAGACAAAGTGATTTTTTTCTAGTGAGCTATGCAAGTATCAGATACATAAAGTCCACAGAGAAACTCCTAAAGTTAGAATTATTGTAAGTGAAATCTTACCGCTCTCTAAAATACACAAGGAAAATAAAAGAAAAAGAGAACAATACCACTGATTTGTGGAGTTTTCCCCTCATGACTTTTATCTGGGTAGTAGTGCTGTCTCAGAGAACACTCACCTGGGGGATCCAGAGATGTGCATGTATAGATGTGAATATTTAATAAAAGAGACATTGGTAGAAGCCAGGATAAGAACAGTTCAAACACTCAGTATTATTCGCATTGTCTTTTTCCTTGGAAAATCAAATTTAGGTAAAGGCAAAAAGACAATAGCATTGCTGAAGTCTGGACTTGAAGGACCCTTTTTCCCATCCAAAGTTACTACTTTTCCATCTTTCCTACCCAGAATTGTTACCTTTCTGATTTGATCCAGGCAGCTCAGCAATTACAGATATGTGTCTGCATTGGTGGACAACCAATATTTCAAGCATTCAGTGTGAAAATTTTCCCAGAATCCTCTTCCATGGACCTTCAGAAAGTCCCAGCAGGGTAAGAGTAGAGATCACGGCCAAACACCATTCTTTCACTGAGTGCCCTGAGTATCAGTCTAGCCCTGAGCATCTCTTTCTTCTTCTAACTTACAGTCTCAATAAACACTCATGTCTGCACATATGCCTCTGCTGCTAAAAATCCGCCCGGTTCCTTGTATGAATTCCCACCATTTTTTCTGAATATGTTGATGGTGTAGCATCTCCTTTTCAATAACCACACCCCATAACACTTATCATCATATAAATATGTTTGTTCTACCTATCTCTACAGATAATTTTTTTCTTGGTTTCAGACTTTTCCGGAATAGTATTAATCTGGTAATGCCTGTAAGGCTCAGCTGCTACATCTGTGTGCTGTACTATCAGTCTAATTTCAAACATGGCAAGTGAACATTTTCAGAACACTCCCTGATAGTCTGAAAGAAGGAAATGACTCTCTGTGAGTTCACTAGTTACATTTTCATACTTACATAAACATTCTAATTATTCTGGCACAGCCCTGATGTGTGCTTACATTGGCTTTGTGTCATTAGTCAGGACTGATTACTATCTTTTGCTCCTTAAGCCATTAGCCACTGAAATCCCTGCAATTCTCAAGTGTAAAACACAAGAGCTCAACAACTTATGGATTCAATCTCTACAATGTTTTAACAAGAGTGTCAAGCCAACAAGAAGCAGAATGGTTCTTGTATATTTATATATTCCTATGTATACTGTACTGTGCATTTTGCTGAAGTGCTCCAGAAATAGAGTATATTAAATTACAGGATCCATTGAAGAAGAAAGAAGCTGCAAAAGTAGACTGCAAACTTCTCATAACACAATATGACCTTGTTTGCTGAGGACAAAGGGAAGACAGTGGATGTGGAGGGGGCGGGGGTACCTGTTTTAGCAAAAATTTTGATGCTATATCTGGCAATATCCTCTGGTCAAAATGATGATCACACAGCTAGTCATGTACACAACACAATGATTGGACAATTGGTTGAAGGGTCAGGATCAAAGAGTTGTAGTAAATAGGGTAACCTCTGACTGACTGTCAGTTACTAGCGGAATTCCTCAGCACTCAGTTTTAGGGTCAATTCTCTTCAATGTCTTTATTAATGACCTGGACATGAGAGTTGAGTGCACACTTAGTAGATTTTCCAGTGATACCAAATAGGAGGAGCCACTGATTCCCATAAGGTTTGAAAGGTCTTAGAGAGACTCTTACGACATTTAACAAGGACAAATGCCAGATTCTGCACCCGGAATCGTGCAATCCTTGATGCATGTACAGACTGAGGGACAAAAGGCTGGAGTGTAGATAGGGATCTGGGGGAGCTGGTTGATTGTAAAGCTCAATATGAATCAGTAGAAGACCCTGTCAGCCAAAAGAGCCAACTGTATCCTGGGGCCTATTAAGCACAGCATAGCCAATCAGGTGAAAAAAGCAATTGTTTTATTATACCCAGCACTGATGCAGTCTCATCTCAAGTTCCGTGTGCACTTCTGGGCTCCACAATATAAGACATCAAAATAGTAAAATATGTGCTAAAGAGGGCAACAAAGACGGGAGAAGCACTAGAGGGCATGAATTATGAGGAGTAGCTGAGAATACTTTGTTCAGCTTAGAGGAAACTGAGGGGTCACCTCATCATCGCCTACAACTTCCTCATGTGGAAAGATGAGAGGGAGGTGTTGATCTCTTCTCTCTGATGTCTGGTGATAGAATGTGAGGAGATGGCTTAAAGTTGTACCAGAGAAAGTTAAGATTGGATGTTAGGAAAATATTCTTCACTGAGAGGTTAAGCACTGGAATGAGCCCCCTGGAGGAGTGGTCAGTGACCCAAGCCTGTCAGTGTTCAAGAGACATTTGACAACACTCTTAGATATATTGTTTAAGTTTTAGGTAGCCCTGTGTGGAGTCAATGATCCTCTTAGGCCCAATCCAGCTCAGAATCTTCTATGATTCTGTCCTTCTTGGGCAAACACTTACACAGATTTGATAAAGAGAGATTAAGGTTATTTGCTAGCTTTACTATTTGTCTTCACATGAAGTGTGGCAACACAAAGATTGAAAGAGTCTCCTTTCCTCTTGTGGAATACTGAATAGGAATCTCATTTAATGTTCACACACCCAGACACCAGTTATAATTGCTGGAACCAATAAATCAAAACAACACATTTCATGAGAAACAATGACAAGACTGTGTTCTTAAGAAATACATGCAATCAGAAATATTGTATTCAAACATCACCATCTGTGCAGCTCCATTAGTGCAAACACTCAAGAGAGGAATCAAGAATTTTAGAGGAGCAGCACAGACGTTCTACAGGTAACAGAAAGATGATATTGATGTCCTGCTAACCTTAGCATATCAACAGGGGATGAGTTTACTGCATATTTAGTGCTTGAGTAAATGTGCCTTGGAAGGTATAGACATATAGAGGCATTGTCCACTGAACCAGAGAAACTTTAGCCCTCTGAAATGACCATACCTACTTCACTGTAGTACTCCTAGCCTTCCCTGATGATACCACTTAGCCCTCAACCAAAAAAAAAGAGAGAGAGAGATTACAGCACAATGTAACAGTCCTTATCTGAAACACATACCTCTTTGTAGCCCCCGAACTATGCTAACATGTGACAGGACTTAGACCAGGAATCAATCCATGAACCATAATGAGCCCCATAGCAACCAGGCAGTCAGCAGAGTCTGGGTCTTGACATTTAGTAAGAACTGTGAATGTTTAAAAATGCAAACATAAAGGCACATATATGCATACGTATCTAAATATAAATACATGCATGATTGCATATGATATATGACAATAATAATAGAAAATTTTCCCAATATCCAGTAATGAAATTTATTTGGCTAAGTTGTACATAAGACCGTATCTGTATCTCATGTTATAATCTAAATTATTTTAGCTAGTTTGTGAATATGTACCATCTCAAGTTGCAAACACACAGACACTCAAATAAGGCTATTTAATTATTTAGATTTTTATGAAAACCTTTGTTCACTGACTAACTAGCACACTGTGTGGTGATTAATATGATTTATTTTTCCTGAAATAGAAAAAGAAAAATCCTGTCAATTGAAAGAATGGACCATTTACAGTAGGCACTTTGAACTCTGATGGATGGGAAATCCTTCTGGGCATGCATTTGCCTCCAAAAATGTTTACAATTTGTATTTAAGTGGTGACAAGTGATGCATGCATGAAAGAGCAAAACATGCCTTTCATGCTCAATGATACATAGGAAGATCATATACACATTCCACAAAATACATGGCACATCTGTGCTCTTAAAGCTTGGCTTTCAAATACTCTAAGGACACAAACCTGTGTTTAGATAGGAGAGAGGGAAAAGGTCTCTTGCATTGTTTTATCTGTGTCCTGTGCCTCTAAAATGTTTCTCTCTGCAGAGCTGCAACTGGCTATGGTTACAAAGATAAGGACACAATCTCCAAGAAACGAAAGTATTTAATTGAATGCTTCTGAAGTTTTATCCATACACATTTTGCCACACTCAACTCTTCTATCACACATAATGCACGCACCTGTGGTCACACTCACCCATCAGCAATGGATAATCCTTTCAAACGGCCAGTGCTAAAGCACAATCACTGGGAAAATGATCCCATGCTTTCAGAAGCAGGGTAGGATTCACTCTCAGAGCTGGCTAAGCTTTGCCCAAATGCCAATGATATGTTTTTGATCGCAAGATTTTTAAGGGCTAATTTGTGATTGTAAGGAAGACCATGCTGCTGATAGTAAATTTATGAGCTTAGAAAGTGTGTTCTGCTTATGCTTGAATCTTTTACAAGCAGCTTGTATTAAGCGTTTTAGTTCTTTTGCTATCACACATTAGTTTGGATTATTCTTCTTTATCGGAGGAACACATTACCAGAGAAATTAAAGAGCTGTTTAAATTGATCTCTTATGATTTATGTAAAATAATCTGCTGCTTCCATCTGACTTTCCTTTTAGCGTATAGCATCGGAGATTGAAAATCATGTTTACTGATTGCAGTGGGTTACAAATCTCATGCACAAGGTGGCAGTAAAATGAGACTTTGAGATTTTGTTTGTTATCACAATCCCAGGACAATTCGTAAGTAACAAAATTCATCCAGCTGCATTATTGTGTGCAAAATGCTAACATGCGTTTTATTGCTTGGTTTGAAGAATAGCAAGTTGTGATATTTAGAGGGCTGTCTCACAGTAGTATCTGATCTCCACTAAAAATGTTGTGTTGTCATAAATACGGCACCTGTCAGCTGGCCCCAGGTCATGCAGTGGTATTTTGCATATGGCTGCATAAAATTATGGCACAACTTTTCATAAGAATATGTAAAAGCAGGCATAGAAACGCAGAGAAAATGCAGCCAAAAACTTAATGAACAGTTTGCTTGAAACTATACTAGCTGGCAATATCATCACTTAGAAACTCCATAACAAAATCCAACCCCATGCAGATGGGTAACTTGCTGGATATTTTATTTTCAGAGCTACAGAAGAGATTGTCTTGTTTCTCAGAGACTTTTGATGTTTCTTCTCTTGAAAATTTTGGTGCATCTCATTTTATATCTTTCTTAACTAGTAGTTTTCTGATTCCTAAGGAGGTTAAGTGGACTGACAGACTGAACATGAGGCTAAAAGCCAAGAACTCCCAGATCGTAGTGTTGGTTCTGACACTGGCTCACTGTGGTTTACATTTAACAGATACCATTTTCCCCTAATGCAGGTAATATTATTTAAGAACCACAGAAACAGCAGCAAGAGATAATTATTATTTTACTGTGTTTTGAAAACATAAAGCAGCAAATCTATCCACTGAGCTAGGCATGAGTTGCTGATATTTTCAGAGTTTTCCTTGGTAGTAATGAGAGGAGACATTTCACTGGAGACTGTGCCATCAGCAGAAGGAGAACCAGTTGCTAAGGGAAAATACATGTGGAAACTATAGGCTGAAGCCCAGATTGAGGAAAGCTGTTTTATTTTCTAATCAGGACAGAGACAACTGGTAACTGCAGCAGTCTGAGGGGAGAGCTGCTGAGGAGGCTGTGCCTGATGCCCACCTCGCTAAGCACTGGTCTCTAGCTGGCAGATGAAAGTTCCCTGCAGAAAGCAGGAGAACCTGGCCCCAGGAGGGAGGCCAGGCTTGGAGCAGTAGCCGGGAGGGAACCAGTGCAAAACAGAAGGCTGCAGCTCGGTGACCCCCACTGAAGTGTAGAGCATTTGCCACAAACACTGACATGGGGCAGCCTGGCATCAGTCTGGCCAGAAGCAGCTCAAGGCAGATTTGCCAGCTGCTTCACAGACATCTGCTCCTCGCTCCTGCCAGCATTGAGAAGGCACTGGTCTGTATGAAGAGTTAGTTTATCAGCCCAAAGTCTACAGATCATTTTGGACCTGCATCATGAGTTGGAGTAAGAGAGTCAGCAGCCAGCAGCACTCAGGTCTAGTCTGAGCTCAGCCACATGGTTTGCTCCTGTCTTCTCATTGGGACACTCAGCAATAGTCAGCTTCCCCTGTACTGGGTAAATACATCAACCGTGCACCATTTTTAAGCTCCTAGGCATGATGTGTAATATTAATATTTTTTCCAGAGTGAGAGGTGGCTGGGTAGGGGCAGAACACACAGGTACCAACGAGTGAACTGTCATTAACTGTGCAGTCCCCAAGCCTCCAACTGTATGGCTGGGCAGGCAGGTGTTTCAGGGGTAGGCAGGATACTCTTGCAGTTTCTAGTATAGTTTTAATCAAAGTTTATGTGGGCTGCAAACAGTTTTCAAGGATTTCATAAATTGGTGAAAAATAGGAACAGTAAAAGCAGACTTTCCTGGACAGAATTGTAACTGCAGTGTCCTCTAAGCCCACTAACGAGTTCCTGGGGCTTAGTCAGTAGTCCCCAGGACTGCTGACTTATGCTAGTCAGCATTGTGGGAATGCTTTCTGGTGGCATTTCCAATTAAAAATGATGAAAAAAACAATACTGGGTGTTTCTCTCCCTCTCGACAGTGTTTCCCAGTCAGAAACTACTTCACTATCTGGGTTTGTGTTAGGAAGCCAATACAGAAAAACACCAATCAAATGCACTGAAAAATAGCAGCAGGCTACAGTATTAACATTAAAAGCTATTAGAAATCAATCAGGACTTCAGCAGGGCCCGAGGGGCAGACTGATGTAAGGGAAGAGAGTCTGTTAAATATAAAAGTCAATTATGCAACAAGTTCAGAACTCCTATCCTTCACAACAAAAAGAAAGGAAAAAAACATAATGCCAGCTTGGACCCTTGTCTTCTCACAGGCTAACAACCTGAGGGCTTGTCACTAACAACTGTGGTCCCATGAATAGATCCAAGCAAAGACAATTATGCAGGCATTTGTAGAAGCAAAGGTCAGAAAACAGTGAAGACAGTTAACATCAGATCAGCCATCCTCCTGATCTGATGTTTGGGGATGGTGTCTCAGTGCTATTTCAAGTGCAATGCCACTGATTATGAAAAAAAAAAAAAAAACTAAATTCAAACATTTACTAGTACCAAAGGAATGTTTAGGAGAAAAGTACATCTCAAGCACTTCTTAAATACTACCTGTACATTCCCCTCTCAGGGAAACCATTTCTCATTGGCGCTTAATAATATGCTACACATATATAAGGTCATAATAACTTGTTCCCTAAATCTCTATGCTCATGGAAAGAGAACTGGCAGCTGATGGGAAAAAATGGTTCCTCCATCCTGAGACTGTCAGAAAAGCTTAATTCCAGCAACCAACTTAAGCAGAAAAAAAATCCATATGACAAAAGGCAGAGGTCGAAGGAAAAAAGTGGGTTGTTTTTATATACAGTCCCTTGATAGTAGAAAAAAGTCTTCAGGAAACTGGGATAGGTGAATCTCTTAGTTTTGGAAATGTCATTTACTTCAAGCCACAGAGCAATTAAAAACACGGGAAGTGCTGCTTAGTTCTCTTACAAATTCTAATGAAATATGCTTTATTTAGGAAACTATGTCGCAATTTTAGGCAAGAACCGTAAAAGCTGTCCTCTTATATTTTCTGAAATATTTTTCATACTCATCTCTTTTCACCTTTTCTGCCAATTGTATTGCATTCATACATCCAGAAGCAAGCTATAAAAATACATCCAGAGACAAGGTGTAACTTTTGTACATATTAGCCCTTGATGACTCATGACGAGGGTTGAAATTGGCTTTAAAAAAATTTCAAAACGAAATATGTAAACCCACATACTTGCTCACTCTGGTTTGATATTACCAGTGCTGGCAGGAACCATTACTGATGAGAGCAGGCTGAATGCAAAAGGGGAGAAAGGTGTAATTGCACTGTAAGAAAGCCTGAACACTGTATTAATTCAAACTAATCAGTGAATAACTTTCTGGAGTGTCACCAATTTTATCTATATGTTAGAAATGCACCCAATCCTGACAACAACGGGGAAAACACATCACTGCATCTGGTCCTATTGTACAGAAGATTTTATACTGCGAGGACTGCCTACAGTTAGGGGAGATGAGGAGCCTAAAGTGCCTGAGAGGTACAGTAATGTAGATGCTAAGAGTAAGCTGCAAAATATTTATAGCTCACTATTGCCCTCTAGTGTATGCTGCGCAAGCATTTGAGTGGTTTTAGGAGATGAAGGGGAGAAATTTTGAAGTCCAGCTCTGTTTTAAATGAAGAGATAACAGACCTTTCCAGAGAACTGGAGTTTTGTACAATTTCAAATTAACCTTGAGAGAATCTCGAACAGAGAAGAAGAGAAGGGGAGTTTAGAAAGGTGATGATAATACCCTATAACTTTTTTTTTTTTGAGAACATCTACTTAGCTTTGAAAATATTTTCTTCATAGACCATCCATCTTCTGATTTAATTGTATCATGTGACAACAAATAAATTGTTTTCTGACAGCTAGAAGGCAAAACAAGGTATATATTAAATCCAGCATGAACTAGAGAACAAGTGTGTTGGGTGCACAGCAAGGGTTTAGTAGTGGGGGACTACAGAAGTTACTTCTGTGAGAAGCTGCTATAATCTTTCCCTGTGTACAATAAAGCCAATGTCAGCCAGCTCCAAGATGGATCCAATGTCCATCCAGCCAAGGCAGAGACCATCAACAACAGTAGTAGCACCTCTGTGATAATGTCATAAATATGTATTTAAAAAGGCGAGGGGGAAGGGGGAAGTTGCTGTGCAACAGCAACTGCAGTGGAAGAGAGGAGTGAGCATATGTGAAAGAAACAACTCTGCAGACACCATGGTGAGTGAAGAAGGAAGGAGAAGAGGTGCTTCAGGAGCCAGAGCAAAGATTCCCCTGCAGTATGTGGTGAAGATCGGGGTGAGGTAAGCTGCCCCCTGCAGTCCAAGGAGGACCCCACAGCAGAGCAGGTGGATGCCTGAAGGAAATTGTGACCTCATGAGAAGGCCAGGCCCCTGGCAGGACCTGTGGATCCATGGAGAGAGGAGTTCAGGCTGGAGCAGGATTGTTGGCAGGACTTGTGACCCCATGAGGAGCCATGCTGGAGTAGTCTGTTCATGAAGAGCACCCCATTGGAAGGCACCCGTACTGGAGTAATTTATGAATAACTGTAGCCCATGGGAAGGACTCAACGTTGCAGAAGTTTGTGAAGAATGGCCTCTCATGGGAGGGACACCATGCTGGAGCAAGAGAAGAATATGAGAAATCCTCCCACACAGAGGAAGGCGCTGTAGAGACAGTGTGTGATGAACTGACCACAGCCCACATTCCCCTTCCCTCTCTGTTGCTGTGGAGGAGGAGGTAGAGAAAATTGGGAGTAAAACGTTGAACATAGAAAGAAGGCGTGGGGGGTGGTGGGGAGAATTTTGAGATTTTTTTATTGTCCTACTCTGATTTGAATGGTAATAAATTAAATTAATTTCTCTTAGTTGAGTCTGGTTTTCCCATTACGGTAATTGGTGAGTGATTTCCCTGTCCTTATCTCAACCCATGAGCATTTCACTGTATTTTTCTCTCTCCTGTCCCATTGAGCAGGGTGAGTGATGGTGTGGCTTTGGTGGGCATTTGACAACCAGCAAAGGTTAATCCACCAAGAGAATAGCTTTTGTTTTAAAGAAAAAAAAATCACCCATGGACATTTTTTCGTATATGCCTTTTTTTTTCCATTTAATAATATCCAAAATGATTTAAAGAGGGTTATTTAGATACCAGGATATGTAAAACACTAGAATAATAAACCTGATGGAATATTTCTAAGAGCAGTGTTCCCAGAATGCTTTATGTATAGGGAAGAAATACTCCTGTAAGTTAAACAAACAGAATTTTTAACATAGAAAAATATGCCTAAAGAGGCAAGAAAATTACTTATGCAATTTCCTGCATGAAATCTTATGATTATTACATCTTAAAATGAGAGAATGATAGACAATGGAAGTAATTAGTCCATTTAAGATAGGATGGGAAAATACACTATGAAAAAAATACAATTCCCTTTCTAAGCATTTGATTGTGACTAGTCTCTATGTGATCTTGAATATAATCTGTTATATGGTTGTGTCAATAAAAGAGATCTCCAGATCCATTTCTATGAAATACTGCTTGTTTCACATACAGCAAACCCATCTGCCTTTCCTGCCAACATTAATACATTTCTTTTTCTGCTCACATCCTGCTCAGTTATCCAGAGCAGGGAGTGGGATTCAGCTGTTTATTCATAGGCATCTGCAACATGGATGTACATGTTTTTGTTTGCCACCAATGGTCTGCGTTGTCAATGAAAACACATAGGTACTAGAAAGTGTAATTTACTTTTGAAAAAAGCAAAGAAGAATCAAATTCTGGAAAGGCCCATGCCTGAGCCTAAGATGATGAGCCCACACATAGCCATCTATGTGGACGACCTCTATAATCAAGCAAGATGAGTCCGTGAGGCTGGTCTCCATATAACAAAAACATTTTGAAGATCCACCTTGTCTTAAGAACAAAAAAAATTCTGAAATAACCTGCTCCCCTCTTTTCCCTGCTCTCTTGCACCAGTGTGAAGCTTGAGTTTTCTTTTCCTTCCAACTTTACTCATCTGAACTGCCTGCCTCCATGCAACTGTCCACAGCCGATTTCTGGAATCTGTTTAATCAGTCTCATTTAGCCACTGCAATGATATTAAGACTTCATTCTTTCAAGTATTCTATTGTTAGCGTAAATCGAGAGCAAAAGAACATTTGAAACCCTGAGGACTGCATATTGAATGTCACACTTATGTGATTTGATGAACTGAGATGAAAAAAATCCCTCAAATGCTAGAGTTTATCATGGGGCAACTGACAAACCCTTAGTTTAAGCACTACTGGCATGGCATTATCATACTGACATCAATTGCCAGAGCAGATAAAGTATGTGAGTTTGACAAGTTCATTCTTTCAGAGAATCTGATTTGATGATAATGATTATTTTACAAGAACTAATCTGTAGATGAGATTAAAAATTAAGCAGACATGCTTTGCTCTCTCATCAGAGAGTATCCCAATGAACATTCAAGGATCACAGGGAATAGCGTATACAGACATTAATTTATTCATTACTTGATTCCAAGAAAAACAGTTATGTTCTGGCTTTTGATCTTGTTTGCTTGTCCTCCAAAAGTGTGGGGTGAATATATTTACAAAGCAGCTACATTACTTTGATTGCATACAACTGCACTTCCACAGTCCACATATTTCTATTGTCTATGGAGAGATAAGTTACGCCGGTGTTTGATGGAACAACACAAAGACAGACTCAGGAGCTATATAACCATGGTTAAGGTACTTTTAGATTTGAAGTAGTCACCAGAAAATAAATGTTACCTTGCCTGAAGTACACTGTGCAAAAAAAAACCAAACACAGGAAGTCAAAAAATCCTGTATTTGAAAGTATTCCTAAACAATAATGAGTAAAATTTACCTCTTGTAAGCAATCATGTACTCTGTACTTGGATTTAGACCCCAGTTGCCAGTGATACTGTTTTGTACGCTCGGTGCCACAGCTGAGATGAGGTCTTACCCGAAAAGCTCTGATCTAAATAGAATGAAAAAAAAAACAAAAAAACACAGATTGTTTTTCCAAATATTTGTCCAACAGCGTTCCTCTTGCTAGCAATCTCTCTGCCTCCAGATGCTCCACATCCAAATTAATTGTGTTGGGACAATCTCTCCTAGGTCATTCTAAGTTTTGAGTCTGACCCAGGAACCACCTGTGAAGTGCTGTTAGTCCATGTTAAAGTCATCCCAAGGAAACTGCTGGCAGCTTACAGACATGGAAGACAGTGTTAGTATGGATAAATACCCTGCAAACACACCTTGTGATAAAGCATTGCTAGAACCCTCCTGGCATAACCATTTTTGTCAGACTGCCCCAGGACCAATCCTAGGGAAATCAGGTTCCCGGTCTTTGAGTTCAGACTCAGGCTGCATTGGGATTGTCGCTGACTTTAAACTAAAAAAAATATTAACAGTTTTAATTATGGCTAAACTTACTATTTTCCACTTACCAAGAAAATCTGAAAACTACACATTTCATTTGCTTTGTTAGCGGAATGTAACAGAGGATTGCTTTGTGCAGTAAAACTAATTTTAGAATTTCCAAATTCATCACAGATCATAAAATCTGGCTTTCAACTGATTCTACTTTTAATACTGTTTAATAAGTCCAAATGTCGGGTACTTCATTTTGGACACAATAATCCCATGCAGAGCTACAGACTGGGGACAGAGTGGCTAGAGAGTAGTCAGGCAGAAAAGGACCTGGGAGTGCTGGTGGACAGGAAGCTCAACATGAGCCAGCAGTGTGCCCAGGTGGCCAAGAAGGCCAATGGTATCCTGGCCCGCATCAGGAATAGTGTAGTAAGCAGGACCAGAGAAGTTATCGTCCCCCTGTACTCGGCACTGGTCAGGCCTCACCTTGAATACTGTGTCCAGTTCTGGGCCCCCCCATTTGGGAAAGATGTTAGGATACTGGAATGTGTTCAGAGGAGGGCAATGAAGATGGTGAAGGGGCTGGAGCACAAGCCCTATGAGGAGTGACTGAGGGAATTGGGGCTGTTTAGTCTGGAGAAGAGGAGGCTCAGGGGAGACCTCATTGCTCTCTATAACTACCTAAAAGGAGGTTGTAGTCGGGCAGGGGTTGGTCTCTTCTCTCAGGTGACCAGTGGCAGAACCAGAGGGCATGGACTTAAGCTTCGTCAGGGAAAGTTTAGACTTGATATGAGGAAAAAATTCTTCACTGAAAGGGTGATTGGCCATTGGAATGGGCTGCCCAGGGAGGTGGTGGAGTCACCGACCCTGGAGGTGTTTAAAGGGAGACTGGATGAGGCACTGAGTGCCATGGTTTAGATGACGGTTGGTGTTAGTGTTGGTGTTAGTGTTAGCTTATAGGTTGGACTTGATGATCTCAGAGGTCCTTTCCAACCTTGTGATACTGTGATACTGTGATACTGTGATACTTACAACCAAAGAAAAATGTTGAGAGGTGAAATAGCTACAACAGGGAACTCATTCAAAGGCAAACAAGTTGTCATTATGTGACCCAAGAACAGAATAGCACTCTGTTTCTTGAGGCAAATAAGAAACCAAGAGAAAGAATGAAATTTCAAGGTGATTCAGAGTCAAATGTGATTTATATTCAATTAAATTTCAGAGCTAAAATCCCAGCCAATTTGTTTTCCATCTACCGTGTTTTTTATGCCGTGTTGCCATATGCTATAGTTTGGACTACTGTCTTCCTCAGTCGTCTTTTAATTGGCTCAACCTATGGGAAAGATGGCAGGAAACCAAGCTAATTATATCAATTCACCTCATGTTCCATAAGATCTGCTATAGAATGACATACCAGTTTAAAAAAAGTAAAAATGAAGCAATAGTAGAAATGTGGTTAGTTTCTTAACATACTTCTACATAGTTATTGCAAAATCAGCTTATGGATTGCTAAGGATTTTATTCACAAAGTGAGCAAATTCGAAGTACAAAGTAATACTGGGAGGAAAAAATCATAATATTTATTCTTCATAGAACTCTTTATAAAGCCATTAACAGTACTTTCAGAAGGAATAAGCCCTTATACAGAATAATTAGCTCATTTCCAATTAAAACCACGTGCAGTATTTTTATACCTTTTGCTCAGCACACATCAGTATAACTTTCCAGTCACACCTCTTTAAATTGAAATATCATTTCTAAATTTCTGAGAAACTTAGTGTTGATGTCAAAAAAAATTGTTAAGAATACTAGGTGACATGAATTAGACAGTGAAGTAGATATCAGAGCTGTAAGAAAGTCCAATTCAAAGCCAAAATTGCATGTCTCATACGTCAGTAAAATAAGCATCTTATCCCAACTAACATCATATCCACTTTACAGACTGATATTTGAAGGTACAAATTATGGAATGCTTGTGAAATGCTATCCCCTGCACACTTTATATCTAGTGTGGAGTGGGTTAGACACAAATGTGTAATATTTTAATGACTACCTACACTGAAATGATACGTCTGTTTTACTTAATTTTGGCCTCCCAAAAGATGATGGTTTGTTCTAGTTCCCTAATCTTTGTCAGATTTCTCTCTCTCTCTCTCTTTTCATTGACACTAGAAGATGTCTGGATGATTGATTTAACTGTCAGTGACTAAGTTTGGTGAAACTTTAATTCCTAAAGATTTAATCCTAGAGATTAAATCCTTGGAATACATTCCTGAGAGATTAATTTATTTTTCAAAAAATAGCGTATGTGCATAGCTGCTTATTTGTCACATCCCTTCCGGATAATGGTTTACACTTCTGTATGCATTCAAATATATATCTACAATTTCCAATAATCTTTTATAAACACATTCCTATTTCTGTCTTGCTTTTGTAGGTAAGAGGATAATCTACTAACAAACCCACTTAAAATAATTCACAGAATAACTATCGCTGCTCAATGAAGCCACCACTGGGAAAGAACTAATTAACTGCATCTACCAAATAATTCAACTTAAATGCAGCAAAGTGCTTGGATATCTGTTTAATTTTGACAACTGAAATAAGCATTGCTTAAATAGTCAAAGAAAAGTCAAAAGAATCTCAATCATGCATAAAGTACGTCAATGACAATGTTGTGCAGAAATGTCATTGCCCTTCCACGTAGTTTTCTTGAACTCCTAGTTTTTTACATTTTAAGAAATACAATATATTACCAGATTTCAGCACTTCACAGAATTACATAGGGCCTGGTCTCAAACTGAGTTGATATGTCTATTTGACTTGTGCAGTTTTAAATTTATTGTCAAATTTCTATTCTGATACACTGCTTACCAAAGTCAATATGAATCTTTTTGTGGATTACAAAGGCATTGTGTTAGTCCAGTCCTTATTTTAAGTTATATATTCCAGATTTCTGACACAGATGCTCTCTGATATCTGGACAGAGGTGATTTCCTCAAATCAGTTATAAAATAGTCTTATTACTGTTATACTTTCGTAGTGGAAAGGATTGAGAAAAAAATTGCCAGTACCAATGAATCATAATAGCCTTATATTTATTTTTGCAATTTATGTAGTAGTTTACTCCAAAAGCAATTACAGGAAATGGGCCTGTCTTAAGGAGAAACAAAAATAGAAAAATATTGAGTAAACAGATTCTTTCTGTGCAAAGTATTTCCATTATTCTTCACTTTGTGAGAACACCTAATCATGTAGAGGTATCAGTCTCTGTAGACATAGTCTCCACTCTCTGCAGACAATAACGTGGGTCACCACATGAAGCATACCTCGTGTGAAAAAAAAGAAAGTGTTCTGCAGTCCCCTTTGACTGCACAGAATTCTCACAGATGAGCCTTCTTCATCCCTGCCCCTTCAAAAGAATATATTGGAGCTTTACTTGACCACACAAACTATTTGTGTTTGAACATAATAGGATCCTAGAAGCATTTTTGGAAGTTTTTAAAACCTCAGGCAAAGTTATGACTGCTTGGGGCTTAAATCAAGAGATGTTTGCTTTCTCACAGTTCACTTAGAGTCACGATCATGTTATGACAAGATCACAGTAAACTGTTCTAAAGACCATTATGATACTACACATCTAATGCTCGTAGAGCAACAGAGAGTGAACTTCTGAAGAACAAACAACTTATTTCCATGTAAGGACTTTCAGCAATTCAACATGCTCTAGTAATTCAATCACAAGCTGTTACATTATGTGCAAGAGTCCCTGGGTGAAATTATGTAGTTTGGGTTATGCAGGAGTTCAGCCAGGATGATCGTAATTGTTCCCTGTAGTCTTTAGATGTATTTTAAAAAAGAAACCAAAAAAAACAAAAAAAAAAAACAAAAAAAACAAAAAGAAAAATCAAACAAACCCAAAAAAACCAACAACAAAGTAAAGAAACAGCTGAAACTGCCATATGTAGGGGAGGCAGAATTGTTCCTCAATCTTAGTCTTTCATTTTGGTTTCAATTTCTGTTCTTTACTTGAGATTACAACTTCTTTGACAGAGCTGATAATATTTGACCATGCAATTATAGTGTTCTCTTCCAAAAAAAAATATCAAAAATTGTAGCAATCCCATAATTTTTATGGTGAATTTCAGGAAAATTACATGAAACAGCAGATACTCTGAACTTGAATGTGAACTGAGAATTTTTATTTTTATTTACATAACAACTCTGTAAATAGAAACTGACTATAGAGGCATAACCCACTGAAAGTTGTTGCACTGGTCTGCCAAAGTTTTAAGGCATTTAAGAACAGTGCACCTACAAGAAAATGGAGATGGTTTATTTTAATATAAAAATGCAACTGTTGCTCTGCAATATAAAAAAAGAAGAAACAAAGTCAATTTGGGAACTGATATCTTCAAAATAATATAGCTTGTCAAATTTTAACTTCCAGTATTAAATTATTCCTCCTTTTAGTTTTTAAAATAAGT
Organism: Tapera naevia; assembly: GCA_033556795.1. NCBI lineage: Eukaryota > Metazoa > Chordata > Aves > Cuculiformes > Neomorphidae > Tapera > Tapera naevia. Next base: position 6,846,831 of record JAUMJJ010000014.1, read on the forward strand.
CACAAGCACAAGCTTTTTCAGTTACAGATGAATGCTGAACATAAAGTTAATACTGTAATAACAATATAAGAAAATTCAGTAGATGCCTCAGAGAGAATTACATAAATAAACATTGAGTAAACCATTTCTGATTCTTCCAACACTATGTCATGATATTAATTTATTTAGATATAATTCTGAGAAAGAAAAGTGAAGATATGGAAAATTCATCTGCAGTTGTACTTACTAAAACAAGTCAGTCACGGAAAGACTATGAAATCTCCTTGGAGGTACAAAATCTCAACTGGACAAGTCTCCTGGTAACCCATCCCGACATTGAAATTACTTCTGATTTGGGTGGAGTTTGTCCACATATTCCTTTTAACCTCAATTATTCTACATTTCTAAACACACTGACCTCAATCTTAAAATCACCCATCATGACCTTCCCCTATATTCCATACTTTTCACTTAGTCCTGTGGGACTGTACATGTTGTCCAAGTCCCTCACCACTAAGGCCTTCTCTTCTTCCTGTCTTCAGAGATACACACACACAAATCATGAGTCAGAAAGCAAAATGTTTGCCTACAACTTGTTGCCTAATCCATCCACATCAAAACAAATCAGGGGTCACTCCTAAAATGAGCAAGTAGGTTAAAGTCTTCCAATTGAACTTACCACAGAGTGGTCCATCTACTACCTTTAGGCACTCCTCACCTCCCCTTGAAGAGGTCGCTCTCTCCAGTTTCTCCCAAAGTCTGAGAGATTTGAAAGCTTCAGATATGCAGCATTCTCAGTTCTCACACTCATGGGAAATTGGTGTCACCACTGAACAGTCACGCAAAAAAGAGAGAACTGCAACATTACCTCTTCTGAGTGACACTTCGAATGTAACTGGTTAATAGTATGTAGGTGAGTTTAAGGCTTCCCTAGCCATATTTCCCTGATTAGTTCTTCCAGAGAAAGTAGATGGCAGAAAGTTTATATGGACATTTCTGATCAGACAAAGACATAAAAGAGATGCGATACTACCTGGATACTTGACTGGAAGGACACAATACAACTTCAAGTTTGCTTTAAAAACTTACTAAAACTGTGTGATGAGTTAACTTCATCTGGCTACCAACTTCACACTAAGTCCCTCTATGATTTCCCCCCTCCCAAGAGGACAGGGGGAGAAAATAGGAGGAAAAGCTTGTGGACTGAGATAAGGACAGGGACATCACTTGTTAGTTACAATCATGGGCAAAACAAAGCTGACTTTAGGGCAAGTTATTAAGTTTATTGTAAATTAATGACAGAGATAGGATAGTGAGAAAAAATAAAGCTAAAAACACCCTGTAATTTATTGATGTATTACTGATTTCTTGCTCACTTGCAAAAACAGATAGAAAAGCAGTTTTACATCAGAGGAAAAATGTGTTTTCCAAGGAAAACACCAAAAAGTGGCAGCATTTTTGTATTAATGCACGTATGCCAATGCAGACACCACAAAGCTGAAATTAAAATAGTGCTAAAAAGAAATATCTTATCCTAGTGGATAATAACCATTGTTCATAGTGTAAGGAAAAGGTAAAATATTGGATAAGCAGGGAGATAATGGCATGCAAAATATCCACTATATTTGCACTGGATCATATTTTCTGTTTCTGAGTTCATCCAGTGTTGTGTATAATGAAATATGGTTGCCACTGAAATTTGATATTTGAGTGAGTATGAGCAAACATAGAATGTGATCTGGAGCATCATTTGTATTGGTGAAATTCTCAGCTAGAGTTCCACATAACAACAAGATATTAAATAGATTTATGGCCTATCAGTTTTATACCAGAGGGAGAATATCTGCTTCTCACAGTTAAGAGATGCATTAGAAAAAAAGCAACTGTGATACTAAGAAATCATCATTCACTCAAACTAAAATAAGTGATAAACTTCCTTTGGGGCTGATTTTTATCTGGCTGCATGTAAGCAAAAAAAAATTTCATAGGCACATACCCTCAGGTTTTAAAAGAAGAGTAACTCTAAACATTGACCAGTATCAGTTTAACCCTCTCTTTTCTTTTCTCTGTTTTGTCAAGCTGTTGAGTGGAACAGAGAAAATCCTTTATGAACTTACCCTCAGTCCATAAGGAAGTCAAAAAATAGGTCAAGTAAGGCATAGAATATAAATATTCATCACCATTTTACACTTTCAGCTAAGTAAAGGTGGGTACCGTATCTGCTGGAATTTTCTGCCACTTTCTGGATCTTCACAGTCTTCAATAAAGTGTAAAGGACTAAAAGGACCCTGATGTCCTATAGCATGTAAAACATATGTTTCTGCATCATATTTCTGTGAATAACAGAACCTAGGGAAAGACCCTTATATGTACAGTACGAACAGAAAACCCAACCACAAAACCATACAATTCCTGATTTTACAAATGAACTATAAAAGACAACATCTATTGAACTTTTACTGCCTAGCAAAGTTGTTACATTATTTCATGAAAAAGTATTTGATAATTCATCCCACTTTCGTTTCCCCAGAGTCTATAGATCAGGAATTATAGGAGATTGAAGCACACAAATAGACAGGTATAAACACATTTTAGTCCCAAGATTAAATATGAAAGTCACAGATCAATTGTGAATTTTAAGTAGTAATCTTATCCGCTTAATGTAACATTGGTATAAAAGGCTTACTCTTACTTAAAATATGTATAGCTCTTTGTATCACTGCAATCAACCAAAGAGTGGCAGAGTATCAGGCATTGTTTTACTATTGTTGAGTATATTTGGTTTTTATTCAGAACTTCTTGAGTATATTTTTTCTATTCTGTACTCCACAAGATATGGCTTGTTTTTCATGTGTGTCTCTTGGCCACGTCTCTCTTTCTTGCTTATCTTTTCTGCCTCTTTTTCTTTTTGTATATAGACATTTTCCTGTTCCCAATGGATTTTTTTGAGTGGAATGTGGAGTGCACTTCTCAATAAAAATTCATTTGCTGATATTGAAATTCACATACTTTCCTGAAATGTGTTTCTTCTGAGAGCTGAAATTCTTTTCTACTGTGAGCCCAAGGCTGTTGTTTATAAAGGAATGTTATCCCCTCCCCCCTAATGGGAGCTGTTGTCTGTGACAGCGAGCATTAGGCTTTGAACAATTGTACTATGGGTTCCAACGAAAATGTATTCTAACTCTTACTTCAAAGTCCTCAGGGTAAGAAAATGCAGAGGCACTTAGGTCTTTATACAACAGATAAAATATAATGTAAACAATAGAAAAAACTTGTACCTTTCTGGTGAAGTTGTGTAGCCAGAGATCATGCCCAAATTAAAGCACAACACATTTCACATTTCTCCCTAATGTCTAATATAAATCTTCCCCCTTCCAATTTAAAGCTCCTCCCATCACTACACACCATTGTAAGAAGTTCCTCCTCAGCTTTCTTTTAGGGCCCCTTCTGGTACTGAAAAGCCTTTATAAGGTGTCCCCAGAGTCTTTTCTTCCCTGGGTTGAACAAACCCAACTGTCTCAGCTTGTCTTCATAACAGAGGTGCTCCAGCCTTCTGATCATCTTCATAGTCCTTCTCTGGACCCATTCCAACCGTTCCATCTCCTTCTTTTGTTGAGGGTTCCAGAACTGGACACAATAGTCTTGGTGGGATCTCATGAGAGCAGAGTATAGGGGGAGAATCACCTCCCTTGCCCTGCTGGTCAGGCTTCTTTTGATGCAGCCCAGGATTCAGCTGGCCTTCTGGGTTGTGAACACACATTGCCTCCTCATGTCAAGCTTCTCATCAATCAGCACTCCCAGTACTAATCTGACATGGAGTGACTCCTCCTATCTATGAAGACTCACCCTAAAGCTGAAGGACAAATCTAGTCCTCCATGTGTGCGGGTGATATATTGGACATGAAGCGAGCAGAAAGGTATCTTTGTGTAAACACTAGATTGTATAAATATTAGATTTAATTCTTCACATTTTTCTCTCATGTTTTCCTTTTTATCTGAATATGTTCATTAATTTCATCGAGAATTTGATGTACTTAAGATTTGGTAAAAATGATTGTTTAACCTGCCAGCAGAAGATCCCATTACATTCAGAAGTACTAGCGCTTGCTGACAGGATCAGACTCATTTCAATCTATGTTCTAGTTCAATTTTCCCCCTCATTTCTCCCCTCACTAATATTTTTGGTTTTCTTTGACCAGTTCTTCTGATACATATTCAATGGCTGGTTACTCTGGAACCATGTCACAGAGTGGAAGCAGCAGGATGCTAAGGCTACAGTCTGCAGATATAAAAAAAAACCAAACCAACCAGATTTCATTATAAGCTCAGGACAATACAGATGAGTAAACAAGACTTGGAAACAAAACATGTTCCAGATCATGATCTGGCCCTGAGGCTGGCTGTCACAAATGAGCAGTATCCATGATTTGAAGCTCCTTGGGCCTCAAAAACAAGGTGGCCACATGCAGAACACCCAAGGGAATGCTTTCTGGACTATACTCAGCTCACTTGAGAATTAACAGCAAGGATGACAGATGTCTCAGGCCAGAGCTGTAGCAGGGACTCTTTTGACAGAAAGGATGAACAATTGCCAGTCTTCTGGTCTGGAACTGATCAAATTAGTAATATGGGTCTGTATATAAAGTCTAAGTACTTTGGTTGCCATTTTGTGAATGGCTGAAGTACCCACTCCTGCCAGCTGAGTTGTTTGAGACCTGCTTCACACATCATCACAACCGAGATCAATAAACCATGACTTTGCCATCTGTTACCATAAGTTCAGTCCTGCAGTTCCTTCAAGAACAATTCATGTCTTTGGATGACTTTTGCTTCATTTTAAATCCTTCATCGGGCAGTCTGATGATACAAGAATTCCTTTGACAGGGAATGTGAGTGTGTATCTGTGTAGTGGGAGAGGAAGCTAATGAATGCTTGCTTTAGATTCAGGATGCAAGCCTTCAAACACCTGTAGAAACTGCAGTTGTACAGTTCCAGAGGGAATTCACACATCTCTACCAAATCAACTGCAAAGCAAATGATGTGTAACTTGCTCAGCAGAACAGGACAGGTGTAAGTATTCAATTAGGAAGGACAGTCTAGGGTTCCTATCTCTCTGGAGATGTTCCTTTAAATATGTAAACTATCCTTGAGAAAACCTACAAAAAGTGATCTGAAAGTGAACCATCAGTACTTCCTTACCCTTCATCTCTGTCACCATCTGCCTAAAGCAACTTTAGTGCTTTTGTAAAAAGGAAAAAATGCAATTAAAAACATGATCCCAGAAAGGCCTCTTTGGAGGCTGGCATTGCTCTACGAGATGGATGAACTGAGGACAAATCACAACCTGAACCTTGGCTGAACACCAAGGCAGAGCTTCCTGGTAGGGCTCAGAAAGACACCTCCATTCTGGTGCGGTACGCACTTCCATACATCTGTAGAAACTCATACTCAGCATGCAAGAGAACACAGAACCTCATGCATGTGCACATCATGGTGCCATACTCTACAGCGCTCTCCTTATTCAGTGTGCTGTTCAGGAGACAGTATTGAATATTCAGCTCTGGGCTGTGGAGTTCAGTTGAATACCATACATTTGTAAGTTAGTGGTACCATCTAATTCTGCAGCAGCCAAGTTCTTTTAGCAACTCAGTCCCCTTCTGACAACTTAGCTTTCTGACTTCCATCAGAGAATCTCTTTGGGAATCTAGTCATAAATCCAGATGGGAATTATGTGATGGGGCAGGAAAAAGAATACATGTCCTTCAAGTCTTAGGTCAGCAGCTTGCCACTGAAATTACAAGTATCTGGTCTCAGAGTAATCACTTTCTCTGTCTTCTTCTTTCTGTCTACCTTCAGAGTTAAGTAAATTAGTTAAAAATCAAAGACAAAGCTTCTCACAAGCACATATAGCAAATGAGCATTCCATAGAAAAAAGAAATTAAGTAGGTTTAAACCTGCCTTAAAAATGCTTAAAAATTAATCAGAAATTCACATCCTGTTTATGACTTCATTAGGAAAACCACTATTTTAAGTACTGTGGATAGGGGAGAATTTTCATGCAAATATCAGTAAAACAAATATTCAAAAACCAAACCTCTGTGGTGAAATACTGACCTCATACAGTGGAAAAGATACCAAACAGTTCATGTCCCACTCTGCCTTATATCTTATTCATGTCAGCTGAACATCAAATTCCCATATTTGGGATTAAAAAGAAATGGTTTTGGCACTATGATGACATTGTAATTCTTTATTTACAGCCATAGTGCTAGATTCTGGAGAATTTTCAAACAGCAAAATGTCTCAACAGCACATATTTCCAGACTCTAGTTGTAGCAGATAACAAAAATAGCTCTTACTGGATGGTATATATTAGACACCAGTCAGTGCATTCCCTGCCAAAACACATGATGTCATTTGAGTACATCGAGGGTGGAGGGAGGCCGGTGAACAGCCTGTATATAAAACAATATGCAAGATAATAGAAAGATATCAGTTTCTTCTTCCTTTCACTGGCGGTTTCAGAAACTGGGTTTTTGCATACTGACTGTAGGCTCAAATGCTGTCATTTGTCTGGCAGCTGCAATGGCTCAGGTATGAATCAGTGGTCTACATTCTGGAAAGGCAAGTTTCTTCCAGCATCTAGAGTACTTCCACACATTTTTGAAAATTCTCTCATGCTCCTCAACAGTTTTACCAAGCATATTAATATGCATATTTATTAGTGCAGTTTCTCAAATTGTCAAAGTTTTCCTCCCTTAAGTACACAAAACGTGACTTGTAAAGCATGCCAGTATACTTTTCCACCCTACCAGCTGAGATTCTTGTTAGTACTCTTTTTTTACCTCTTTTCAAGTGACAAGTGGAGAAGTCTTCACTTGTCACAAGGGGGCTATCCTCAGCTGCTCAGACTCCCTGACTAGAGCTCCATCTGTTTTCCAGCTCTGTGGAAGACAAGACAACAACTGGATTCAAGAATCTGCAGGAATCAAAGATTCTGACATTAATGACTCAGAATATGGGTTCTCCAGAAGAGAATATTATCTATGCACCCAGAGCATATAACACACGCTAGAAAATGTCGGAACAACTAAGTGTTAAAATGTACATTTCTTTTAAGAATACGATAGTATTTCCTTGGAGTATATGTGAGTTTTTTTCATCCCAGCAGGCTAAAAGGTCGATCTGCTTATAGTAGTTACCCTACAACTTTCTGTAAAATAATCCATCTGGATTTCAGTCTTATTTTCCGTGATTTAGATCTATTAATTAGTCCAGCATGCCTAATTTAGTGTTACATGTAATTCTACATGTTTGAAATGGAAAGACTATATACCAAAAGACAAGATGTGGAGCTGTCGAGTAGAAAGTACTTTGACAATAGCTCCTCCAATGTTTTTCAGATGTTTTGCAAGTAATTCTATCTTTAACTGCTCCTCTCTTTACTCTTAAAATTCTTTGATTTAACTGTGCATTTTCTGACAGGTTAATTCACACAAATAATTACTCATATCTATGATATTTATTAAAATACTGTAAATAATTCCCTTATTCATTACATATAATAATTCGATTCTCAAAATTTACTTATCAAATGAGTATTTTACTATTATATATTCAGTAAATGATAATTCATTTCGTCTTACTCAGTCCTAAGAAACAAATATTATTTGTGATCCCTTCCTCCTCCTCTTTGCTTATTCTAACCTAATCACCACACCTAGAATTGACTGGAGTTTCCTCATGGTGGTCACCTCCAGCTTGTTATTTTGTCAGAAGGAAAGCAAGGAAGACAGAAGGAAAATAAAAGAAAATGCTAGTGTCATGTTAAGATGGTAAAGTAAGTCTAAATATTTGTTACCGAAGATCTGCATTATGTGTCATGTTCTGGTGAAAACCTTTCCATGAATGTTCCATGGGCCATATTGAAGTGCCTAAGAAAGGCAGTGAGACAGAAAGTCACTGGGTATGACCAGTGAATAATGGAACAACAAAAGAGAGTGGGAGGCTTTGGTAGATACATTTGTAATTCTCCTAGAGTAAAGGAGAATTACAGGTTTGTGCTATTTGTCCACATCTTTTAGGGAAGGGTTGGCTCAAGTCCAGTATTTAAAATACATGGGGAAAGTAAAAAATTGATACTTGACCCTAAGCATTCTCATTTTTCCTAACCTGAAAGACTGTATGTGAATTAGGATTACATGGCAGTAATACTAGCATAAGGAAAGAAACATTTACAAGGCTGTAACTGAAACAATAATTTCTCTTTCATCCACACTGCCCTAGAATATGCCAACAAGATCAGAGGCTGCCACACCTTCCTTGACTGCTCTTCCTGACTCTGCCCACTCACACTGTGTTATATACACAAGTCCTCATGAAACCCAGGGAGCACCATGCACCACAGGCAGTAATCCACATAAAGCTTTCTTTTCCCTTGTTCCTTCCCAGAGTTTTAGTCCCAACATGGTTCCCTCTGTGGCTTCTTCTCTGTCGGCAGTATGGGACTGAGGACAAGCCTGTGTTGTGGCCAAGATTGCTTCTTTGGTAAGAGTGCTGGCTTGTACCTGTTAGACATACACAACATCCTTAGTCTATGGCAAGAAAGATTACTCAGATTAACACTATCATAATACCTTCAGCTCATCAAGATAGCAGCACAGAAAAGATAAAGAAAAGTAAAGAGCAGGCAGTTGCTTCACTGAATATTTATGAATGGAAACCATGAGCAGATAGTATTAATTCCTGAAAAATTAGGATATAACTTGAAATTTATTTTTAATGTGGAAATATTCTATTTAATGCTCATTTGCAACATTTTTCCCTTTCTTTCACTATTATCTGGAAAATTTGGGTAAAACCTTTCAAATAAAGGATTTTTTAAAAAAATCACTTTTTTTCTTATGTCAAACTTCAAAGTAAATAAATTTCTCTGTGCTTGAAGCTGAATTTAAGCATCGCATTTTATACATACATTGACTGAAACGATTATTGTGCTTTCAAGGTCATTTGAAAACACGTGCTCGTGAAAGGTAAAATTTACAAGAGCTTTAAAAAAAAAACAATGTTTTGCATGAGCTACAGTGAATAGTCTTAATGATTAAGTGAAAATCTCAAAATCTCGCAGGCAAGTAATATCTGTAAAAATTCCTAACCAGTTGAGTTAAGGTGCAGGGATTTGAAAAGCATACTTCATTTTTTCATATGACAGGACAGAGACACAGGTTTAGCCTAAGAGCGCACATTAACATCCTCATACCACAGATTTCAATTTCAAGTAGAATAGTTTCATCTCCTTTCTTTTTCTATCCACTCTTCTATAAAGGGAATTGAAGGAAGGAAATTTTGTAAAAGACACCAGCATGCAGCAATGAAGCTGAAGCGGAAGGTACCCAAAATTGGTAAATGCATCATTAAGTGATTAAAATGCAGAACCAAAACTAAAGTTCACATTTAGGCTATTTATAGCTATGTGCAACTGGTACAGTGTTCATATCATGATAATTGCTTCATTACAAATACAATACAATACATATGTGTCTAATTTATTTTAGTACTGGTGGTTCTCTATTGTTATCCTTTATTGTATTTCTGTGCTGCAAAGAAAATGTGAAGCTTCAGTGCTTCATACAGCACAGTTAGTGACTATCTGAGAAAATTACAGTCACATTCTGCTTTACAGAGCATGGCAACTATGAGATTATGATGATGTAAGAGAGTCATCCTGAATGCCCAGACCTTGGATTTTATGTTTCATTCCAGTTGTTTAGTTCAAATCTACATATTTCTTTAAAGTAAGTGTATGGATATTTATTTATTTGATGCTTCCAAGTAAATCTACAGGAGAGAGTGAAATAGTTCCAAGGAAATAGAAGAAAAATGGTAGACTGTATACAGTATCTAGATTCAAGGGTTTCACTGATGAGGTCTTCTCTGTAGCATTTCTTTCCTTCCTTCCAATGAGGTAGACTGTTCTGGGGCTAAGGAACTCCTTTGGTAGCTGTGTTTCAGCAGGTTGATGTGGCTTAGGCAAAACAGGTGTCAGGAGTAATATTCATTGAGAAAAAAAAAAAATACAGATTTTTTTTTTTCCTCCCTAGCTGTGTTTTATCCTGGGAAATTTGAGCCCATTTTTGCTTGTTTACTTTCCTCTTCTTGTTTTATTATTAAGTCGCTCCAAATTGTTATTGCTCTAGTGTCATTTTTCTTAACTGCATTTTACACTAACAAGTGGAAAAAGAAAACAAAACAAAACAGAACAAAAAAAAAGAGTGATAGAGAAAGGGGAAGAGAGAGATGGAAACCAAATTTGGAAAAATATAATCACAAAATGGAAACATCTGACTTTTCCACATACAGGTTTCAAGAATCTGAGTTTTGTTTGTTTTTTCCCTTGTCCAAAAAATAAACATGAGCTCAGTTTGACTGATTTATACTGCCCTCTTTCTGTTGTGCAACATACAGCTGGTCATATTTGTGACTTAATGAGAGAAAATGTTTCAAGTTTCATATTCAGGGAACCAAGATCTGAAAATCTCTTAGATACTCAGAAAGAAGACTACCTGAAGTTGAGTATTCCTCACCCACCAAACAAAAACTTGATAAAAACTTGGACTTCTCTTTGATAAAAGTCTACTGTGTTGCTTAAAATTGGGAACTTCAGGAGAATTTTTTTTTTCTTATGCATTCATAAGAATAATTTTATTGCTATTTAAATAAAAGTCAATTGGTCTCCATAAGAAAAAAGTTTGGAGGTCAAAAGTAATGTAAGATAATTTAACATCTTAGACTCATGTGTATTCAGTACGAATGGGGTCCAACTAGCTGTAAGTAGCTTATCTAGATTGTTATCTGTATACAGCAAACATTTATACAGATCCCTGCTTAGGACATCTATGATGCCAGAATAAATCTAGCATCCAGTAATAAATCAATGTTATTTAAATATTACCATTCAGGAAGTCTTATATAGAGCACCATAAATGTGCTAGTTATCTTATGCTGTATTATATCAACTTATTGTAGTATTATTTTGATATTGCAACAGTAGTTATGCTTCCCTAATATTAAGCAAAAGCTCTACTGTGTTAATATTTTTCTTCCAAAATTCTACCAAAAGCTTTTATCCAAAGACAGCTTTACATTTGTATACGATTGAATAGGTTTGGACATAATCTGAGGATTAAACATCTGTAGAAGGTAACATGAGAGGAAATATGTCAGATAATTCCTTCTGACCATAGACTAGTTATTTTCCTTGGCTGAAACAGAATTTTTTAAAACCTTGTATAATTTTCACTAGCTACTTCTCCTCCCTCCCCCCAACTGTTCTTCAACACAAAAAGGAAATTGCAGTGTTTGATTTCATCCCAGCAAAACCCACACTCAACAGGAGCAAACTAAGATATGTTCTCCTGCTAGGCAGATCTAAACAAATTGCCCATCTCCCTTCTCACTGTCTGTTAAAACCACCATCCAGAGAAGTTTTGCAGGCAAGGTGCAGTCTTTGCCACAGAACACATGCTACATCATGAAGAGAAGCAGATATGAAACAACCCTTGGATTCAGCTTCTATGATTATATTTTCTCCTTATGCAGCCTCCAAGTGTGCCTTTGAGATCATAAATGTTTCTTGTCTATGATATGTTTGGGTTTTTTAAATCTTCATAGGAAATTTGTATGTATTAATAAAGCATGAAATACCAAGGTGAAAATTTCTGGACACTTAGCCATGAAACTCTGCCAATATAAGACAATGCACACAGCAAAACCAGAGCTTGGTATGCTGTATCCTCTTATAACATTTTTTTGTTATGTAGGAACAAGATATCTGTCAGATTATTTGGCCATAGAGGATTAACATCCTAACAGGCTGCAGATCATACTTACACCTATTTCTCGATAGTGCCTTTGCAAACCCAACCAGAGTTCAAATTTTTTACTGGAACAACAAGCAGAAATGGATGGACAATAATAATCATGACTCATACTGCTTCACAGAAGGTTCCTATTCCAGAACTGCCAGTAGATCAAAATCAAATTATATCTCCTTCCCTTCCTCAGCCATTACTACAGCCTAAATTGGCAATGTCAGTATGTTGCAAGGAGGTAAAAGGGATCAGCACTCCTCAGTATTGATCAAAAATGGATCATGTCTGTGTTGATTAAGGAACAGTGAGTATTGGGTATTCAAGAAAGATATTGAGGTGCTGGACTGGGTCCAGAGAAGAGCAACGAAACTGGTGAAGGGACTTGAGCACAAGTCCTATGAAGAGAGGCTTAGGGAGCTGGGATTGTTTAGCCTGGAGAAGAGGAGGCTCAGGGGTGACCTCATTGCTCTCTACAACTATCTGAAAGGAGGTTGTAGACAGGTGGGGGTCGGTCTCTTCTCCCAGGCAGCCAGCAACAGAACAAGAGGGTATGAGCTTATACTCTGCCAGGGAAGATTTAGGCTGGATATCAGGAAAAAGTTCTTCACAGAACGAGTAATCAGGCATTGGAATGGCCTGCCCAGAGAGGTGGTGGATTCACCATCCCTGGAGGTTTTGAAAATAAGACTGGATGTGGCTCCTAGTGCCATGATCTAGTAATCATGAGGACATTGGACAAAGGGTTGGACTTGATGATCTTGGAGGTCTCTTCTAACCCAGATGATTCTATGATTCTATGAGCATCTATCAGAAACTGGCCTGAGACGACTGAATTTTCCTGTAGTGGAAAAGCACAGGTACATCGAAAAACCTCAAGCCATGTCTCTTTCCAGCTCTGATGGATACATTTCCCATACAGGTCAGCAAGGATCAGCCTTTGTCTGATATCCCCATCTATTCCATTCCATAGATAGTCCATGTTCAGGGATTTCATAGAATCATAGAATCTTCCGGTTGGAAAAGACCTTTGAGATCATCGAGTCCAACTGCATCCATCATCCACTAAACCATGTCCCTCAAAAACTCATCTATACTTTTTTTAAATACCTCCAGGGATGGTGACTCAACCACCTCCCTGGGCAGCTGTTCCAGTGCCTGACAACCCTTTCGGTAAAGAAATTTTTCCTAATATCCAGTCTGAGCCTCCCCTGGCGCAACTTATGGCCATTTCCCTTTGTCTTATCACCTGTCACTTGAGAGAAGAGATCAACACTCACTCTCCCACAGCCTCCTTTCAGGCAGCCGTAGTTAGCGATGAGTCTCCCCTCAGTCTTCTCTTCTCCAAACTAAACAATCCCAGTTCCCTCAGCCATTCCTCGTAGGATTTGTTTTCCTGCCCCTTCACGAGCCTTGTCGCCCTTTTCTGGACGTGCTCCAACACCTCAATGTCCTTCTTGTACTGAGGGGCCCAGAACTGAACACAGTACTCGAGGTGTGGCCTCATCACTGCTGAGTACAGGGGGACGATCACCTCCCTGGTCCTGCTGGCCACACCATTTTTGATACAGACCAAGATGCCATTGGCCTTCTGGCTGGCTCATATTCAGCCAGCTGTCAAACAACACCCCCAGGTCCTTCTACACCAGGCAGCTTTCCCGCCATTCTTCCCCAAGCCTGTAACACTGCGCGGGGTTGTCGTGCCCCAAGTGCAGGACTCGGCATTTGGTCTTGTTAAACATCATCCTGTTGGTCTCAACCCATCCATCCAGCCTCTCAAGATTCCTCTGCAGTACCTCCTTTCCTTGAAGCAGATTGACACTTCCACCCAGCTTGGTGTCATCTGCAAACTTGCTAAGGATGCACTCGATCCCTTCATCCAGATCATTAATAAAGATATTGAACAGGACTGGATGGAACACGGTGCCCTGGAGAACAGCACTAGTGACCGGTCTCCAACTAGATTTAACTCAATTTACCACAACCCTCTGGGCCCGACCATCCAGCCAGGTTTTCACCCAGCAGGGTGTGTGTCTGTCCAGGCCAATGGCAACCAGTTTCTCAATCAGAATACTGTGAGAAATGGTGTCAAAGGCTTTACAAAGTCCAGGTACACCACATCCACAGCCTTTCTCTCAGCTATTAACCAGGTAACCTTTTCATAGAAGGAGAGAGTGGGGCCTAACGAATCTCCCATGGGTGTCGGCTAGTTGTATTGACATTGGCTTCACACAGAAACTACCTGCTTGATAACCACGATTGCATTCTGTGTAGATCTGCCAACATCACTGTTAACTGTCTGCTAGAGGTTATTCCATTCCAGTAAGAAATGTTTATAAAACATTAGACAGCCTCTTTCTACCCAGCAAGTAGGCTCAAACTACAATCTGTAAATCAGGATTGTAATGAAATTTAGGGAAGGCAACAGGAAAATAATGCCAGGTATCATATAATATATTCCAGAAAATACGAACTTTTAGGGAAAGACCAGACACTGGGTCGTACTTAAGTTCTTTTTAAAGTATCTGCCCTTTTTAGGAGTTTTTTCTTATAGGAATTACCAAGGAAACCTGAACAGAGGGACTTAGGCTTCCCTGTTACTTAATAGGCCTTACCATATTAAACAGGGATACTCCAGTCACCACTGGTTTGATGTTCTACCACTTTAACCTTTCAAAGAGAGACATAATATGTAGCAGTGTGCTGATGCGATAAAGCTTGTGTAACAACATCTGTGATACTGACATCAGCCAGTGAGTCCTCAATGGTTTCATCTCAGTTCCCCGAGCATACTCTCTCTGATAAGTTACAGCCTAACAGTGGTATAATTGAGCCTAAGCAAAATAAAATTATCAGCTTTCTTGATTGTCATCAACAGCTGAGTACAGAATTTGATTTGTTGAATAAAATATTAGAAGGGTTTTGTTGTTTTTCTCCAGTGTAGCCTTACAGACTGGGATATCATTGATTTGCAGCTCTAGGCAAAACCAGAATCTGTTAAGATCAGAGTTGCCATAGTATTATTAGTTTCAGTTGGAGAGTAGGCATAGGATTTACTTTTATGTAAACGGACACTAATTATCTCTTGTTATGTGGAGTTCTAAAAGCATTTTCAAATATGATGCTAAATAATTATATGTGTCAACAGTCACACAGCAGACAACATAAGAATTAAAAATGTCTGTCTACTATCAGTCCATTTTGCTCACTGCAGAAAACTTGTGTAATACTAAGTGCATAATTTGATAATCCCAACCCAGAGGAAAGAGAGGAAGCAGGCATTTTATGTCAGCATGAGAAATCTTTTTTTCTCTCCCATTATATGATTAGTATAGATTCAAAGGTACAGAGATGATAATTCTGGCCTGGAAAATGAAATTCTTCTCTGGGGACCATTTTCAAAGTGATGTGCTCAATCAGAGCTCTCTCCTGCTACCTGATCACGGCTGTGGTGCTTTAGAGTATGTAATCAAGAGATGATTAGAGATGATGATATTAAGGAGGTTCAGGTTTAGTGCCATCATGGAGGACAAACAATAACGTGATTGTCCAACTCAGTACTCAGGGGATCTGTGTATAAATCTTATTATTTACTAACCCTTCAAGTCCTGTGATGAAAACAAAATTGTGCTCTTATGGTGTAGAAATGCTTATTGTAAGAATATCTTGTCTGGCATAAGCATTAACACCTCCAAGACAATCCTTTCAGTCTCTTTCTGGCTTTATCATGATTACAAATGTTTTCACACTTCCAGTGGTTTGTCACTTTATCCATGTTTCTTATGTTCCAAACTCAGTATAAAACCTGGCTGTAGTTTTGTGGGTAGCCAGATTTCTAGTAAAAAATGCCTTCATTTTACTTAGAGATCTTCAATACTGATTTTTAAAAGACAGTCCAATCAGGGAATTTCAAATGTTAAAAGTTATTCAAAAACACAAACCAGAAAACCTCCAAGCAAAGAAAGAGCTTATCGTGAAATAACAATAGGTTCCCCTTCTTACACTATAGGACTAATTTTTTTTTTTTCTCATGGTTCAAAACTATTAAAGTTAATCCTTTGTTCAGAAATCATTTTACCTGGAGAAATGCAAGGGTCAGCATCTAATGGCTCTCCTATTTTCTGACTAAGCACTAGATGTTCAACAACCGAGTAGCAGAAACCAAGTACTCATTCAAAGCCCTTTTAAACAGAAGGAACTACTAACAATTCACGTTGTTTAATTAATAAAGACTCAGTTATCCAGCTTTATTTACTTTGTTATACTCTATGTTTTGTTTTAAAACAGAGTACAATATGTTTATAACTTCTTGCAGGATTTATCTATAAATAGACTGCCATTCACATTCACAGGTAGATACATTTTGGTTATAGTCATTCTACTGTCAGTAGAAGTCCAAGCATTTCTGTGTTTTAACCAAAGTAACTGAAAGCTGGCTCTGGCAGAAGGTTCACCAAATTTCAATTTAGTTAGTTTGATTTTAATTCTGCAGTTTCTCAGCAAAAAGCAAGGTAATACTCAGACCTTTGAAGAACATATCTGTAGTTAACATCAGCTTTCTGCTGAGGAATTAGTATATAATTATGCTGTACCTCAATCACCTCCATGAGAAGCCCCAAGACTTCTCCATTTCTAAATTCACCAGGCAGAACAAGATGATGTGGTGTTGTCAAAATACTTTGAACAAAAGCTCTTCCGGCACAATAATTTCATCATTAAATATTTAAAGAAAGAAAAGTAATATCGAGTTATTACCTTTGTCCTGGCATCATGGACAAGTCTTGTTGCCTTTTTCTGTGCTTATTGTTTGAAATTTGATCATCAGGTCAGATCAGGTACTTGTCATTCATAGATGTTGACAGAGGGTAAGTTTTTTTTCCATGAGGAGTCAGACTTAAATATTTATGGGTATATAACATCTATGTGAAAGCCAAAGAAACCTCAGAAGGTCAAACTAGAAGCAAGAGATAAAATTTAAGGCTACCAGATTTAAGATACTTCAAAGATTTAACCTGTTACAAATAATAGTTTGCAAAAGTGCCTTTGAAAGTAGGTTTCCCCAAACACTTTAGGACTGTGAGTGAAATATTTTCTGTTTGTTATTTTCATGATGTTCAGACTCTTATCTAATACAGTGTAAAGGATATTATCCTGGGGGGGAAAAAAAGTAAATAAATCAACCTACTGTGACCAGGGGGAGCTAACAGGAGCAAAAAAGAAAGCAGTCAGTGCTTAACTTCTGCACTACACACAGAGTATATTTAAGAACAAAACAAAAAATGCAACAGAGAAGGAGAGGGAAGAAAATAATAAAGAATTTGAAATAAAACATAAATTAAAGTTGCACTTAAAGTGTACTTAAACCTAAAAAAAGCGCAAAGAATTCAGGCAACAAAAGTGCGAGGTGATACTAGGCAAATTAAATTAGAAAGATGCAGAGAGAAAATGCATGAAATAAACAGTTGTTTAGAACTAGAGTCTAAGTGGAAGCAAAACGAAACAGATAAACTGCTTGGTAAAACCACAGATACTCAATTTATTGTAAAATAACACTATACAGTAATAAAGCCAGCAAAAAGAACATCAAAGTTATCTGTATTTGAGACAAGGATTTAGGCCTCAGGTGTTTTCAGGAGTGGCTACAAGATTTTAAATGGTTTTCAAACCACTAATGGTTTTATTTCCTTGCTTTACTTATTTTTACACGAGCAGTTGCAAAATGATAAATCTCACGATAAGCACAAAGTGATAATAGAATTTGATAAGATAGAACCAGAACATGTTCAGTGCAGTATATTTCATGCCAGATGGTGAAACGAGCAGAAGTTACAAGCAAATAAAAGATAATGTTCATTCAAGTCCAAAGCTGACCTCCAGAATTCACAAGGAGAATGTCAGATAAAAAGAAGAAAACATCTTTGCCTTGTAGTAGAATTTAACACGAGCGACAGTGCAAGAATATTTATGCCTAATCAATTACCTGCCTTCTTCCACATTTATTACTTGGTCATATTTTGGCCCAACACCAAGCCAGCTCAGCACTAGGAACTCAATACAGATTCTGTATCTTCTCATTCTAAAGATATATTTAATATAATCGTAGTCCAGTCTGAGTCAAAGACATGTTCCAGACCACAGCTAAGCCATCAGGAGATGAAGAAGGAAGAAGCAGAACTCAGAAGCACAGAGTCATTCATTGTTGCAAGTCACGGAGATTGCCCAAGCCCTAGGCCTAATTTGTTAAAACACAAGCAATTCTGCTGCTAAAGGGGAAATTTTATGATGCAGACTGCTGCCAACAAATAAATACTTCAAGACTATTGATTAGCATCAAAGAAACCATCATCTGGTACTGTTTCATCATTTCTAGTCTGAGCAGGTTTAAAACAAACAGCTAAAAAAAAGAGCCTTCCTTATTCCGTATTCAGCCACCTGCTTCCCTAAAGGCTGGGTAAGGTTTGCCAGTACTTCTGTAATACATTCATGGGCATAACAAGAAAGAGTATTACTATTAACTGGCTGTGGCACTGACTTCACACTTACTAATGTCTCTGATCTCCTCTTTTTCTGTTCATAATTAACCGAGGATGT
This sequence comes from Tapera naevia, assembly GCA_033556795.1. Classification (NCBI taxonomy): domain Eukaryota; kingdom Metazoa; phylum Chordata; class Aves; order Cuculiformes; family Neomorphidae; genus Tapera; species Tapera naevia. The sequence goes on from JAUMJJ010000014.1 coordinate 6,865,268, forward strand.
TTGTTTGTGAGCTTCAGGTGGGAAGCAGTCACCCTTGCACCCAGCTGGATGCGTGGCAGTAATTGCTACAGCTGCAAAGCCTCCACTAAAGTCAGAGGTCCCTCCAGCCCCAGAGGCATACTGCAGCTGTGCCTCCTGGCAGCCTAGCTGCTGCAACGTGAGTTTAAACCTAGCTCAGGTGACTGCTCTGCTTTCACAGCTTTTTCCTGCGTAAGGGCCTGACTCCACTTTGCCTTGGGCAGCGTGCTGTCATTTACCTCTATGCAAAGTAGTTATAACATACTGTTGGAGCAGTACATCAGACAAATGAAAACTATTAAGATCAAACTAACAACATGAGATAGTTTCCTCTCAGCGAGACACTTCAGTAAGACACTTCCAATTTAAGTGCAAAATTCTCTGCTCTTTTCTGTATGGCAGATTGAACAAGAGCCAATTCTTAAGCCAGCCTCGAAGCTGATTCTTTTAGGCTTCTTGTTTTTCCCATAACCCAGCAAACATAATCAAGACTGCCACAGTAAATGTATCCTATCAGGCTTACCCAATTCACACAGCAGGCTATAATGACAACAAGAGATCTGATGTGAAAGCAGCCTGATTCAGACAAAAGGAATAGTAATCAAAGATAAAATCATAATGGAATAGGTAAAAAATCTTTAAATACCTATGCAAGCAAAAATGCTGGTAAAGAACAATCAAATTTTAGCTTTAATTAGAGAAGAACAATTGAATAAAAGAAGTCTACTATCTTTGAAAGATGAAAGTGCTGCTGCCCCTTCTCCTTTAAAAGTTCTAAGAAAATGAGACATTAATGAGGGTGACAGGATGCATTCAGCAAAAAATAACCAAAACAAAAACACAAGAAAAAGAGGCAGGACTATAAAAATAGTAAAATTAAATCGCATAGTGAAGTATATAATTTATGTCCTGTAGCCTTTAATGGCCCAGAAGAGAGACATACCTAATTCCTTACCTTTGAGTTTGTTTCTTTTTCATGTGGTTGCTAGTTTTCCGGTAAAGTTCATTTCAGTTCTCTGTAATTTTACACAACATGCCCTTATTATTACTTTTGTTACTGTTTGTTCAGGGTTTCTTGTTGTTTTTTTGTTTGTGGGGTTTTTTTTATCAGACATCCTGTGGAAGGAGGAGTACACGCTTTGAAATAAATTGTAGCTGTATAGCATCATCCTTTCTACCTGCAGGAGGAGGGAATGTCATAACACAATATTTGGAAAGCAAACAGTGCCTAAGTATTTAAAACATCAGCAATGTTATGTATCCAAACATGTCTGAATCATAATCAAAGGCAAAGCAATACAAGCTAGCTTTGAACTAGACTGTTTGTGTGCCAAAAGCAATGTATCTCAGCATCACTATGGTTCTTCCTTTACTGTTACAAATTAATTTCCTGATGTGATCTATATGAAAAGAATTAGAGTTCATCACACCTGTCGGTTCAATCTGGCAATATAATAATAGCATCCCTTTTGTAGTAGAATTATAGTAGTATATAAGGAGAATATGCTGTGTAGAATGGACTGTTTTAATTAATCCTCATTTATTTCAGGAGAAACACAATTTTTCTTTGTCTAAGCATCAGAAAGACAGAGGGCAAATCTAATCATTGTATTTGATGAGTACACTATCCATCCATCCATCTGTAGACAAGTATATCTCACAGTATGATGTATTTCCATTTCTCTCCATGGAATTCCAATCTTTGATATTAAATAAAATAGAGTCGGGGACCAGTCTCTGTGCAAATGGTTTGACTTAGCTACATCCACAGTACCCAGCACTTAATATTCATCTTTCACTGGTCTTCAGTCCCTTAAGTCATGTTTATCACCTCTGTATGTTTTCTTGTCAATTGAATATATCTAGACAACTGAAAAAGCTGTGTTGCAGCCTACCAGTGTTTCACTGCCTGAAACAGGCGGTGTTTTGGAGGGTCTGTGATTTAGCCTGTGGGCACATGGGAGTGCTAGAGGATGCCAATATTGCAGAGATACTGTAGGAAGACTGTACAAGGCAGAATTGTTGCACCAGGTACTCATTATAAAATAGATTTGAGAGCTCCCTGGCAAGAGTTATCCCCCAATTTCTGCCCAGACATTATCTTAGAAATTTCTGTTGGGTGCTAAAACCATGCCTGGGAGCTAAGAGCAACTAAATTACATACATGACAACAGGGCAAGTCTTTAAGTCCACTCCCTGGAAATGGTTTATTTAGCAGCGTAGGCACAATTTATGATACACATATTCCTGACTAATTTTTCCACTTTGTCTCATTCATTTATTAATGCCCAGGCAAAAATAATTGTAAAATGTATTGAGTCAGTAGACTCTTTTAACAAGACCTAGCCATCAGAGAAGAAAAGAATAAAGACAGGAAGCAAATATAAAGAAACAAAAACCTGATTACAGCGAGACATTGCATGCAATTAATGATAATCCAAATCTAAGAAGGAAACAAAGACTTGTAAAGCCAAAGCAGTAATATTTACATTTATGTGGTGACCAACTCAAACAGGCAATCTGTTCTCTCCCCAGTGTCGCAGAACGTTGTTATAGCAAAGCTATGAAACATGTCTTAAGGTTTGGGGACTTGTTTGCTTTTATTCCCCTCAAAAAGGGGTAAGCTAGAAATCCAACTGCAGAAAAAGACAACAGCTACCTTTTACTGACAGATTGCTTTAGCAGTTCAGAAGGGTTGCTTGCTGCTTGGCAATTAGTTACAAATTTTTTAAGCCCATCTCTCCTTGCAAAGAAGACGCAATGGAGATGACGAGGGCTAAGCAGGGTGTGTGAGCCAACACTCCTATTAGTGGACTCTGATGGAGTCAACTCTGCTAACTGCATCTGTTCTCAGATCAGTCTCCGGAACAGAAAACCTGAAGTAAAAATAAATATAGACTGTAATCACATTTATAAAAATACCTATGAAGAAACTGCAAGATAATGAATATATATAAAAAGGATGTGCCCTGTTTTTCTAGGGACATTCATATTACAACTAATTTTGCTATAGTTAGTCTTCAAGTAAACAGAGGCAAAGTCACTATCTGCTGACCAGTATAATTAAAGAAACGATTATTTTAACAAGTAATTGGTAAAAAAATGCCTACCCAGTAATCAGAAGCACAAGCCATATGTTTTTAAATATGACCAAATCATTTGCATAGTGTTTATATGCAATAAATTAAAGCTAAATGAAAAATCTCCTGACAGGAAATAAGTAGCAATAAGGGTAGAGCGATATGTTAAATCCTTCATTCTGGATCATTTAGGTAATGTTCCATTCATTTTAGATTCATGAGTAGAAGCCTTTACAGATTGGGCATGCATACCATAAATCTCAGGTTATCCATTATTAGGTGGCATTCTGCTGTTTGCAATTGTACATGTTTACTTTGTGCATAATTAACTGCATAATAGCTGTCCATGTTCTGCACAAAATTTACACTCAGGCTCTGATCAAAACAAATGACTCTAGAAAGTAGGGCAGTTCCATTAAGCTCTCTGCAATCTGCGTTTTCTAATACTAGTTCTCAGAAAATGGAGTTAGAGCTTTGATTTTCCAACTGCGATCAAAATAAAATCCAGTATTTGAAAGGGTCCCTTGTTTGTTTTTCAGGGTATTTTATTAAATCTCACAGAAGTTCTTGGAACACCAAGGGGAGGAGACAGAGCGAAGCTGAGAATACCTAACAGAAGCTGGGATGATACATTTCCATAAAAATAATAAGTATGGAGCAGATTTGGACAGGCAATTGATCATTGCACAGCTCCATGCTATGGATCAAAAACTTCACCCTGCAGTTCTTCTATTTCTGTGCACGATTACCACTACTGGGTCAACTACTTCTGCTGTACAGCTTCTCTATATGCTGTACATCAGCAAAAGCTCACAGATTTTTTCTTCATAATGCAAAAATTTGGACTAAGAAAAATAAAATAAAATAAAAGGGGGGGGAATCTGCTAATATAATAAACTTAGGGTCAAAGACAGAGGGAAAAGCTGCTAATATGGAGGCCTGTAGCCAGAGAATAAAATAAGATGAAGCATAAAGAGGTTGTGAATTCAACTGTTTCATGGAACTTCAGGCTGATATCTCTATACTTTTAAATTATCTAGATGCTACATAAAGAATATTTAGTACAAATGGGGGTATGCAGTGAATATTATTTTACAGCTGATCTGCTCCATAAAGAAAGTGTTTTATAACAGTTATTTGCAAACTGATTACCAAAAATGTGTGGGAAGAAATCTTATAACCTACCTTTATGTTTGAAGGAAGTATTGTGATAAAATGTGACCATCATGGTGCAGAATAATATGTCAATAACAAATAAAATCTCTCAGATTGGGCAGCTCTAAGCTAAAAACTATGAAGAATACAAGTGGCCTACTAATGCTAATGAGCTTTCACTTTTCCCCCATGAAATGTTGTTGAGAAAGGGTCCGTACTAAAATCTCAGGCTGTTCATAACACACAGCTGCACACCCACACCCTTCTAGCGTCAGTGTGGACATCAGCATGGACTCCTTTATGGATCCCTTCCAATATGAGATTTTTTATGATTCTGTGATTCTATGTAGGGCTGCAACTGAGGGAAACGTAAAATTAAGTGCAAGGATGATAACATGTTTTATATAAATTCCTTTGTTTCAGTTGTTTTACAGGTTACCATAATGTAAACTTACACCTTTTTCTTACAAACAATCATACACTGCATTCACTTGAGAGAGAGAGTTTTTGTTTCAAGGTTTTCCTTTTTGCTTTTGAAAAAAATGTAGTTTCTTTCAGGACAGCAGTGGGAAGAGGGTTTTTTTTATTATTTTTGTGTTGGTTTTTTTTGGAAGGATTCTCCCTCAGTCCACACCCTGAGAAGTTTGATATATCTGATTCACATAGTGTCAGGATTTTTCAACAGAGAATATTCAGAGATCCTGTGAAGCAAGTGACAGTACCTTTCCAAAGTCATATTAAAACAGATATATTTCTACAGCCTGGAATGGTTTCCTTTTTTTTTTTCTGAACTCTTCACTATTGAAAAGCACATATCAAAACATATCAAACTACAAACCAAAACATGCAACATTCCACAAGCTGATGTCTGTAAATTTTTAAATTATCTAGATGCTATATAAAGAATAATTAGTACCGATGCAGGTATGCAGAGAATATTATTTTACACTCATCTGCTACATGAAGAAAGTACTTTATAACAGGAGTTAGACTCAGTCCTTAAACTGACCTGTCCCAATGTATTTTATTGGTCCCTTTTGTTTTTGAAATATTAAGGATGAGTAGTTAGCAAACACATTTCTACTGCATAATTTTCTAGGCTAAAGTTTATTTATTTATTTCTTCTTAACACAGATGTTATAACACTGCTGGTTTTTTCACCTTTCAGAAAAACATCTCAGTATTAAAAAATCCTTCTGTAGTCTGTTGCTTTGTCTTCTTTTTATATATTATTTATTAACACACATGGATACTCAAACTTAATAAAAAGGGTCATCAAAGGCTATTAAGCACAAAATGTAAGACAATAGACGTTTCTACTTATTTCCCATTTATGCATTTTGAGAATCCTTTCTCACCGCTGAAAGCATTGTACAAGCTGAAACAGAAGTCTACATTCATCTAACAGCTACTTCAGCAGTCATCCTTTTTTTCAGAAACCTCCACCACCTACCTAACAAGTGAAAAAAAAAAAGCAACAAAAGAAAGAAACCAAGAAAAAATGAAACTCTTCAAAGAGAACTAAAATAAAACTTCAGACTTTAAATGTCATCAGAACCCGCACACATCCAAGGGGTTCTTGCATAAAACACTTCAGAGTCTTAAGGTAACTCTGTCCATCTCAGCTATGATCAAATGTGATCTTTTCTTTCTAGGTCTTTCCATGTTGTCTAAAGAGCTCTAACTTATTTTGTCTCCAGAAGCGCTTTGTGTTGAGAATGGGAACTGCCCTACTCTGCCTCAACTGATAGTTTGCATTACTGGGAAAATCAAGCCATAGGGAAAACAGGCTGCCCTACATGAGCTGCTTTGTGGTAAGACTGCTGCGCATTGTCTTATATGAGGTCTTACTGCAAAGGTTTCCTGCAATTCATTCTTTACAGCAAGCAGGCAAAAACTTTAGTCCTGTTATGAACTTATCCTGAAAATTCTTATTACATTTATTTCAGGCTGGTCTTAAAAACAGCAGAAGAAATTCTACTAGAAATTCTGGATTCCAGAAAATCTTACTGTCTTGGTTTATTGTTTTAGTCACTTTCATTTAAGCAAATGTACATTTTGTAGACAAAAAGAATGAGGCATGCTTCTCTAATCACTAGGTAAAAATTGCTGTTCCCCTCTGAGCCTGCATATTTTTCAAACACAAACAGAATCATGAATGATTAACATATAAAAGCAGGAAAATGCAAGAAAGAGAAACATAGACTAATAAAAACATAGAATCATTAAGGTTGGAAAAGACCCCTAAGATCATGAAGCCCAACTATCAGCTCAACACCATTGTGCCTACTAAACTATGTCCTGAAGTACCGCATCTACATGTTTTGGGAACATCTCCAGGAGTGGTGACTCCATCACTTTGATGGGCAGACTATTCCAATGGTTTAACGCTATCAGCAAAGAAATTTTTCCTAATATCCAATCTAAAACTCCCCTGATGCATCTTGAGGCCATTTCTTCTCATCCTATCACTAGTCTCCTGGGAGAAAAGACCAACACTCAACTTTCTACAACCTCTTTTCAGGTAATGGTAGAGAGCAGTAAGGCCTTCTCTCAGTTTCCTCTTCTCCAGGCTAAGTAGCCTTGGTTCCTTCAGCTGGTCCTTATAAGGCTTGTTCTCCAGCCCCTTCACCAGCTTCATTTCCATTCTCTGGACTTGTTCCATCACCTCAATGTCTTTTTTTTTAGTGAGGGGCATCAAACTGAACACAATATTCAAGGTGTGGCCTCACCAGCACCAATTACAGGGGCACAATCACTTCCCTAGTCCTGCTGGTCACACTATTTCCTATACAAGTGAGGATGCTATTGGCCCTTTTCACCACCTGGGCATGCTGCCAGCTTATATTCATCTGACTGTCAACGAACACTCCCAGATCCTTCTCTGCCAGGCAGATTTCCAGCCATTCTCCCTAGGCCTGTAGCACTGCATGGGGTTGTTGTGAACAAAGTGCAGAATCCAGAATCTTATTAGCTCTCATACAATTGGCCTCAGCCCATCGATACAGCATGTCCAGGTTGCTTTGCAGAACATTATTTCCCTCAAGCAGATCAATACTCCCAACGAATTTGGTGTCACCTGCAAACTTCCTCTCATTCAGATCATTGATAAAGATATTAAAACAGACTGGCCCCAACAGAAAGCCCAGAGAAACACCACTTATGACCAGCCACCAACTGCTTTTAGTTCCATTCACCACAACTCTCCGGGCTCAGCCATTTTTTCACCCAGTGAAGAGTACACCTGTCCAAGCCATGAGTCACCAGCTTCTCCAGGAGAATGCCATGGGAGATAGTGTCAAAGGCTTTACTAAATTCTGAGTAGATAACATTCACAGCCCTTCCCTCATCCACTAGGTGGGCCAGCTGGTCATAGAAGGAGATCAAGCTGGTAAAGCAGGACCTGCACTTCATGAACCCATGCTGGCTTGGTTTTGTGACCTGGTTGTCCCACATATGTCTGGTACGCATTTTCAAGATGAACTGCTCTGTAATCTTCGCTGGTATCAAGGTCAGACTGAGAAGTCTGTAGTTCCCCAGATCCTCCTTCTAGCCCTTCTTGTAGATGGCAAGCCTCCAGATATCTGGGACCTGCCCTGTTAAACAGGGCTACTGATAAATGATGGAGAATGGCTCATCAAGCTCCTCTGCCAGCTCCTTCAGTACTCTCAGGTGGAAGACATCTGGCCCCATAGACTTGAGAGTGTCCAGGTGGTGTAGCAGGTTGTTAACTGATTTGTCCTGCATTATGAGGGTGTATATTCTGCTCTCCTTCCCTGTCTTCCAGTTCAGGGGGCTGAATATCCTGGTGGTAACCAGTCTGACTACTAAAGATTGAGGAAAAAAAACGTTAAGTACCTCAGCCTTTCCTCATCTTTGGTGGCAATATGGATATTCTCCTTGGCTCTATTTTGTTTTTAATATATTTGTAAAAACATTTTTTTATCTCTTGCAACAGTGGTTATATTGAGTTCTAGCTGGGCTTTTGTCTTTCTAATTTTCTCTCTGCATGACCTAATGAGATCCCTGTATTACTCTTTAGTTGCTTGCTCTTTCTTCAAAGAGTGGTCAAGTCTCCTTTTTTCCCCCAAGTCCCAGCAAAAGCTGCATTTTCAGCCAGGCTAATTGTCTTCACAGGTGGTTCATCTTACAGTGCATGGGACAGCCTGTTCTACGTCTTTGACTTCCTTCTTGAAGAATGTCTGGTCTTTATGTACCCCTTTACCCTTCAGGACTATCTCCTAAGGGAACCTCTCAACTAGTGTCCTGATCAGGACAAAGTCTGCCTTCTGGAAGTCCATGGTAAAGATTTTGCTGACCCCTCTTCTTACTTCAGTAAGAATCAAAGCCTTCTGTCATTTTGTTGTTGTTAAGCCAACAGAACCTCTGATCACAACATCCCCTGCCAGTCCTTCTCTTCCAATTCTTCATTCAGAAGTCCTTCCTTACCAGTTTGTAAGCAGCAAGTCAAGTGAGGCACCACCCCTTACCAAGGATCACTTAGCAGCTGTGTCAGGAAGTTGTCTTCCACACACGCCAGAAACCTCCTAGACTGTTTCCTCTCTGCTGTGTTGTATTTTCAGCAGGTGTTCAAGTAAGATGAAATCCCCCAGGATAACAAGGGCTGGTGACTGTGAGACTTCTGCCAGCTGCTTGTAGAAGGTTTCATCTACCTCTGCATCCTGGCTGGGTAGTCTTTAACAGACTCCTAACAGGGTATCTGCTTTGTTGGCCTTCCCTCTCCTCATTATCCATAAGCATTCAACCTTATCATCACAGTCATTGAACTCTGTACAATCAAAACCTTTCTTAACATACAGAGCCACCCCATCACCTTTCCTTCCTTACCCTTCTCTTCTGAAGAGCTTATAGCCATCCATTGCTCCACTCTGGTCATGAGAGTCATCCCACCTTGTTTATGTGAGTGTGACTAAGTCATAGTAATCTTGCTCCACAACGGCTTCTCGCTCTTGTTTTTTACTGCCCATGCTGCGTGCATTGGTATAGATTCTCTTGAGGTGGTCTATCAATTTCACCCTCAACATAGGCATGCCATCTGTTCCCCCTTCAAATCTAGTTTGAAGGTCACTTGACGAGCCCCATCAACTCATGAGCAAGAATTCTTTTCCCCCTTTGATACAGCTGAACTCCATCTAAACCTCCCCATGATCAAAACAACCCAAATTCCTCTGAGCCACATTTCAATCAGGTGAGTAATCCTATTCCTTTCAGTATTCTTCCCTGTGATTCATGGGATTGAAGAAAACACTACCAGGACTCCTGGACCAATTGCCCCAGTGCGTTGAAGTTCTTTTTGATTGGTTCTGGACTTCTCTCCACAGCCTCTTCACTGTCATAACAAATAGCAGGTAATACTCAAAGTGTTGTACCAGACCAGTAAGTTTCCTAGAAATATCTCTAACCTGGTCCCCAGGGAGGCAGCAGACTTTTCTGTGGGATGGGTCTGGTTGGAATATTGGGCCCTCTGTTCCCCTCAGAAGGGAATTGCACATAACCATTTGTAAGAGACTGTAAAAGTCTCTGTTAGGTGACTGTCACAACCTTGCTGAAACATGAGACCATAAACCAGGCTGGAGTTTCATGGTTGTGCTGGTATCTGGTATGGAGCTCCCAAAGAGCCCTCTGTTTTTGCAAGAGATAACCTAACCCCTCCCATTAAGAACTGAGGCACCAGGGATCTGGACAGAAGGGTCTGGAGACACCCGAAAACCTCTCCAGCAATGGTACTTGGGCATGCGTATCATCACCAGGTGGAAGGGATGGTTAAGCAAACAATGGAGCTACCCTATAAAACAGCAGAAATTATCAACGTCAGGTTCAAAGCACTCCCCCACCGAACATTGAAGCAGGACCTGCAGGACACTGTTGGATCCCTAGTTTTAGCTATGCTCCATCTCCCTCTTTCTATCTCCCTTTTTCTTTCTTTCTTTCTCTCCCCCCCCCCTCCTCTCTCCTCTCTCCTCCCCTCCCCCTCTCCCCTCCCCTCTCCCCCCTCTCCCCCCCTCCCCTCCCCCCTCCCCTCTCCCCCCCCCTCTCCCCCTCCCCCTCCCTCAACCCCCTTCCCCCCCCTCTCCCCCCCCTCCCTCTCCCCCCCTCAACCCCCCTCCCCCCCTTCCCCCCCCTTTCCCCCCCTTCCCTCCCCTCCCCTCCCTCAACCCCCTTCCCCCCCCCCCCTCCCCCCCTCCCCCCCCTCTCTCCCCCCCCCTCCCCCCTCTCCCCCCCTCTCTCTCCCCCCTCCCCCCTCTCCCCCCCTCTCTCTCCCCCCTCCCCCCTCTCCCCCCTCTCTCTCCCCCCTCCCTCCCCCCCTCCCCCTCTCTCTCCCCCCTCTCTCACCCCTCCCCCCTCTCTCACCCCTCCCCCCTCTCTCTCCCCCCCTCCCCCTCTCTCCCCCCCCCTCAACCCCCCTCCCCCCCTTCCCTCCCTCAACCCCCCTCCCCCCCCTTCCCCCTCTCTCCCCCCCTCTCTCCCCCCCTCTCCCTCCCTCTCTCCCCCCCTCTCTCCCCCCCCTCCCCCCTCTCCCCCCTCTCTCTCCCCCCCTCCCCCCCCTCTCCCCCTCTCTCTCCCCCCTCCCTCCCCCCCTCCCGTCTCTCTCCCCCCTCTCTCTCACCCCTCCCCCTCTCTCTCCCCCCTCTCCCCCCTCCCCCTCTCTCCCCCCTCCCCCTCTCTCCCCCCCCCCTCAACCCCCCTCCCCCCCTTCCCTCCCTCAACCCCCCTCCCCCCCTTCCCCCTCTCTCCCCCCCTCTCTCCCCCCCCTCTCTCCCCCCCCTCTCCCTCCCCCTCTCCCTCCCTCTCTCCCCCCCTCTCTCCCTCCCCTCTCTCCCCCCCTCCTCTCCCCCCCCCTCCCCCCCCTTCCCCCCCCCTCTCCCCCCCTCCCCCTCTCCCCCCCTCTCTCCCCCCCCCCTCCCCCCCCCTCCCCCCCTCTCTCCCCCCCCTCCCCCCCCCTCCCCCCTCTCCCCCCCCCTCCCCCCCCCCCCTCTCCCCCCCCCCTCTCCCCCCCATCCCCCCCTCCCCCCCCCTCTCCCCCCCTCTCTCCCCCCCTCTCTCCCCTCTCCCCCCCCTCTCTCCCTTTCTCTCCCTCTCTCTCCCTCTCACTCTCTTTTCCCTCTCATTTCTTCTGCATAGGTTATAATAAACTATAATATTTGATTGTTACATTTGACCTCATTTCTGTACGAATTTCGGCCTTGGGAACATTTCGAACCCTCTCGGATCAGTAACAGATTGAGACACCATTACCCTTTTTTTTTTTTTTTAACCTTAACAGAGGCAATTATAATGTATGGAGCTGACTGATTCACTCTAAGCTGTCCCTTGGATCGACCTTCACCTACCTGCTCATTTGCCTGACCCTCAAGTTCTAGAGCTCTGTATCTGGATGTAAATTGGATATAAATTTATTTCATCCCGAATATCCATTATTATTCAGTAGACATTTTTTAAGTGAACTGACATTACGTCCTGCATGTCTAAGCCATAGAGGTTCCTATTTATTTCAAATGGCTGCAAAGGAAGCACCCAGTGAGAAAATAGTTGAAGAGACTTAATCTAAGCAACATGAATGCCACCATTTCTGTTTTTTGATTGGTTTTTCATTCTTGCAAATCATACACATAAATTTAGAGCCAACTTATAGATGTAGATATTTACAGTTATTATCTTGGATATTGTCTCAGATCACTACTACATTTACCCTGCTGATTTTCCTTATTCTAGGATTTTGATCAAAATATCTTTGGGGAAAAATAATCTTCCATACCACTAGTTTTTCTTTTCCAAGATAGCAGGAATTTTGCTTATGGTAAAATGTGTTCTCATCTCTAAACAATGCTACGATCAGAGCAAAATCCTAAGGTTGCTTTTCTCAACAAGAATGCTAAATTGAGACATGTGAAAGTGATGGTTGTTAAGAGCTAAATTCCAGAATATGTATATAGATGCAAATAAAACAAGTTATATTTAAACTTAATGTCACTGATTTCTCCTTCAGTAAGAAAAGTAATTACAGTGCCCTAAACATTTATAAGTATTCTGCAAAGAATTATGTTATGAAAATAACTCCTAGCATTGACATACATAAGAACCATTTCATAATATGTGTTTTACGGTATTATGAAGAATTTACTTAACGTTTGATGCTTCTATGTGATTCCCCCATACTTTGTAAATTAATTTGCTCATAGTCATAGAAAATGAACACTTTATAAGTTATCTGATATAAAGAGCCTATAAAATCTGTATAAGTATTAACAGGGGTCATCCATGCCTGGTTTTCACAAAGACATACTTGAATCCTTTCTTAGAGACCAGTTTAAGTTGCTTTCAGAACATGGTAACAGTTAATACCAGAGGAAGGTATTTGTAGCAGCAGGAACAGTAGCAAAGCTAACTTGAGCCCCTTCTTCAACTGCTGTTTATACAATAAACCATGAAAACAAAAGAACATACCCACTTCCACTGTAAACACAAATGCTTCTTAAACATACTACCTCAGTCAGGTTCGGAGGAGTTGAAGGTGTTTTTCACAGCCATAATTTCCTATGAAAATACTTTGATGTCCAACAAGTAATTTCTTGCACACTTGTAAAGTCAGCCCAAGCCAGACTCTATTTTAATCACATCACTAGTATTGACTGTTTCATTTCTTTTCAGCCTAAGCGTCTCACACATACTTGAATGAAATGCATGTCAGTCCATAATGCCTGGTTTCTATTCAGGAATAGGAATGACAAATGCATAGTCTGCATCAATTTATGTCAAACCAATGTCATGTTATTTTTAAACTGTATTTGGTAGGGAGATTGAAGTATTGTGAATAGGTCTATCAGTCTCTCTACCTCCTACAACATCTTTTCAGACAATTTTCATCATATTTGAATAATGTTTTGGCACAGAAACACTTTATCTCTAAGATATGGAAGCAGTACTTATATACAATTTTCTTATATTTATCATGTCCTGTATATTCTGAGAGAGTTAGAAAGAAACATGACATTTTCTTTTCTGTCTGGCTGGAAGTTCTGTTAGTGCTTGTCACCAGCAGGGCAGAGAGACCACCAGAAACAAAACTATGCATTCTGCAATTACTTATCAAAACACACAGTTAGAAAGAAGACCATCTCTTTCCCAAGAAAGACAGACTATCATGTTCTAACAGTGCTGGCTGCCATCTCTGTAAGAGTCATAAAAGGAAATTAACTCTATGGTTTCCCACAGACTACTAATGCATGATGAAAGAGCCACATATTTTATGTAGCAGAATGCTTACCTGTTCAAGTATGTTTATTTCAACTGAAAACAGAAAAGAAACAGGAAATATTTAAAATCTCATTACCACATTGACAAACCACCACACACAGACTCATTTTGAGCATTTATACAAAAGCAAACTGAGAAAGAGAATGAGAGAGCCAAAGGGCCATCTAGATCACTATCCTGTCTCTGACTGTAATCATAATGGCATGTTGTAACAGTGAAAATGAGGCGAGAAAGTCTAATGCTTTCTCCTATCTTCAGCTATTTTCACTTCAGTTGGGTTCCTGATTTAATGAGATGCTTTCCTGTAATACATGCAGCTACTAAGTTATCACTATAAAGAAGGATACGGTGCTCACTAGAGAAAAAAAAATACCTATAAATAAGCCAGCTCAACTATCAAAAGTATTTTAGCCTATGCAGGAAGCTTTGCATGGGCTAATTTATCTTGATTATCACTGACTTACATCATATGAAGCTGGACCACATTACTTATGTTCTTCAAGTTGACTAATTTAAACTTAGCTCTACATTAAGGTGATGTTGTTACACTGACTGCAGTGTAAAACAATGTGGCTTTTTTTCAGAAATATTGCAGTGTCAGATCTAACAGTTTCACAGTTAGATTCACCAGTGCTCAAACATTTGCCCAAAATAAAGCCAATAGTTTCTTGACTTGTTCTGTTGAATATAAAAGAACCCAAGCTGTAACTCTTGAACATCTAATGAGTAGAGGTTGAAGTGACACATATCCGACCCTCACCACCTCAATATGTACCACAGTTTTATAGCATTATGTTCTAGTCTGGTATTCTCTACAGCCTTTATTATTTGGTGGGAAGCAAAACATCCTTGAGATCTAAATGTGTAAATTTTTAGAGAAGGGACATCAAACTGAAATCCTAGGGATCACACTGTGTAATGCAAGCACAAGCCTAATCGTTCATCATAAATTCAGTTAAAGATATTTAATAATGAAACACACAATCAACTAGCATATGCTGTCTGCAATTTCACCTCAGATTTTGACATTTCAAAGATCTAGAAAACAAATTGTAATGTTGTTATCACACATATTTACAGCACCATTACGGAATCATAGAACCATAGAACAGTTTGGGTTGAAAGGGACCTTTAAATTAATCCAGTTCCAATCCCCCTCCCACGGGCAGGGATACCTCCCACGAGACCAGGCTGATCAAGATCCCATCCAGCCTGGCCTCTAACATTTCTAGGGAAGAGGCATCCACAACTTCCCTGGGCAACCTGTGCCATTGCCTCACCACTCTCAGTGTGAAGAATTTCTTCCTAATGTCTAATCTAAATCTTTCCACTTCCAATTTAAAGACATTTCTCCTTATCCTGTCACTACATGCCATTGTAAGAAGTCCTTCTCCAGCTTTCTTGTAGACTGCCTTCAAATACCGAAACGCTACTGTAGTGTCCCCGGAGCCTTCTTTTCTCCAGGCTGAACAAACCCAACTGTCTCAGCCTGTCCTCGTAACACAAGTGCTCCAGCCCTCTGATCATCTTTGTGGCCTTTCTCTGGACCCGTTCCAACAGTTTCATGTCCTTCTTATGTTGAGGATTCCAGAACTGGATGCCGTACTCCAGGTGGGGCCTCACAAGAGTGGAATAGAGGAGGAGAATTACCTCCCTCAGCCTGCTGGCCATGCTTCATTTGACGCAGTCCAGGATATGTTTGGCCTTCTGGGCTGCAAGTGCACATTGCTGGCTCATGTCGAGCTTCTCGTCCTTCTCCGCAGGACTGCTCTCAATCATATCATCCCCATTCTGTACTAAAATGGTGCATTGTCGCAACCCAGGTATAGAACCTTGCACTTGCCCTTGTTGTACCTTATGATGTTCACACAGCTCCAGTTCTCCAGCTTGTCCAGATCCCTCTGGATGACATCTGCACCACTCAGCTTGGCATAATCTGCAAACTTGCTGAGAGTGCACCTGATCTCACTCTCTATATCACTGATGAAAATATTAAACAGCACTCATCCCAATACTACAGTTCTGCTAGAGATATAGACCAGCTCTTGTCTTTAACCGATTAAGATATTCACATTACTATTATTTAGCCTTTTCTAATCCGTTTAAAAATACGTAATTAGAAATCATCCCAGTAACCCTTCTGGTTCATAGCCTGGACATGAAACAAGTAATTACTGGCTTAATATTAAGATGTATTCTGAAACAACTTATTTAAATGAACATAGAGAATCTCTTTGTTAAGGACACTAATTTTGTAGATGTTACATTGTTGATCAAGTTCTATAACTTTTTGTTGAAGGTACACAATTATTTCTGTGAAACAAAATAAACAATTCACTAAACATGTTCTTTGGCAAGGTACCACACTTTCAGAGTCGTTATCCTTTCAATGAGGTATTACAGAGAAGCCACATCTGCTTGCCTCTCTTGACAGATGGAAGTCAAAAGACTCCTGTAGTACTACAGTCACGCTAACCCTGGTGTCCTTGCCAATGTTCTTTTATCTGCCAGTCAAAGAAGTCCTGATGCTGGATCCTGTAAGCTTGAGTCATTGCTGAACATAATGCATACTGTAGTAGGACACTTCATCATTGCACAAACATTTTCTAACCTTATTTATTGAAATATTGTTGATACTATGCATGTGACATTGGGTTTGCAGAGACAGACTTTTATCAAAACCACATATCTGTTCTTTTTCAATTTGGTGAAACTTTTGTTACAAATCTTTAGAAACAGCTTTCTTGATCCAGTGTCTAGAAACAACTTTCGCAGATATAATTTGAGGAAAATAATAATTTATTTGCAGCTTTGTACAATGGGTGTTAAATACTAGGCAAGTCCCTAGATCTGTCTTTGAATTGTATGGGTGACCCAGGACCTAGTCTCCAGATAGCTGGATCATGATCTGAATTCTGCAACTAGAGAATGATTTCTAATATAAGTCAAACTGTGCTGTACCCAGCATGAGTAAAGGACTTTATTTACTCTTATCTCTAAGTGAAACTTTAGTTCTTTGCTCTTTTCTGATATACATTTAAATGACTTTAAGTCTTCTTTACATTCCAATTTTAAACTGATATTTGAGTTATTTCTGCTCTGTGTGGTTTGTGCTCAAGGAAAAAGAAAAGAAAAAAATAAAAAAGAAAAACAGAGAGCTTTCATTAGACATTCACTTTGACATTCTGGCCCCAGAAGAAATAACATTAGTTTAATACTTATCTATCTGTTTTTCTGTTTGACTGGAGAATCTCTGGTCATAAATCTCTAGGGACATGTGGGCGACCTTCCAGTTGTGTCATTAAAATCCATTACATCCTAACAATGTGTTAATTAATGTTCTCTGATGGTTCTGCTTGCAAAACTACAGTGGAAAATGTATCTTAAAATGAAACATTTTGGAATTTAATAGCAAAAGTCAAGTGGTGTGTCTTACTTTCTTTGGTTGAAATGAAAGCTTAGTTTAACACATATGCAACCATAATAATAAGCATTTTTTAAAGTCAGCTTTCACAAGAAAACAGCTGACCATTCATGTTGCCTAGCAACTCAGTTTTGTTATGCAGAATCCAATATTGGGTAGTAATGATTTAGGGAGTGCCATTTAGAAGTAATAATTTGTATGACAAAGATAATAATGTCTGTTCTCATTGGGAACTACATCTCTTTGCTAAAATTGGTCAGCAGTAGTCTGGAGTCAGCCATCTCTTTTGGTATGCTTTGAGTGCAATGGCAGGTGAATATCATGCTGTTAATCAGCAGCATGAAACAACAAAGTGGTTCAGAAATTAACAGGGACAAACAGAATCTTTCTTGGGCTTTCACACTGCTAAGACAGTAACATATTGCACACTTAATAATATGTCCCATCTGAAGATTTCAAAGACCTTTACAAGCATTCAAGTGGGATACAATTTGGCATTAAAACTCACATTAAAATTTTAAAGTTGTATCTGCTCCAGCTGTGTGTTCCTAGGTAACGTTTCTGTGGGCAGAGACTCAGAACAGACTCAGAAACAAACTTACCGGCAAGAAACAAGCTGTGGTGGATCATTGCATATTTTGGTTGCTTCCTGGATTTTAAATTTGTGTTTGAATTCAGGTTTGTATGCAGCTCACAATGACATAACCCACAGGCACTGCTTCAACACACCCAAAGTAAGTGATTATTTACATTTCCTAAATTCTGACTTTTTATGTCCAAAATGTTAGGATTTAAAATGTTAAGTTATGTTCATGAAGCTTTGTTTTTCCATCTATCTTTCTTCTCTTGAGGAACTGTATTTACGGACCTTTTGAACTTCGCCCAGAGGAATTACTGCATTCTGATACCTTGTAAACAAATACCATCTTATAAGACTGCACTTCACACATGATAAATATAAGCACAACAGAAAGCAATTCCATCCAGATTGTACAGAAATTGGTTTGGCTTCTAGAATCAATGTTTTCTTCAATCATGAAGCACAAATTAATATGTTTCATTGAAACCTGCAGGTAGCCCCACGGAAACAAAGCTTCCCTTGAGTTTTACAGAACTAAGCTCTGACAGAGGCTAGCGAAAGACTGAAAAATTAACATGCTATTTTACCCCTACTTTGTTTTCTCTTGCCTTACCTGTCTATGGCTGAAGAACATACTGAGTGAACAGTTACACCTGTATACCCATATTAAATAACACCTTTTAAACTCCTCTTACATTAAATCATCTTTCTGCTTTCCACTTTCTCACTTGTAGCTTCTACAGCCACAATGGATTCTCAGTCTTAAATTTGTTATATAAAGAAGGGATTCCTTTTGTTTAAGTCTATTACCTGTCAAGATCCTCTGGTATTTTCTGATGTAAGAAATAGACACCATTTCTTCCCCAGGTATCTTTTATCTGTCACTTTTATATCTTAGCAAGATGTTGTCTCTCACTACAGACTAAACAGAATAATTACAAATACTAGATATATTTTTTTATAGAATCTACCATAAGAGCACCTCTCTTTCCCATGTTAAAATATCTTCTATTTAGTGTTTGTACAGAAATAATTCCATAATTTTAGTTACATTTGCCACCATTATCTTTACCTCTTTTTGTCCAACCACCTCCTTCTTTTTCTTTTCTTTTTCTTTTTTTTTCCCCAATGGAAACAAAATCACAAGAAGCATTCAAAATTTAGCTCACCATTAATTGATGTAATGAAATAACTAAGTTTTCTTGATTTATTCCTTTCTTAATGAGGATTTCTAAGTTTCTATTGACAAATTGACTGCTGTTGACTATTGAACATAAAAGTAAGTAAATACATACATATTTACTGTGTCAGAGTTCAAGGACCTTGCATATTTTCTAATATCTGGACTATAATAATCATAGATTTGTAGAATGGTTTGGGTTAGATGAAAGTTTCTGGTTAATTCTGATCAAGTTTCAAGTTATAAAGATCTCAGAATTTAATATTTTGGGATAGTTATAGTCCATTTGACATGTTCAAAATCTAAACCCACTATTTTCAGAGCCACTGATCATCCTAGGAGGTTGTTTGAACTCAAGACCAGCAAACATCTCAGAGTATATAAAATGCTAAGCAAGAAGCACTGAGCTGGTGGCAACTGAACAAACAATCCCATGCAGCTGAAACATGTTCAGGGATTGATATTTTAGGGGGAAGATTGAAATACATCCTTGAATACCTCAGAAACACAACTAAGGAATTCATTATTTCAGACAAAAGGCCTGTTGTTTCTTATGGTGTAGTGCAAATACCATATCACTGGACAACTGAATCATTAAGTAATAAGATGTGCTGATGATGGAAGAGATGACTCATCTCAGAAGAGATCATAGTAAGAACCTTACTGCACAGCTTCCATTCATCATACTCATTGAAAAGATCAATGTCATAAGCAAAGAAACACTATCTCTGTTTTCACTGTATCAGGCTAAACCAACTGTTAAAATACCAGGTCAATATTGTTTGTATTTTCATATAAATGCTTTCTTTATCGACAAGATCAGCCTATGGCTCTTATACGTCATATTTATTACTAGGAATTTATATTCTCACCATAGCTCTCACGATAACTCTGTGATGCATTACTCTTTTTGATCTGAAACTTTTTTGTCTGAACTCTTGGTAGCAACAAGGCTCAAGTTCAAACACTAATATATTCCTTTCAAAATTAACAAATGTACCATTTCTGGCCCTTGCTGAGACTGCCCAAATTTCAGCTACTTTTTTTCTTCTGTGCTCCAGGCTTTTGGCTTCCTGGGATCTGAAACAGTTTTGGGGCCACTGAGAGCCTGTGTGGAAAGAGCGGTGTAAGATAAAGCAACAAGAAGTGGAATTACCACCCTCTTTTTTTTTTTTAGAAGCTGTGTTTAATCCTTGACATTTACTCTTGGTCTTTTCTGCATTGCATTGTGACTACAGTTTGCTTGGCCACATATCTTGCTGATCCAGGTAAAAGAGTTAGCACATTGATGGTTTAGGTATAAATTTTCTGGCACTGTTCCCACACCTAGCAATATGCGTATCTGCTAAATATACATCTCCTTGACATATCATTTTTTGGTGCAGTTCTGTCATGACTTGTTGTTACTGGTGAGCAGCTCCCCAAAACCCGTGTAAGGGTCATCTGTCTCTCAGCACTAGGTGAAAACGCAGCCAGTGTGCTTATGCTGGTATACTTGGTGTCACCTCTGGCAACGAAGCTGAACTCATCAGTAGGTACAGGCAGAGTACTTTCATTTAACGTATTTACACCACACAGCTTCCAAGTGAGTATACCACAAATTTAGATGCAATAACATCAAGACTATGTATGTCATTATATTTAGAATGCAGAAATACGCACATATATACATGTGTATTTCTATATGTGTGTATAAGTATATGCAGATAATTTTAGGTTTAAAATTCTACTATTTTGTCCTTTTGAGTACTTTGAATATGTCTACATCATCCTTCTAAGTCTCGCATTACAAAAGTAATCTTTTTTTAATCTGACAAAAAAAACATGACAGAGAAACACACAAGCGCTTTTCAGTCTCTACATGTATCATTATCATTTGGTTGGTTCACCTTAAAACAAACTAAACAGTTACTAAATCAGTTTATTAGGACAGTGTACTGCTTCATCTGGGCAGATCTACAAAGAGATTTCTCAATGTCTTTTGAAATAAGAAAATTTTACTGTAGCTTCATTTTTATTTCACAATATTAGATTTTCTGAAAGTTCTTGTCCCACCATATTCTCTACCTGCCTTTCAAATACGGAATGACACTATCTTCAGAAAAAGCAGCAAGTTCAGGTCACAGTGCAGTTCAATGCAAGTATCTATGTTGACTGAGTTTACCTGAACACCTAATTGTGAAATTTGACCCTTTTATATCCTAACTTATGACACAAATTCACTTATTCCACGATCTTTCAAGCGTATAAAGATTCACTGTGTCTGAACGTGGAATCCACAAAACAATGTCAGCATGTCTCACATGAAGATATTATCTTTGCTTCACCTATTATTAATGCAGTCTCTTTTAAAAAACTGCACAGTACAAGTATTCAGAGCTTTCTTATACACGTGGATTATAAAAAACAGCCTATACACCTAGTGGCAAAGCTTATGTATAAAAACACTATTAATTTCCTGAATTTTAAATGCTGATGAGTAAATTTACCTTCATGGAAAATTCTTGTTACATGCTAAAATTTTTAAGCGTATTACTGCTATGTCTTTCCAAACAGCAGTGGCATTACATGTTAAGAACCCAAAAAACATTAAATTACATGGAAGAATGCACGTTATACGGTTTGTAACAATATTATGGATGGTTCCAAACTACGTAGGTATAAATTGTTACTTAGACCTCTGCTTCCTCAAAATGGAAGAGCCTCAGAGTCCATTTTTCTGAGGACAAGAAGGCTTCTAAATAATATCAATAACTATTTACATTGCCAGATAAATTATATGAAAACATCTACTGATAACAAAGACAGTCACGTTATGTGCTTTACGTGTTGTTTACACACTAAAGCGTTAAGCATCATACATCTTTTTTTAGACATCTCACTGAAGTCTTCAGTTTTGGCTTTGGTATTTCAAATAGTTATTGCCAACACCTTTACAATGAAATTTATTTAGAAAAAGCCTAGAGGACAGTAATAAGAAAAAGAGAAGTAACTAAGACCAATGGTAAACCTGTCATTCTGGAATCACCGTATTTGCTTAAGCAAAAGATTCTATTAGGATTTAGTTAATTTATGACATCTCAGAAACGTTAGTGAATTCAAATAAATGCAAAAGTTTATTTATCTCAATAGAGGATATAAGCAGAGACACCAACATTCAAGGCATTGCCTGTCTCCACCTCCCATCCAGGTGACGTGAGAAAGCAGAGAGCACACTCTCTCTTGCAATCAACAGTAGCTCTTAAACACTTCTTTTTTGATACCTCACCTGCTCCTTTATTCTACTTTGAAAACGTATTCCTATGATTCATGACATAATGGGTAGTCTTGAAAATGCTGAGGTTCAACAGCCATTTTTACAAACTTCTGTAAACATGGGATGAGGCAACACTCATAGCATGCAAATTTAGCTGATGTGGGCTAACACAAGACTGAGGGAAATTAAAGGAGTGTCTGTATTGTCATCTCTTATTGTAGAAATAGAGGCATATTGTGACTGGCAGGGAACCTGTTGAAGGAAGATTGTAATTTATGACTACTCACTTCAACTATGCAAATCATTGCGTGGATCTCCAAACAGATATGCTAAGCAGATACTTAGCAGTTAAACCACAGAAGTAATGATGCAGTCTCTCTGCCAGTCTACAGTTTGCTGCAGTCTCAGCATCTTATATTATAAGGGAAAACTCTGTAGTTCCCAAGCATGAGTCCAGAGTCTGTCCACTACAGCTGGGCAATGCCATTATTTCTTTTCCAAAGCAGGCCCCTATTACCATCAACAAGCTGAAGATACTTTGCTTCACAATTCCTGTACCCTCTGCAAGTGGACTGAAATATTAATTGAGCATTATCTATGTTTGTATGCTTTAGTTTGATGCAGTTAGTGTTTTTCCGTTGGACTTAACTTCCAATTATTAACTTTAATTAGATGAATTGAACAAAAGCTGAGCAAGTATCTTCTGAGAGGCAGAAAAAATACTCTGATGAGAGACAACTTGTGGTTTAGTCTTTCTGTGGGTAACTTTTTTTTCTGGTACATTTATAGTTTTCGAGAGAATTATATCTTTGCTTTAAAAATACGTCAAAGATTTTCTCAGTGTGGCATGAGTCACTGAAAAATGTATTCCTGAATGTTACAGTATTGGTGTAAGCTCAATACTACTGTTACCAGCAGGTATTGGCTCCTTTCTTATATGAATTCTGGAAAAAATATATTCCTCATTCTTCTCTAATAGCTCTACTGAACAGCAGGTATTGCTTTTACTTTTCATAATTACGGCATGAGCTCATAAAAGATTCATTTTAATTTTAGTCTTTTTATTTTCTGACTTCTATGTGCAAACCTTTATCTTGTGTTCTGCCTTTTATTTCTCTCAGTTAGTAATTATGTTTGGAATTTTCAGTCACATGGGAACTAGATACTTAAATCTCCTAATTGTTCAATTAGATGGACAGTTCTAATGGATATTCAGTTATGACAGAAATCCAATGAAAGCCTCATTCTTTATTTTTTTACCCTGTTTTGATCTAACACAATATGGTTCATTCTTTATCTCTAAACTTTTTTTTTCTTTTACTTGCTTTACAAAATATTGACAGGATACTAATTTAAATCTTAACTAAACATGTATTTATGCCATGATCTCCATGATACTGTTATAGGTTTAAAATGGTTTATCCTCTCTTTACAGGAAAAAGTTTACTGTAAAATACCATTGACACTGTATTAGGCATAACTAATCTGTATTTGTTTTCCAAACTACTTCATTTTCAATCATACTGAAATTATTACAGGAAATTAAAAAATTTACTTCAGTAAATCAAAAATCACTTGGCAAGACTAATCCTTCCTTACTACTTAAGTTAAAGATGTCTTCAATCCAGGCTGATGTCTTTGTAGTGTTTACCTTGAAGAACACACAGAGGGGAAGAAATGTATGAGCAAATTTATTAACCTGGATTCAAAGAAGCATTCTTTCAAAACGGGTTGTTATATGTATTTAATTTACTTTACTTTCTCTCTAAAATTTCTTTACCATGCTGGCCAAAACATCAAAGTATCAAACTCCTGGTGGCAATATGAGTCACTTGATAAATCGAGCTCTTCTCAAACCCAGGCCAGCAGTTATTAACATATTACACGTCTAAAATTACATAAAAATAAACAGTTAACTAAAATTTATCCCAGCATTTATTTATCTAAACAGACCTCTCATTTCTTCATTTTTCTTTCCAAATGAGTTTTCAAGATAATAGAGAATCATGTTTCCTCAATTCACTTCATTTTAAATAAGAACTCATTTCAGCCCCGTCTTTCTAAACTTGCCAGGAAAAAAAAAAAAAAGGGGGGAGAAAGTCTTTAAGGTCATAATAGAAAAGTTCCATATTGTCCTCGTAAGAGATATAGAATATTCTCTTTACCTCTCTGTCTCTTTAGGAGCAGTTACATTCTTTTGTGATTGTTTTTGTTCCTTTTCTAAGCACAACCTAAGCTCTAACCTGTTCTCTAATTAGCATAAATGTGAGTCCTGTTCCCACCATTGCAGTTCCCCTTTCCTTTCCAAGTTCTTTTTTTTGACTGCTTCTGAAAAACACTAAATGCATTTCTGTGTTGAAATCTTAAAATGTAAGAAAAAAAAGATGATTTATTTAGAATGTTCTTTCCATCTGGAAAACAACATAGTTGAATCTTATTTCTGGAACGAATTTGTCAATATTCTAGTAAAATTATATCTGGAAAACTTCCCAGCAAAAGTAGCATTTATAAAGAAAAACATTATTTTTTTCAGTATTGTCGATTACCAAAACACAAGACACAAGCTTTATAAGCATTTTTCTTTAGTATATCTATATTCACCACACAGATATTGTTAGTAACATGTAGGATTTCTCTTTCCACCCTTTTTGCTGGGAAAGCAGATTTTTCATCCTAACTCACTGAACTTCCTCCCTCTAACACAGTTGTCCACACACACAGTTCTAGGCAATAAGAAATACAATTAATTTGTTCTTTGTGAAAAGCAAAAAATAGTATGAAAATATGTGATTTACTTACTCATTCAGAAATTTCAACAGCAGAAAAATCAGGAGGTTTCTTTTAATCAAAGAAATTTATTTTGGGTGTCCATGCCCAGGTGCTGGCAGTGGGTGGGCTGCAGGGGTGGCCTCTGTGACCAGAGGCTAGGGGCTGCCCCTTGCCAGACGTAGGCAAAAATCCAACAAACTTGCCACAGGACACAGCTGAGCCTCTCCACTAGGTGGTGTTGTTTGGGGCAAACGTATTCAATAAAGGCCAGAATGTCAAGTAGCAGTGAGAACTGAGGGGAAAAAAAATCAACAATACTGTGAATACAACAATACTGTTAATCTATTTCTCATTCTGCATCCTACTTAGTGAAGGTGGAACAGCTAAGGGGAGTTGGAAAAGAAAGAGTGAAGTTGATCCTGGGAAAAGGGGGGTTGCAAGAAAAGCATTGCTTTTATTTATCTTTGTTTCTCACTATCCAAACCCTTTTTAATTAACAATAAATTATATTAATTATCTCCAGGTTAAGTCTGTTGTGCCCATGACAGTAATTCGTAAGTGACCCATTGTCTTTATCTCAACACATGAGTTTTCCCATCCTATTTTCTTCCCCTGTCCTGTTAACAAGGCAGAGTGAGAGAGCAGCTGGGTGAGTTTCTGGCAGCCAGCCAAGGTCAACCTGTCACAAGCTTTTACGTGCATTTGGTGCAGAGTAATTACCAAAGTTACAATCCTAATTTAGAAGCAAGTTTGTAGATTTTTTGTAGATCAACAGACAGTTTATTCTTTAGGGGCTGGGATGTTTTGAGCTGTAAAGTCTTTTTTTTTTCTGTTTCTAGGTTGTTTTGGTTTGTTTAACAAATTGGAAAGTTGGGTTTGGTTTGTTTAATTAAAGCTATTATGAATGACACGATGTTCCTTTATTGCTGACTAGCATTATGTAAGTACATAGCAAATATGACACATTGTAAGACAGTGATTAAGTAAGTATAGTGTGTTACAATAAACAGGTTCATTATATTAGCAAAGGGTAATTTTGCACATGCTGATGTACCACCAATCTGTAGGATTTGTATGTCAAGAAATGAGATGGTTGTGAGCTTCTCATTTTTACCACTTTATCAAAGTGTATCCATTGGAACTGTGCATACAAGTGGAAACCACTTCTACTGGAATGTGGCAGTATGAAATATTATTAACTAACCATTTCCATTACTCATGTTAGATAGAAGGATGGCATCAAAGGAGTCTAACTGCAGAGACTAGAGTGGTGAATAAAACTAATTAGAGTCACATTTAACATCTTTATGTGGTTTATGTCAAACTAACACTAAGTCTTTATTTCCTATGGCAAGTAATAGGTCTCTTAATTTTTCCACAATAAATCACTATAGTTCTCTATCTCAGATAAAGCTTGAATAATGTGAAATTGCAAGAATTTTGTTAGAGAATTATTTTAATCTTCTTTCTACCTTGCCAGAAGGAATGTTAATGTCTAAAACCAGTTTTATGGTTAATTTTTCAGTATGTGAGGTGTGAGGTAATAATAACTTCTATTTTCAGCATCAATATAAGACTACACAGATTACTAAAAGGACCACATTATTTATTATGAGTGGACTAGTTTAAAATATAACTTATTGGTAATAAGAGAGAGGGCTTTCTTCCATTTTCTAATATTTAAGGCTTATCATATGGAAATGCAAAAATAATTCATCAGAAACTATGAAGACACTCCAGGTTTAGACTATTATAAGTCAGACCAAAACTCAGATCACTGAGAATAAATATCAGGAAATAAAACTCAATATTCTTCCTCATACAAATTCAGGGGATCTGAATTATTGGCTTTTTGATAAGCATAGTTTTCCTATGCTTAAATGCCAACAAAAATGAAATCATAATGGAGTAAATATGCCATTCAGTTATTCTCTGTAAATTACATAATATATAAGATATATGCTAAAGATGGTCCCAATTTACCTTTGAGAAGGCAGATCTGTTAAATATTATGAAGAGATTTTTATCTACCTCAAATTAGGCACATTAATGTTAATCATTCTTATGAAAGATAGGTACCTAAAATCTTCTTTAAAGATGATGGAGAGAAATAGGCACACCGTGTCTAACCTAAAATAGGATAAAAAAGTACTCAAATTAGGTGAAATTAAAAGCCACGTCATTACTTTTCCTTTCCTGGTTTAAACAAAAGACTAAAAAGACTGATTTAAAATTAGGTGAGACCAATTAAATCAGATTGCATCAATTCTGTCTTATGATTTTAAAAAAACACTCTCAGTTATTCGTTATGACTTAAGGAACACATGTATAAACAGGATTTGTCTGGCAATGGCCACTTGGAAGTGGGCTGTACAATTTTCTTTCAACAAAGATGAGCTGAGAAAATGATGTTTGCCTCCAAGTGCAATTGTTATCAGCAGAACCTTCAGAAGAACTTGTCCAGTTTTACTCAAAAATAAGGAAATTGAAAGTCAAAATGAGTTCCTATTAATTTTAAAATTATAGAAAAGACACCTATATGTAGATATTTGGCAACCAGGGCTGTTGTGCATCTTTATTTAATAGCATTTCTAAATAGTATTCCTATTTAACGCTAGTTAGCATTAATTAGTATTAACATCTAGTAGTAGGAAATATTAAATATCTGCAAAATATTTAATCAATAGAATAAAACCAGCTTGCCCAAAATTCTCACAAAATCAGAAAACCATCTATGTTTATATCTGAGCAAAGTTTGTTCTGGCTGTAATTACACTATTGAATATTGTAGATCAAATCTTCCTCATTTAGAGACATATAGTCATTGTTGGGAGGGAATTTTCTGCTGTTCCCTTGCATTCAGCAAAACAAAATGCAAATGGGCTGTCAAAGTGTTTACTTCTTAAAAAACACTGCAATTGTGCATTTCATGAAACATAAGCAAGGATCTAGCACGGTCAGTAACTACGTATATGCTGAAGAACACCGAGATTGATTTTCACATGTTTCAGCAGGCTCATGTATAATAATTTGCATGTCAAAACACTGTGTTTCAAAATTAACTTCTTAGAGTCACTTATGTTCTCTAATGAAAGGTACTACCAGTGTTTTCCCAATACATCGAATTTTAAAAATCATCACCTTCAAAATGTCAGTTACATTTTGCAAGACAACTATATTTAGGGTGTATGGGATTAGCATTTTAAAATAATCATGAAAATTAATTACAAGCAACTGATTAAACATAGCTCTAATATATAACTAGCACTTAGTAATATACTATAAGAGTGTAGTTAATCACTTTCCAGCAATTTTTTAACATCTTATTCTGTTTATTTTTTACAAGTTACTTATGTTCTTTTTAAATGTGTGAGGCCAGCTTTAGGAAGTCCAGCATTTCAGACTGAGACATTGATATTTCCATCAGCAATACTGGGAGTTGAAAAAGTTCATCTTGTAAAATCAAGAATTTGCATTTGACAGTAATGATGCTTTCTTGTTGGAAGGTAGTGAACAGCAAGGTAATTTAATCTTCCACCATTATTAGGGAGACATGCACAAGTGTTTCAATATATGTTTGCTACATTAAATGAATTTTTATAGAAAACAATAAGGAATGCAGTAATAATTCACAAGGTGAAGAACTCTTGTATTTTTAAGAACTAATCTTATTCTCAATTCTTATTAGCAGAACAAACTTGTTTGAAGACGTGTAAGTGTATTACTTTTGGTTGTGTTCTACAGCATTATGGTAGAAGTGGAAGACTTTTGAAAACATACTTCTTTTTAAACGTTCAATAGTTGGGCATGGTATCTTGAGAGGAGATAGTCAGGCTCAAAAGCGTGCTTCCTGTAAAAAGAAGCCCATGCAATCATTATGGGAAGATATTCTTTTTAAAAGTCCTTAAGTATTTATTTTTTAGAAGCCCTTAAGTGTTTAAAGCAACAGTACCAGGTTTATTAATCACCACCTAGAAATTAACTAGTTTTCTGTTTCCTTGTTTGTTTTGACATTGACACTACTGAACATTGCTTCAGAATCTCACTGTGCTCTGCAACAATCCCAGCACCCATTGTTCTAATTGTCTTTTTAATGAAGCTTCTCACCTCACAACTGAAACAGGTTAGTCTGATTTCTGTAATGGTTAAAGATATCTTCAAGCAAGTTGGTACATATGAGTCATTTTCAAATACCAGGTGCCACATCATAAAGCTTACTGAAAAGGTTTTCCATAGAATAGTAGAATCACTTCATTGGAAAAGATCTTTGAGATCATCAAGTCCAGCCATACCTATCCACTACTAAAGTATATCCCTGAGCATTTCCTCTTCCTGTCTTTTAAATACCTCCGGGAACGGTGACTCAGCCACTTCCCTGGCAGCCTGTTCCAGTGCCTGATAACCCTTTCAGTGAAGAAATTTTTCCTGATGTCTAATCTGAAACTCCCCTGGTGCAACTTGAAGCTATTTCCTCTCATCCTATCACCTGTCACATGGGAGAAGAGACCAACAACTTCCTCACTACAACCTCCTTTCAGGTAGTTGTAGGCAGTGATAAGGTCTCCCATCAGCCTCCTCCAGGCTAAAAAAACCCACTTCCCTTAGCCACCATTCATAAGGCTTTTTCTCCAACCCCTTCACCAGCCTCGTTGTCCTTCTCTGGACGTGCTCTCACACCTCAAGATCCTTGTAGTGAGGGGCCCAGAACTGAACACAGTACTCGAGGTGTGGCCTCACCAGTGCCGAGCACAAGGGCACAATCACTTCCCTGGTTCTGCTGGCCATGATGTTTCTGATACAGGCCAACATACCATTGACCTTCTTGGCCACTTAGGCAAGTCTACAAAGGAAGCAATTTCATTTCAGCGTCCATGAGATTCTAGATACAAAATAGCCAAGTGAAAATACCTGGTATTTACTTTGTTTAGGGGTATTGCTCTATACAAGTTTCTCCTAAGACATTGCTCCATAAAAGAACCAGCTTTCCAGAAGTAAAAGCGGAATCTCCTGTAAAAACCATAGAGACTCCCAAGTGGTGCACGTTTTGTTTGGGTTTAGTGCAATTTGGCTCTTTATTTCAACTTCACTGTTGTGCTAAAAATTTCAGACTGGAATTACAAATCTAGATGAACTTCTCACAGCTGTAGGCATGAAGACAACTAAATATCTTAGGAAATTAATGCAGAAAAAGACCAAGAAGAGTAAATGCTATCCATTTCCTTTAACTGCTGTATTTGGATTATTATCATATTTGGACCATTTTTTTCTTCCAGCACCAGGAATATGTGAGTCATAACTGTGAGAAAGAGCAAAAGATTAGGCTCTCGTGAGACCCCACCTGGTGTATTGTGTCCAGTTCTGGAATCCCCAGCATAATAAGGATATGGAACTGTTGGAAAGGGTTCAGAGGAGGGCTACAAAGATGATCAAAGGGCTAGAGGACCACTGTTATGAGGACCAGCTGAGAGAGTTGAGGTTGTTCAGCCTGGAGAACAGAAGGCTCCAGGGACACCTTATAGCAGCTTTCCAGTACCTTAAAGGGTCCTACAAGATAGCTGGGGAGGGACTTTTTACAAGGGCAGGTAGCAATAGGATGATGGGAGAATGGCTTTAAATTGGAAGAGGAGAGATTTAGATTAGACATTAGGAAGAAATGCTTCACAATCAGAGGGGTGAGACACTGGAACAGATTGTCCATGGAGGCTGTGGTTGCCCCATTCCTGGTAGTGTTCAAGGCCAGGTTGGATGGGGCCCTGAGCAGCATGGTCTGGTGGGAGGTGTCCCTGCCCATGGCAGAGGGGTTGTCCCTCCAACCCAAACCATTCTATGATTCTATGATTCTATGATTCTATGATTCTATGAAATAAGTTGGTTTGCCACTTGAGGATGAAGTGCACCATATTAATGCAATGGTTAACAAACCTTAAAATGTCTACCAGATGTGTGTGTTTAAAAAACATGAGGTGCTTAATGGTGTCACTGAATAGACTGCAAAATTGCATTCTGTTACAGAAAACTTGTTTTGCAGTCTTTTTATTCGATGCCTAAAACTTTGTTTGCTGGCATCTGTAATAAGCTACTGTCTGCAGATTATTCACAATATGATTCACCACAGCTTGTACAAGGTGAGCAGCACATCAGAATTACTCTTTAATCAGTTAATTGAATCCCTATTAAGCAATTTAATGACTTTGTATTGGTCTTTTGACCTATAAATCATTTGTTCGTAGTACTGATCCTTCTTTTCATACTTAATTGGTCTGCACTTTTTATGATAACTATTGAAGGTCATTTAGACATTCATTTTCCTGCTATTTATACCATCATTAAATATGATTGATACAAAGCAGGTGCCCAATTTAAACTAAGATTAAAATTTTCTCATATTTTTGTCGTTTTGTCTCCGGTTGGGTGTTACGCATACGTATTGCCTTAAAATGTCTGGAATTCATCTAGGAAAAGCAGAGAAAAGGTAAGTAGATTACTATCTCATTTTTCAGATAGCGAACTTAAAAAGATTAACTGCTTTTCACTGGGTCTCATACCTCAGACTTACAAGATTCAGTTCCTTCATCATGAAACAAAGCCTCTTTGCAGTACTGGGTTTGCTGGCATTTGCTTCTTCAAGATGTCAACTCTCATAAACCAGTTCCTCAGTCATATGGAAAATTTAGAAGGAAGAGGTTGGGGGTAGAGTTTTTTTTACTGTTTTGTACATTGATTCATAACACTCTGAACACACTCTGGAGTAACATGAAACAAGTGCTAAAGTCAGTATCATAAGCATTATCCTCATCATCTAAAGCATTAATTGTGTTCTAGTGTAGTGTTAGCAAATAAGTCAGAACTGCTGGAGTCCAGCTCTGCTTCCACAGAATTTTTTGCAAGATCAGACTCCAGCTGTGCAAAGTCAATCCATTTTCCCTTTCTCATCTTGTCAATATTGACATAAACCTTTTTTTATAAGGAATGTGAGATAGAGAAGACCTATAATTGGGAGGGAGAGAGTGGGAAGAGGAGGTCTTTCATTATCAGCACAAGCTGTGCTGCCTCATAAACAGTGAGGGATCAAAAACAATAAAGATAAACCCTCAAATTCTTGCTGCTCTACTGTAGCAACACACCGTGAAGGCTTCAGGCATTGGTTTGGGGAGCCTGAATCCCAACATACAATGGGACTGCCAGCAGGTGTACAGGCGATAAACAAAGCTGAGCTCCTCCATCTCTATTTCCTGCTGTCTCTCTCCAGCCTTAGGCTGAAAAACCATTTCAGATGCTGATTTTTAACAACACACAAACAATGAAAAACAGTCTTAAAAATCGGTCTTAGCAAACAAAGAGGTTCTCTTTAAAGGTGTCAAAGAATTTGGTACAGGGTAAAATGGGACAGGGAACATAAAGTAGAGACAATTATAAAGTGAGGGTGATTACTGTCTTCTCTCTGAAGAAATTTCCGTATCACAGTATCAAGTATCATAAGGTTGGAAAGGACCTCTGAGATCATGAAGTCCAACCTATAACCCGACACCAACACCAACACCAACACTAACACCAACCATCATCTAAACCATGGCACTCAGTGCCTCATCCAGTCTCCCCTTTAACACCTCCAGGGTCGGCGACTCCACCACCTCCCTGAGCAGCGCATTCCAATGACCAATCACCTTTTCAGTGAAGAACTTTTTCCTAACATCAAGCCTAAACTTTCCCTGACGAAGCTTGAGTCCATGCCCTCTAGTTCTGTCACTGGTCACCCAAGAGAAGAGACCAACCCCTGCCCAACTACAACCTCCTTTTAGGTAGTTGTAGAGAGCAATGAGGTCTCCCCTGAGCCTCCTCTTCTTTAGACTAAAGAGCCCCAACTTCCCCAGTCGCTTCTCATAGGGCTTGTGCTCCAGCCCCTTCACCATCTTATGTATGGTTCAACTGCCAGAATCCTGTATCTATGCAAAAAATCATATTTCAGGTTTTCCCTAAGAATGGCATTTTTATTTTTTTTTTTGTAAGACACAGACTGCATGATACCCTCTGAGGTATGACTGGGAGGGGTTGGGGGACAGATGGACAGACATGATAACTAGTAGTTTGAGAGCTGATATGGTTTCAAAATGTAATTTAAGCAATTCTAAGTCCCTGAACATGAAAAAAAAAGGAAGGAATTTCAAAAAGATGCAAGAATGAGATAGGTCAGGATCAATGTATGACCCTTGCAATTCTATCTGTGTTTCAATGGGAGCTGTAAAACTGGAAGTTTAATTAGCTAAAAATATCAAACAGAGAACTATTAGGAGAATATTTGGGTATAATTATCCATTTAGTTGCACAAAAATACAGGAAAAAAATGAGACTGACAGAAGTGTGATTCATGCTGGATATCCAGATTTATAGCAAAGCACTGAAATAGATTATTTCGTATGTTGGGGTGTCTCCATCTTTGGAAGTATTTGAGATATGAAGGACAAACCTCTGACTGTAATGATACAGGGACAGTTAATTCTGCCTTCATAAAGATGGTCTGTTTCAAGGTTCTCTCCACTCTGATTCACTGAGACAGATTGTTTATTAAATGCACTCTTCTCAGAAAAGCGTGAACATTTTTAGCAGTGTGTCATGACAAGGAGTCTAGCTGCATGATGTGTTTAAGTGGGCACAGTTGCCTTCTCATTAACCTCAGCAGAGAAAGGATCAGCAAAAGGGAGTTCTATTTCTGTTACCTATCTTTGTCTTCAGTCTTTTTGATCCATGAGCCTGTTCGTGATGTTATATGAGCAGCAGCAACACAGGTCAAGTGCTTATTGTTCAATTTTGTAAACCTAATAACCAAATACTTCAGCATGAAGAGATCTGCTTTGTATAGTACAAGAAGAACTTCTTCACATAAAGAATTTCATGAGGGAAGTTAAAAGCCATAAAATACCACTACTTCAAAAATTGTAAGACACGTACGAATGTCTTTTAAAATATCTTTTGAATCAGACACTAACTGTTCTGTGTTATTAGTCTTACAGTTGGCAAAACCAACTTTTAAATGCAAAATTTTTTTTTTTTCTGTTACTGTGAGAAAATAGAGTAAAGCTTTGCATGTTTTTTTGTTTGTGGGAGAAGGAGGGTGTTGGTTCAAATCTCTCTCTAAAAACAGCAAAATAATGTCATGGCATCTTTTTAAGTTAGATATGAAAATTTTATCTCCAAGCCTAATAAACCTCCATCTAATTAAATTTAAGGGTAAGCACAAGAAGGAAGGGTTGTTACAAAAAGTCAAACTCTTGAATCTCAATCAAATTTAAAAAACCTATATTAAACAGTCTTCACTCATCCGTAAATGCTGGTACCTACTTATCAAGTCTCTTTCTACTATATACATCAAAGAAAATGGAGCACTGCCAAATCTAGATACACAAAAGCAGATATGCTTGACTATAGTGAGACAAGAGATAGAGGATTTTGTGGGATTTTTAAAAGAGATTACATCCACTAATGCCACAGAAGAACATTGTGATTTACATTACTACAGAGAAGTCCCAAATGAATTAGTAATCATCGGACATTTATTTTGAAGCATCACAAGACACTCTTTAACAGTCACCTGCCAAAAAAGCACAACTTCAAAAATTTGTCACATACAGAAAACGTCATAGTACATAACAAAAAAGTGTAAGTTACCTGCAGCATAGTTAACCCTGTGCTAACCCACCACATTACATACTTGAGCTCCATTCTACTTGCTACCCATGATGTCCTGGACACCAAAGCATACAACTGACACAGCTGCTTGGTGTGACATTGTTCGTTCAGCAAGACAAGTAGCAGTGTGAATTATGCCAGAGTGGAAATGCCGTCACCTTAGCAAAAATAGATTCACACCTGGCAGAAATACTGTTAATTCTCTTGGGATTTGATGTCTCTCTCTTTTTGCTGTAGGCTGTTATGACTTTTGGATTGGATAAATCCTCATCTTCCATTTTGCCACAGATCCGCAAGGAAGTAAAGATTCATTAAGGGAGCAGAAAGAATGAGAGCAAAGGCAACATTATGTTGCTCAGAAGCAAATTCTTTGTTGGGAGAGAGGCTGCCCAGGCTTTGGGGACACAAATATGTCTTCCTGACCCTGCCCAGCCCTTCCACCCTGCCCATGGCACAGGACCCCAACTGAACCCCTGAGAGTGTGAGCCTCTGCACCAGTGATGCAGAAGGGCCTGTCTCCAACTTCCTATAGCTGTCTCCATCCCCAGGGCTATGCTCAGTGCCTGGGCCTGATCCCAGTGTCCCCCACTTGCTTTGCTCCTGGCTGGATTGGAGGAATGGGTACTGGCTGTCAGGCCCTGCCCTGGCAAACCCTGTGGGATGCCCCCATCACTTCAGGTTCTCAGTTCACAAGAGTGCCTGGCCCCTGCAGTCCCTGACAGAGATGAGAAATTCAGGGCTCAAGTTTAGTTTCCCAAACCAGACTGAGATATTTTGAGCAGCTACTGTTTACGTGATCAGGAAAAAGGATCAGAAACAAAGATTTTCTTGACTATGAGCCCCAACTTGTTCTTCACACAATTATATTGCCATTTTCTCTGTTTTCTCTGTTTTCTTATCTTCAGTTCTCTGTTGCGTTATGGTTCAGCAACTGTATGTAAGAATTAAAGATGACCTTTTTCCTAAATTCTAGTAGAGTCTTCTGTATTTCCTTATTTTCACCATCTCTTGCAGGTAGTCTGTAGGAGAGATACTTGCTGTCTGTACCCACACTTTCCCCAGGCACTGCACTGTGCACAACTGTCACTTGAGCACATAAATTCAGAAATACACAACCTGACTTAAGCATGTTGGTAGATATTTTGACACAATTCTAAATTCAGATTCAGCTTTTTCTTGGTTAAAAATAATGCAAATAGATCTTTAAATTAATTCAATATTATATTACTGAACTTATATAAAGTGGAAAGTAAGATATTTGAAGATATAAGCATAAAGTACTTTATGTATAATCCTACATTATTTATAATCAAAACCTTTTGAAGAGAGGACCCATTTCTGTCTGTAACTCTACGTTCCAACAAGCTTCCAAGTAATTTTTTGCTGAAAAAGTATTGCCTGTCTTAGAAATATTTGTCTGAAAGCCCTCACTGCAGCCCATACACCACCCTCAGATGCAGGTGCAAGTTTTACAATTCCAAAACAGAATTTGATGCAGCTGTTCTCACTAGCTCAGATTGAAGCATCAGGGAAAGAAATACAAAGAACTAAGGTTGAACTTCACGGAAAAACAATTTATTTTCACATCAGATACCTGCTGCTTCCAATTTAGATATTGGATAAACTACTTGAAATGAAAGCAGCAGACTGAAATTGAGTGTTTTTCTAACCTCCTTTAATTAGAATCAGCTAGTTCAGTGCATCTTTAACCAGAATCACCTCTTCTTCTTTCGCTGACCAGGGTGACCTGCCAAACAGGAGGTGTAAATGTTGTCAAGGAACATCACAGCCTCCAGATAAGGAATGACGGCTTTGAAGAAACTGCAAACACTCTCTGGGGAAGAAATTATATTTCTGAACTTAGAGGGGGAAAAAGGGGTACAAACAGGTTAAACAAAAACTGAAGACAGAGGTCAACAGGAATGTTTCCAAATGGAAATCACCTGCTGGGGAAGAAATTAGTTTTGAGCACTTAATACAAATCAATGGAGTAGATGGGAAGCATTATAAGTTACTCATCTTTGTGAGGAAATACTGGTTTCTGTCTTCTGTGGCCTCCTCTACTCAAAGTGTGTCACTGGAGAAGTATAACCAGAGATGAACCACTGTCTAATAGTAAGAACATAAGTATAAGAGGAGAAAAGTAAATAACGTTTCTAAGCAAAGGTTCAGTGTAGCTCATATCTTATTTTCAGAAGGGGATTGTAC
Source organism: Tapera naevia (assembly GCA_033556795.1). Taxonomy (NCBI): domain Eukaryota; kingdom Metazoa; phylum Chordata; class Aves; order Cuculiformes; family Neomorphidae; genus Tapera; species Tapera naevia. The sequence continues at coordinate 6,901,898 of JAUMJJ010000014.1, forward strand.
TAAACGTGTAGTGAGAAAGCAAAAACAGAGACTGCTATTTTTTCTCGCTAGTTGCCTAGCTCCCAGCAGTCTACCATATAAAGAATTTTTTTTCAATTAAAAGCTGCATCTGCATCTTGTTTGATATCCTTTTATTGATTCTTCTTCCATGAACTTGTCTAAGAGTTTTTCAAACCCATATACACAGAAAGCCTCCACAGGAGCTTCTGGTGAAGAGTTCCAGACTTTTTCTGCATGCTGTGTGAAAGAACACTTCCTTTTCTTTGGTTTATACCTGCAGCCTGACCATTTCATCTGATGCTCCATCGGACAGTTGTGTGAAAAATAGGATAATTGTTCCCTGCTGCATTTCTCCATGCTACTCTATCAGATCCCACCTCAGCTGTTTTCCAGATTCAAGAACACTTTTTAATACCGTACCGGGTCTTGCTGGGCTGTAGTTCATCTTCTTCATAGCAGTCTATATATTCTTGTGTTTTAGATCTGTAACTAAAAAGTCAGCGTTCAGAGCAGGTGATCATTGTAGGTCCCTTCCAATGGAAATATTCTAGTCTAGTCCTAAAACCATGTTGATAACAAAACACTGTTTCAGCCATTGTTGAACATTGTTTGCACAGTGCCAAGACTTTCTCTGCTTCTCATTTTGCCTCCACAAAAAGTAGACTGTGGATGAGCAAGAGGCTGGGGGTGGATACAGGCAGGACAGCTGGTCCAAACTGAACAGAGAGATATTCCACACCATCTAACGTCATGTGTAGCAATAAAAAGAGGGGAGAACTTTTCCCCAATTATCCATTGCTCAGAGACTGACTGGGTATTTGTTAGCTGGTGGTAAGTGAACATGTTTGTACCATGTATATTTTTCCTTTTCTTTTTTCCCTCTTAGTTTATTAAACTGTCTTTAACTCAACCCATGAGTTTTCTCACATTTGCCTTTCCAATTTTCTCCCTGTCCCACTGTAGCAGAGCAAGCAGGAGACTGCTTGAGGACTTACCTGGCAACAAAGTTCAACTCACCACATATACACAATGTACTCCATACTTTTATCCATCCTGGGCACTCCATGTATTTTTTCATTTGCTGTCATCCATTTTTTATGTTGAGGTTGATTTAAGTGAATAGTATGTTTCATATTGCAGAAAATAATTTAATCAAAACAATTGATTTTCTGAGATAAAATGGCATAAGTCTACACAACATAGGAGAATGGCAAATGACAACACATTCCTCAGTGGAGCTACTGGCACCTACTCTCCATAACTTCTTACCTAGTAACTCCAGAGATAGGGTTATATAAATAAAAAACCCATTGTACACACTGCAGTTGAACTCGAATACAGGCAGAGGCTTTCTTTCTCCATCCCAAGTTCCCTTTTTATCACGGAGTCATAAAATCGTTTGGACTGGCAAGGGCCTTTAAAGATCATCTACTTACAACCCCCTGCCATTAGCAGGGTAATTTTTCTCTAGGTTAGTTTATTTAAAGCATCATCCAACGTGGCCTTGAATATTTCTAGGGATGCAGTTTCCACAACTTCTCTGGGCAACGTGTTCCAGTGCTTCATCACTCTCATAGTGAAGAATTTTTCCTTCTATCTAACCTAAATCTGCCTTCTTTGAGTTTAAAAACACTACCACTTGTCCTATCACTACATGATGGGAACAATAGTAGACTAAATTGAAAAAAATTACAGTCAGAGAGGAGGATTATGCCAAGCAAAGAACAACATTTACAGCATTTGCACTAATGTGGACTATATAGGACACAAATTATATTCAAAAGTAATATTTAATGCAAATTCTGAGTAATATTTAAAACAAATCAACTAACTTTTCCCTGAGGATAAAATCTTAAGTGTTAAATAAAATGGCGATGACCTTCATGATTAAGTTATCACCAGAATAGAACTATATTAAGGAAAAACTAACTTTTCAAAAAAACTCTTTTCATAAAACCTGTTAAATTGTGTGTTTTGGATGGATGAGGAAGATATTAACACAGAAATGTCAAATCTGTAGTTTATGCTTAATATTTATCTACTTTAATATATACTATCTTCTAAACCTATAATGTGTAACATTTATATGTATATTCTGTGACTTAGCTATTGATTTTATATCACTGCATATTTGCAAGCATTTTAGTTTAGATCTTGAGTGGGTTTTCTTAAGGACATTTTCCTTTACCTCCCACTTACTGAGCTTCAGTTCATCACAGGATAGAGTGAAAGCATAACATCTGAATTCTGTTAAGGTCAACCTAAACAGAATTCATAGAATCATAGAGTGATTTGAGTTGGAAGGATCTGTAAAGATCATCTAGTTCCAAGTCCCTTGCCATAGGCAAGGACACCTTCCACTAGATCAGGCTGCTCAAGGCCTCATCTAATCTGGCCTAGAACACCTCCAGAGATGGGGCATTCAGTTTCTCTTGGCAACCTGTACCAGTGTCTCACCACCCTCACAGTAGGAAATTTCTTTCTAATAGCTAATATAAATCTCCCCTCTTTCAGCTTAAAGCTGTTACTCCTTGTCCTATCGTTACACTCACTGATAAAGAGTCCCTTCCCATCTTTCCTGTAGGACCCCTTTAAGTACTAGAAGGCTCCTATAAGGTGTCCCTGGAGCCTTCTCTTCTCTAGGTTAAACAAGCCTAACTCTCTCAATTTGTCCTCATTCGGGAGGTGCTCCTACCTGATTATCTTCATATCCCTCGTTTTCACATATCGATGTCCGTCATTCACACTCTCATCTCTCCCCAGGCCCACTGCTACTAAACTCATTAATGTAGACATATCCTAGAAAGACAGATAAAAGAGAGGATAGCTATCTTTTTTTTCATGGAAACAAAAGGAATAGTAAGTACCCTTTCTCACAGAGGACCACCAAGTGTGCGAGTCAGGTTTTACATTTACTAAAGCTATACCAAATCCTTCCCAATGTTCTATATGCTCAGTGGTCTTTTTTTCTTAACATGCCAGAATGTAAATCAGGCTCGCTGGTTTGTAGTTCCCAAGTTACACTGTGGCTCTCAGACTTTCTTGTAATGGGAGTTACTCTTCTAGAACAGAAGAAATTGCATTACACTGTTTTCAAAGATAATTTACAAGGCTTTGCAGATGCTCTACAGTTTCACATCTGAGTTACAATGAAGATGGTTTCTGCAAAATCTTATCAGTTCTGGAGACTTACTTAACTTTTCAGTTCGGTCTAATTCCTCCTGTATATTAACAACAAATTATCTCACTCTGAGCCCTCTGCTGCGAAGAACAGGGAGAAAGTGAGAATTATTATATCAAAGTCTTTAGCAGCAGACTAATACAAAAATCAGTCATATTTCTCTGTTATGTCTTGTTCATGCCTGAGTCATCCTGCTACTCTTTGGTCATGAAATTTTCTGTTTGTCTTCCCACATCTGATGAACAAGTAAACAAATTCTTACTAGCAACTTGAGCATTCTCTGCAAGCCACTCTTCAAATTCTATTATAGTCTTCAGACTTTGTCTTTAAATGCAGGCTGCCATGTTTTAAGGGCTTACTTTTTCTTCTCATTTGGACAAGCTGTCAATTTTATATGATGCTGACCTTTCTTTTGATAGCCTCCTTAACTTTTCTATCAAGTCAGAGAGGTCAAGTAAGAATTGGACATATTTTAGTTTGGGGTGTATTTTTACTTTTGTTTGAGTTGGTGCCTTTCATATGACTATTACTAATAGCAGGCATTTATATAGTACTTTTCTTCAGCAGATATTGAAATGCTTCAGGAATGAGATAAATAGCACTGGTTGTGGTCTTGGGAAAGGGAAACACAAGGGATGAAATAGGTGTCACCAAGCCTTTTAATAGACCTAGCAAACCTGGAATAACATCCTCCTCAGTGCCTTTAGTCATTGTGTTACACACACCAGTAAGGTGGAATTCATATGCGTGTTTACCTACTGTAGTAAGCATCCATCCAGCCATTTCAGCTTTGTAATACAAGGAAACCTCAGGGCTTAGCAGCAATGCAGACAAAGAAGAAACTGTATCTAGGACAGATTAACAAATCCAGTCTTGACTTTAAATTAAAGAAAAAAGATTTAAAAACTGTTGCTGTAAATTTCTTTCTGTACTAATAAACAAAGAGCTGTAATGGCTAAGCCTGGGTGTTGTAAAAAATGTGTTTATGTCTCAGTACTGTGGCACAACAGTTTTCAGACTGGAACTGCTTCAGACTGGAATTTGGTTATTTCAGCTCTGCAGTATTCCTTAGTCCAGAAAGGAAACCTTTGAACTGTTAAATGCAACCTTGAATTAAAAACAACCACAAGAGGCTCCGAACAGAGAAAGCATATGACAGGGGTTTGTGCTAATTGACAAGCATTGACAGCAGACTGACAAATGTGTACTGAAATGTGTTGGAATTCAATTCAAAAGCAGCTCATTGGACCTCATACTCTACTCCATGAAGGCTCCTTTACACTGCTTGGCTAGAGAAACAGCCATAAGGTAAATAAGAATAAAACTTACTGGCACTAGGAAATCCTTGTCACTATCACTTAGCCAAACTGGTGCAGATAATCACTTCAGTGTAAGATCTATTACAGCACAACTCCAGCTTGAATTTAAACAAGCAGCAGAGAAAAAGGTGTCAAACTAAGAAGGAAGGAAAAAGCAATGCAGTAGGGAAGAAGTTCATATCTAATATTAAAAAAAAACCCCACAAATATAAGGTAAAAGGGCAAAAAAGAATTAAAGACTTTGTGGACTATAGATGTAGTAGACACGTTTTCATCCTGATTCATACATAACTGTATAAAATTTTGTGCAATAAAGAGACTTTATTTTGACTTCCTGCAATTATATTTTGTAGAGTCACAAGGTCAAGCATGCAAGTAATGTCAGAACAAAAGGGAAATCTCTGCTAATATCTTGTTTAAGAAAGTGTGCAGTTAGGTATGTAATTTTTTTTGTTCCAATCCCAACTTAAAGAATTGCAACAGGCTCAGACATTTTTTTCTGTGCTGGAGACTTCTGTAGAAGCTGTATTTCAAGAAACTTTAACTTCTGTACTTCCTGAGACCATCAAGATCATTAGTACATTACCGCTTTATTCTGATTGTTGAAAAATTGTGTATTTTCTTAAATCACACTCATTGGTAAACAATAAATATTTTGAATTTAAATTCTTTTGAAAACAAGATGTTTGCAGTTTTGCCAACATTTTTCCATCGTTTACCATCATGCCCACAAAAGACTGACACTATTAACTGTCTCAGGGACTCTTAGAGCACTTGTAAACAGAACACCCTCTCTCCTTCTACCTAAATGCAGCTGTTCCTCCTTGAATTGTTCCTAAATAATGATGAAACATCACATATGGTATTCCAAACGTGTCAGAGAAGTTCGTCTTTTGTGTGTCTTTTACGACACTTTTTCGAACTGTAGTTCAGGAGAGGAATGTTGCTTTGCGATATCCATGAATGTCATAGCCTCTGTAAACTTACTTAACAAAGGCCAGAACTAAATATTATTCTTGCTGCATTTGTTATGTTGTCATAAACCAGAGCTGTGATAACAAGTTTTGCTCTTAGCTTAACAGTTTTACACTGCTGAGTATGCATGCTCATCATTTTTACTTCTTCCTATAACTAGGTTTCTTTCCATGAGGTCATTTACAATTGCCATTTGAAATTTAATTGCTTCTGTGAGCTCCTGTTCCAGAGAAACATCAACACATACCTCATCACAACAAGAAATGATGAACTACAGTATGATTTTAAAGCTTTGTATTTTAAACAAATACTTAATATAAATCAAATCTTGGAGTTTAAATCCAATTCAGACTATGTATTATTGACTTTGAGAATTCATGACAACAGGGATGCTTCACTGATATATCACAAAAATTATTCCTTTCTGTTCTTGATTATGGCAGATGTGCTGAGAGGAAACACCATAGCTGATGGGGCCTGTGAGAGAAAGTTGTTACACTATTCTATATTCGTTACTGAGCCTAATTACTCTCAGATTACAAAGCAAAATGCATCTGGTTTAAATGACATTCTAATAATACACATGCAGAGTGAACCAAATAGCTCTTCCTAATGTCATACAAGAGATTTCTTCTTCAAGAGAGTGAATGTCATCGATATGCACATATATATTATTCACAACAATTCAACAATTTAACACTAATTATTCACAGCAGTTCAATGGGTTCCTTTCATGTATCCGATAATACCTCAACATTTTAAGTGACATCTCTATCACTGGATCCAGGAATGCATCCATATTCTCATGTCCAAGCACTCCCATGACCACCCACTTCCAATCTAGTCTGAAAGACTGATGGTGGCCCAGACTCTCACTCTGTCTCTGAAGCTCCCGGTTCCTGTTCAAATGAAACACAAGCATGTAGGCAAGATGGGAGCAGCAGAGCTCTGCAATGAAACACCAGATAAGCGCAACGGGCGGACTCTGTTTCTTGCACCTGCCTGTATGAGTGCTGCCACAAGAGGAGTGGGTTCTTCCAGACAGTTCAGTATGTTAAACTGGAAAATGAACTGATTACCACTTAGCAAGATTGGTTTTATTCTTGTTTTTTAAAACTTTTTCTTTATAGTTATTATTCCATTTTGCCTGAAACACCAATAACTTTCAAATTCCTATTTTAAAGGAATTTAGAATCTCTTACCGATTGTAATACTACATCAGCTAAACCAGAAGATAAAGATTATATTTTTAGGAGGAAATTCTTTCTCTTTTTCTAGCGTTTTAGTAGGAAGACGTACACTAGCATTTAGTCTGCATGAATTATGAACAGTAGTGTAAACAACGCTAATGATAATCAGATTCTGATTTCAGAAGTTTAATAGCATACAACAGAGCACCATTGTAATAAGGCCTTTGGATTTGTGTAGATTTTCGGTACTTCATTAAAATATTTTAAACATGCGCTGAATAAACTTAGCCACTCAATAAATTGTGTTTTCATTTTTTTTCCAGAAATAATTCTGCTTTAAATTAAAATTACATAGGTTATTTCAGCACAACTATGCTAGAAACTACATCTCACTTCATACACCTCACAGGATCTCTTTCCACTGAAAATATTATCCATTGTTCCTTACTTTCTACAAAAAAATACTGCAGACTTCTTATGATTAAATGAACATGGAGCTTGAGAAATGCTATTTTAATGTGGGTACAACTAGAACCTCTAGGTAACCAGCACAGGGGATTCCTTATTTGCTTTTCATTGTGCTTGGTGTGTGATCACTTCCAGTTTCCTCTACAATCCTGCATTTGAAAGATATGGAAATTCTTTAGTCTTTTATAGTCACACCAATGAAAATAAAAGCAAAAGAGAAGGGTAGAGAATTGGTTGTAAGACTTGAAAAGATTTGGGAGTGCTAAAATGCATGAATGTAGAAGTAGTCAATGTAAGAGCAAGAGACTTCCACAATATGGATTACTTTCAAAGAGAAATACAAAAGGTTAATCTTTTGTCATACCTTGGTAGTAACATGGGAACACTTGAATTAAAAGAATGTTACAATTTACTGAGCTTAAAACTAGATTTAGCAATGAAAATTGAAAAATCGGAGACCAAATTCTTCTTCAGTTCAAATTCTAGTGTCATTTATCATGTCTGGAAACACTCAAATATTATCCCATATATGTATTTGGAGTACAATAGGAGACCTGGATAGACACAGATGTTTCTGCAGAAGACTGAGTACTTAAAAGAAAGGATATGCAATAATTTCCAACATTCACAGAGTTTAATGTATTTTAGAGTTCTCCAGGAGAGGCGACATATCTGAAATGGGATTTTGAGCATTATTCTGTGGGACCAGAAAGCATCAGAAAGTGACTTACTTACAAAAAAATGACCTTCTCAAGAACTGCGATGTGGGGGAGACCTGTATGTGGTTCAGATTGGACTGTAAAAGGCAGTCTGTGATAAAAAATTCTAAAGTAACATCCTTCTAAATTTTCATGACAACTGACATTGAGGAAAGGATGCTAATTATGAAGATGAAGACAGCATTGGAGTTGAATAAGCACATAGAAGATTAAGATATTTTAGAGAATCTTTCCCATGAGAAGCGAAACACTGGCTTTCCTATATATAATTCGCCATCCCACCTACCTATTTATAGCTGTCATAGATATCTGTTAATTAAAACCATCTTGATTGATTTTTTGACTATGAAGCATGATTGCCTAGAGTAATGTCACATATTGCTTCATTGCTTCCATGATTAAAAGCACTTGTTTGTTGAAAATTTTTAAAGAATCCCCAAATCAATACAATTGGAAGAAAACTGTCAACACAGATATTTTTAGAGTGTTTAGCTCTAACAAACTCAGATATATCAGGAAAACACAATTATTTATGTCACTAAAATTTTTTCAGTTCATTTTTAGGTATATAATTTGAGACAGTCTATGTATCAAAAGCACACGCAAAATTTAATAAAAAAATAAAAACACAAACCCCCCTAACCCTGCAGGGGAAAGTATGTAACAAGAGTAAGACGATCTATTTTTTTCTGCTCTTGCTCTCATTGTCCAATTAGATTCTCTCTCAAATCATTCATAACAATTAAAGGTGATATGGTGATGTGTCAAATTTGGCAGGTATATGAGTGCATACAAGCAGATACACAATATAATAACAATGCGTTAATGGTGGTGATAGTTGGTAATGAAGCATCATTATGGCATTTTAATGTGTCTTATCATTACTACTCCTATTGACTTGGAAGTAAACTGTGTCTTCAAGAAAAATAACCCAACTTGAGGTCTTGCTGGAAGCAAGTATTTGCCACTGCACATAAAAAACTGTGGGTGATATACAAGTGTTTCATTTCAGATTTACCAATAATTTGATAGTAGTCAAACAGAGAGTGTATTTAGCCCGCAAAGTTTCTTGGTAAATGAGACAGAGAGGAGCCACCAATTTTAGCACTACAAAGGGGACTTCACAGTTCTTTTATCTCTCCATAGAACCTAATCCTTGTTGCAGTCTCAGGTTTCTTCTGGGTTGCTGCTATATTGGACTCCGAGGCCATATCTTCACTAGATGTTCGTTAGATTTGCAGATGACGGAAGACAGACTTTGTCTGCAGGCCAAAGATAAAAAATTGTTTAAGCATCCTTCACTTTCTCGTATTAAAAACACAGAACCACACAGAATTGTTTACGTTGGAAAAGACAATAGAGACCAACCAGAAACTTAACACTGCCAAGGTCACCACTAAACTTGGCCCTTAAGCACCACATCTACACATATTTTAAAGACCCCCAGGGATGGTGACTCAGACCCTTCCCTGAGCAACTTGTTCCAACTCTTGACAACCTTTTTGGAGAAGTAATTTTTCCTAATATCTAGTCTAAACTTCACCTGGTTCACAGAACATTAGGTCCAAACCTTGTTCATGCTGACTTGCATCTTAGCCGTTGATGGATAGATGCTGAGAGACTTGGTGAAGAGTTATAAACATGTAAAAAATATATATATTTGTTGATTGCGAAGTACAGAATGAAATAATATGGTTTTCTTTTTCTGGTTTGCCTGAGTTTAGTAATCAGATTTCTACAGTTACAGTTTATGCCAAATTGTATATTTAGGTAAATTAATAAAAAAAATGGCAGTTAGACAGTCAAAAGGAATCTCTGCCCCCATCAAACTATACAGTAGGAATATTTCCAGAAAAGCACATACTGAAATATATGGATTAGCTTGATTTGCATGCAGTTAGGACCTTGAGAGAAAAGCACCCCACAATCTCTGTTCTACAAAAGAGAGAGAGAATATACACTGGAGGGAACTACTGGCTGACCGATTAATGGTTTGAGTAATTTTGGTATTTGTTCTCCAGATTTCACACATATTCTATTAAATAAATCTCTGCCTCACAGAAAGTCTCTACTCTGTCTTCTCTTGAAGCTGAAAGGGTCATATGAAAGAAGAATCAAGAGGAAAGTTAGAGGGCATATTACTAGCACTGTGTTTGATTGATATAAATAGGAAAAGACAATTCACCTCTTCCTCTCTTCGTACAGGCTAGCAGTGACATAGACAGAGCAGCAAACAGTGAAAATCATACTCAAACTGTGATTGTAATCCAATGCAGGTATCAGAATTCTCTTAAGGATCCATGATCACATCAGAAAGAATGATCCATGATCACATCAGAGATAACAGCAGGGAGAAAATGTTCCTCTGTACCCCTCCTTTTAATATCTTTTGGAAGACAGTTCACTGACAAGTCAGGGCTGCTGTCCTCTATTTTCCACAACTTGATAGTAATTAAGGAAAGAAAGATGGCCCTCAAAATATGACCTTTTCTGTGTTGTTTTAATAGTTATATTCTAATTAATCCACATTGTCCATATCCTGTCTCTTTTCCTGTGAGGTTATGTCAGAACTGATCTCAGCCTGAGGTGTTAGCTGTAGATAAATCCTTAGTGAAGAGTACTGTTTTCACATAAGTAAATAGGCCAAGAGAGAAACTGGAAGTGAGTTCCAGGGAGAAACTTGGTGAGCTGGTTTGAGTTAGCTTTCCCAAACTCTCCAAGCGCTCAGTCTGCCTCTCTTCCAAAACTTACTCCCTTTCAAAGAAAAAAAACTATGAAAGAAACCAAAATCACACTAAATATATATATTTCTGTATTTTCCTATATACAAAGAACTACACTGCAAGGATATGTAAAGGAGCAAGGGAAGAGGGGAAGGGAAATAGGAAAAAGGACAAAAAGGATCTATGTAACACCTGGCATACAATTATAACACCCAGTAACTAACAAAGTAACGAATTAATGAAATCTTATCACAACACCTCCCCCATGGAGAGCTGGACAGCTAAATCCGACCCATTAAAAAATTTTCCAAAGGCTTGGCAGCGGACAGGACCAATGCAGGGACCTTCTGTTCCCCAGCCTTGCCAGAAGAAGAAGAGAGTGTACTCTCTTATCTACACCCTATTTATAAGTTGGGTTACTTTAAAGGAAGATATGGAATACTTCCATGCATTAAAAGTTAATCCAATACACCTGGCTATTGAGATTTCAGCACTGCAGTGCCCAGAAGTTAGCCACCCACACCTGAGGAGACTCTACTGACCTGCATGAAGAGTACAGACAGTACTCTATGCAGTGCCCTGTATGGTCAGGTGCCTTGTTTTAGATTTTGCAATGATCGAACAACTAAATACTGGGAATCAAGGGTTCATCCATAAGTCTGTTTCTCACTCTATCTCGGTGTCACTCTGGGAGTAAAATGATTGCCTTAGGTGTCAAAATCATGCTTTTGAGTATAGAGAGAAAAAAATACTTACTTTTCAATCACTCCTATAGCAAGTAAGTACCTTTTATATAAGGAACTAGTTATCACAAGTATACTTTGTTAGCACAGTAGCCTGTGATGGGACCTACTTTTACAGCTTTCCTAGAATGAAAGAAAGATTGTATCCATTCCTAAGATTTACTAAATCCATAAAATTCATCCCTATCATGTCAAATAGCTGAAGTTATTTTAATATTTTGTTTATTCAGAAATTATTCTGCCCAAATTTGTACAGTTATGTTTTTATTTTCCTCAGAGCTTTCTATTAGTTTTGCTACATATCTTTTGTTACAAATCAAAGAAAGAACACTTCACAGAGAGCTAGCCTTGTATTATCTTCTATGAAAAGAAGGGCTGAGGTAGATTTACTGTTTCTTTGCCTCTAGGACAATGGAACATTTTCAATACTGCCTCATAAAAATAAGCTTGATGAAATACTCAATATTTCCAGATTCTAAAGCCTATTCTGACCTTTTGATCTTCTACAGTATTTTCTGAGGTTGTGAATATAAATAAAAACAGCATTGGAATACTTTGCTGTTTCCTCTAAAATTTCGTTGATATATTTCTTTTTGAATTACTAGAAAATATTAATATAATGAAGCAGGAACATAAACTGTCCAAACTTCCAAGTACTGAGGAACATAAATACCTAAAAAACAATCCACTGTTTCAGCTATTGGTAGTTTATACTAACAAAAGTTGCTGTGCCTCCATGATATCTCTCAAAGAGACTCATTGTCTGAACAAAAACATAAGATGATGGCCAGGAGCTAGACCAAAACTGTGTAAAGAAAACTGTAGTCTGGAAACAGCTTGCACCCACCAGCTAGTGGCCAGGGATTAACGCAACCAAAAAGCTGACCATTGCACTGCATGGAACAACATATTGAACATGATCAGGTGTTAAACATGGTTGATTCAAATCCCCAGCAGTTACCGAAGAAGCTGATGGTGCTGTATTAAACTGCAGAAGCAATGCTGGCTTGCTTCGTTCTGCACTCTGAAACCACACATATTGCAGGAGCTTACAGTAGGGACAGCATCTGCTCCACAAACATACTTTTTTATTATAAATACACACTATGCTCGTTTCCATCTCATTGAGTTTTTTAAGAAATAAAAGCCTTAACTTTCTAATAAACATGAGTAATTTTTGGAAAATACTGCAGCATTTTGAATGCATGAATATACGTAGAACAAATACCAACAAATGTAATGCTCTTCAGCATAAGGGGGAACAGCCCTATGTTCACTTGTCACTACAGCTGGGTTGCTGAATCATTTGGTTTAGGAACAATAAAAAATCTCATTTCTCTTCTTCATCAGTCCAAACTTTCTTTTATTGTGTTTCATCTCTGTAACTTTGAGAACTTAACAGAAAAATATCTTTATTACAGCTGAGTCCATGGGATGCTACTTTGGATTTTTCTTCATTTGAGATTTAAGGCTGATCCTGATAGACACTGGAAATGAATTCCATGAGAGTGTCTTCAAAACCCCTTCAAAAGGCTTTACCTTCCACATCCAATCTTTGAAAGGAAACGCCTTCATCCTAAGAGTTTCCTCCAGACCACTTTTATATTTTTTCATTAGCAATGAGCTCATTTCCTGCTAGTGAAAGTTTGGAACCTTTTGCAATACCCTTATTACAGGATCAGATGCAGGTTTCCCAAGAGCTCAGCAAAGAACTGATGTGTTATTGGGAGCCACAGGTACAACCCATGACACAGACTGTGAATAAGATCTCTGTTCCCTGTCATCTGTGTAAGCAGTGCAAAAACTAGGGACTGGGAACATTAAGCCAGGCTACTCAGGCTCTGTTTTAGCTCTCTACTTATACAGGTTTCAAGCTAGTAATTTATGTAATAAAATATTTATTCTTCAGTATTTATATGCATTATGTTAGCTAAGTTAAGAGGTCCAAGGATTCTGGTTTAAAACAAGCAAGCACAACACATCATGATGAAATAAGGTCCTGTTCTAAAATGTCTGATGTTAGATTGATGTGGCAGCCTTCATATATAAAGTAATTAATTTATCCTTTGCTATATGAAATTTCTGACCTATTACTTAAGTGTACATACCTTACTTCTGAATCTTTTGGAAGATGTGATATCCTGACAAAACAGAGACATTCAGAATGACACAAAAAGAGATCAAAGAAAAATATTTAAAAATGTTAAGATCTAACAATGAATGATTGTAGTTCTACATGCTAAAAAATGTAAAGGGTATTACTATCTACTTTGTTATAATTAAGTATTTCTGCACAGGTCTGACAGAGTTGAGACAGGACTTAAAGTATACCTGCCTCTTGCTAGATCAAGAACTGCATGCCAGACCATTACCTAAGAGAACAGCTGAATGTTGCATCTAAATACCTTTGCCACAGTTAAGTGAAGAAAAACTCATTTCCTTTGTCTGCTCAAAATTTGTATTCCAGATGTGGCAGCAAGCAAGAACAAAGCAAAATAACAATAGCTAAATAAACAGTCTTTCTCCCAAGGAGATGAAGAAATATTATTTTTTTACGAACCAGTAAAACCACAAAAGAAGTAAATATATAAACAAAAAAATAACAAACCCCAAAACCAAAATAAAACAGGAACAAATCTGAAGACTTCATATCTTCGTTTTAAGACTAGAGTAAGAACCTGCTGCTGCCAGGATAATATGAAAAGCAGAGAAGGACTTGCTTTGCATTTCTTGAGTTGAGAGTACTGCTGTGACTGCTGAGCCATTCACAGCAGATATATTTTAGACCAATCCCACTATGTCCGATTTATAAGTCCTTTGAAATCTTTAGAATAAAAGACAATGATGTATAGCATGTGAATACTAAGTTGCTGTACAGAATATAGTTTGAATATAGTAAGATTAGCTATGAATTATTAGGTACATTGCACAAAAAGTCTTATTTATATTTCTTTAAAAACTTAAGGATTTCTTTCAATCAATTTCATCTTTTTAAAGTAATATTGATTTATGAAACAGAAACAGAGCAATAGTTTTTTCCTATGGAAAAAAATAAAAATCATTTATCTATGGAATCACAAACCAATCACAGGATTGTTGAGGTTGTAAAGGAGGTCTCAAGATTAACTAGCCCAACCCCTTGCTCAGATTAGGGTTAGATAGCACAGATTGCTCAGGGCTGTGTCCAGATATGTGTAACTCCAAGGATGGAGACCATGTAGGTTTTGGGCAATATTTCCCAGTATTGGATCACTCTCAGATTGGGTTGAGATTATGAATGTTCATCACTATCATTCTCATTATTTTAAAATAGAATTTACTGCATTGCAATTAATACCTTTTGCCTCTTGTCCTCTTACCATGTACCACATAAAAGAATCTGACTCTTTTTCATTCCCTTCCATGAGGTATTTATGCGCATTATTCCCCAAGCCTTCTCTTCTCCAGGCTGAGTAACTCCAGGTCTCTCTGCCTCTCCTTATATGAGAGATCTTCCAATACCTTAATTATCTTTGTGGCTTATCACTGGATTCAGTCCAGTAAATCTACATCTTACTTGTACCGAGGAGTCCAGAACTGGACCCAGCACAGAGGCGTCTCACCAGGATTGAACAGAGGGATCATCAGCTCTGACCTGCTGACAACATTTGTCCTAAAGTACCTGGGGATAATGTCAGTATTTAAATACTGTTTTTATTTTGTAATTACTTATTGGTAACTCTTGGTGTATTGCCATCTGTTAACTTTCCTGTTACATTAATAAGTTAATGGGCATAAAAGGGAAAGCAAAATGCCACAACATGAAAAGGTTCTATCCGTAGGGGATGATCACAGAAAATGGACAAATTTGTGAATTAAGCTATAGTGGATATAGACAGAATTCATATATGCAAAACTAATTATTGGCAGGTATTGTGAGAAAATATTACGGACAAAGAACATTACTAGCAAAGAGAAACATAAATTATAACTATACCTAATCTTGTTTTTTAAACTGTATCTTGACATCCCTATCACTTTGTAGTATAAATTTATCTTCCAGTCATATAGTTGTGACATTTAAGTTTTTGAGTTGTCTTTTCATTTTAACAAAATATGAAGACATATAAGTAAACTGTCTCTCTTCCTGATTGTTTGAAAAAAATTGAAGAAAATATTACATGATACACTGTAACAATGTAGTCATATATTTACAACAATATTTGTCCTAGTTAAGTAAGACAACTTTTTCTTGAGACAAAGAACATGTTTCTTCTTAATTCTGAAAGGTGAAAAAATTGCAGTTACTATATCAAAGCATTAAGAACATTTATTTTACTGTAGGATTTGTGGTTTGGGGGTTTCTTCCCTCTTATTTTGCTATTCTTTTTTTTCCTTAATGGCTCTTAATATTTAATTTTGTTGTGCTTGTATGTAATTGTACCCACCTCTTTAATTAGATAAGAGAAATAAACAGGTCCTGAAAAGAAGGGAGGATACACAAGGTGACACACAATTAGCTCCCTGATTTTAAATCTCTCTGACTTGTCAGTAGTGGTGAGATAGAGCTGGACATACTGTAAGGCATCATAGTAATTCTATCTGTAGTAATCTTTTCCATTAGTCAGACTTCTCTCCTTCCCCACAGTGCCAAAGAAAATGTTGCTCCCTGGAAGATGCTGTAAATCACCATAGTCACTTCTTTTGTGCAACATGGGTTTCGTTTGTTTTTTTTTTTTTCCTATAGGGGCTGACCTGGCTAAGCACAAACACTGTACTTTGCCACTTACACAACCTCATAGAGATACAGTCAGGTTAAACAAGAGGCAGACTAAGACATTCATAAAAGGAACTTACAGAAAACTATTTCACTGTCACAGTTTTCAACGGGTGCACAGCACAAATTAGAAGCTATCTCTTGAGGCTGAAAGATCTGAGATGTCCCCAAAAGGAACACCTAATATACTTAGAGCTCACAGTCCTCCCATAGTGCCTCTCTTCCCCTCAGCTTGTTCATGAGTATGAGAACTAGAGATGACTCAGAAAGTCTAAGATGTATCAGAGAGCCTGAAAAAATATACTGAACTGTACGCCGTAGACCAAACAGCTTACAAGCTCTACCTTCTTATTTCAATATAACTGTGGGTAAACCATGTATGCTACCACCACTAAAAATAAGTCACACTACTTTCTGCCTTACAACACAATATTCTGCAGTATAAAGTCTTTGTCTTGATTCTCTCCCCTTACTTCTTTTTCCAGAGTGATCCCAGCCAATTAATATTCAATATAAGAATTAACTTAATAGCAGGATAATTTGTAAAGTGCTTTGAAATTTGGTATAAAGCATTTAATAAGTCTGATGTTCTTTTCTCATTTACCAAAAAAAAAAGCAAAATATTCCCTCCAATTATTTTCCTGTGAGCAATTCATATTTTAAAGATTTTTTAATTATAGGTGTACAATGAAAATAAAATTAGTAGGTATTTTTATGGAAAAGTAGTTGTAATGAATACCTTATTAGTTTAAGTGACAACAGAGGTTCCCTTGTGTTTGAAAATGTCTCATAGAAGATTTCTGAATTTGGCACTATATTACTACTCCTTTTAAAGCTGTGAAAAACAAAACTCTTTCTCTTCTCCAGTCTTCTTTCAGATGTTTTTCTGGAAATTATGCTTCATGAGGATATTTACTAATTATTGGACAGAAACATAACAAAACAAAATAGAATAAACACTTTTTCCAAGACTGTATTAATGATTTCATAATCATGCTGTTCCTTCTTCAAGGAAACAAATTATTCCTTTAAAGTTCATCCCATACAAAAATATTTTTCTTATAAAACCCATATTATGGCTTCAGCCTCTTAGCATACACTGATACAATCAGATTTTAACTATATGTGCACATTTTTCCTGAAAAGCCTGCTCTGGATTTCACTCCATAAACTCTATAGAACCAAGTGGCCTATGTTCCTGACAGCAATATTAAATTTCCACACCAGCTCTAGACCCCACAGATACATTTTTATCAGGAGATTATCCCAGGGAGCAACAACTAAAACGCAGTCCAGATGCAAGAAACTATTAAAATATAGATTTAATTATATATTTAAAAGTTGATTTTTCTAGGCTTTAGTGATAATAAACATTAATACTAATAACTTTTCTTGATTATCATTTCAACAAGTGATCATACATTTATCTTTTTTTTATTATCAATTTTAAGTAGCCTTCTGACTCCTGCTTAAGCTGCAGTCTGTGCTAGAAGTTTATGTTCTCTGTCTCAGAAGGTGGAGACACCCATAGTGTCAGTCTGTCAGACTGGAGCAACAGGCAATTCTACCAGAGGAAAAAGGAGTGAATGGCTGAGGAGAGATTGTGAAAGCCTCTTATTTCTTTTTTATCTTCTGACTACATGCAAGCAAGGTGTATTTTACTGATAGATGTTGTCCACTTGCTCAGCCGTATGGTCTGTGGTACTCAGTCCCGACTTGAACTTAAGTCTACAGACACCTTTTCTGCAAATGAACATAAAATATACCCAGTGAACATTCAATCTCATTCTTTTGCCACATGAGGAGGAAAATGGTACTATGATGCATTTTTGCCGACTAACAATGTCAGTGGGAAGAGCTGATGAGTAGATGGAAATTCTGCCCAGAGTATGAATGAATACTCATAGTTCTTCATGAATAAAGTGTTTGTGTGACAGTTGAGAAAGAACTTTAAGGAACCGGAAGAACATAGAACTAGGGAACATAATTTAGTCTACAGTACTTTCAGACCAAGTTTGTTCTCAAACCAAATTTGCTCAGTTTCTCAGGTGAAAATATTTACTCGCATTCTCCAAAGGATTAGTAAAGTATAACTCTTGGTTTTTTTTCAAAGCAGAGCTACTAAGCGATTTTAGCTGGACAGTCTGAACAACATTGGTCAACAAGATGAATTCAAAAAGACTAGCAGAAAGTACTCAAGGAGGATAACAGCCACAACACAACTGAATGCATGATTCTCCATGCGGAAAAATCAGCCAGGCTGAAAATACACTAAGGGCATAAAAAGATCAAAGGTATACTAGAAATTGATAATGTCGTGCTGTTGTAAGGACAGATCTCACTTCGGAACACATACTACAAGGTCCTACATAGGACAAGAGAGGTACCTATTTACTAGTACTATGGAGTCCCTAGCTGGAGGATTCAGGTCTGTTTAGGACACCTTCCTCTTAAGAAAGATGCCGGTAAGTTGCAGAGAGGAGAGCTGAGGAAACTAGAAGGTGTAAAGGATTTTAGATAACATGACTTAGGAGAAAAAATGAAAAAAAATATTTATTTAAAAAAAAGAGTAGTCTGGGTAGTAGAAAACATGACAGTCTTTTATTTAAAAAGCAGACATAAATATGGAGATAAACGTTTGTTCTTCGCATAAATGGAGGGAAGGACAGGCAGAAATCAGTGAAGATTTTAGATTTAGATAAAAATGTTCTAATGAAGAGTAATGAGGCGCTTCAACACCCAAGGATATGATGAACCATTTGTCACTGTTTTTAAGAACAGATTAGAAAATCATATGGTAGTTTTATATGATCCAGCTTCAATGCAATATATCTAATTAAGCACCTTGAACTACAAAGATTCTTTCTGACAACATACGTCTACAATCCTTTTCTCTTTTCATACTACCCTGAAATGCACTTTTAAAGCATTGCAGTGATTTAGCTTCTTTGATAAAAAGGATAGGAGCAGTCAGTGTATGATGCCAGGTTCATTTTGAAAATAACACAAGTTAAAGTATTCTCTTATGCTTCTTCTTTAATACACTAAGTGATTCCTTCCTTTGCTATGTATCAGGAAGGAAGGCTTTCAATGTCATACATTCACCTAAGGCATATCTCCAATAAAATGTCCTTTTTCTCCTCTTAACTACAACAAGAAAGGATTTCAATCAAATATCCTTAAAAAGAGAACTTATAACTAAAAACAATATATTTAAATATAGCAGAAGCAGGCATGATTAAGTGCATAAAGGATTGAGGTTAAAAGTAACTATAATAAAAGATTGAGTAAAATTTAATTTTAGCATACGCTTTGTATAATACTGCATAAACTATTCTTTTGTTTCGTTGCCTCTTTTTTGGGACCCTAATTTTCAGTTAGTCACTGCCTTACATCTTATCTCACACCATAATGGCAGAAATTAATGGAATAAAAGTACTCTATTCAAAGACAAATTATCATTTCACTGATCTACTTCACTGAGTGCAAATTCCCTCTGCTCCTATTAAAAGCTTTAGAGCAGCAGAAAAATGCTAGTTAACTAAAATTGTGTTTCTTTTCTAAGACCATAAAATTTTCATTTATTCTGTCTGTAATACCCTTGTGTAAATACAGTAATTTTGAAGCCTTTCAGTATAGCGTGATACATATTTTGGCATTGTTGCATGTCTGGATTTCTTCCATAGTACTTTAATTTTGTGGTTCAGTAAGCAAAACTAAGAGTTCTCCTGAAGGGCCTGTGTTTAAAACAGTCAGGGGCGTGTTGCCTGCTGAAACTGTCAATCTTTGCCCTTGATGAGTGTCCATCCACTATTTGTAAGAACTGCATCTTTGTTTAAATTTGCATCCGTTCTTAGCTGCAGCTTCTTTCAGGAAAATAACAAGCTTTAGTATAAAGGTAGACAAGAAAAAATATGTTCAGTATATGATACAAAAACTTGATCTTGGCTGGAATACAAGGGCTTTCAATATTTGGAAAGGAAATAAAAAAAAAAACAGAGAAGTGTCTTCATCTGTTTGAGGTTGAAGTTCTTCTAAAATGAGAAAAGAGGTAATTTTTGTATGTTATTTAAGCTTGAAGGTAAAGATGAAGACTTCTTTTGAAGGAATAGAATGTAGATTAACTTTAATTTACCAAATCCAGGAATTGCAGTTCCTGCTATTGCCAGAAGAAAAATAAAATATTTTGTATTGTGATCAGAAGAGCTGAGTTCTTTGATAATATTAAGCCTTCAGATAAGTCCATAATTTAAAGTATTACTTAACAAATGTTTTACCAGTTTACTATATTATCCCTGATCTAAAGAGATCTTAAAGTTATATCCACTCCTCATGCATGCATGCACATGTAATAAGTACACACACAAACATATGTATGACCATTCATATGATTGTGTATTCAATATCTGAAATATTTTTTATTAAAAGTAGATTACGACTGTCAATGCAGCACAGAACTTTGAACTACAGAACAGAAAGTCTCTGCCTCTCATTAACTGTCCCATTAACATTCATTAACAAGGCATACTATACATGGTTGTGGTTTGTAAGTATTATAATGTATATTAGTAATCATAGCCTTCAGGGCAAAGCAAAATAAAGAAACTAAAGCACCAAAACAAGTAAAAACACCATCACTTCTCAAAAACTCGAGCTAGAATACCTGTTAGGAACATAAACAAATAATTTTAACTTTTAAGAAATATATGTACATTCATTCTACAAATTTTTACAAACAACTAATGAACAATTGATTTTCAGCTGCTTGTAAGCTTCTTGCTAATTTTAAAAAGTTTTTTTTTTTTTTTAATACAACGTACCAAGGTAATTATATTTGAAATCCTGGAATTTCAGTCATAGCTTGAAGAAACATCTAATGTAAATCTTACAAATGAAGCCCAGAATTGCTCTGTCTAATTGGCTTCAGTGAAATTTTACCTGAATAAGTCTGATACGACAATTCAGACAACGCTTTAAGATTTTTCTGTCCTATGTGACCCAGAGAAAAACCAGGATGTTATTCAGTCATTCTTGGTGCAGCTGCAAATGTAATCGTTTATCATAAACAAGAGTATCAGGTTAGGAAATTCAGTGGGAAAAAAGGAAAAACAAAGGTCTAGAAACAAACAGTGTCTGAGCTGTTGCAGACCAAGCAGTAAAAGAAAAAAAAGGAACAGAAACATTGGATTAAATCTATTTGCAATGAAGTTCTTCTATTCCACCCCTATAACTGGAATAAAAGCAAGTCCTCTATTTCTTTGATTTAAATAATACAGCACTCCTAAATCTAGAAACATAATCCCATTGGGTTTTGACAGCCAGATAGAGAAAATAGAAACTTCTACTGAATCCTTGAGGAACTTTTAAGGACACAGCACTGTTAATGTGGGGTCAGGTAATAAAATCAAATTTCTGTACATGCTACCGGTGAGAAATCCAGTCTTCTTCGTATAATAATCTTCTACCTCCCTGATCTAGGAGGAAGCAGCTCAAAATCGATGGAACACTGTATATCTACCAAGGAAAGGCCTTCAGGCTGTTCTTCACTGAACCAGTATTTCAAAAAAAGTAACGCAAAAGGATAATTTAAACTGCATTTCCAAAAATAACATAAATTCAGTCTTTATAAACTATTAATCAAGTCTGATTTAATAGGATCATTATATTTGGCATTCTGCAAGTGCTAATAGCGCCTAAATCACAGATGCTTTTTTTTGACTGTTGAATGAATAATGACCTGGGATTCAGGTTTCCTTAATGGTTCCTTAATATTAACCACTTTGGTTAGAGCTGCAAATAAAAATAAATGGCATTTATTTTATATTAGTAGCATGGAAAATGTGCGTATTTGTAATCAAGGTAAAATTTGACAGTGTAGGCTTAATGACTTTTACTGAAGAGGGGATGATTATGAAGAGCACTGCTTCCAGCATATATATAGAATGCTGTCACATTAAAAAGTGATGTGAGACTAAGCAAAATATCGATAAGACGCCATAAATTTACACAGCAAAAATGAACTGCTTCTTTCTGATAGAAATTACTTCTTAGAACTTAGCAGGAAAGCAAGGACAAAACAAAGATTTCATGTGTTTTCTGCCATGCAACATATTAGGTAGCTGGGAAATAAAAAAGATAACTCTCCTACTGTTTCATGAAGTTAGCATGAGTAAGTCAGTTAGCATTTTTGGTACTCAATTCTTATTTTTGAAATTTGCATCTATCGTCTGTATAATACGTAACTTTTACAATCACTTGTTGGACTTCTCCTTTTATGAAAAAGAAAAAAACAAAACATGAGAGAAAAAGAACATAGACCTGTTCTGCAGAGCCATCAGAAATCTGACTTAGGCATGCACAGGCATGTAAAAGAGCTTGAATACAGGCAGGCAAGTATGAACGAGCCACCTGCAAATGAGTCCAGACTTAGTTCAGCTCATACATGCCCAAAACTACAGCATGAGCCCCTGAGAATTTATTACTACCAGAAGTACCTCAGTTAAAGTAATATGAGTGTACTTAATGGTGGTACGACCATGAGCTATGTTGTTGTATGCAGGCATTGGTATAATCTTAGCAAGTGTTCCTAGTAGCTACACTGGTTTTATGCAGATTTGTGTATCATAATGACACCGGGTGAGCTTGTATTTTTAGGCAGAATAATTCATAAGGATTTGTCCAGCTCAGTTTTAATGGTGCAGTTCTGGTGGTTTCAGCTGGCCTACCCATGCCGGTATGTGTTAGTAATTCACTATGAGGAAAGAAATTTAACCTCCTTTGGAGATGATTTTTCAATGGACCTAACTATGCATACTCACATGCTCACTAGTGAGGGTGTCTACACTATGAAATGACTAAGTCATTGAGATGCTTGGTGACAAGGCTGCTCAACTCACTTTAAAACTGCTCCATATATGCATTGAAGTTGTCTGTACAGGGATGGGTCTTGATACAGAATCTATGTTTGAGCTACAGATTGGTTTATGTTTATAGTAAATACAGGAACTTGATTGTATTTCTGCTAAAGAGATGATCAGAACGGAAAGTATTATTAAAGAGAAATCTTAGTTCTGTCACTTAAATAAGTAGTTGTGACATTACGTACAAGGAAAAGACCAAGTATAAAGTGTGAATACCTTTATGTAATGAATATGATCAGTGACAGCTGTACTTTTGAAAAACAAAGCATGAATACAATTGAAAAATATGAAATTTAGATTGTGAAAGCAGAAGTAAGTCATGCTTAGAAAGTTAAAGGTGCAGTCAAATAAACTTCCTGAAAAGGTGAAGGATATTCTTGTCTTGGGATTTGACTTCTCATACACACTTATACACTCATTGAGAGGAATGTCTCAAGAAAATGTGTGTTAATGTTAATTAATTTTGTCAGACTGAAAGATTGTTCTAACTGGATCCTGTTAAATTTATGGATCATTATTCTCTTATCTTTCCATTATGCTCTCCTGAGAGGAACCATGATAAAATTAAATGAACACAGTAGGAAATTATTACAATCCTCCTTTCCCTTTCACCCTACCAACCTTACTGGAGGAGACAGGGTATCAGTGCATTCATTCCACGTAACACATTAAAAATATCTTACGTGCTTTGAAGTGTCTAAGCATCTGATTTATTTTGTCATTTTATAAGGGCTGTGATTAATGAGAAAGATGTAAGTAGGGGGTTTCCCCAATAACAAAACTACCAAGACCACAATAAAGCTTGACTGCTGATGCTTAAATAGAAGACCAAAAAAGGACAAATATTTTAAAGAGAAAGTTAACAACTTGCTGCACTTCAATAAATGAAATTTAACACACTCTCCATCCCAATTTCATAGCCAAAACTAAAGATTTGTGCACACAAACAGAATGTTTGTACCCAAGAATATATGTTCCTCTCTTTAGCCCTGAGCTTAGTTTTATGACTAACTGCAAGACCATTCAGTACTTCAGAGAAATGCACAAATATGCCAGTAATAAAATAATCACAAAATTCATTTCTGTAAATCACACTGCCAGAAAACAAACTCTATGAAAGAGTGATCAATTGTGGACTAAAATAAGCCCAAAGCACTTCTTGTAAATGTTGCAATTCACAATTTCTATTTGCCCTAGGAGAAGAAGGATTTTTTTGAAATGCAGAGCTCCATTTTCTTTGGAATCGCATTTTGACTTACAAGGCTCTTCAGCTGCATACATCAGACCTGTGTTACAGCGTTTTGTTTGCTTGCATGCTTGTTTCCATTTTTGCTTGTAAATCTTGCCTGCTTTAAAATATATTAAAAGTATCTAAAAATAGATGGACATAAAAGGGAATGTTTCACGCACAAGAGATTCTGTGACCTGTCTGTTTGTGCCTCTGCACTTTATCTCCTGAAAACTGTTGCCTCCTTGGCATGAGGTATTCACTAAAGTAAAAAGATATAAAGTGCAACTGTTACTAAAAGGAAGAAGAAAGCAATTAAGTGTTCACAAGTATAATTTGGAAGGTCCATGGCACAGGAAAAAAAATCATGTTTAATACTGAAATAGATACACTTGACTATTAGATAAATGTTACAGTATTCTCCAGACTTTTTTTTTCTTTCTGTTTACCAGTTTCACTCATTGTCTCAAAGATTTTAGCACTGAGATCAGCAAGAGCCATGCGGTACCTGATAATGTGGCCAACAATTTTCATGTTCATTTGGTGCAGCTTGTGGTAAGATACTGCAATCAGAAGTCATTACTAAAAGCAAAACTCAGCAGTCATTTTAATCAGACATTGGCAAAGTCAGCAGCAAGTGTGCTAAGTGGATATATTATTTCTGAAAACTGCCACTGTGATTTTAGTAGTGTTCTTGAAGGGAAACAACTTGATACTATGTAAAATCAATAATGACAGAATCACGTACTTCTTTGGATGGATGTCACACTTGAATGTATAAAGACTCTGCCCATTGCTTATTCAGCTATAGCTGTGGTTAATGACTCACATGATGTGCAGATAAAGAGAGTACCTGCTGACCTTAAACTATAAAGAGAATGCAGTTTAAAAAACAGAATACAATTCTGATCTCTTTTTGTTTTCATGCCTATGGAGCCTTACTAATGTAATTTATTTCTGACTTCCTCTATACAACTGAAGACACAGACCTTGGGCACACAGAATTCAGCAAGACAAACGCAGGATAGCAGCTTCCGTCACCATGCAGCTATTCTTTCCAGTCTCAGAAGGTATTTAATATACATATTTTTTTTTTAATATAAGGGGAGAAGCAAGGATTTTTCTACTTCTTAAGACAATTAACTGGCAAAATTCTCTCCTGTGCCACAACTAAATTTTGAATTCCAGTCTACTTAAAATAAGAGATAAATTCTGATCAATGTTGCTGCAGCAGTTTTGGACGATACTGTGCCTGTGATCTGTCCATTTGCTATGAACAGATGTATACACATTCTAGTTTAAACTACCTTATACAACAGTCCACAAAAAGCTGCAAGACATGACCCTTAAATAACAGAGTAGCAGCCGCACTTTCAGACTGGCATTAATGGGCAAAATAAATCAACAATGAAATTAGTTTAAATACAAAGTAACTAAAATTGGAGAAATATTTTGTTCACACTGAGTTGATTTAAGCCAGGAGCTAGCTGAAGGAACCTTTGCAGATAAGAGATTTAACCCTAGTAGTGGTCTATTGGTTTTTGGTACTCTGCTTCTTTAGTTTTACTTTTGTCCCTAACTCATTAGAGCTTGTGAGCATAGTGCAAAAATGCCAAAATATCTAAAGAAAATGACTGTTAAGTTTTTCACAAAAAAACTACAAAGTAGCAAAGACTATCGAATTTAGGAAAGGAGAATATCCTCAGGATCCAGGAAATTTCTGTAAATATGGAAGCGATGGGGCTTGCTCCTGTTACAATCCATCTGCTGCTCCAGCTGCAGAGTCTTGGGGAACAGGCCAAGGTCGTTTTCTTCCTCTCATGAGCTGGTAACTGGTTTCTTTAGTTCATATTCACTTCATCTAACTTAGATGCACAATTGGGACAAAAGCAAGGAAAAATATGGAGCGTAAATCATCAACTTTAAATGTCTCTCTTTCTTTACTCCCCTAAGGCTCTCACAAGCTTAGGACAACTGGTCTCTTATTTTAGACACCTCAGGAAGATGATGAAAGACCCTAATAACTCATTATTCCTCTGGCATGAAAATTGGTGACATTTTTGTTTTGGAGGTATCAGACAAGAAAATTAATTGAAGGAAAGATACTTGGATAGATTCCAAACAGACCTCTAGCTGATTCCTAGTTTTGTGAAGAATGCATACTGATCCAGAAATATTTCTGATTGAAGATATGGTCAAAACTTAGTACTCAAATAATTTCTCTGAAAGAATTAGCAAACTGAAATGTACTTCTACATTCTTAATAAATTCTTCTTTCATGAAGTCTGGACATGTTTATTGATCTATATTTAACTTTTAATTAATATAATAATTTGAAATTTACAAAAATGATATTTTATTAAATGCTAACCACCCAAAAGATGTGAGAAATCATAAATCATTTTTCCAAAGTTATTCTTGTCTTCCAGATGCATTTTTCAAGAGTATTCATCTTCAACATCTTTTAATATTTGTTTAAGAAACTCTAATAAGTTGCAATAAATAATACTGGCACTATTAAAATAAAAATTAAACTATTAAGAATAACCATCATAGGCTAGCTTTAGGGAAACCTATAGTGGGTAGATTTGTCACTTTGTTCTCAGCCATGATCTGTTCTTCTTGCTCAGTCTCTTTCTCATTCATTCGCTCTCTCTTTCCTCCTGCATATCGAACAATTGAAGATTTTAGTGTGTATGTATTCCTAAAGGTATCCTTACAGGATCTGTTCCATATTTGAGCTAATCAACAGGGCAACACTACCCCACAGTGTCTTGTATCACCAGGTTGACAGAATCCCAAGCAGCGTCCTGTATCCCTCCAGCAACTTGACTGAGATACCCTGTGTTGGTTTAGTCATAGAGAGCAGATCATTTAGAAAAGCTTAAAAAATATCTGTGCTCTGTGTGAGCTACTTGGCCACTCCAGTATTTCCAGTAGTTCTACATCATACTTTTTTTTAACAGCTCACACAGGCTTAGCAATTCCCAGCGGTTTTACATCCTGTATTCCATGGAGAAAAATATTTACTCAACATAGCGTTACATGTAAAAGTGAATGCCCCAGAAGTCTCCTGATATTTCCCAAGGTGTTTATCACCTAGCTACACTTCTCTTTTGCCTTCAAAAACATATAAGGAATCGCAGAGAGGTAACAGATAAGCCATAAAAAGCATACTTGAGCATGTGGCCGTACTGATTCAGGCCAAAGGTACAGCAAACCCAGCATTTTGTCTCCAAAGCTGGTCAGTAACAATTGCTTAGGGAAAGCATATAGGAACATGACAATAAAGCGAAACTTACCACTCAGACCCCATTTCTAGAAACCTCTCATAGTTACCAGATTCTACTAGCAAAACAGACAATCCAGTAGTCTCCCAAATTATTCCATGGAATTGGTTAAGCCACAGCAGAAGCTGCTGTTATTTGAACTGACAGAGTGAAGGGCCTGACCACGTGGGTCTCCTCCTGTAGGAGACAGACCCTGAGAGCAGGTGTAGTCAACCATCCTGCTCTCTGCAAGTGACCAGAAGTGAGAGTTATCCTTAGACTGTATTAACATGACAGCAATGATGAAACTTCATCAGGAATCACTATACACCCCAGGTGTCAATATTCCCCTCAGAGTTAAACTTTTACAAAACTGTTACAATCATCAACATTTGTTAATGACAACTGTATTTGGCTCAGGCGCCCAGGCGCTAGCAGCTGCAAAGGCTGCAAGGGTGGACTCTGTGAGGAGAGGCCAGGGCTGTCCCAGGCTGGACACAGATGGTTCCAGATGACTCCAGTTAATGCCCTCCTAGCAGCCAAGATGGTGGCACTTCTGGGAATGTGTATTTAAGAAAAAGCAAAAAAATTCTCTCAGAGAAGGAAAAACAACCAAAAAGAGTGAGGAAAAAAAAACAAACAGAGGGATAAGCAAGGTCAAAAGAGGAAGAGGAGGAGGAGGAGATACTTCAGGAGCTGATAACACTGCATCCAACAGAGAGTCCACATTGGAGCAGCGTAGCTGTGTGAGAAGGAAGTAACAGCGGCAAGAAACTGCTGTGGACTGACCCTAACCTGCCCCATATTCCCTGTCCTGCTTGAGCTGGGATTCTTGATTCAGTTGGCCAGGGGGCAAGGAAAGATTTTGGTTTATATTTGTCTTTTTGCTTCTCACTATGAATAAATTTAATTTTCTCCAATTCAAGTCTATTTTTCCCATGACAGTAATTGGTAATTAATCTCCTCATCTTTATCTCAACCCACAAGATTTTTCTTCCTATTTGCTTGCCCCATTGCACCTAGGAGGGGGAATGAGTGAGCAGCTGGGTGGGAGTTTGACTGCTAGCCATGGATAACCTGCCATAAAAGAAGAGGTAGGAACCAGCAAAAAAAAACATAATGTTAGTATGATAGTTGGAAATATCTTGCTGTATGTCTGAGGACATATTTTAGCTGCTCTTCCTCAGAGATATAGAACATTTACATTAGCTTTGTACACTTGAAAAAATTCATTGAAAAATTAAATCAATTTGAAAAGATGAGCAACGCATTGTCTGCACGTCAACAGATGCAAACCAGAACTGAAATATAATGTTGAAAACCTGATTGTAATCGAGCAACTCCTTGGACACATTGGAGGGTAATTGAACAAGGTCATATACACCTATTGTTCAAGTGGTAAATGTATTAAACATCGTTAGAGGACAGAGTGCAGTGTTAGACTAAGGTTGTCAAATTATGAACATACATAAGTTATAGTGGCAACAAGGGAAGGACTAAGTCTGCTGAAGTGAGATTAGCAACAAAAAACTCCTATTAAACGAGCTCGTGTGATGAGGATTTAATGACTGAATAATTCTTCTAAAGTCTCTAAGATATTCTCTGCAAATAGCCAGATGATTTTTCAGGGATAGGTTCAGAGAGATTATAAGTCTAAGATCAGTATAGTTCATACCACTAATGCTTACCTAACACTGATTAGGCACATTCATACTGAAAATGAAAGTTTCATTTGTATCTCTGTGGAATCCACTGTATTATGAATCAAGCCTAAAGTTACATTAAGAGAGACAAGATGTTGCAGCTGTATAGCCACACTTACTCTTCATCCAGTAATATTCAGAATCAGGTTAATCAAAAAAAAAAAAAAAAAAAACAAAACAAAAACTATCATAGCCATGTAAATCTGACTCATGAAAACTCAGATATCTGTGGTTTGAAATTAAAATGCATTCAAAATAATTACAACTAAATGTACTTTCAAATGAAAAGCCCTGTCCACATTTCTTTTTAGAAGGTGACTACACATGTTACAAAGATCATAAATCAGCATACTATTATTAATGTAATGGGCACTTTCAGCTGACTGACAGGTCGTTCTACTCAGGGGCAATGATGAAGAGCCATACAACAGTACTAGCCAGGAGGCAAAAATGGTTGTTGGTATAAGGAGACAAGAAGAGCATTTGCTGCACAGTATTTTACCTGAAGAAAAGTTTTGAATTTAACTTCTGTTCTTCATTACTTGTGCAGCACTCCTGGAGGCAGAGCAGCTCATCTAACTGAGATCAGTGGGTGAGTTATACTTTTTACTGATTATCTGATTTTGATTCTTACGTACTCATTTGCTTCCAAAGGATTGACTTGGAAAAGGAACCAAAGAGTAACAAGGTCTGGAATTCATAATGTTGGTATGCTAGTCCAAATTTCTTATGAATCACAAGATTCATAAGAAATACAAATGTTTATGGCTTCGCAGATGTTAATATCTTCAATAAATTTAATTAAAATTAAATGTTTCTAATAGGAAAATTACTGACTAAACCAAAATACATCTGTCCAGCTTTCAACATGTGCACACTACCTACACGTCTTTAGAAAAAAAGGTATATGGCTTCCATTTTAACATTTTCTAACAAAACTTCACTTGTCAGAAATTAAATGATTACATTACAAACTCTGGATAATATTATGAACTGTTATAAACCCGTAAAGATTTTTTCTTTTTATTTTCTTAGAATTAAAGTTTCTATAATCCTAGAAAGAATATTTACTGATCAAGTGAAGTTGTTTCCCCTTCATAAATACGTTAATACTTTTTGTGTAATTTACTTTAACTCTCTTCTTACTAATTTCACCAGTCAAAAAGATCATAATACTGAGGCCATATTCTGTCTTCCAAAAATGACTAGCAACAAAACAAGTGCTTTATGACCATATTTTGTGTTTAAAGTGAAAAACGATAAGTTTTATAAAGGGAGGAATTCATTACAGAACAAATTGCAGCCTAGATTACAATCTGCAAAACTAAGAAAATTTTTTAAAAAACAAAACATACCTTTGAAATTCTGAAGGAAAGTCATCAATATTTTAAGTAGGGTTAGTATTCATATCTTCTAACATAATAACTCATCAAGTATTACTAAGCATGGAAAAAATAATTTTCAAATACTAACAAAATCAATTTTTTGTCTAAGGCAAGTTGAGAATTGCTTGAAATTCTAGCTCTTGTTTAAAAACAAGGTGGAATAGAATTCATTCTGCAGGATTTTTCTTTAGTTTTGGGGCTTTCTTTTCTAGACACACTATGTATCTTTCAGTTCATGATACCCTTTAAAACAGATATCAAGATGGATCTTTTTACCATTCTTTTCTCTCCCACAAACACCATTATTATCAGCATTCATTGAAATAACAGTTTTTATGAATTCTGCCTAGTTAAATACACGAGTCCAAGTTCAGCCTTATGCTTTTACCTACTGAAACTCCTCTCTGGGCAAAGTATTTTGAATCATTGTAAAGGTGGTCTGCCATTTACACTCTGAAAACCTACCTCTCCTTTTTCCTTCAGGTTATTAAGAGAAGCAATCTTTTTTCATCATCTCTGACTGGAATGAAAATGCAGAGGTTTAAATTTCAAAAGGCCTCCTATTGTAGACTATTTGAGATTCAACCATTAACATTTTCCTGTTATTCAGTGTGAAACAGTGGTAGGTACTAAATGGATTCTTTTATATTGTGATTTAAGAGGAAGGTTTCTAAAAAGAAAATAGAGAATAATGTGAGGATATATACAGCCTTGACATGAAGAAAAAGCAAAGGAAAAAAATAAAATGAGCTCTGGACAAATAGAAATGGCAAGCTCACATGTAATTTTTTTCCCTTGAAGCCAAAAGAGACACCACGAACGGAAGCTTAATAAAATTTCAGTGACTGCACTGATTAGAGTACTGAGAATTTTTATTCACACTTCAGGCAGTGCCCATTCTCAGCTCCTTCTGCAAATTATGTATATAAAATTTATTTTGAAAAAATGTTATTTTATCCTGCAATAGCAAGTCTATTTTTTGTTTGTGCTCTTGTGCATGATAGCAATCTCTGGTAAATCTGAAATATGAGAAAAAAACCCACATAGGAGTTGTAGACCCAATCTTCTGTGTCAGAAAACACAAGGCTGAGCTCCAAGTGTAAAACGTGCGACTCACACATGTAAACCTCTATTTCCAAATGGTTAGATTCCACTCCAGATGAAATAACCCTAGGTTTGATTATGAGTCAAATAGAGCAACATTTCTACAGGAAAGTAATCTTGCCTCTACCACATATGGTTTTGTCATGCTGAATACCCACATAGCCTTTTGTCCTTAGCCAATATTTAGCACTCTCCAATCAACCCAGCCTGCCTTGCCCTACTACAATTGTACTTTATCAATTATATTTGTGTCAGTCTTCAGGTTATGTACCTATTCACAAAGAATCAGCAACAAACATGAGGAATTTCAAGTAATTTGGTGACATCTACTGTGCATTGAATACATTTCTGTTTCTTCTCTATACCTCAGCTGGAACCATGTGCATAAGGAATTGAGACAATTTAAATATAGCACAGCAACATTGAGATGTGCGCTAATTTGATACTCAGCTTGCTTTCTATTTTCACAATAAAAGGAACATTTCCTACAAGGCGCATTCAAGACCTTTCAGAGGAGATTTTTGGGTGACTGATTTGTTTACCATATCTCTATCATACTAGGTTTCCCTATGCCGTTCTTTGATTTTAGTTTGATTTTCAATTTCAGGAGGATTTTATCAATGATATAGGCTTCCATTAAAAATAAAAAGGAAAAGAAAAGAAAAATAAATTATATTTGAATTTTCAGATGTGTTCTTACAGGTGGTACTAAAAACCAAAATGTAGTTATCTTGATTGCCTTGTCTTGTCTGAATGCCCTTTACTAAGGAGTGTTTACACTTATATCTCAGCCACTACCTATCCTCAAAAATTCATCAAAACTTGCCAAAATGGACTCAATCCTGAACAACCTAGCCCTAAAACTCTAGGTTTAAATTAATTTGTGGCAGTGACTTGCAGATCTTCTTCTCAGAGAGCAAACTTCCCACTCACTTGGAAGCCACTGGTTTTCATGAATACAATCTCACAAGGGCTTACTTTTCATCAATGCTTCCCAGTTTCTATCACTCAGAAAGGAGAAACAAATCTGCTAGCTTGAGATTCTGATGTGGTTCCTCCACTCCGGGACACTGTGGCAGACATGTGAATGCTCTGTACTGCTCTTTTACCATACCCACATAGGACAGTATCTCACATGCAGCAGCTCTGACGTGGGAAAAGAAAAGGGCCTTAGGACTTGGAAGCCAGAATTCTGCACATTCAGAGGTGCACATATATAACAGAGGTGTCAAACTCACAACTCCCACCATTCTCCTGCTCCTGCCTCGTCATGCACACTGCACTCGAGACCAGCACTGGCAGCAGCGCAGGGAGAGCCTGTGCCGCTGCCGGGTAGAAACAAGGTGCAGGGCTGGATAAAATAAGGTGGAGGGCCATAATCAGCCCATAGGCTGTGAGTTTGACATCCCTCTCCTCTAATTTATAGATATCTATCTCCATGAAGCATTCACACGGGAGGAGAGTCTGTGTTGTCTGTTTTGCCACACAACTTACTCATAACGTCAAGGTTTGCAATAAAGTTTATTTTCATGTACTATGAACAGTTATTTCAAGACTGGCATGTACAGGGCCTATTTAGTTACAGTTGAAACATGCTACCAAATGACAAATAAAACCAAAAAATAGTTATAAACCAAATATGTAGCAAAATAAATTAGCTGTTTAAGTGATAGAAGGAGCAAGTTCAATTGATTTAAGGGGTGTTCAAGATTTTAGCATTAGTGAGGCTTAGGCCATTACTAGATAATTATTATTACAGTAGGTTCTCCACTTAATTAATAGCCAAAAGAAAGACTCAACTCATACCAAACTAATTTGTAATTAAATTTGGGATTTAAAACAAATCCACTTGAAATATGAGAGATGTAGGAAAAATGTTTTCTCAAAACTAATGCAAATAAAACTATATATACAAAACAAAATATATTATACCAGTACCATACACAGAAAAATTGAAGGCTTCATCATGAAAAACTTTCATCCAAACTGGCTGTATCTTTTGCAAAGAATTGGCTTTTCAATTTCTCTTTCTAAAACATAATTTGTATTGCTTAACATATTTCATATGCTTTTTCCAGCTTATAAACCCAGGAAAGAATTCAGATAGTCATTATTTCTTGAGCATTTTTATGATTAATTGTACCTATATATTAATGTAGCTCCACAGAGCCATTAAAAAAATTACATGAGCATTTGTAAAAGAATAAAATACGTACCTGAAGAGACATTCAAATCAGGTAGGTATGAATTTTTGCACTAGAGACTCAAATAAAAATAAAGAAAAAATTTCCCTCACCTTTTTAATTCCGTGGAAAGTTGCTAGATTATAGAAGATATTTCTTTACAAAAACCATTTCTCTGACCTTTATCTTTTCATCTTTGAGCGTCAGAACTTGCAGTTAAAACAAAAAAGGCAGACAAGGAGTAATAAAAAAAGGGCAGAAATACACGTATAGATAAGGCTCTTCAGACGAGTACGTTAAGGAATAAACTTTCACTGTTCTCCCAGAAAGGATTTTACTTTGCTGTCAGAGCACCTACTGTTATAGAGGTCTTCTTTGAAATGCTTAGGTTGACATGCTTTTATACAGCTTTGTAATAAGATCTTCTTGGAAAATGAGAGGTACTAAAAGCTGATGTTACAAGTAGTTCGATAGGTGACCAGCTGGCTTGTGCATCCTGACATTGTCCTGAAAAGAAACCAGCCATTGGAGGCAAAAGGGCCAAACTGCTTCTTTTGGCAGCAGTACCAGCTTCCATTGGCCTCTAGTACTGGAAGTAAGGACTGATCTTTTCTACACTGTTCAATAAAGGAAAAATTATCCTGAATGTCAGTACTGACTACCATAACACTACTAGTTAGAAATAGGTATTCAATTGTTTTGTTTCAAAGCAAAATTTACTATTTTTTTAATTAGTCTTTAGACAATCCTCTAGTAAAAGATTGCTCGGAGAAACATTCTCAAAGTTAAGAAAAGCACGATTCATAGTGCATTTCACAAGAGTAGTCAGATGCTCAAAATCAAGCAGGGTCTTGCTGAAGGTCATTAAGGTGTGTGCAAAGACAAGCATATTTTCAGGACCATTCATTAAAACTCCACTAACTAATAGGTGCTCATTGACAAAGATGAAAAAAAAAAGAATCTATGGCAGAACAGAACCTTTCAGAAAGGTACTACATTAGGTAAGTGTGGGATGGGAGTGACAATTCATAAAAGAAAGCTTCTACAATTACCTTTAAGACAAACTCAAAATCTCCGAATAATACTTTAAAAAGTTTAATCTTGGATGTAAGGTTATCATAGCTACCTGCACCAAAGAGCTGAGGGTCTTCGAATTGCAAATACTATATAATTACTGTACTATTAGATTATTTTATATTTATGGTGATATTTATATTTATTTTATTTGCAGACGTCAAATATTTTCAGACTTTTATTTAGTTTCAGCATAAAATAAGAAATAATGTTTTAATTTTCTGAGTAATCTGTTTTTTGGTGGCTATATGACATCATTAAAATGTGTTATTATTAGTTATTGTAATATTTATGTTTGTTAATATTTTATTTGCTTTTAGTAACATACATACTATAATATATTGTTGCTACATACAATTTCCATTTTCTCCAAGTAAGCTGGTTTTGTATGTTATTGGGCGTTATCTTTTAAAATCTTAATATAATAAATGCATCTTTTATCATCTTAATAATAATGACTATTCAAAACAAGGCATTATCAGGTCTTTTGAAATGGTATATGCTGGATACTTTAGAAGGGTATCAAAAGCAAAGTGTTGCAGAATACTTACAGGTAGAGAACAGTTACACATATAAATACAGCAACTAAATGTTAGTGCTTAATCAGGTTTTTAATTACAGTTAATACATAGGTATTGCATTTGGATACTTACAGGGTTATCATACCTCTCAGACAATTTGTTTACTTTTGTTTTCCTGTTCGTGTACATGTTTGAGTACATGTTCAAGTAATTCAGTTTTCCTTCATCTGTAGGCTCTACAGCTGATTAAAATAGTCTAGAGTATAGATATCTCATATTTTAAGAACTTGTCAGATTTTAAGAAAGCAACTCAGAAGCTTATTTTTAAAGAAACATTCAGGGTTCTTTTCAGATTCTTCCATTATGCTTAGCCAAATCTAATAGAAAAATATTTCATCCTTTCTTATGTCTGGGCTGCATTGTAAATATTGTATTAGTGTTAGCAGGAAAAAAATGTAAATAACTTACGTTTTGGTGTGGGTTTAAATGTGAAAAGATGCTTTGTCTTGCTGAGGATTTTATAGCTCTTTCTTCTCTACATAAAGGTGGATTTGCTTATACCACTTATACAATTTCCTTGAAGGACCGAAATAATGTTATACAATTTTATTGAACTTCAAGAAACTACATCAACTTTCAACTCAAAGATACCAAATACTACCAGGCAGACTCCAATCTGCCTAGTTCCTATTTATTTACAGTAAAGATGAATATTGAGAAATAGGAGTGGGTTCAGAGAACATGCAATTTAAAGAGCTCAATAAATTCATTTTTAAAAGAAATTGAAGCAGTGGCAGAGCTTCAAACGTCGGCAGAAAAAGAACACTTTAAACTATAGAAGGAAAACACAGTATAATGACTAGAATAAGAACTAGGATACATTCTTAAAATAAGGCACTGTTATTTAAAATAAATATTTTAAAATTAATTATTGATACTTCTTGAGAAACATGGTACCTTATCTATCATTAAATTTTCAAATCAGGATTGGAAAACTTTATAGTATGAGGAAGAACACTTTGCTTCTTGAAATTACTTGGAATTGTTGCATTGACATAAAAGATCAGTAAGGCACACACCACCTCTTAATTTAATGAGACTAAGAAAGAAGAGAAGGGCTTATGAAGGACAGAAAACTGCAGCAGAAGGGCAAGAGTCCATGACAACCTGAGTAATGCCATTTTGGAGGAAAATGCTATACCCCTCTGAATCTTTCCTTTCTTGTATCCCTGACTGTTGAATAATTTCATGCCTCCTAAAGGCTTGCTGTCACTAGTCCATTAGGAGGCTGACTGAAGAGTTCTGCTAACTAGTTTAATTGCATTTATCTTATGTTAAACACTTACCTAGAAGCCTATAATTTAACCTGTGAAAATATTCACAAGAACTTTACTCTCCCTGCACTTACTTTGGGTTATAAGCAGAGTCTCACTAATTAAAAAAATTCTACAACCTAGACAAAGAACATGATGAAGAATGAGGGACCTGTCCTTCAGAGTTTACATGACAACCTCGTAGGGCTGTAAGGAATTTCCAACATCAGATTATTTTCCCAGTCAATAATGCATCAAGTGTGGCTTCTCTCAGCCAAATATTGATCTAGCCTTATCTCATTTTACAGATCTGCTCCTTCGTATGTTATGGATTGAAATTGCAGAATATATGTTGAAAATTGTCCCTGGTAAATCCATTAGCTGTAGTCCCTGTAGTTAACTGTGTTGATATCATGGGTAATCTTTTAATTCTTCAGTAAAAGCATCCATAAATGACCCTCAGTACATGTATACACAATTACCAATCATAAGAACACATTAGAAGGTTGAATTTTTATAAAAAAACTTGAATAGAAAGAAGTTATTAAAGTCACATGCAGTGGGAATGTAAGAAAACTGAATATTTATTTATGCTATATAATTATATATTTATATATATTATAACATCAAAGTATGCAGAAATGTATTTATTTTATATTCTATAACTCATCCTTGGTCATCACTTTTTTTATGTCCATTATGTATACAGATGTTGTGAAGATGTCAATTTTCATACACCTTGGCAATGTTTTAATATGGATTTGCAAGGTGATTTGCTTAGTTTACATAATTTATTGTAAGATCAGCATATCCTAATTATCAACTACCTGAATTCAAAAAACACTTCATGCATAAAATGTACTAGATTCCTGGATGTGGCAGTAGGTTTTTTAGATGGAAACAAAGACATTCCGTTCTATTCCAGTGAAATATTTTGCTCATGATATTTCAGCGGTTTTGAGTTTTATTTACTTCTGTCCTAGAACTACAGCATTACAGAATTTATATGTAGTGGGAGAAAAAAAATACATTGATGAGAAGTGGATCCATTAAATTTCAAAGAGTTAAGTGATGTCCTGACTCATGTAAAATGCCAAAGAAGTAATTTGAAAAAAAAAAAAATTACTCAGTACAGTCTTTCTCAGGTCTCCTTTTTTTCCACCAGAAGGTAGAGGTCTCACATGGAATTGACTGCAGCAGAAAAGGACTGCACTCATCAGAGATGTCTGCTGGACTCAGGAGGGCACAACATGGGTTCTCCCCTTCAGAACTGTCTGGTTTAATATCTCCTAATTGTTCTGAAAAGATTAAATGTA
Organism: Tapera naevia; assembly: GCA_033556795.1. NCBI lineage: Eukaryota > Metazoa > Chordata > Aves > Cuculiformes > Neomorphidae > Tapera > Tapera naevia. The sequence continues at coordinate 6,939,988 of JAUMJJ010000014.1, forward strand.
GCAATTCTTTTTGTGGAAACATTAGATCCTTTTATAACGTTTGCACACTTAAGAGTAAGCCAATCTAAAGTCCTTATTGAGTATAGGTTCTCCTTAAAAAATAATAATAATAATGACTTGGACAAGGATATATTTTAGCTGAAGAAAAAAAAACAAAACAGAGTTTGGAATTCTATTGCAATTTATTCTGGTTTTAATTGCTTGGACAAAACATGTTTTTATAAGGGAGAAAAATCAGGCTAAAATACCCCATGAGCTCTACATGCATTTGAATCCAGTTCCTGTGAGAATTTTATTTGATCACATGTTGGGCCAAAATTTCAGAAATTTATGTGAAATGAAAATCTGAATCCAGGACATGCAAGAAATTTGCAAAAATAGAGTTCTCTCAGAGGATCTACTCCCTTCTAGTACCAACTGCCTATCTTCCCTTTGTAAAGAATGACAAAATATGTTTCCACGGTGTAAGTTTTCTACTTAAATATGTAAAAATATGGACTTATAGCTGAGACTTTTAATAACTTTAAATATAGCAATGCAACACAAAATTGTCACTGCATTATTATATCAAATATATGTTACAGTAGTCTACATCCATGAGTGGCAACAGTTCTCATCAGTGAAGTCTTCTTAGATTTACTCTGACCACAGCCACACCTCATCACAAATCGAGTTAAGGTTAGAAAAATTAACTGTAACCCTTACACATCTAATAATTCCATAGTCTGCTGAGCCGAAAATAAGACAAATGTAATAACCTTTATCGTATAGTATAAGTTACTCAATACCCCAAGACACTGGACTACTATAAGAAGTATCAAGTTCAGATGAGATGCAATCACAATGTCTTCAATTTGACCTCAAAGATGTGTAAATTCATGAAACATTTCACATTTCAGATTATGTTCCTTTTCCTTTCATTTTGTTTCCAGGAGGAAATTTATGTTTATTCAAATCTCTACATAGAACCTTCAGAACACTGATAATATCAAATTTTCTACTCTCCATCATAGTTCATCACTACATTCAAATATACCTTTTGGATACTGACAGGCTCTGCTGCCAGCTACTTGAAATCTCAACAATTATAAAGGTTATAATGAAATGACCCTTTACACTCAAGCTGGTTTATATATAAATAAGGTGAGTCACAATAAGCAAATCACTGTCAGTCACACATTCTTGCATAAACTCCAGGTAAGTAATCTGACTTATAAAATGCTTTTCATCAGTTACTAAGAGAATCTATTATAATCTTCACATTGATTAACATAAAATTCTGCAGCCATTTTCTGTTTGTTTGTGGTTCATAAACACATGGTTCTTAAAAACCTAGGAGAAGCATTGATGATATTTCCATGTACCACTTAGTTGATGTTCAAATTGGAAAAAAAAACAGAGCTAGGCAATGCTGTTTGACAACCACGCATGAAAGGAGGGTTTGGAATATTTGCAATTTCCTAGGCTTTGCAGAAGCTTCCTGAGACTTCATAAAACCATCTCTCAGTAAAGTCCCCTAAACAACCTAGACAAAAAAAAAAAAGAACATTCCACACTCCCTCCTCTTGTTTGTGTATGATATGATATTTGCCTCAGAAAAAAAAAAAATATTAAGATGGAGAGATATGATCTGAAAAGCACAGGGACAATGTTGCAGTTGTGTGAATGAAACAGAAGGAAAAAGCCAGTGGCTAGAGGTAATTCTTTAAGTTCAAATCTCAAAAAAAAAAAAAAGAGTTGTGCCAGTTTCAGGAATGGAAGTAGATCACCAGTAAAACAGTCTACCATAGGAAGCAGTTTCTCCACCCTTAGAAGACTTGACCTTAAGCCTGGACATGCTTCTAAAACATGTGCTGTACTTCAACTTAGAGTATCAGGCAAAATTGTCTGTCTGGTGTGGCAGACTACAGTGGCCACAACAGCTCCTTCTGGCCTTGAAATCTGTTGCTTATGAATTACAGCATCTCGACTGAAAGCAACTTTTATGTGGCCTATTTGAAATACGGGGTCTTGAAACAGCCATATTCACTCCCCAGAGGTACATGTATCATAAAGGTTGAACTTTATGTAGTAACATCATGTTCTTAGACCCAGGCTTTCTCTGTTGGGCACAATCCTCAACAGCAAATTGCACAAAGGGATAACGAAAGCACCCTGGTGTTGTGGGCAGAAATAAACCATCTCCAGTACCTCCAGCTCTCTGCTGGGCATCTCTTTTGTCTTCCCTGTGCGCTGAAAGGACCAGTATCCTTTTCCATAAACTCTGTCACTGTGCATAGAGACCTCCTAAGTAAAATTTATGAAGTACACAAGAGTACAGTTTATTTACCCAGAAGCTGCAATATGAATTTGACTAAATAGATGCCTCAAAAAAATATCCTCTAGGGGAATCAGCATCTGTGAACACTGATACACGGCATGGAAAAAAATCTAAGTTGAAAATAATAGAAATATACTCAGTCAAAACTTAACTGATGAAATTGAAGCCAAACTGGAACAGTAAATCATCAATAGCCATTGATATAATTGGATGAATTTGCACAAAAGTCAGAGCAATAACACCTGCTCATACTAAATCTCATTTTCCTCAAATACTTTTCATGGCTGACATGTTATTAATTATTCCCTTTCCAGTGCATTAAGCAATAACTGCTACTTTTCCTATATGGGCAGTATATTTGTTTTTCACGTAAGTCTGCTTACAATTTTATGTATTGATTTTCTGTAGAATTACTTTTAGTTTTGATACAGGATTTCTTTTTGCTCTGAGTCAGATTAACTATTAGTAATGACATGAGAGATAGAAAATTTTATTATTGCAACCAAAAGGAAAATACAATGATGAATTGCAAACAAATGAAACAAAATTTGTAATTAAGATCTAAAATTTGTTAGAAAGAAAAAATATATAAAGATATTTTAAATTGAACTTAGAACTCCACCAACATGTACCATGGTCCAGTTAGCACCAGTCCAACTGGTTATAAGTTTCTCTTACATGTTTTCTAGGTTTTATAAAAACTACTTCTGAACACAAATGCTTCAACCATAGTCTTTTCAGTCCTATGATTCTCAATCATGTATTCATCAAAAATGTCATAAATTCATAAATTATATAATTTCTGCACACACATACAAGAAGAGAACACATCAAAGAGAACTACATGTCCTGTTTGGTAAGAATCTTTTCAAGCTCACAATTACGGACCACAGACTCTGACACTCCCTCAGTTTCAATGGATTTCTGAGATTTGTGGTTATTTACTGGAACTACCATTTCAGAAGGCTTAAGAAAATTTAATGTTTCTCACAATTGTCAGTACTTTCGCTTTCCCAAACAAGACTTCTGATAAATTCTTTCGAGTTTATTCCACCCACCATTTTCTGAAACAAAGCTGGAGGCAAGCAGACTGTGTGAAGGGAGATACCTTATGCTCCATGGTGAGATTACTGCTGCTTTACTTATAGCCATTTTATACTTCATTTTTATGATAAATCCACCCTACAAAAATAACAAGTTGGGACTGAACAGTGATTAAAATTCTATTTTTTTTTATAGGCCCATGTAAAAATAAAGAACTCTAAAAGAAATATGTAGGAAACCAAAATACTACTTTTACAGCAATGTTATCTCATTTTATTAATTTTATGTGAACTAATACACCTGCATGGCCTCAGAGCAGGAATATAATAAATAGTATGGCTGAAATTTCTGTATGCAAAATCAAAAGAGAAGATTTTATGGACCATACTTTTCTGCACCTTCCAATCTGCAACGTCACCAGAGACAGCTTACAAGTGATTTACTACCACTGAGCTAAACCTCCCCTCACTCCTACTTTTGTTCTTCTGTGTCTCTCTTAGAAGCACATTTTGCTGCAGTATGTCCTACTGGATGATGGATTACTGGACACTGGGTGTATATTTATCATTTCAAGCTGATTTTAAACAATAACTGAATGAAACAGAAGCACCATGCCTCCTTGAATTGCTTTGCTAAAGGAGGATATGATTTCATCCTTCCAAAAGTTTGTAGATAGAAAGAAATTTAAAGACATTTTCTAGGGCAAACATAACACTGTTTGCTGCTAGTGGTTCATCAGAGTGTGTTTTTACTTGTCAGAAGTTTTGACGAACCCAATGGAGCTAACAGCAAGATCAGAACATATAACAGCAGTTGTGTGGAAACAGTTCATTTATATAAAGAGAACAAAAAGATTCTAAAAGGAATTTTAAGGAATAAGGCCTATGAGTAGTTAGTTTGACTCTTTCAAAATCCTAGTTATTCTCAAGATGATGATTTCTGACAGTCATCATGGGCAGGTCGTTGAACACTTATATAAATGACAGAAATTTGCATGTTGAACACAACAGGTTAGGCAGGACTAAATACTAAAAAATATACTGTTGTAATAATCCTATATTGTTAAGAAGATGGTTGAAATTGTTTTTTTGAGTCTTTTCTTTCTCCAGCTTCTGTAGTTCAGAATCTATTTTATCCCTCCTTTCCTTGAACTTTTAAAGAGCACAACATAAATATATTTCAATCCCAAAAAGCAAGTGCAATATTGTAGTCGCAAAGGCTATAAAAACCTGCATATCATGATCAGAGGAGTGTAAGGATTCAGCTGAGACTTCCAACACTATCATGGCTTGTGCAGAGTGACAGAAAATTCAACACATCTCTGACAATTTTCCATCCTAACATTAGAAAACACTTTTACTGTAAAGCCAACCAAGCTCTGGCACAGATTGATCAGGGAGATTGTGGAGTCTACATCACTGGACATACTGAAGAGCCATTGGGACACAGTCCTGGGAAACCGGTTCTAGCTGACCCTGCTTGATCAGGGGAGTCTCTTCCATCCTAAACCATTCTGTGACTCTCTGTCATGTGTATTCCAGTGACACTGACTTTGCTCCTTGATTAGGTGCTGTAAGACTTGCATCTTACAAACCTATCTTTCTTCCATCAATAAAGGAACAAAACTATATCAGGAATATTTTATGGCTGCCACTTTCTATGTAGCATTTATATATTCACCCTCTATATTTACTATGTCATTTTCAATACATAAATACATTATGAATATTTCAGAGTGTAAACACAATCAGAGCCCCATTTCAACATCTTTCAATAGCAGAGTTCCCAAATGGTCACCTGCTTCCTTGTTCGCTAAATTCAGACACCTCTACACAAGTTAGAGGTTGTTATGTCCCTCCTATCTAAATCTTGCTTCTTAGAAGCACGTTAGAAAAAACTGCTGGCACCTCAAATATGCATATGATGTTATATCAAGGTGACAGCTTTTTTATGTCTTCAAACTGCCAATGAAAATATTTACCACCAACGATAAATCTCACAATAGTCTACAGTGCTTAAAGACCTGCAACAGATGTTTACTTGTAGTATCAAAACTTTCCTAGCAGGTTTTAGTCAGTTATTATTCTGCTCACTGATAGATCACTAAAAATGCAATGTGATATTAATTTTTATAAAGAAGTAATAATTAGCAATACTAGCATGCACAAGAAATCTGATTTTGTTTTTATGCACATCTAAATTCTACAAGAAAATCATGCCTTTAAGTATTGTTATGATGCGTTTTGGCTATCTTTTTCTTTTTATTGATGTGCACTAAGCACTTCTCAATGATGTTTCATGGTTTGTAGAACATAACCGAACTTAGCTGAGAAATTATTTCAAAAGTAGACTTCTGCTGGGAATGTCAATGAGGTAAGGACATTTTTGACATATTATCTGCATTACTGAGCTTTATTTGATTTGCAAGATTAAAAGAGATTGAGTTGAAAGAAGCAGTGAGCTGCACCTTAGCAGAACAATAGCCTGATACCAAAGATGTGTGTGATTTGAAAGACTGAGTGGCAGTTGCTACAAGGAGATTATAAAATCAGAATCCAGGCTTCAATAGCGTACTCCAAGTCTTGTTGTGGAACATAAACCGGCAGCTGAGTTCAGGAATGATTTTAGTACATCAAATATGTCATCTAGGCTGACTACTTCCACATTTCCATCTTTTTCCCTAATTAGATAATGATCAACAGCTTACATGAACATTTGAAATATCCAGAGGATTACGTTTCTTTTCTGCTTGTGACAGCTCTACTTTTAGCGTACTCTTAAAATCACTGTCTTCATCATCTAGAGAATGATTCTGTGAAGTGAGGTCAAAAATGGCAATCCAGATACCATTTCACTTCCTAGGAAAGGAAAGCAGAGAGAAATCATTTGTGTCAATCTCTCGTTCTTATGCAAGGGATACACAGGAACTTGAACCTACAGCTCTCTGGTTGGTCTAGTTACTGGGTATTGTAGCAGTTGGGATTCTTTTCTAGGTAAATGTGCTCTTCTTCCCCTTTTCATCTTCTTTTTGAAATAAATGTTTTGACGCTGAGCTGTAGGATAGGTCTGGCAGTTGTGCATCTCTCTGATCATGAGATATGTTCCTAAATGTGTGTATGACTGGCATAAGGCCATGCTTTTTCATGTCAGCATTTTCCAGTGGCCAGTTAATTCTTGCTAGCAACTGCCAGTTTCACCCTTAGGCATTTGGCTCCCCTTGTATCCTGTATGAAGAGCTCTGGCATTTAACTTGGGTTCATAGATTCAGTAGCATAGCAAGATGCCTAAAATGAATTGAAATGTTCTGTCTTGCAAATCCTGAGCAGTGATTTTACCTCAGTAATAATGTTAGAGATATTCTGAATAAAAAGACTGAAGGTTGTAAAAGCATTCTGAAAGGCAAATCAGGATGCTTTCATATTTGGGCTGCGTTGGTTTTGGCAAAATATGAGCCTTGATTAAAAGGACTTGGCTACAAGCATTCACCTTCTCTGGCTGGTAGCTTATCCAGAGGGATGTTTTCATTGTATGCCACCTCATATTAAGAAAAAAATACATAATAAAGAAGAATAAAAATAATTTTATGTATGAAAAGATGGAGAACTGGCACTTATGTTTCAGTTGGAACATCAAATCATACTAAAGGTAGATACTGTCATACAGAGGCATAGGAAAATAGAAGCTGCTAATTGTGCCTGTAAGAGTTATTTACACATTCCCCATTTATATATTAATTCAAGCAAGGTTTTTCAAGTGCTCTGGAACTATGAAAAGAGCAGATCAGTAAACCTAAATACCTATGAATGGCATTCTCATTGAGTGCAATTCTGCATCTTTGAAAATTAGTACCTTCTGTACCTTTAAAAATGTGTCTGTCAAGAGCCAAAATTTATTTCGAAAATTTGAGTTGCATTTACAGCAACAGGTCAGAGAGCAACAAGGTGAAAAACTTCAAAGCTTCTGAAATATTGTTTTCAGCACAAAACGCTGTGTATTAGTCTTATTCTCATTTCATTTCCAGTGCAATTCCAATATGTACTGCAAAATACATACAGTGAAGCGAGTTTGGCTGTGAAGACAAATTATTTCTAAATGTGAAATCTTTTGTCTTCATCCACATTATTGATACACACGTAGGTCTGCATGATCAAACAGATATGACAAGTGACACATTGTTATAAAGATGCCAGACAAACTTGGTTGTAGGTGTCATCCCATTACAACTGCTCTGTACACACCATTGGCATTACTGAGAATGCTAACTGCACTGAATAAAGAAAATTTTTTTTTTGCTGTAAAAACAATTCCAGACATAGAGCTTTGGTAATAGCTAATTTATCAACACTAACAAAAGAAAAATCTTATATTATAATCAAATACAAACCAAGTCCTTGAAAATATTAAAAGCCCAGAAAATAAATTTAGGAGGTAATGGTAATAGAAAAAAAGAGTGTAATTATTAGGAAGGAAAATATATTTTTGTGTAATTACAATGCACGTTTCTTTCTGTGTGGTCCAGTATGTTTCTAAATTCAGGTAAGAGCATCACACGGAGTTTAACTAATCAGATTGAGAATAGTTAATCTTCTTGAGTTGACAACCTTAAAGTTATTAAATTCACTGTGGATTCACTGTGTACTGTCAAATGCTTCTCAAAGGCAACATCCTAAGTACAAGATAATAATCACTTCCTGAGCTGAGCAGGGAAAATCATCACAGAGGTTTGCTGGGGTGTTTTTTTTTTAAAAAAAGAATTTTATTATGAACATTTTATGATCAAAGTAATTAAAGACTGATAAATGTAACCCACCATCTAAAAAGTGTTGAGTACAACACTTTAGTGTCATGCATTGCCTAGAATGATCCACAGAGTTTAAAAATGACAATAGACCTGGTCAAATCTTAGCATTTTTGTAACCTGAACTTCCTAAAATACATTCTTAGGCCACATTGTGGACACTATTATTTTCTGGAATCAAAACTTAGTGAGGAAAATGTTGAATAATTAATCTTTCATAATGCAATAATTATGTAGTAAAGTATGTCATGTAGTGTCCAAATAAATATTTCAGTATCAGTCAAGAACCATTTACTTGGAGGGATTCTCTTTTTTGATAATATTTGCCAAAATTAAAAAAAAAATATAGGTAAAATAGTAAGTGAATTCTATAAATTCCTCTAGAAGTTTTTGCTTTCAACAAAATAATATTTTGATAACAAAAAATGTGGTGAAAATATTTGAGCCAAAATTACAAATGAGTTACGAATGAAGAAATACATGTTGCAATTATGGCATATGTGGAACCTAATGAAGCTGTAAAAACGATAGTGAATACAAAATCTATTATTGGTGACCCAGTACTTTTACTACCAATAATCCTGACCTTAATCCAAATACTGAACATACCTCTATCTGGTACACACAATAATAATATCACTGTCACCACAAGTACTAGATAAAAAATCATTCTGATTCAGCTGCAGTCTGAAGAGTCTCATAGTTTATCATTGTGGGTAATGATATACAGAATATTATAAACTGCCTATCAAACACTTAAGAGTATTATTTTTTGATGTTAGATAGATAATACACCAGCAAATATCTCCACCTATGTCCTGATTTAGTACAAATTCACTGAGAAAGTTTATTTTCAACCTAGTCATTATTTGAAGCAGTTTTCTAAGGCAGTTACGTTGTTATGTTATTCATTCCGTGAATCACTTTGCTTTGCATGCATTCCCTAGGATTTCTGTTCCCTGTGAATTTCATAGTCTTTCAGATAAATATAAACTCATGTTAAAATTCATTTAACCTTCATAAATCAGACTTTTTTGGGATTAGCTATCAACAAAGATAAAAATAGGACTCTGCTAACGCACTACTGTAACACTACCTCAAAAGTTGTATCAATCATAAACCATTTAACATGAGGAGAAGCATGATCTGATGGCCTCCTTTTACTCCCCACCAAAATACTAAATCCATCAAAAATTTCAGCAAAACATTCTACATTGCTAGTTTTATCTAAAGTAAAAACGAGTGCATTATAATTATTAAAGCCTTAATATGCTTTTCTCTCCCAGATCAGTGGTTGTTGGGTCGTATAATGTTTGCTGAATACTTGCAGAACTTTGCAGTTTTGCTATAAGAGCATGCTTAGTTTATTTGGAAAGGACTGGGGATTCAAACATATAGGTCAGAGCAATAAACTAAAGTCTTGTAATGAAATATGTAAACTGTTTTACAGATTATGTATTTTTTTATCCAAATTTATATAAAGATGAGTCCCAAAAAAAGGTTTTGCTATGCTAACCATGAAAAATCTCACTTATTCACAGTATCACAGTATCACAGTATCATAAGGTTGGAAAGGACCTCTGAGATCATCAAGTCCAACCTATAACCAAGCAATTCATATCAATTTAATGAGCCCAGAGAAAGATTTAAAGACAGGTTCTGCCCTAGCAAGAAAATGAAATGCATGAAAACTGCAGCTGATGCATTGTTTCACTACATAAGATGAAACTGCACGTGACTGTCATTATTGCATCATTTATGTTAAGAAAAACCTATTTTATTTATATATAGGTGTATATAGATCATATTTAGTAAACGTTGTGTTTCAGCGCTTAACGAGGTGTTAATAGTGTAAAAACATTATTTCAATTTTTCGCCAATCATTTTAATGGACAATTGATCAATATGACTTCCTGTATCCTGTATCCCTTTTTATTGTTAATATTTAAATTACTGCATAACCACAGAAATACTAGGTTAATATAAATAAACTCAAATAGATCAAGGAACAAAACTGAAACTGGAATGGGCAAAACTGCCAATGGAAAGAAAGAATACTTACATAAATGTCTTCTGAAATTTAACAATTTAACTAGCTAATAATGGACAACCATGTTATAAATAGATGCACACTTTTAATTTTCCTTATTGATCAAGTCCTCTAGAGTTACTTCCATGTGAAAAACACGTGGAAGTCCGGTGGTATACATCATACTTCCGTTTGGAGTACAGCCTGCTTTTGGGTGCTTGGAAAGCGTTTACAATGCAAACAAGTGTTATTGAAAAGCAATAAAAATAAAAATAAGTTCCTTTCTTCTGAGGATACTACATTCTGGTATCAACATCTTGATACCAGGATATCACAAGTTCTTCTGAAGTGAACAAAGACATTGGAACCTTGAACTCCTTGGATCTTTATGCAATCGTAAATGAGTGCATGTGGATTCCTGATCATTTAGGGATGGACTAAATAAAGACAGCGCAAAACTGCTGGCTTTTCCTGTAATCTCAGATCTACTATACAGTATATACATATGCAATCATGCAGGTTAATCTCTGCAATCATCTTATTTATTCACAACGGTATAAAGCACTCGGGTTTTTACTAATGAGTGTGAAAGACGATATCAATAAGTATAGAGTTTGTATAAAGAGAAAGGCAACTGAAGAAGTAAAACAAAAAAAAAAAGGAAAAGCTGGGGCAATTTTCCTCTAGCAAAGACATGCAAAAAAATGAAAGAATGAAAGCAAATGAAAATAATACTCAAGAGAAATTAGCAGGATTTTGCTAAGTACTCTTTTTTCATGAAAGAAGAACACAAGGGAACTGTATAAAAATGAAAGCCTTAGACATGAATATGGTAACAGATAAACCTTTTAACCTGACAGCAATTACTTACAGAACCTCCTGCTGCAAGTTATTGCTGATACAAACAGAACAGTCGGGCTCTCCAGAAAAGGATCAAACCTGTAAAAATATTATAATAGTGGCATAGGTTATACTAAAAAAAAGACTAACCTGGAATTTTGCTAGACATGTTCTCATACAATGTTCTCTCCAAAGCACAAAGTATCCTTCATTGAAATGGTCAAACCTTTTATAAGTGTAGTTACAAGGTTAAATTTCAGATGTGGGGTCTTCTGAAGTATCACACGTTCCCTGCTAGCTTTTTAGCCTCATACATAAGCCTTATAAAGTCACCTGGATACACTAATCACAGCTCAGCCTCTGTGAATCAGTTTTTTTGTTGGGATACAGGAAGTATTAGAGAATTCTTTTTTTTCCAAAAGCCATTGTCAACTCTTTGGATTTTTGCTCTCAGGTTTCTTTTAAACAGGTGGTACCAGTCACTGCCAGGAGCACAAAAATAGACCTATATTATGAATCTGTGTGGTCAATCCTGTGCCTGCATCTGTTAGCGTCTGGTGAATCTTCCCCTTCCTCTGTCTGCATATAGATAAATATAGACAAGACTTCTATAAGGATACTAGCATTTTCCTACATTTTTAAACAGCTCTAAAGCTGCATTTTGGCAACTGATACATAGCCACCATGCTGATATACTTGATCCTGTTAGTGTCAAAAATCTCAATATGAGAGCACAGCAAGAGTCCTGTCATACAAATGCATAAAACTCAATGTTGTGTTGCAATTTGTGATTTCAGTACTATTCATGTCTTGTGTTTGAAAGAAAATGTGTAGCATGAGAAAAAAAAACCTACACAGAAGAAGAAAGACTCAATAATGATGTAAAATCCTTTTTGTACATAGGATTTATTAATATTTTGTTGCTGGTAGCATTCATCTCTTTGCTTTAGACAGCTCGTTAAACAACTGATAAAGTGTTTAATAAATTAACTTATGATAATAAATTAAGAGCTTGCCCGAGATCAGACACATTTTGACCACACAATTATTTCCAGTTCCCGAAGACTTCCATTGCACCATAACCTTATACCTGGTATGCCAGGTCATAGTTAAAGAATTTTTACTGATAATTATGTTAGATAAATGGCTTTTTTATTCCTCTTTAAAAATGATGCAACAAGGTTATAGACTTCTCATAATGACTTCTAGAAGCCATATTGGCTTAGCTATAAGCCATTAATAACATAATAATTATGCTTTATAAAGGATGCAAGTCTCACTTTATTCTGTTTTCAAACCACAAATATGTGATGAAACTATAGCAAACTAACCTGACTAGATTCCAGGACATAACAGCATGTTTCAGAGGAACTACTCTGAAACCTGCACAACTAGAAGAAAATAACTGTCAGTATACATTTGAGAAGATAAAAACATCTTGTATAATCTTATAAATGTCTGAGGATATCCTTTTCACTAAAGTTTCTTCAGTGGCTCAAGCATCAAAAACGTGTTTATTTTTTTGAGTAGCAGCTTCATATATAGTTCCTTTGACTAACAGCTTTGCATACACCTACAGTTCATCCTATTTTATTACAGATTAGCCTTAAGTAAATGCCAGAATTTAAGACATCTAAATTTTCATCTCTTTAATACTTGAATACAGCCCTTATTGTGAAAATTCCTTTGTAAGATCTAAAATATATTTGTGGAAGAAAGGTGAGAGAAAAAAGGGTTTATCATCTGGACTATGTTTTGTGTATTGGTTCTTATTGGATCTCCCCAGTGAAAGGGTTTGTTATGATCAACAGATTAAGAATTGTGAGCAAAGTACACGTACTTGTAACAGTTTAATAACTGTCAGTTGTTATTAGTATGCGAGTAACTTTTTCTGATCAGTGGAGAAATTTCTGTAAATGATGACCCTGAGAGATTACCTGAAGAAAAACCCATATACCTTTGCAACCATTTAGAGAACTTCTAAATGAGGAGAGAGGAGTGGATGCCATTTACTTTGTCTGTAGCAAGACATTGCTTCACACAGTATTCCCGTAATCATGTTAGGGCATCACCGTCCAAATGGATGGGCAATTAGATGGGTCCTGTTTAATACCTTTACCAGTAACCTGGAGCAGGCAGTGGAATTTGGGAAAACAGTCAAAATGCCTGAAGGCAGGCTACCGTTCAGAGTGATCTAGACAGGCTGGAGGACTGAACCAACAGGAACCTGAAAAACTTCAACGAGGCCGAATGCCAAGTCCAGCAGTTGGGAAGGAAGAACACCCTGCAGCAATACAGGTTGGGAGTTGCCTGCCTGGGGAGCAGTTCTGCAGAAATGCACCAGGTGTGACAGCAGACTGTGAGCTGGGCATGAGCCAGAATTGCACCCAGGCAGCAAGGAACACCAGCAGCATCAAGGGCTGTATGGGTTATTCACTTTTACTCAGCACAGACAAGAGTACATCTAAATACTGCATCCATTTTTGGTCTTCCCAATGCCAGACAGACATTAATAAACTGTAGTGAGTTCAGCAGAGGGCTGTCCTCTTGCCTCATTTACATGGGCTATGGAACCAGGGCTTGTTGAGCCTGGAAAAGAAGTGGCTTCAGGGGGACTAAACAGCATTCCACCAGCACCTATGAGGAGGTCGCCAATAAGTTCTCAATGAGTATAAACCAAGGTCTTCACAGTGGTGCATAGTGGGCAGACAAGTAACAACAGGCATAACTGAAAATAGGTGAGGTTTTCATTGGATATAAGAAAAAAAATTCTAGTAGACAGTCTAGCTGGTTGTACCCAGAAGGAATTTTTTTTTTCACCACTGGAGGTTTTCAGGACCTAATTGGATGAAGATGTGAGTAACCTGGTCTGATCCCGTAGCTGATCTTGCTCTGTGCCAAGAGTTGGACTAGAGATCTCCTTTCCCATCGAGTTATCTATCAGATGTGGAAAATAAAAAGCTTACTTATTTCAATTAAATACTTTAATAATTTTGCAGTATGAACTGAAGGAAGAGCTAAAATTTACTGGCATATCCTTATTTCAGTAAATAAGCACATACTCAGAGAATGAACTCTGAGGTGCTTTTGAGAAATCTAATATCTAAATTTCCAGATTTCTTTGCAACTTATCATTTTTATATTTCTAAGTTATATTAGCATGCTAATAAAATATTGTCCCTTTATCTCTTTCTCTTACCCAATTCTTATTCTAATGATTCACATCACATGTCAAAAGAATAAAACTTACATGCTTAGATGTAAGACAACGAAAAGGAACACTGAAAGAATTTTTTTAATATGTGCGACCATAGTATATGTCAAACCATGGTCTCAAAGAACTTCTATCTTCAAGATCATAGTTCACAATTTAAGAGATTAATTAGAATTTCCATAAATTGCCTAAATATGTTGTAAATAAATCCATTTCTTGGCTACACACCGCAGCAATATTCTAAACACAATCTGTAAAGCTTTCTGATCAAGGTTTTTTTGTGATGCTGTAATGAAACTTGTTATTCATTCATTTTGTTTTCAGATTTACATTCATTTTCTGTACTAATAAAGCACCAACATATAAACTAGATCCCGATTTCTCAAGGAGCACACTCTGATGAGAACTTCGGCAATTTTTCGAGGGTAGAATGCCAGACTGTATTTTTCTTTCTTAAAATAGACAGCAAAGAGGTCAAAGAGTGCTCTCAGTGATGACCAGAAGACACTTCCTCTCAGAAACCACAGATTTCTTATAGGCAAGTTTATTAGTCTTTCTGAGAGGCCCAGATAGCAGGAAACATGAATCTCAGCAGGAGTGAGCTCTTCCTGCCTTTCACTGCTACCTTGCCCTAAATGCTGTGGTTTTCATACCCCTTTTATCTGGCATCTTAAAGCAGCCTTTACACTGGGTTTTGCTCTTCTTTAATAAGTTGCTGATCCCCAGTCCAATATTATAAATGATTGCATTTGGTGACAAGTCAGACATGCTATAATAGGATCTTGTCATTTCAGTTTCAATCTTTTCCACGGAATGAATCAACCCTTTCTAGCTCTACAATTTCAAATGAAGCCCTCTCCAGGGTATTGTATAGATGATACACATACTATAAAAAAGTGCAAAAACAAATTAAGTCAACCAAATCCAGATCACACATGTGCAGATTCACATGCAATCTTTAATTAATAAGGAATTGCTTGCAAGGATGTGGATCTCCGGCATTTCCACTCAGGAAATGCTGAAACAGTAAAACAGCATGAAAACTTTATCATATTACATTAGTAATTTTCCATTACGTATTATTAGGAACTGTCATATTACCCCAGAGTCCAGTACAATCATGGATCTCCATTAACTTAGCAGAGGGGCTTTCTTCTCTCCCTGACATAACTGCTAAACTACACAATACTACTCTTTTCTTCTGTCAGAATACTACACCATCAGATTAACCATCTGGCCTGAAATACTTGCCTTTCCTGTTCAAAACCTGTTCCATATTCCACCCAGAAGAGTTTCCAAACACAAAAGGGCTATTCAGGCCTCAACATTTATCTAGCAGAGCAGAATCCTATCCAACTGCCGATAGACTCACATCTGTGATGGTGTTCTGTAGAGAGTAATTTTCTACCGACAAGGAAATGTTTAATAAAAAGAAGAACCTACTCTCTGATTCAGAAGGAAGGCCATACCGCACAAGCACAACAGTGTAACCATGAGAACAATTTCACTTGCTATTTGTAAATCAGCACCAGCTAATCTCAAGCAGCTTGGGCCAGACAAGCTTCAATAATTGTTCATAATATTTACAGTATGTTTCCGGGAAGGAAGTAGGTTAACAGTTATAGAGTCTTCATCCTCTAAATTGTAAATACAGGCATTATCTGTAACTCAGAGTGCCATGGTATTACTATGCTATTTTAAACAAAGTGAAGCTCTGTGTTGCAATGAAAAACACTGGACTCTAAATAGATTATGTGACTTTTGAATCAAAATTCCCATGTGAATAAATATCCATGTGTTCTCTATATCATCAAGGTAATCCTCTCCTTTATTTCATTTAATTTAACTGTAGAACCATAGAATTATATAATCGCTTGCTTGAAAAAGGCTTTTGAGATCATCGAGTCCCACCACACCAGTGTAAAGGCCATTGAAGAAGAACTGCAAGGAGACTAGGGAATATACATTGTTCAGACTTCCCACACTCTTGCTCAAAAACCTGCTACAGAAATAACTGTATTTTGCTCTAGCCCGTAAATTGAATGCAAACAATATCACGCATTTGGCTTCACTGCTCACCAGTCACATGAATGGATGCCTACTAAATAGTCCAATCCACTGCTTGCATCCGCCTGTCACGTGCACACACAGCACATAAAACTAATATTTGCTTGACCCTACGCTCCTCACCATGAGCCAAGATCAGTGACACCATGAACACCTCCCTGTTGTAAACCTCCACTCAGTTGCTGTCAGGAAGACCCAGGCTGCCTGGGAAGTAAATAAATTCCTTTTTCTGACCATGCATTGTATTGTTTCTGCATGTTCCAACCTGCCTCTGGGGGTGCAAATCCCCACATTCTTTCCAACCAGTCCACTGCTAAACCATATCCCTAAGCATTTCATCTACTCATCTTTTAAATATCTGCAGGGAAGGTGACTTAACTACTTCCCTGGAGAGCCTGTTCCAATGCCCTTTCAATGAAGAAACTTTTCCTGATTTCTAGTTTGAACCTCCCCTTGCGCAATTTGAGGTCATTTCCTCTCATCCTGTCACCTGTCACTTGCGAGAACAGACCAACTCCCACCTCGCTACATCCTCCTTTCAGAAGGTTGTAGACTACTGATGAGGTCTCCCCTCAGCCTCCTTTTCTCTAGGCTAAACAATCCCAGTTCCCTCAGCCACTCCTTGTAAGGCTTATTCTCCAGCCCCTTCACAAGCTCTGTTACTCTTCTCTGGACATATTCTGGCACCTCAATATCCTTCTTGTAGTGAGGGGCCCAGAACTGAGCACAGTACTCAAGGTGTGGCCTTACCAGTGTCGAGTACAGGGCACAATCATTCCCTGGTCCTGCTGGCCACGTTGTTTCTGATACAAGCCAAGATGCCATTGGCTTTCTTGGCCACTTGGGCACACTGCTGGCTCATGTTCATCAGGCTGTCAACCAGCACCCCCAAGCCCTACTCTGCCAGGCAGCTCTCCAGTGCGTCCCTGGCACTTGGTCTTGTTAAACCTCATCCCGTCGGTCTCAGCCTATCTATCCAGCCTGTCCAGATCCCTCTGCAGAGCCTACCTACCCTCAAGCAAAACAACACTTCCACCAAGCTTAGTGTCATCTGCAAACTTACTAAGGGTATACTCAAAGAAACTCTCATTGTGGAATGTTCAGTCATTGCATATAATTTTATACAAATTCTTCTTCTAAAGAAGAAGGAAGAAGAATTCTTTCAAATTTGCATGTACCATAATTGCACATCATTATTTCCCCATTCTTTTTCTCTGTATTCAAGACTGGACAACTTTTATTTCAAGTCACCTTAACTTTTCAGTCTTTCTTACACCAAATAATCAAGCACTTTTCCATAAATACTATTTCAGCCCAATCTGAATCCCATAAGGGAATCAGTACATCACTTAGCAATTATTGCTAATCTTCAAAACATGTAGCCACCAGAATGCCCTGTGCTAGGCAGCTGAACATCCATTTCCCATTGAGCTACATGAGGAGTTGGAGAAGACATGCCATAAAGTCAAGAATCCAAGTAACACCAACAGGTGAAAAAATTAGACCCAGTTTTGGGAAGTAAAGCCACAGGCATAGTCTAGAGCTTGCTGAGATCATGAGTGAAAGTAAAATAGTTTGAACACTGGGCTGCTTAAGCATTAGTGTATCTTCACTAGCTGCAGCAGAAGCTGAGTGCAAAGTATCACAGTATCACAGTATCACATTATGCACACAAACAAGCCACTGAGCATCTGTAACCTGTGCATTTTCCTACAGAAGCATGTTTTTGGGAAGCAGAAAGGAGCTTATCCATCTCTGTTGGCCTGGGGACAGCACACGAGTGTTTACTTCACTGTTCAGGATGTTAGTTCCAACCTATACAATTCTCAAGTTGATGTCTTTTCTTTCATCCCTTTAAGGTACAAGAACCTTTCCAGATACACATCTTACTAGTGTTCTCCTGAAATCCACAAAATGGAAGGTTGAGAAACAGAGAAGAGGAGATTTTGGTTTTGGTTCTGGTTTTGGTTTTGGTTTTATTTTGGGGGTGAGGGGAGGGTTCCCAGTACACATTCATTCACTCAGGCTCCATCTACTGATAGTCTTATAATGACTGGTTGTGTCCTAGACTTTCACTTCCATATCATCATATAATTGCTAACATAAGGCCTTTCATGTCATCTAGAGCATTCGAAGTTTCAGGTTTGTTGCTGTTTTCCCTGTGAAGCATAGACACCTTCATGTGTTTTAATTCCTTTATAGATTTCTTTCTGTTTGCAAGACAGAAGTATTCTCCCCCTCTAGCTTTATTTTTCTTCAGGTAGACAACGAATTTTTTACTTCGACCTGTTTGGGGTTTTTTCCCCCATTCCCTGTTATTAAACTGGATTGCTTTCTTACAACACAAAGATTTATTCTTAAGCTTCCATTTCCCCTTTGTTGCAGACACCGCCTTCTATTACTACAGTGTTTATTTTTACTATAAAATCAAAAAGTGCGCCTTTCATACGACCATTCCATTCTCCATATAAAAGGTTCTACAGATAGATTCACTAACCCATTCAGGTTTTCCCCACTGTTATCTGAGTCTGCAGATTTTCTGGTGGAACTGTGAGCAATTTTTTGATTAATTAAGTTTCTGTTTGAGACCTGGGGATGAGGAGGGTTTATTTTCCTGGAGAAACACTGTTCACGACACTTATGAGAGACCCTACACCTTGGCACACAAGTAAAAGGTAGAGTCATGGAAAATAATGTTTATTTATTTTTAATTCATTGAGTCAATTAGCAACTTACTCACTACATTGATTCGGGCCATCTGCTTTTCTGTATCTCACCTACTGCTCACTCTTTCAGCTTTAGACTGGACTTCAAAGTTTCACTACTCTTTGAGGTAGGGATGGCAGCACCATTAAGTTTAGAGAGATTACTCATGCAAATAAACTTGCTACTGATTTTAGGAAGTTGCTAGTTATTAAGTAGGTTCAAATTCGCTTCTTTAGCCGCGGAAATGAATAAGGAAAAGGTGAAAAGCATCTCATGCTGTGCTGAGGGTTGTTCAGCAAAGTAATCTGAAACTGGTTGTCAGTATGATTTTTATGGCTGTGTTTACTATGGAGTACACCAATGCCCATGTCAGCATCAAGCTGACAATCCCCTGCGCCTGAGGATAATCTAACTAGCGTAACAGGACATATTTTGTTTATGTTCTTGTTGTGTACCATCAAAATAACATTCATTCTTCTGTATTATTCGAATCCACAAAATGAGAGCTGATAAACTCGTTAAGATGAGCCCCTGGACCACTTGCATGAGAACAGGAGAAATCTCTACATTGAGAGCTGCTCTAACTCATACAATCCTGAAAGCAGAGGGTTCTAGTGCAACAGAGGAAGCCGGAGAGAGCATGTATGATTAACCAGTGTCCTCTGTATGAGCAATGGCATAATAGATGCATGATACTTCAGCGAATATATTATTGACATTTTCCATCTGTGTATCCTTTTCAAGGGACAGAAAAATGAAAATTACGTCAAGTATTAATCTGAAGTCTGAACATTTTATTTAATGTAAAGCTGTTAAATGATAATCAATACAAACTTTTCCTTTTTTCAGAAATGATATTGAAAGGTTTTCTACTATAGGGCATCCTGAAGGTCATTTGCTGAAGGAGAGCTTAAAACCTGGTAGGTGTTGTGACTGTCACAAGTGTGTAATCATCTGGGATCAGACCAAATCACCCAGGTTACCATTGATAGCAATCCCTGTGCCTGCATGCAGCTCTAGCTGCTACCCACACTTTCCATTGCAGGTTTGGCATCTCATACTTTCCATTAAAAGGCATTTTTTTCGATAGGTAATCAAATGTTCTTTGCATTTGTTTTAAAGAAAAGCATTCGATAGTAATTCAGGTGATCTGAAACCCAAGTTAAATCCTTAATACAGTGTAAGAAAGTCTTCTATCACTTGTACTAGCTTAAACAGTACAATTATAACAGAAGACGGTATTATTGTTTTTTCCCTCCTCAGTGCAGACAGACAAAAATTTGGGAAACAAACAACTTAGGAAGATGACAATATGATTTATAAATTTAGGGAGCAAGGGAAAAACATTCAGAAAAACAATATACAGATTTTTCCAGTGGGTACACAATTTAAAACGTGCCCATGCCATATGGAACATTGATGATTTATAACCTGGGGACTTCAAGCTTGCAAAATGTATAAAACTGTTCCCAGAATATTTATTAAAAAGAGGAATAGTTCCCTTGCAGAACAGCATTTATTATGCTAATTTCTCCTGTTTAAATGGATGAACAAAATAAAAAAAAAAACCAAAACTTAAAAGACAAATCATTTTTTTCCCTTTGTTCTTAACAATGTCTTTTTACACAGCGATTTATCCTTATTTATTTATTTTCCTTTCAGACTAGCCTGCAAGTCTGTAAAGTGTCAAGACATATTAGCAAAAAATTGAAGGTCATGGGTTACTGGTGGTTACTGTGGCGTGAAGCCGACATTCAGTCAGCTGGGTACAGCACGCTAACTTGCCAACATATGGAAGACACCACCGTGTGAAGAGAGGAACCACTCCCTCAGCAGCTCTGGGCACAGCTGCACTGCATGCAAAGAAAGCGTGCTATAAAGGCACAGAGTAAAAAGGACCAGTGTATATGGAGCAAAAATAGCTCTATGTATATTCTCTCAAGGTACAAATTTATTGTGGATTTAGCCTTGCTAGGAAGCTTAGCCCCATACAGCTCCTCACTCATTCATTCACAACAGGATTAGAGAGAATATTGGAAAAGGTAACAGTGAGAAAACTCATGGATTGAGATAAAGACAGTTTAATAGGTAAAGAAAAAGCTGTGTGCACAAACAAAGCAAAATAAGGAATTCATTCACTACTTGCCATTGGCAGGCAGGTGTTCAGCCATCTCCAGGAAAGCAGGGTTTCATCACATGAAATGATTACTTGGGAAGAAAAAACACTGTAACTTTGGTTGTGCCCCCTTCCTCCATCTTCCCCCTAGCTTTTACCACTAAATGTGGTTTCATATGGTTTGGGATATACTTTTGGTCAGTTGGGGTCACTTTCAGAGTTGTATCACCTCCCAGCTACTCGTACACCCCCAGCCTGCTCACTGGAGGGCAGGTGCGAGAAGCAGAAAAGTCCTTGACTCTGCATAATCACTGCTCAACAGTAACTGAAACATCTCTGTGTTATCAACATCGTTTTCAGTACAAATCCAAAACATAGCCCCACATCAGGTACTATGAAGGAAATTAACTATCCCAAGCAAAACTATACAGAGTTGTAGCCCATTAATATATATAGTAGGAAAAAATACATACTGAAAGTAGAATAATAGCAGCGAGAGAAATCCAAATCAGAAGTCCTTTACCATTCTCTCTGTGGCTGAGAAATTAGTTTTCTGTTCTACTCACTGCAGTTAGTTAGGTGGAATTTGTAAGATAAAAGGAGTCAAGGAGAATAAGTTCTTTGAAACTGAGAATATGCTGGCCCTAAACTACCTCAATTTTGTATTAAAGCACGTAATTTGGGTTTGGCCCCTGCAGACCTGTAAAAAGGAAGAGCTGATCTCTGAGGCAGATATTATGGACTAAGACTGCTCATCGAAAAACAGACGGCTTCTACCACCTTCCATGGTAGTCAGCCACGCTATTTTCAGACACTACCAGTACTACAGTCTTGAACATTATGTCAATTAAATATGCCGCAGATTTATTGATACAGAAGCTTTTAAAATTCTTTGCATTGATCTTGACTGTTTCTCTGCCAGGCATTTGGTACTTAGTATGCCTAGTAATTATTACATTATGAAACAATCCTTGAATGGCTAGTTAAACCAAGGAAGGAAATTTAGGACTAGGGAAGAAAGTTTAGGTCCAATTTAAGAATTACATCAGCACTAATAAAATCTCAAGAATGTTAATATTCTTGCATTTCAGGAATGATTATTGATGTCAGTGAGCCTTGTTCTTTCTCTGGGCTACCACCACCAATGGAACTACAGCCTAAACAACAGAAAAAATGAGCACACTAATCTTCCAAGGTGGTAGACATTTCCACTTTAATTTTTAATATGGTTTTATTAAGATTTAAAAATTGTTTACTTTACTCATTTTTCTCTCCTTTTTCCTTGTGATCACGGATGAAGCATAAGACCTGAAATATAAAAAGTAAAGTTTAAATATACCTGAAACCAGGAAATGCTACCGATTAAAATTTTATGACTTATTTCAAATATCTAAGGTATTCTAATTGTTATTATTAGGCTCAGTTAAAGAGTCAAACTAAATCCTTTTTTAATATAAACTAAGAATAGAATATCCAAACATCAAATTCCCAGCTGTTATGTGGGAAAAATATCTATTAGATATCACTTTTGCAAGCACAGTTCACAAGTTACTTCAGATGAATAAATTCTCTATAGCACCCCAGAGTTCACAATGGATCTTCTTTAATTTCTCTTTCATCTCCTTCTTCTTAAATCAAAAAAAAAAAAAAAAAAAAAAGACAGAGGGGTACAGATTCTATAACATACCTTTAAAACTTTAATATTCTAAGTGGTTTAATCAATTCCCTCTCCTCAACAACTGTTGTACACGATTTTATGTGCTGTTGAATGCCACCTATTCTATGATCATTTTGATTACTGAATTGCTTCATTGTACCAGCACATAGCACTTTCACCTTAATTTAAAATGACAGATCTATCTATGCCTTTGTACAACCTTTCCTCACATTAGGATCTTAACTGTCATAATCATAGAATGTTTTGGGTTGGAAAGGACCTGAAAGATCACCTAGTTCTAATCCCTCTTCCATGGGCAGAGACACCTTCCACAGGACCAGGTTGCTCAAAGCCCCATCCAAGCTGACCTTGAACGCTTCTAGGGATGAGACATCTGACGGTTTTCCAGGCAACCCTTGCCAGTGCCTTACTACTCTCACAGTGAATGATTTCTTCCTTATATCTAATCTAAGTCCATCCTCTTTCAATTTATAGCTATTATGTCTTGTCCTATCACTACATGTCCCTTTAAAAAGTCCCTCTGCAGCTTTCTTGTAGGCGCCCGTTAGGTATTGGAAGGTTACTATAAGGTCCTCTAGAGCCTTGTCTTCTCTAGGCTGAACAATCTCACTCAACCTGTCTTCATGGGAAAATTGTTGCAGCCCTCTTATCACCTTTGTGGCCCTCCTCTTGACTAGTTCCAATGGGTCCATGTCCTACTTCTGTTGCACGGTCCCTGAGCTGGATGCAGTACTCTAGGTGGGGTCTCAGCAGAATGGAGTAGAGGGCGAGAATCACCTCCTTTGACCTGCTGGCCACATTTTTTTGATGCAGTCCAGGATATGACTGGCTGTCTTGCCTGCAGCCACACATTGCCAGATCATGTTGAGCTTCTCATCAACCAACAAATCTAAGTCCTCTTCCTTAGGACTACTTTTAATCTATTCTTCACCCAGCTTGTATTTGTGCTTGTGTTTGCTGCAACTCATGTACAGGACCTTGCATTTGATCCTTGATGAATTTCTTGACATTCACACAGGCCTACATCTCAAGCCTGTCAAGATCCCTCTGGATGGCATCCCATCCTTCCAGTGTGTCAATAATATAAAGCCAGTGTCCCTTACTTAGGAAACAGAACAAGTCTTTTTTTCTGTATTTCCGCTGTGATGTATGGAGCAGAATATAGTCTGATTTCTTCAGGGCAACTTTTGGTTTTTAGGGTAACACATCTAAAAGTGGGACTGCTTGCAATTAGATGTGTTCAGGGTTATTTTAATCACTATTACTATGAAAATGTGGGGTCAACTATAGAGAGAGACGTTGTTTTGCTTTCTTTAAATGTAGGATCAAAAAAAACTCTAAACCCGGGGGAATCTTTTCATACGTTTCACTCCACAATGTAAGCTCATTTCTTAGACGACACCAAATAGCAGTGCATTGAGTGTATACACTTATGGCTATGGCTATGGCTATAGCTATGATAAAACCTTTGTGAGCACATCAGCTAAGAACAGAGAAAAGAGAATGTATACGCCACACCATTAGTGTTGATGTTTTTTCTCTAGTATGGTACTGTTTCACGTTTATCTACAAAAGCTTTTGTAAACATATTTTTTAAGAAGTCATTTATGGTCACTCTAATGACTACAATGCACAAAATAAATATTAATCAGGATATGCAGCAAAGCCTTTATCAATAAGTCGTAGTAGGAATATTACAGGTTTTAGTCAAGTTTCTCAAACAATCTTTCCATTTACAGTGTAGTATCTCAGAGATTCAGCTATTCATCTATTAAGGTGATTCTTCCTTCACAGCAACTCAAATATGATGGGCAGGTATACATGATATAAAAAATCCCGATAGGAACATGGAAAGGTATGCGTGTGCCATAGGTGTGGGTTCTCACTGCTGTTCCTTAGCAGTGTCTGCATATTAGTTTAATAAAATAGGAGTGAATGAAAAAAAATAAATAAATAATGCCCCTAACTATTCAGGTTAAACTGCAGTCAGTCAGAAGCAAGGAATGCCCAGCACTCTCCCCATATATTGAAATGGAAAAACTTCCTGGAAGCTGAAACAAAAATCTTCAGCTCGGTTTTCTATTTCATTGTTTCATATGTCACTAGAGCAAACTGTAACTCCTTTGTTCGTTCTTTTACTGTGACATAGTTTCACAGCACCATCCTTCATTTTATCTCTGAATCTAAAATAATATATGCAGCTTTTATGTTTAAAATAGGCTTTCCTGTGACTGCTGCTGTTTTATAGCAAAATTTTATTTCTAGATGTAAAATTCTGGAAGTGACCTAAATCTATAACATAAATCTATAAGTAAAACAGAGGATAGCTAAGCAGAAACAAAATCAGTTGAACAATAGAATGCAAGAGAATATTGGATCTATGTCCTCACCTTCCTCAGGACCTAAACTCAAATCCAGTCTTGGACCGTTTGATCTTCCCATTTTAGCATCCATTTGTGGAAATGAGTACTTCTGTGGAGTTGACAGTCCATGGTCAAAGGAAACATGAAACTGAAAGTCCCCAAGTGTTCAAAGCAAGCAGAGGAAGGGGATTTTGGGATAAATTGCCTTCAGCCTTTCCTTTCCTGGGGACCATACCTGACATAAGCCAATGCAACTCATCTTTATTTTAGAGAGGGTGTAATAAGCCAGAAAAGTCTCAGGATGATAATTAGCTGAAAAAGTATTAGCAAAATGGACCTGGCATCGACCATGAAATGGCAACAGCAACAGCTCCTCAAGAATGTTTAAGAACTGAACATATATCCTTCATGTTCATTTCAGTTTAAACTTATAAGGACTGAAAATTCCAATTACTCCTCATTTGAAAAACATCTTAAAACCTTATCGAATGGTGCAAATGAAGTGGACTGATTTTTGCGTTTTGTGAGTTTTCTGAGAGGAGCATGTTGAGTCCGTATTATGAAATTGAGTCCATTTAAATTAAATTAAATTAAGTCTTCTTCAGTATGGGCTTCCTTTGGGAATCAAGAAAATAGATGTCACAATAAAGAAAGCACAGAAGCCATTCTCAACATTTCTCTTTCCAATTCCACTGCTCAATTTGCTGGATACTAGTAATACATTTTCATCTTTCAAATCACAATATTTTTAGCCTCTTCAAGAGGTGGAATAGAACCCAAAAGACTCCAGCCTCGTTTAGCCCAGCAAATAATTTCTTCCTTTTAGGTCAGAGTGCACTGAATCATTTCACTTCTGTGGAAAAATGTGGGCTGGGAAAGGAAGAGGTTTGTTGCTCCATAAATCATCCAAGTTCCATTTCAACATTACCATAACTTATTTTCCTCCGATCTTTTATTCACATACTGTAGTTTACGATCCAGTCTTGCAGTACCATCTGCTGGAGCTTTTCCTTAAAGGGGCTTAGGGAAATATGCATCCATTTTCAAACCACAAACAGGGGAACAAACTATTTATATCTGTTACTCATGTCAAGTGGACCTTTAAAGTTAAATTTCAAATCTTACTTTGAAAGGACAGCTTAAAGCTCACTTAATAGAACACAGTCCAGTGTTATTTCCAATGATGTTTTTATGAAATTTGTGCAAAATAAATAAATAATTAAATAAAATGACAGCACAATATCTTAAATAAAACAGTAGCAATAGGCATGAATTTGAAAGTAAGCCTGAGAGAATGAAAAGAAGAGAACCGGGATTCAGAAATAATCCATAAAACAGTATTCTAGGCATTGCATATAAAAAAAGATAAAACTGGAACACTATCAGTTTAGAAAAATACAATCCATTAACTTGAAGAAGTAGTAGCAGACTTGGCACAGAAAGATCATAGAATAATGGAAAGGTTTGAATTGGAAGTGTCTTTTAAAGGTCATTCAGTCCAACCCCCCTACAACGATCAGGGACATCTTCAACTCGATCAGGTTTCTCAGAATCCTGTCCAACCTGACCTTTTAACACTCCCAGGCACAGTCCATCTACCATCTCTCTGGGTAACTTGTTATAATGTTTCACCACCCTTATAATAAAAAAATTTGTCCTTATATCTAATCTGAACCTGCCCTCTTTTAGTTTAAAATCATTACACCTTTTCCTGTTACAGTAGGCCTTACAAAAATTTTATCCCTATCTTTCTTACAAGCCCCCTTTAAGTATTGAAAGGCCACAATAAGGCCTCCCTGGAGCATTCTCTTCTCGAGGCTGAACAACTCCAACTTTCTCAGCCTTTCTTTGTGGGACAGGTGTTCCATACTTCTGATCATTTTTGTGGGTTTCTTCTGGACCTGATCCAACAGGTCTATGTCTTTCCTATTCTGAGGTCTCCAGAGCCGGATGCAGTACTCCAAGTGAAAGTCTCATCAGAGTGGAACAGAGAGTCTGAACCACCTCCTTCGACCTGTTGGTCACACGTCTTTTGAGCAGCCCAGGACACAATTGGCTTTCTAAGTTGCAACCACATGTTGTAGGCTCATGTCCAGCTTTTCAACCACCAGTATCTTGTAAGCCTTTCTCCTAGGCTGCTCTCAACCCCTTCTTCTTCTAACCTATATTGCTGCCAGGGTTTGTACTTGGTTTTGTTGAACCTCATAATGTTCACATGGATCCACTTCACAAACTTTTCCAGGTGCCTCTGGATGGCATCTCATCCCTCGGGCATGTCAACTGCTGCACTCAACTTGATGTTGTCTGCAAACTTGCTGAGGATGCACTTGATCTCACTGTCTATATCATTGATGAAAATATCAAAAACTAGTGTTCCCAATATGGACCTCTAAGGGGCACCACTTGCAACTGTTCTCCATCTGGTCGTTAAGCCACTGACCATGATTTCTGGCTGCATTTACAGCATCTGACTCACTTTTCACAGTTTAACAGAAAACTAGATGGTAAAAACACTGGAAATCTTTCATGTGCTTGGAAAGATCTTGCTATTGAAGATTTGACTAGAACAAATCTCTTACAAGAGCTGCAAGTGTTAGCAATGTTATTTTGTTTACTGTTGCTGGTAACTCCAAGGTGATGTATGCTTTCAGCCATAACTGTATACACTATCTATCATTATTTTTAAAGAATTTCAGTTCCTTTCCCCCACGCCATGCAGTATCAACCGTTTGGTAATGGTGCGAAGTATTTTTCATATTTTTAAAGGAAAACCAATCCAAAATTTTCCTTTGCTAATAAAAATAGAAAAGTTGACTCCACAGAAGAAGAATTACCATGAACCGTAATCTCTATTAATATCTACCGTTGGCTTGTAACAAACGAATTTCTCTTAAACTGCAGCTCGTATTTATGCCAGATAGACAAGAAGGAAAAGCATAACATTTTTCCCTATGATTATCTCTATCATTTTACTGTTCCACTTGAACATGCATAAATGTATATTCTCTAAGTTGAGTTACTCCCCTAAATGTGTTAAGCCAGCAGGGGAGATACAGATTTAAAAAAGACTCAGGTATATCATTTACAGGAAAGCAATTCACCATACGTCAACTTGGACAGTGCAACATGCTCTCAGCCCACAGCAAGGCCCAGATAACTGAAATGTTTAACTGTACTCTCTGTAAGATGGTTTGTGGGAACAGACAGTTCACACTGATCAGCTAATGGGTGGTAACCTGTCCTCTACCATTAAACTGGTTGCCTGCTTCAGCCTTATATATGATGGTGTACAAGGCTCTATATAGTGTATTACTTTACTATATAAACTTTCTTCTGTGCTTGCGCAGTAAGTAATTGTTACGGTTTGGGTTAATTGGGGTGCCTCTTACTCTGGCTTAGCCTTAGTTTAAAGTAACTGCATTTTTTGAAAAAACTAACTGCATGTTTTTCGGACAGTTTTCTCTCTAGTGGTGATAACATGGAACACCAGTATGCAGAGACGCCAGTGTTTATGCTTATTCCTCTAGTAACGAAGACCATCCTCAAGCTAGCAAAAAACAGTCACAACTGCAGTGAGGGGCGGACAGGACAGGTGACCCCAAACTGACCAACAAGAGTATTCCACCCCATATATGTCATACTCAGCATAAAACTGAGAGATCACAAGGGTCTCGCTCTCTTCTGCAATGGCTGACATCCAGTGAAGACATTTTTTGTGATCCCAGATCCGTGCATTCCTGGATCCAGTTCCTGAGTTCAACTCCCTCCTAGATGTAGACCCATTCCCCTGTGTCTGTTCTACAGCAGTGGTGGTGATGTACAGACATTGAGGAGTGGTGGTAGTGCAATCTCAGAAATTTGCATGTATTTTCATTACTTTATGATTATTTTAATCATTATTATTACTATTGTCATCATTTTACCAAAACTGTAGCTTTAGTTTCCAATCTGCAAGCCTCTTTTCTCTCATTTTCCTCTCCCTTCCCCTGGGGGTGGAGAGGGTGGAATTTGGGAGCCTAACTGCACGAGTTTAGTCAAAAATTAGCCAGGTCATGGCTAAACTGTGGCAGTAATGCAGTACTGCCTAGGCTATGATGAGGCTACTAAACTAGATATCATAAGATGCAACACAAATTACAAGTACCAGAAGTATAGAATTACAATATTTCTCTTATGGAAGCAAGGTTTCCTTGATTCCACCACAGTCCAACAGATATCCCACAGGACATACACTGATTTGAAATTTTTCAGTCTGTCTGTGAGGGACATACTTATGACAGAAAGCCTTTATATCATATCATACACATTAAGCATCACTGATGGTCATCCTTGAGAAAAGGTAAGAAAGATTCCGCACTTTAAAGGGTATTCTAATATCAACGAGATTAATCAAAATGTGATGGTGTTTTCAGAGGAGAACACAAGTGGAATGATTCCAAATTCCCTGTCCGATAAGAGAGGGATTTTGAGGCATTCGACCCAGAAATCAAGCCGTTTGAGGGAATTCCTCTGTGAAATGAACGGATTCACATTATAGAGTTGAAGAGTAGAAAGGAGTAAATTCTGCATTTGTTCTGGCAGACTCTTTAGCAGGTCATTCAGATTCTGCCTGTTAATTCTCTCTGAGTTCCATAAGTTGTGCTTGACTTTCAGAAAGGACATCCAGCCGTGATTTGAAGACTGCAGTACAAGGAGAATTCAAGCACTTCCTTTGTTCCAATGGTTAATCAATCTTACTCTTAAGAATATTGTGCCTCATTTTAATTTTAACTTGTCTGTCTGCAGCTTCTAGTCATTGGTTCAGAGTTCTGTATTTTTCCCCTGAAGATACTTATACACTATAATCAAATTATCTCTCAGAGATTGTGCAGTCTCTGAAGGGCATTTTATGGTTCTTTTCTGTACCACCATTCCAAAATCTTTTTAAAAAATGTTGATACCAGAAGCAGCTCATAATACTCCTGTGCTAGGCTCAACACTACCAAGAGCAAAGATTGAAACCACTCTCTTGCTCCTGTTTGTTACTTCCCTGCCTACACACGGAAGGATCTGCCAGCTCCTTGTTGCATAACATAAGCACAAGTTTAGCGGTGTAGTACCCCATTCTGTTTGTTTTCCTGATTTGCTTATTTCCTTTCCAATTCAAAGATACTTTGGCAGTGTATGTCTTTTAGATCAGAAAATTAATGCTACAGTATGAGTAAGGATGTTATTACCTTCATTTAGAGGTAGTAAATTTAACTTACAACAGTTGCCCTTTATGGACTGAAACTCTGGATATAGCATGGGTATCTGTGGTCACATCACCAATAGAACATTAGGAGATAGACCTGTTACACATACACAGAGATAAATCACTGAGAAAAGGTGAAAGAAAAATATATATGCATGTATGCATTACATATATGTATACATAAACACTTAAAGATATTGTAATACTCCTTACACTTAAAGCTTTACACAATTTTGATCTTATCAATTTGATAAATTTAAATTAAAAATTCTTCCTCTTTTTACACATATCAAACTTTATTATGCCATCTGCACTATACAAGTGCCTGGGTGCTTCACTGTAATTGTGTTTTCTATGCAAACAACGTACAAATTTAAATTACATTATCTGTATAGCTGCTAGAAGTTCTGGATCTGCAACCACCCTCTCTCATTTTGGCAGGTCTATACATAGACCTGCATTTCTACATCTAATCATTGTGAGTTTGATAATTCAACTCCTTCAAAGGTAGATTATTGTGAACATGCCAGTGGCAAGGAGGGCTTTCTTATGCCTTCAGCTCTGTAGGAAATTCAGCATTTTAGTAATAGAAAGTAATAGAAAGTAATAAAAAGAAGTAATAGAAAAATGCTGAAGTAAAATAAACTAGCACTATTAAGGTCCCAGAGTATTTTAGCAACTTATTTTCGGGTTTGGGATATATTTTACTAATATATTATTGGAAGCAGAAATATTGTTACATTCCTGTATTATTTGTTTGACCTGAGAGTTTCTTGTATTCACTCTGTTGGCTTTATCACAAAGTAGGACAACCATCTCAGATTAGTTAAGATAACATGCAGAGAGATATGTTCTTAAACTGTGATTTTAAGACCTTTTCTGCTGTATTATGTACTGCCCTCAGTATAATATTTTGAGGTTTTGAGGTGAACACAAGTCTGATTTGTTCATTCTTTTCAAGTTCTCAAAGAATAAACAGAAGAAAGGAGCAGAAGAGACCAAAAGATTCACCACATAATGAGACATAAGATGAAACACAATCTGGACTCAGTCCTTGAAACTGCTGTTTCTCTTGTGCATGGTTAAATAAATCACTAAATGATTCTGCAAAGTAGAACTCACCTCACTACAAGGCAACAACAGAAAATATCCCTACTAATTTGACAGAGGAAAATTCCTTCTGGACTCCAAAGCTGCCAAGTCTTATAGAATCATTTCATTACTCTCATATCCTGCTTCAGAAAAAGAAAGTAAGATTTATTTCATTTTTTGTAAGGAAGCCAACAGGCCATTTTAATCAGATCAGAATGTTATTGTAATGAATGAATGCTTGAAGTGCTGATTTTTGGCCCAGCTGGAAAAAGCTGACAAGTAAACATCACCACAAATGCTAGGGCTGTGCCTCACCCTTCAGGGACACGGTCGTTTGAAATGGCTCTGCTTGCGCTGACACTGAAAGCATGAGCTTTGGTGAGTACAGCATATATCCAACCCCAAAGCCACTGCTGAGTTTGAAGGCTTAATGGTCCACAGCATCTCCTCTCTTTGGTGCAGACCCATCCTCAGGTCATGACCACTCTTTACCCAAGGAAATGCGGTCACTTTTTAAAATCTACAATTAAAAATGCATACTAAAAAATAGAGTATAAAACTGTAAATTATAGAGCATTGCTACTTGTACATAACCCAATATATCAGAATTTCTGTGTGCATCAGTAGAACTCATTACACGCTAGTTCTGTCCTCTCACATTCTTCATGGCCAGTTATTTACCTCCACAGCTAATGCCCAACAGACCTTTCCCTTCAGGTAAACTGGAACTCCCAGAAAAGCAGAAAACAATTGGCAGAAATAAACATATTCAAGTTAAGTGTTAACACAGCATGTTAAACTCTGTCCAGGACACAGACTTTCAAACTGCTATTTCCAGCTTGCAGTTAAGAAACTGTTTCAGACAACATAAAAAGCTGTATCTAACGCTTTCTGACAGTGCCATATTGGCTGGGACTAACACTAAAAGGAGGTGTACATGAAAAGGCAAGGACGATTTCACTTTTATTGCTACAAAAATCTTCTGAACTATCAAAATAATCAGAGAAATAAAAACCAAACTACAGCAAACTACCAGTCAGCTGGTCTTCCCGCAGCTTAGTTGGAAGATCAATGGGATCTTGACAGCTTTGGTGTCATCCGCCCTTTACAGCTATTCAGGTATTTGTTTAAAGTGAATTCAAGAAAGCCAAGCTTTAAGCATGAAAACAGAAATAGCGATAATAAAACAACTCAATCAAGGCAACGAAACTGTACTATAGTCCACAGAGAGGTGCACATTTACCATTGATCAGGACAAATAAAACCAAGTGAATAAAGGTTAAATAAAGCAATAAGAAAGGTACCAAAAGCCACTGAAAAAGACAAGGAAAAGGACAAACTGTAAACCTACATAGACCTTTAAAAGAGGGCTGCCCAAGATTTGTCTAGCTGATATGTATATTGACAATAAGCTGAGAGCTAATCTGCATGTAACAGAGGGGAATTCAACCCTCTTCCATTCTTTTTGTTGAAAAAGTATTGATTTTAAATTGATCTTGCGTGACATGAAAACACAGCAAAAAGATCTTCCCAATTCAGCCTCTCAAGGACTGAAAGCTACTCTTTGCCTACATCAATTTCACAGTCGTTTACTTGCACAGTTCTCAGACAGGGCAAATCCTGCATTCAGGGGCAGGCACCAACAAATCTAGACAAGGAGTCTCTAAGAGATCACAGGCATTCTGTTTCTCTTTGCACAATTAATTCCTCATAAATGAACTTAGGGCTATCTCTTGTTTTCTTTCCTCTCACCAAAATATCCATAGTAGACATTAAACCAAATTCAGCCACTTCAGCAATATTAAAAGTCTTAAAATTCAATTTTAAATGAGGAAAAATATTTTTAAAAAAAAAATATGCTTTATTTAGTTTTTTTAAGTATGCCAATTTTATTCACTTGGCTTTTTTTTATGCATATATTCTTTCATGCTATTAATGCCCATCAATTTGTTTTCTATAAAAAATAAAAAAATGATATTCTGATGTTGTATGGGATCATGAACAATTATACTTTGGATAAGTAAACTAATATCTTTTACAAGGTTGATAAAATTAGCACATAGGCAAATTTGCTCTTTCCTCAACTCAGTCCAATAAGGCAGCAAGAGCTTGGCCACCAATACCTGGAGGGCCAACAGGGTTGTTCAGGAACTTGGTATAATACAAAAACTGTAGTCAGCAAGACAGATTATAATGCTACATAGTCAAACAAGAGACTAAAACTAGATTCATTCACTGGTGAATTTTTTGGGCAGACTTAGAGTAGTACAGACATATCTGCAGCTTATATTCTGAGAAATCCAATGAGAACAAGCAGTGTCAAGAGTTATGTAGCCTATTGCTACTCGTGAATTACAAAATTAGGATGACCTCATGAGAAATAAATAACATAGTTGACCATATACTCTTAACAGATCTTATTTCTCAGTAGGGCATTTGTGAACTAAAGGAAGATTTCAACACCTAAGCCAAAGGTAATAGCAAAGGAATGGAGAAAGCTACAGACAAGGAGAGCCTCACTGATGGAGTATGTTTGATAACATACAGAGAAAGAAGATTGTAAGCCAGTGTAAATGCTTTATGATTACCTCTCAGAGTTTGGTTTGGATGTTTGTTTTTTCCTCTAGTTTCATTAGAATAAAAAAAGGTTTTATTAGAATTTTCCCAGGTGGGAGGGGGACGCACACGCGCGACTAACATCTTGTTTGCTTGGCAAGTCACAACAACTCAAAAGCAAGGACTTTTCTAAGAAATGTCTAATGCAATGAATATTTGTCGGAGTCCAACCACTGCCCTGCTGGATGCTCCAATTTCCTGCTACTCACTTACTATGTCGACGCTTCCCTCTGTTTTCAAATCCCCAGAAACTAAATATCATGGAAGCTGGCTACACAAGAAACTAACTTGTCCCAGGTCCAAATTTCAGTGGTTTCAGCTGGGGCTCAACTTTTCCTCCCTACATGTACAAAAGGAGTATGCGGCTTCTTTAAAGTTAATTCGTTCAGAATATGGCCTTTGAATTTCTTAATAAAATAGCCCTGGTTTTGCTTCCCCAAGAAAAAGAGAAATACATGGAAGTTGAAAGTCATGGAGAGAGATTTTTCAGCTTTGCTCTTTACTCTTCAGAATTTTTTCAGGAAAAATATCCCAAGTTTTTTTCCGCTCTTAGCATTACCTTTATTTTGCTGCATGGAATGTAATTACCTTTGATTCCATTTGATACAATTTTATACAGGAAGTGATTTTACTATATAACTACAGATATTTAAGACATCTTTTGGTTAAAATACATTAAATATTTTTAGCTTACCATATTAGTAGTAGATTTGGTCACAGCTTGTAATATTAATTTCTGTAATTTCTGCATCCATTCCTTTCTCTTCTTTTATTTGTTCTTTCTCCTCATTGAAGATGATAAAATTTTGTTCTTAAAAAATGTGACACTTTTATAACAAAGCACAGTTGAAACCATATGGTTAAGACCTTTGGTTTACCTAGTATCCACTGACATCAGAATCAAGCTGATCTCCAGAGAGCTTTGGGCAAATGTACTTGCACCTGCAAATTATGACTTTTTGCAGTTTGCACACCCTAGATCAGTAAACAGATGCATTAATGAACATCTGAAAAGGAAAATTCCTTTGGACATTGCTCATCTGTGACCACTTGAAAAAACTGTTTTGTCTGGTGCTTTGGTCGTAAGGGATAATATATGAACTGTATCCTAGGAGGAGAGTCATCACTTCTCTCTCTTTCATTGCTGGGACATGAATCTACTGGGACACAGCAACACCATTGTGAGCAGAAGGAAGGCAACATCAGCAGTGGAAATATATCATTCATAAAAGTGACACGCACTCAAAAGACCTATGAATCAGATAAAAAATTAACAACAGAAACCAGCAGCTTCCTTGCTGTCAATATCCATCATCACAGGAACTAGAGAGGCATTAGGCAGGCAATGTGTTGCTCTGATTCAGCAAACCTGCAAATCCCTGACAGCACTCATTTCATGATCAGCACGTGTAGGTATGACGGTGCTCCTCCCTGTCACATAAACTCTGAGCAGATGCTGTTCCTGTGCACCGAATTAATGCCCTGCAGACAGATTATGTTCCTTTTGCAGAAGGGAGACTTGGGGCATGTATAAATGGGCTCATTCTATCTACCTGAGGTAACTAATTCCCCAGCATTTTATTACCTAAATTTCCAGGTGATAAAATTTATTGGTCTCTGGAGCTAAATAAAGAACGTGATGTGAGCATATCCATGTACGTACGTAAATGTATGTGAGACAAGGAAAGCAGACAGTGTAGGATAAGAAAATGGGACAACAGATTTCATACTTTTTTCTTCCTTAAGAGCATAAAATTTAAAATTACTTGCATAATTCTTACATGTTTACATAGCAGTGAATTCTGTTATTCTATATAGGAAATTACAGAGAATAAAGGAAAATAATTCCTTCTAAGAGATATAATTGACTGATGAATAATAGTTAAAAGGGAAAAAAAATCATGTGTGAAACATCAAATTATCAGCCAGATGGTAAACAAGTGTGTTTATTTTATTCTATATGATACTGGACCAGGAGAAAAGCTGGTCTTCAAATCTACAGATAATTTTAGCATTTTCAATCTATAAAAACCAGTAACAAGAATGACAACTGATGCATTTTACAAAGGTAATATTTCAAAGAAAATTACTTGCTTAAAATTTTAGAGAAGAGTATGTTTTCATTTTGTTTCAAGGTTTGAGAGAAATGACATGGCTAAGGACAGGCCAGAAGACTTTATAACTCTAGAATTTTAAGAAAAAATGTGCTATATTTATTAATGTATCAAAATACAGTTTATTTGAGGTACTATTTTTCTGAAGTATAATTTACATTTATTTTTTAGTTGTGAAGATGAAGACTTTGTCATATATTTATGCATACATACTTACATACATGTAATCTATGGGGAAAAAACATCAACTTCTCTTGATTCTTCACATGAGACAAAATACTGTGGTCAAATGCTCTTAGACAGAACCAAGGAGGAGCCAGGAAGTGTCGCTGTGGCAGTGTACAAACCCAACCACTGCACCATCTTGAAAAAAAAGAGATAGCAGAACTGGAAAAGTGCAGAGAAAGTGACAAGAATGAACAAAGTGAGTGAACTTTTGCAGAGGACTGAAAAAACTCCTTAGAGCTTCAGATGGATCAGACATATTTGCAGACAGGAGAGGTGCTTATGACCTCTTGGCTGTCATGAAACTGAGTGATTATTCCATGAAGTAAACACTCTTTAAGTTACAGGCATAAACTACTTTTTACCATGAAATGCATACCAAAACTGTGAATTTATTGTTGCGATGTGGTGAAAACAAGCATTATGTGTTCAAAGAAAGATCTGTAGATTGGCAAAAGGAAGATCCATCAGTTGTCGATAACCACAACGCTATGGATAAAGCAGATTGATGAGACTTGGAAAGACTTATAACAGAAGCTTCGATAAATACTTACCCTTTTCAGAAACCCCTTCCCTATGCTAGTGGTACCAGCTTCTCTCTCATGGAAGACACTAGGCTCAGCAGAGTTTTAATGTAATCCAACACGGCTACAGCTTTACATGTTATTAGATGTCAAATTTGGGAAGTGAATTTCAGTCAAACACTCCTGGTTTTTAACTTTTTTTTTTACTAGCAGTAAACGTAAAAGAGGAAAATCTGACTTTCCCACATTAGTTCTTTGGGGCTATTCTGAATGTTGTGTGGCTGTGTCTTCCAATTTTTTCTGCACAAGCGATCACTTGTGGGAACATTCTCTGAAGCCATCTACTGTTCGTTTTAAGATTGAACACCCAGCAACCACAACATCTGAGCTCAAGTCAGATTTACAAATCAGACCTTGTTTTCTGTTAAAAAGTTTCCCACAAGGCTTCTTCAGCAGATGGTGGAAAAGTTATATATTATTAATGCTATCCAGTTCCATTAGAAATACTGGGTTTGCTATCTAGGACAGAGATAATTCATAATCTCCATCTGTATAGAATGTTTGCTTCTGAAAAAGTTTTACATAAGCAACGGAAACAGGTAAGTCTATTCAAGAGTTACTGTAGAATCAAAGTACTGTATAACAAAAATTTACTTTTAAACCGATTAAAGGTTCTTCCTTCTTCTTTATTTTTAAACCCCAAAATATAGGAAGGTCACAGAATTTGATATATAATGCTGAACTGAGTCTAAAACCATACCACAATTTACAAAATAGATCTTTTTTTTCCCATCAAGTTCAGAAACATCCCTGTGAAATCTGCTTGTTTCGTAACTGTGGAAAATGTCACAACCACAAAATATTGGTCTTTTTCATGCAAGAGATGTTGAGATTAATATTAAAACTGTCTGAGGCAAGGTATTTTCATCTATATTTCATTTCATATTTATATTCACAGTGTCCTGTTTACTGAACCCATCTGTGTCTCTATCTGTCTTTTTAAAACATTCAGTGGGCAGAATACTCTCTGATTTATACCTTGATCAAGCTCAGTGGAACAAACACATACGTTTTGGACATCAGCTATAGGTACTGAGTCTCTGATAAATGCTAAAAACATTCCCAACTTGTATCAAATGTATCATTGTATCTATTTTCTTTTTTGCATTGCATGAGCTTAAGAAGATGGGCTACCTGAGGCACAAAAATTAAGAGCTGTTAGGATCACCAAATCTGAAGAAAAAAATTTTATCTTCCAATGCTGCATAAATAAATCTTGTATTTAATACAGATGCCAGTTTTTAAAGACATAAAACATTTGCCCAGTATTTTGAAGCCAATAAAAATAAATTCTGTTAGTCAGGCACAAAAGTCAGGATCTCACATTTGCCCAGTCTATGAGTAATTCTGTTTTATTTCCATTTCCATAAAATCTAAAGGTAAAATGTTAAAACTGCCTACCTAGATACATACTTAAATCTCCTCCTAGACACCTAAACAATTGGAGGGCATAAAATTTCTTCCTTGCAATAACCTAAAAATTTTACTTCAACTCTTCAAAGTCACTGCAGTGTCAGCTAAAGATAAGACCACCATCTTTTAAGGGGGAGTGCATTATTGCTGGTCAGTGCCCACTCAGGTGTCCCAGCTTCCCACTTCTCACCCCACAACCATGCCAACACACCAGCTGATGGCTACCCAGCACTCCCTGAGACCAGCCCACCCAGGTGAACGTCTGCATACCCAGCAGTCTTCAGAGGCAAGCAAAAATGATACCCAGCTACCTTTAAGCAACATTGTATAAAACACTTTGCAGGTAGTTTATCAAAACAGGATTTTCCCTCCACTGGAGCAATAGGGTAGTGTCTCAGAGATCTCAGCTTTCCTGGTTGAGGATGTTGACTGCAAGGAGCTGAATTATACTTACACTGTAAAGTCTTTAAGGAACAAGTGTCTTTCTGTTTAATGCCTGCTTACTAATTTTCCAGTCCAGGAGTAAAGCTTGTAGGCATATTGCTAATAAAAATAATCACTA
Organism: Tapera naevia; assembly: GCA_033556795.1. Lineage (NCBI taxonomy): Eukaryota > Metazoa > Chordata > Aves > Cuculiformes > Neomorphidae > Tapera > Tapera naevia. Next base: position 6,979,002 of record JAUMJJ010000014.1, read on the forward strand.
GTAAACAATAGCACTGCACTAAAATATGAAACCATAACTCTGCCCCATTTTTTTACTTCACTGCTATTTTATTGATGCATTGGTGTACTGCCCTCCAATGTTTACAGACACATATATTTAAATCATGTTTATTATGGCATACCTATTCTACTTAAGTGTCTTGGGAAATCTCTCTTTGGGCTTTTCAGCACTAAATTGATTTCAATGAAAAACAATTCCTTCAGTCTTTCCAAAAAAATAAATGCTTATGTGTGAAATAACAGCTGAGTATTTCAGCCTCTGCAAATTTGAAACTTGTATATCTTATAGCACATGATGGTTCCTGCTCACCATGGAAACACAAGACACGTAACAGGTGACATGGGCTCTTGAGGGAAAGTAATGGGTCTGGTTGTCCAAATTTGATGTAGCTGACCAGAAACCAGAACACCCTTGGCTTTCCCAAGCATTATGTTATGACCCTCACAACCAGATTTACCAGGTTGCTGAATGAGCACTTGAATAGATAGACAGCACCTCTCTAAGACAGAGCACATTGCATTTTCCACAGTATAGTTTTGAATGTAGAGAAGGGTTATGATAGCCCTAGTCTAAATACAAACACTACACCTTGGTGGAGCATCACACTTGTAAAGTACCGTGCAAGGCAAATTAAGTCAGTCAAAACTGACTTGTATTTTCACAAGTGTAAGTAAGCATGAGAGCTTGCTTTTGTTTGGTCTGAAAATATCAATTACATTCACAGAAAACTTTAAAGAATCATCTTCACAAATTGTTATGCAGAGTACTTTGGTCAACTCCAGTTTCACAATGGCTCTGAAATGACAGAGACAGTGACAGGGAAAAAAAGATGTCATTTCCCTACTAGTGTTCCTAAGTTGTATCACTTTCTCCCTCATAACTCTTTTTTTAACACACATTTATTAACTAGAAGAAATCATATGATAAATGCAGTGTTCATTTTTCCATTTTTTAAAAAAGAAATCCTTACTGAGTTGCAGTGGAAAAAAAGGAAAAGGGAAACACATATCTTCCATGTAAGCACATTATAAACTGTGTTTGTCAGTCAAAAAAGTATTAGACTGATGCACTGTGGTTAGTTCGCAGGGGGAACAAGCTCTGTAGCTGAGAAACGCAGACTGATATCCGACTTATTTGTAGTTGATAGTTAGCTAAGTTTAAGAGATTACAATGACTGCCACAGTAAAAACACCAATGAACAAGAAATCAAATTTGGTACAAAAAGGAAACTTGTCATGTTAAACAAAAGCTTTCCTTCCCCAGCAGAAAAGTTTGGCCCTCTAATATTCAGAAACAAAGAGAATGCACTAAAAATCATGAGACACTTTGATTTCATAGCAGGTTATATTTTATTCACATTTTTCAACTGCAAGACACGTAAACTTGCAATTTTTTTAATGAATATTGAAGTTACAGCGTAATCCCTGAATTTATGACAGGCCTACAGGAAAAGACAATTAGAGCATTAAAAACACAAAATCTAATAAAAATAAGTCTGACTCTGAGAGAAGTTTTAGCACTTTCTAACTCTAGCAGTGCTAATTAATGATTAGCAAGCTTCTGTTTCACAAAACAATCCTGTACTTCCCACACTTATTTTAAAACTTTTGCGTACATATACTAGCAACATATTACATCCAGAAAAACATAAGTACAATATCCAGAACAGAGGGAATTACAAAAAAAAATTAATCTGTTGACCTCAACATCTTTTTTATTGCTTATTATACTTTGCCTTGCTTTTTTTCTTTCTTGAGAGAATAGTTTGCATAAATGTTATTTCTCTCAGTATGTGGTAGTTGGATAGTTTAGGAAGGAGTTCTATGTTAATAAAAAATAAGAAATTAAAAAAAAAAAAAGCTGTCTTTGACTGAAGCCCTAAATCAATTCATACTAATCAATTTTATTAAAACATCTTTCCTCTGTGTTATAAGAAAATTCAAAAATAGCAATCTTTCTTATGTAGCTAAGGTGGCTGAACCAGCAGTTAAATAGGCAGAAAAGGTTTCAAGAATATGTCTGGCGTACTTTCCAACATTTAAAAGCATTTCCTGGCACAGCTCTGAGAACTAATTTACAGACTCCTTTCTGCCCAGGGCAAGAGGACAGTCTGAGGAACTTTTTATGAGTTTAATATAAGTAACTAATTTTCCAAGGCCTCACAAAATTTAGAAGTGTTTCAGCCAAGCAGCCTGCAGTCACAAAAACAGAGGTCCAAAACAGCTGTCTACCTGCTGCAGTAACTGCGTTCTGTATGTTTTGGCCTCCAAATTCATCTCATTCTCTCTATTCTGTCTTCATTTATTCAAGTATGTGTACTTCATCATCATCATCCTTACTTCATTTATGCATGTGTTAGTCCTCACTTACCCCATTCATCAGGACCTTAAACATCCTGAGCCCCTCTTCTATTGCATTCATATCAGGTAATGCATCTTCTTGCTTCTTACCATTCTGGAAATTTGCAGCACCTAAGAGAGCACATGGCAGAGGCTCCCAGTGGTGGCAAAGGTAGCAAAAAAAAATGTCAAAACAATCAGTGGCATGCATGTTGAGTGTCCCTAATTCCTCAGCTTCTCCCTTAGGTCACTGGGGCCACAAAAAAATCGGTCATATTGACAGTGCACGGACGTGGCCAGGTTATCTGTTCCTGGAGCAATAGTATATTCTTGGAAATACTTAAGCATAGCCAAACAGTATGAGTGTCACTAGGGAGTGAGCACCTATACTTCCCTGTGAAAATAAAAGTTATTGAGCAAACTAGAAAACGCTAGTACAGTCTGCACATCGCAGTACAGCTGTTTATTATACTAATTTTCCTTAGCTCCCAGAAATAAACTAGCTCTGGTAATCATTAGAAACCTCTAATAGTGAATCCATGGTTCTAATGATCACTTCTCAGTTTATAGTTCTGTAGCTATATTATATGTATCATCATCAAAAAATGGAAAAGGATCAAACAGTACACACATGTTCTTTTAACAAAATGTCTAACATGCTGAGGTTTTCATGGGTTCATTGGGTCATATGATGTTTGACATAATAGATAGGCAAGGAGACTAACACGATAATGATTAATTTTTCATAATGTATGATGTTTTCTGTTGACCTTATTTGTCTCTTACTTTTTCCAGACTGCTCCAAAATGTCACAGCACATCAGCTTACTAAGACAGGACAGCAGATCTTTTTAATGCATAAGAAAGTAACACAAACTTAAAAAAAAAAAACACACAGCTATGTGTGATCTTCACAAACTGTGGGAAAAGGAGAGAAAAAAGAGAAGAAATTGGAAGAAGCAGAGCATAAAATGTTATAAATTTAAGCAAGGCACAGCAACACATCATTTAGAATTCATACTGGTGTTTACCCCAAGCATTAAGTTGTCTGAGTAATTAGAAATTTAGTGTTATATCTTAGCCTAAATTTTCTGTCACATTTGACATCAGCCAAAATGGGTGATTACAACCAAGAATTTAATAATTAACTTCCTCTTGACACAAATAGACAGTCTTATCCAATATATAAGATTTTTTTAAAATCCCTTTATTTAAGAGCAAGGTGAACATCACCCATACTGGCAGGGTACGCAGACAGGCATGAAAGTCTGCTTAGTAGACCACTGCAGGTCTCTGCTTGATCTGTATTTCCTTGGTGTGCAAAACACAGCCCTTTGCATGGCAGTATCTCCCTCATAGAGGCTAAAGAAAAGGTGAGATTTCATAGCTTGGGCAAAGCTATTTCCCCACAAACTTCTCTGAGACTTGCTATTTGAAGTAAGTATAAAGTTCTTGTAAAGCTATATCAATTTTTCTACAAGCATCATCTCACAGAATTTTTCATTTGTGCAATTTCAGTTGTTCCTAGGTTCCAAACACAAGAAAAGCCTCCTTCACTATGGAAGTGTATCTCTCGTTTTCTCTCTTTTTAACACTGAAATTCTCATGGGTATGAATGGTACCTAAATGTAATAAGGGGTGATGAATTGAAGGGATAGAAACATTATTAACAGGTAGAAGGTTTTGGTTTAAAAAATATCAATAAATGGGCAAAGAGCATATGCTTTCTTTACACCTTAAGAAAAGGAGTGTGAGCAAATACTGATCTGAAACAAGAAGGGTTCTACAACATTTCACTTTTCCCCCTCCTAATGTTTTTTTTTTCCAGCTTTAAAATACTGACTTTCAGTGTTCAGTACCATGCTGATTCTGACAAGGTTCTTTTTATAAATTATTTTTATTTTTAGTACTTTAGCCAAGGTACAATGAGTCCTTATGGATGTGAAACCAATGTTCCATTGCAAGGTGTCTCTGAAGAAAATCTTGAAGGCTAAGATATTTTCTGACTCTAGTTTTAATGAATGAAATGAGTGTTGGAAAGTCACTGGAGAACATAAACAAGGGAACTACACTGCACTGCTATCGCAGCTTAACTACTGGAAAATGAACAGGTATCCTCCTCCCACCCCTGTCACCCCAATCTACATTATAGATGTACAAGATAGTACAAGAAGGCTTTCTGCATTCACAATGTGGTGAAAGGAGGGGAAAAGATGTGTTTATATTCCTTCAAATATTCCTCTGTGATTCACAACACTGAAGGTTACTCCCTGTGTTGGGGAGAATCTGTCTCTTAATTAATACCAGGATATTCAAATAATACATAAAAAAAAAATCTATACAAAAATATACCTGTACTTAATTTCTCTATAGCCAATTAACAAAAAGCAATTCTTTTCTCTTCTTCATCAGTTTGACAAAAAAAAAAAAAAAAGCAAAGTGAAGCAGCTGCTGTTTCAAGAGAAATGCTAATGAAGCTTTTAAATTGTTTCCATTGACTTTAAATAGATAGTTGTATATGTGTGTGTCTGCATGACCAGGTAGGTAAGGTTATCTTCTATCTCTGCCCAATAAATTGGAGTGAATTGATGTTAAGAGGAGAAAGGAAAAAAAGCCTTATGCAGAAACTGCCATTTTGTTTTCAATTTCTAATAGGAACATTTGTAAATATGAGTTCTACCTAATGTGTCTCTTAATGATTCAAAGTATCTATAAGTAAAAAATATTAAAATGGTATACCAAAATGGGAAACACCATTATTTCTAAGGTTATAATTTTCCTCTGTGAGGTGCATATTTCAGTCCATCATATCATTTATTTAATATAATTTTTCTAGCATCAGCTTTACTTTGTTAAAATTCTTAAAAGGACAGAATATAATTTATATTACTTAATGATTGTAATTATAAAATTGAATAACTTCACATATACCTCCTGCTCCCCAAACCAGACAAATCATTACATTAAGGAGGCATCAATGAACATGCAGTAGAAGTCACACTGTTCACATTTTTGACCAGAAGGAACACAACCATTATATGCAGCAGGAGATAATTTGCGCTTTTTTTAATGTGGGTTTAATTATCACATCTTGCATTTACTCATTGTCAGTACCCAAACAGACATATCAACAAAAGGGGAGCACTCTTGACTAAAAAACGTACATTTCTTTATTGTTTTTTTTCAGCAAAATCCCCCAGTTAAGACAGAGACCTGGAGAGAGGTCACTCATCGCTTAATCAAGCCTTCCTGTAATACAGTCCTTGACAAGTTGAGAATGATTCCCAAAATACCTACTCATGCCATAAAATATTCACAAATACCCTAAACTAACCACATTGGTATGAAAGTATGTAAAAAGCGCCACAGAAAGAGCACAAAGAGCATTACAAATTTCATAAATCACTGCAGTAACTGGCATTTTATTACATTATGTGTCAAGATGTTTCTTAAAAGATTTTATCTCCTCTCCCAAACATACCTATCTCATATGAAGATGATTTATAAATTGAAATCATGATAATCTTAGTTATTGTCATCTGAATAGGATTTACAATCAAGCACTTCAAATGTTTTTCTGTTGTTAGTCACACCCCTGCATGCCAGCCAGTTTACTGTTCACAGATGCAATCACCTCTGATACATCAGAGGAAGAGGGAGACAAAGGAGAAGAAAACCTGGGCAAATACCAAACAAGATAAAAATCTAGTAATCTTCTTGTCCTCATTGGTCGGTGTTCTAAAGCACGGGAATAATGCAATACAAACAAAGTACAACCAAATAGTTCTTCGATCTGTCTTCACTGTCTCTGGAGAAAGCGTGGAAATGGGTATCCAAAGACACTCCGCATGCTGAATTTTCTGTGTTGGAATGCTGCAATTTGTCACTTAAATATTTCCCAAGGTTTACCAAGCTTCATCGCAGAACAGATTTTGCTCAATACATCCTGTTTGGTTGTCAGATTACTGTTATTCTTCCCTCTTAATGTGGTTGGGAACTTTCTATTACAGAGCAGCTTAAGATACACATTACTCTTCTTTGTGGAAGATTTCCTGGTAAGCAATAAATTAGGAGGCAGTATTTTTTAATGAAATTAATAGAAAATCCAATGTATACACTAAAACATCATTAATATATGTATTGATAAAAATTATTATAGGTTGGGGCAGGGGTGTCTATATTCTTGGCAGAAACATGCCTTTTTCTTTCATGTGGCTCATAGGTGCAATACGGCTACAAGTGGAAAACAAATCCTAATGCCAGGAAGTAAAGAAGTAGTAAAGTGGACAAAATCCATACCAAGAGGTTTAACATCATTTACTCATGTGGTAGGTGGCAAAAGACAAAATAACAATATGTTTTAATAGCTGAAGGCCTGGCCACATGTAAGTGAGTTCCTGAAGTCTTTCAATTTCCTACACTTCTGTAATGTACGAGTCCCATCTTCAACAGCAGTGAGGGGTTTTTGACAAAGAAAAACTTTTGCCTGCATGCCTTTTACACCTAGATGCACTAAAGGACCACCATAAACTAACAATTCACTCATAAACAGTTTAAACAAGAAAATCCACAACTCGATTTTTTTTTTCCTAGAGACTGTGCATATAACCCTTGTAGCACAACAGCTTGAAAATCAAGTAGGTCACAAAAGGTCGAACTATGAGTACTCTTTGTGAAACTGTAAGGACCAATATAACGCTCTATGTAACCATTCAAAACCATCTGTGTGTGGGAGGAAATGTTGGTCCTTTATCTTGGGGAGGACAGTTCCTCCCTGTCCCATGCCAGCAACAGTGCCTTCAGCATCAGTGTCTCAGCCTGCAAAACAGGCAGGAAGCAGAAAGCAAAACTAGCACCATTTGACATCCACTAACCTTCTTCTCAAAAAAATAAGGAGTGAACAATCCAATCCCGTGACAGACTCAATATCACAGACCATTCTACTGTTTTCAATTCAAGTGGTAGAAACTGGAAATGTCACAAACTGTAAGTCACTTTCTGGATGGCAGATCCATGCAGATTTCATTTAGAAAATTCTTGTTGAGAAACAGAGGGCCCTGCACTTTACTGATAGAATATTTTCATCCTCACTTTGAAAACACACTTGTATAAAAATTTCTACTCAGCCAGAGAAGTCTCGCTCACTACTCTCCATTGTCCCTTGATGTAGCTCATAAAATTCTAGAAACACTGCCTGAAAACCTTGTTATCCAAGTCCCTATTCACTTGCAATAAAATCCATGACCTTCTCAAAAAGAGATTCTATTAGAAACTGTGCCTTTATATAAGCAACAGTGATGTTTAACCTTATAAATATTTTCTTTATGCCCCTGTAAGACCAGAAAGATATTTTACCTAGGCTGTTGGGATTTTCCGATTGTCCTTTACAGAGATATTCATTAATAATATGCATTAATTTAATCTTTTCATGTACATATACATGTACGTATTTAAAGGTTGATTTTCAGAAACATTAAATGCACACAAATCCATAAAGTAGTTACAGTCACTGACTGTTCAAGAAGTGTGGGAACAGAGTTCTGAGTAATAATTCATCCCTGGAGGTATTCAAAAGATGGGTAGATGAGGTGCTCAGAGTTATGGTTTAATAGTGGGCAGGTACAGTTGGACTTGATGATCTCAAAGGTCTTTTCCAATCAAGCGATTCTATGAAATTCCTGGCAGTCATAAAATCACAGAGTGAACCAACTTTTGTAGATATTCTTGACCAGTATTTGATCACCTTCCTGGTAAAAAATAAATAAATAAATTCCCTAACATGTACTCAGTTTCCCATATTTCAACTTGTGTTCATGTCTGCTCCATCTGTCTGTGGATGCTTTCAAGAAGAGTTTGGCTCTGACTTCCATATCCTCTGGTTAGTTAGTTATAGACAGCAACAAGGTCCTATGCGAACCTTCTTTTCTCCAAGCTGAGCAAACCCTACTCTTTAGCATGTCTTTATAAACTACATACTCCAGCATCCATAAGCACCTGCCACCCAGAGCAGGCTCCTGCCATCTAATCCCTTCCACTAAAACATGGAAGAAAGGTTCCTACCCACAATACTCTGATTTGGTCATCATTTTTGATACCCCTTGCCGCTGCCACCCACATTTTCCTGACGTTCAATGTTCCTCACCCTACAGGAAAGTGTATGTTTTTTTCTGAAACATTCTAAGCCAAATGGTGGGGGTTTTTTCTTCCTAAAGTTTGAAATTTCAAGCAAGGAACAAATTTAATATACATTATAATTACTTTGTATCTCTTCATATACTAAAATAAAGTATAAAACACTTTTTCTCCTTGACTTGTGGGATCATGTTTTAAGTCAGACATTAATACGTTTACTCAAAAGAGTAAAGGCATTTTTAAGGACATTTTTCCAGTTTTATTTTGCCTAATTGAATAAATTTACAAGTATACACATAGACCAATAAGTAACTTAAAGATAAAGTAAGGTTTCAAAGAAATACAGCTATCTGAAATTAGCCAATATGAAATCATAAGTTGAAATAAAAAACAACCTTGTCTTACTCTATACTGGAAATCAACAGAGTTACATAGCGAAGATTTCAAAAACTGAATATATTTCTCCTGCTGCTTCTTGAAATCCCTTAGGTTATTACAAAACTCTGTCAAAAGCAGACACATGAACTGCTCCATGCACACCTGTGTCAGCTGATTCCTCTGTGTGGACTGTAGGACTGGGACTGTATAAACTAAATTATTCACTTGAAACAGACCTCTCCTGCCTCCCACCAAGTCCCTATGCTATTCTAAAATAATCAAAGCAATGTGCATCCACATTATCCTTTTTCTTCATCATTGCAGTGTTATACTACAGTACATCATAAACTGATTTCTGTACATCAGATTCAAGGAAATAAAAATCCAGGATGAAAATATGTGTCTCAATGCAGGATCAATGGTTAAGCCATGAAAACTCGTAGCCTCAGAGTACTAATAAGAACAGTTTCACAAGAAGAGAGGAATTAGGAAATCCTTCAAAGAGTACAACCAAACATCTCACTTGCAGCTTGAGAGAGTATTGATTTCAGAAAAAGTTATACAAACCATTATGAAGTCTCACGTGTGTATTGATTCCTGCACATTGTATTCCTGCACAGATTAAGCCACCTGTGCTGTGCCATTGTTCTCCCTTGTGCTGGATAACGCATTCTGTGGAGGAACAAATGTGGTCTAACAGACTTGCTAGGCCTTGTGGATGGCAAACACCAAATTCACAATGAGTTTGCAAAAGGAAGTGATCCCTTAAAAAGGAGGAGTTCTACTTGAACGACTTTATCTGGTAAGACAGATGGATCAGATGATGGTCTATGAAATCAGCTGAGTGACTCATGGGGTGAGGTAGAGGCCTCAACCTGATGTTGCTTCAGTTAAGATCAGAAACACCTTTGTAAGCAAGCATTGAACTCCCCACTCTGAAGGCGTGGTGAACAGCCAAGTCCACGCTTCTGACAATACAAGGTGCATTGTCAAGAGCCTATCGATACCTTAACTGACTTAGTCTCATCTCACCAACAGGCACCAAAGAGTTTTCAAAAAGCATGAAATTGGTACCTGAAACCCCTTTTCCTGGAGAGGAAAAATGATGGATTTTCTACAAGCCTGCACCTCTCTTCCTCACCAAGTGACACCATTTTGGTAAGAATTCATACACCTCTGACTTTGTTGGATGTTACCCGTGGAAAAATAACTACAAACTTCTGTATAAAGTTGTTACTTTTTATATGTATATATGATCATTTATAACCGACTGCAGCCATCTAGTGCTAATGCACCAAGTTCATTTATCAATGGCAATCCTGAACTTCCTTTATCTGTCACTTGAATAAAATTACTTACTGCCTCAGCATTGTGAAATTGTCTCTCTGACAGGCTCTGCGAGACTGTGTGACTGTTCTGGTGACAGCCCATTCAGGCTCACAGGCAGCAAGTATGAACCCTATGAGTGAAAGCCTCTAAGGAGACTCTCAAAGTAATACTAATTCTGACTGGTGGCTAAACACATATACATACATCCACATTAACTTTTAGTCATAAACCATTGACCAAGTCTAGGACTAAGGACGGATCCAGTCACACTTAGGTTCCCCTTTAGGGGGAAGCTTAGAAAGCAAGGGGATCGATCTTGAACCTTACGAGTCAACAGGAGGTTATCCCTCAGTCAGCTGTCAGAGCCATGCATATTTAACATGATAACATGTTAAATGCGTAAGGTCAGAGTGTTCTTAGCACACATTTCATAAAGACTTAATACTGAACAAGTCCCTAACAAATTCTTACTGAAAATCTCAGATAATTCACTATTTTATTATTAAGTTTGGCATACAAAAATAGGTAGAATTGAAAATTCTGTAACATACATAACTTATAAAGAAATTATAACAAAATTAGGAGCTTTATTGTAAAAGTTCATAACAAAATTTTACTATCAAAACATTGACAGACCTTAGTTCTGTTCCATTAGATAGCAAGATGTCTTGATTCAATTTGGCTTTTTTATCTCTTTTTTTTAAGTTTAATCCTGCAAAATGATTTAAGATTTACCAAAACATTGCCATTGAACTTTAGGTGTCCTGTTGAAGAGGAGACATTTTTATATAAGAGGAGTGGATATGATCTGTGTGTTTCAAATGACAGACGTAATTTAAAGATATTATGATATACAAATCACCTGTTAGACTTTACTAAGTCTTTCTTGTGACACAGGATGAATTTTGATGCCAGGAAGTCTGCATGCAAGTCTCATTACTCCATTTTCTGACTTGAAAACCAGATTCCCTGTGTATATATCCCTCCTTTTCCTTCTAATTCTGTCAATTTTCTCCCCAATTTCCACAGAAAGAAGCACACTGGCTGCACAGAAGATGTAATGTATTCAGCATATCCGCATTAGGCTGGCAGGCAAAAGACTAGGAAGTTGGCAAGACACTGCCTTGAGGTGAACCTAGCTGAACAAGACGTGAAAAACTAATGGACGCGACACGAAAAACTGCGGGACATACCAGAAATCAGCTTAAGAAGCTAATGAAAGCTACAGAGAGTGTTAAGAGAGGCATCCGGGTTTGGCACGTGGTAATGGGGATATTAAGTGAGAAATGGTTGACCCTCACAAATAACAGAGAAGAGTATTAGGACTAGCAGTATCTTGCAAAGCCAGTAATGCCTAGAATGACTGTATCAATAATATCTTATGAGACCTAAATTATCTTGATTTCAATGTCTGAAATACCAGATTTGTCAACAAATCTGTCATAACTGGGACCAATGTGGGAACAATAGCTAGCTGCTGTTGGCTAGAATGCTTATTGTTATCTGCCGTGTGGGTTCAAGATCTTGAGGAATCAATTTATACTATAAGATCATATTAAGATCAAGGAAGCAAGTCTTCCCATCAGGAAATGTTTCTTTTAGATTAGGTTGAATAGAGATTGTCTCTGCTCAAAAAAGGCATAGGAAAGAAGAATCAGCCGCAACACAGGCCTTTTCCATCCATTGACTCCATCCCTCACCTACTGTTCACTCTTCCTTCCCTCCTCTGTACACCACAGTAGGAAATGAATACTAGAGATAACAAATCTTCTACCTCCATAACCTTTGCCTCCTAAGTTCACAACATGTTCAAGAGCTTTTAGGCAGCACAAAAATGTTTTATGTGATTGAGGAACTTAACCTTCAGTCCACAGAAGGACCACTGTGTTTTAATGATGTCATCTGAATGGCTTGCCACAACCTGATGAGACAATGTTAAATTGGACATTTCTGCCTACATTATGTACTGACTCATGAAAGGACCGTATGAGATCAGCGGTCTTCTCTAAGTATTTACAGATGGCTCTGAAATTTCAGGTTTTCTCTTTTAACATTTTCCATAATTGATATGCAGTGCTTTCCTGTGGATAGCAAAGATATGCTGAGCTTAATGAAGAATGTCATTCTTTTGCGTTTCCTCAAACCCTTTAAACTAGGGATGAGTATGAAAGAGTAGAGCTTGTTAGAGGGCACTTTAAATAGCAGAAAACTATCAGTCAAAACAGTGGTTTGACAATGCAGCTAAGGCGGTGTTATCTCAGTATGAACAGTGGCTTGCCCAATTAACCTGGTATCAGAGTGAAAGTCCATCTGAACAAAAAAAAAAAAAAGAAAAAAAAAAGGAGATATGCTATTACTCCAGAGGTTTTCTTTGCTGCAGCCTTTCCGAGCACAAGCCAGTGCAGGTGATCAGTATAGTAACCTATTGCAAAGCTCACTTGCAGTTTGATAAGGTCAAAGTAAAACCATTTTCCTTCCTTTCAAAATATAAAGTTCTGGTAAGAGAAGCTTGTTAGCCAGAATGACACACGCTAATTGTCAATACTGTAGCATCTTTGGCCAAGAACTTTGAAAATCCTAGTTTGATATTTTCTAACAGTCCTAAAAATATCAGCAACTTTTGACAAACTTTTTGACAAAGTTTGGAAGAACAATTCTTCACATGAATGTAGACCATCAGTTAATAAAGCCCAGTTATGTCTGAAAAACTAGTACAGCATGTTGTCCCTTTCCCATGCATCCACGGAAGTACAAATTGAGCAATAGTTCCTATTAATGAAATAGTATTTGGCTATTAATATTGGAAACTGAAGGGATAAATTGAATAGCGTAACATATTTGAAAACAGACAGCGGGACCTATTAGTCCCAGTGAGACAATTGTAAGCCTAACTGTCTTCAGCTGAGTCACAGTATCATGCATCTTATACACCTCAGGATGCAAATAAATCTTAATCAACAGATCCCTTCTAGAAAGTATTTTAGACAGAAATTTACTTTATGCAATGTTAGACTTCAAAAAGTTCTATACATTCTGACATAGCAACAATAAAAAAACAATAGTACCCTCAATATTCAAGCTGCAAATCCCCAGAATTTATCTGGGGATTGAAGTGCTGCTCTTGCTACTACAGATTGTCCCATGATTGCAATAGGGTTCCTCTGACTCAGTTGCAATTTGCAGAAAATTAACATCCTTTTATGGCATGCAAGCCACTAATTCTACGATTTCTCATATGGCAGTATAAGGGACAGAACTCTTCCTCTTCCCAGACTTCTGAATAGGAATGAATATGGGATTTTTACCATCAAATCATAGACATGCAAGTGACCAGAAGGGAGCCCAAGACAAGAATCAGCTACATAAAGTTAGGTGAAATCAAGGTAAGACTGAGACAGCTGTTTTCATACACACCAGCCAGCTATTCTTTAGATAGTTAAACTGTTTAGGCATTTACCATCCCAACAGCAATGGCTTCGTTCAGTTTAAAGGCTCCTTGATCCAAATGGAGTTAATGCCATCTTGCTTTTCCTCAATAGAGATAGAGAACAATTGCTCATTATCTTTTTATAACAGCCTTTGAACACAAGAAGATCATTTAATGACTCAGGCTCCTCTTCCTAAACTGAACAAAAACTCTTATTTCAAGCTTTTCTCATTGATCATATCTTTTAAATCCCTGTGCGGTTTTTTTGGACTCTCTTCTGGACTCTGCTGCATTTTGCTTACATCTTTTTTTAAGACCATTAACCAAGCAGTGGCGAAAGTAATCTTAATGAAGCCTTATCAACCCTCACAGGTTATTCATGGTCTCTCATACAATATTCCTAGTAATACATATCAAATTAAGCTAACTGTAACAAGTCCAAGGCAATACTCATTCTCAGATCTTCTTTACATTTTTAGAACATTTTTCATCAGGAACTGAATAACATCTTAGAAAGGATACTTTCTCCTACTCACTTGGCAATTTGGATTATCAGCCTCTCAGCTTAGAGGATGTATACTCTGCAGATTCCTAAGGACTTCTGAAACTACAAAGGGCTGGTGATCTTCTGAAAGTAGTTTGTAAACCCTAATTATGCTTTCTACCCACCGTGACATGAGAACCTGAACTGACTGGGAGCAGTGTATTCCTGCACATAAAGCAACGCTCAGGAATATTTCTGGACACTTGGACACCATCGCCAGTACTGTTACACAGTCATGCCAACTCCTAGGTATTGTCCCAGGGAGAATTTGTTCCCATAAGATCAGCCATCATCCCATGCAGTTTCAGGGTGAGATTTTTGATGTCAGTCATCCGTTCTTAGTATAGTTAGAGCTACACTGCTCTGGCCTAAGGAAGTTTGGATACACAAGTGTAGATTTCAGTGTCTAGGAAAGGTCTAGGGTGCATTGGATGCATCACAGTGGGCACAGCCAATATTTAATGGTATTTATCCTGAAGTAATTTTTAGTGCCAAGAAAAGGTTTGCAGGCAAAATATAAACAAGTTCATTTAAGGGAAAAGTACAGTTAGGATGTGATGACAGACACAGAGAGATAGGCACAATGGCTCACTTCCTGTCTAATAAATTGCTTGAATTTTGGGATTATCTTCATGTTTCTTTGACCTAGATGAAGTAATTGTGCAGACTGAATAATCGTCACAGCTTGAGAGAGATGGGTTTTATTCAATAAGTGAGGAAGAAGGTTTGAGAGAAAGGTATCAATCTGAGACCATGACACTGATTTGTACACAGTTTGTGAGAGACCATTTACTCCCATACGTTGCCTTAGCCAGTCATTTCTCATTTGTGCATTTGATT
Organism: Tapera naevia; assembly: GCA_033556795.1. NCBI lineage: Eukaryota > Metazoa > Chordata > Aves > Cuculiformes > Neomorphidae > Tapera > Tapera naevia. Next base: position 6,994,011 of record JAUMJJ010000014.1, read on the forward strand.
TATCCTCGATTAAGTGTAGCCCTTTCTACTTGTCCTTTGTCAAGGGGTAGTTGAAGTTTGAACCAACCCTTGAATGAATGATAGTTCTCCCAATTTGATGTCAGACATAAGACATAATGTGCCATCTTTTCCTCTGTCTAAATTATTAGATTAAAAGTGGAACAGAATTGGTCAAGGACAAATCTAGTTGCGCACCCACTTGATGATAATTTCTCCTTAGCTGCATTTCCTTCGGGTTTGGGGGAGTGAGGGCTGGAAGGAGTCATGGAAATGGTTTATTTGACAGGACAACAGTGATGTGTCTCACAAAGCCAAAGTACTACAGAAACCATTGCACAGACGTGATTTAATTTAAAATAAGATTACAGCAGGTTATACTACTATACTAAGAAAAATATAAGAGAAGGAGACAGTAGAGGATTGTGCTTTCTATTGCTCTGAGATATATTTTAACATCTGTCTATTGCTATAAAAGTTTACAGTCATATGTCATTACGCAATGAACATAAAAATCCACTTGATATTTTGTATTCAAGACTGAATTATTTTCATAATACTTTCTTCATAAGTCAGTTTGAATACTGACTTATGCAGAAATCCAGAGTCCAGATTTTTAGCTGCTACTTTGACTTCAATAAGATGATGGCAACTTAATATTACCTCTTCTCACCTTCTCTCACATTAATGGGTAATGTTAAGGAAAAAAAATGTATGCTTCTATTAATGAATATTTAATTTAGGAGATAAAATCTTGCTATCTTTGTACAGAACAAGCTTCAGTCCATATCAGTGGAAGTGCCCCTTACACAAAGATTGAAAATTTTTGCCTGTAGGAACTGCATTGGATTTCAAATGCACAAACTTTACCCAGAAAAGGCAGAGAATATGACCTGCTGTGCTTTAGCATAAACCATAAAGATATTTAAGGGCATAATGATATCGATTTGGCAGAAAACATTTACGTTTACAGCGTCCTTTAATTCAGGTTGAGTGCTTATAGGAATTGTAAAAATAAAACTCCAATGAAATCTGAGGGTTTGTGCTGAAATTTTGAATATCTTACGAAGTAGCTAGCTTTAAATATTTGGATTTTGTACTCTGTCACTTGTAACTACGTGTAAAGAATTGTATCAACTAGTTTACTGGAATGGGCTACAAGTTATATATATACACACAAAAAGAATAAGGTCTCGATAAGGAATAATAATAATAGTTGTAGTAGCAGGGGCAACAATAGTAGCAATGTTGCAGAAGAATGCTTTCACATTCAAGCATTAAAATCAGCAAGGGCTAAATGCTGAAGAAAATCTGAAGCCTAATTCTTTTGTGATGTATATTTATTAAATAAAAGTGGACTTACATCAGCAGAGAATATAGTCAAATTTTACTTGCAAATATTTAGTTTCGAGACCTAAAAATTCTTATGCATGAACTGGTTGTTATTCTCAGATTTAATCTTATGTAACAATATACTTAATCTTCAGAGCCACAAGCAGAATTGACACAGGAATTTTTCAATGAAGATATTCTTATTGATAAATAAGTAAAACAAAGCTTTTTGTTCAGAATTCCCTCTTCCTCATACAGGCACTGCATTTTTCATTTGGCAAATAAACATTACTGAAGAGCACTATTTCTTTGTTCATACTTGAGGTTTGGTTTTTAGCACTTATCAAAATCAATGTTTTAATAAGAAAACAAAAACAAGAAAGAGTTTTTCCAGTCCAAGCCCCACACAAAACCCCAAATATATATTTATTAATTGTTATTAGTACAGACTATTCCTGTGCTTCAAATTATCTATAACTTTAGCAACCTTCTGAAGTGAAGAATTAAGACGTCATTTTTCACATTATTCCATGTGTCTTTTGGCAAACAACCAAGTAAGCTTTCCATAGACAAGCAGTAAGACAAAGCACTTCCTTTTGGTTGGTGACATATTTATGCCTTAAATCCTTTTGAAAAAAAAAAGATTGCATTTACTCCTTAGAATAAAATTATCTTTTGAGTTAAGCCTAAAATTTGATGTTTTCCTTTCTTCACTTCAGCCAACATATGGCTTGCTAGATTACTTGTTATTTGGGCATCCCAGTCCATGCCTTTTTGTATCCTCATTAAAGTTTTAAAAATAACAAATAGTGTTTAATAATCAGTACTGACCTTCCACTATGGCTGATTTTGTTGTTATTTTGTTAGCTTGTCAACTAGATGTCCTAAGGTTTTCTGCAAATACTTCTTAAGTTTTTATTTGAAGTGTTTGATATATAGATAACGAAAACGACAGTGCTTTTCAAAGCTAAAACATAGAGAACCAGCTGGTAAAAAAGAGTAACTCTAAATGTAAGATGAAAGCAGTAGTATGTCATACACTAGCTTTTTTCTCTAATTAGAAACATGCTAAGAATATCCTTAAGAAAAGTTACAACAATGACTTTCTTTTGTTGATCCCAGCCATGTCTCTTCAATTAATTATAAACATGCTGAGGATAACTAGGCCTGCTTAAGCAATTAGCATACTTTTTTGGAAAGGAAAGACACCAGCTAGAGCATAGTGACTGACCTAACCAAAGAGAAGTAGCTTCTTATAAGGACCTGCTCTCTAAATACATGTTAACAAGGCAACAAACAGCATTTTTAATTTCCAAGTACAGCAACTATTGTAATGAATAACTCTACATTCAATAAACTTTTGGTTTTAATAGCATTTAAAACATCTAATATTTCTACGGAATGCATTTTTTTATAACCTACATTGTTCTGAAATTTGTATTCCTCTTTCTACAATAACAGACCATTTTTTTCATGGGTACAAAGGCCAGAATTTTTCAAAGGAACTACTTCCCATTGTCCTTTAAATTCTATGGCTTAGATGGCCTGCTAGTCTGTTTTGGAAAGCCTAGCCAAAACAACAATTCTTACAACAGTTTACAGACTACTCCTCTCTTCTCCACTAAACCTTCCTACTTTCCTAATTGACTTCACTCAATTACCTCTTGTGCTCTGCAAAATGGTTCAATCCATCACATTTGCAGTGTGATCCTCTTAAGCAGATGACTCAGTCCTGATGTTGTTCAGCCTGTATGTATTGCAAATACAAACCTCAACAAGCAGAAAGTATTATTTGCATAATAGTGCAGAAAAATGACTCAGAGGTGACTCTTGCGGAATTCATATGCTTTGCTTTTAATGATATTTACCACCAGTTTAGTAGCAGAGGTCAAATATTAAAAAACATGGAATTGCCTGTACTACTTCAGTTTGCACTGTGTGCTGTGTCCTATTTGCAGGTATTGCTTTGCTCCTAAGTCATTTCTCCTTTTCTCTGTTTTATCCCGGTTTCATTTATTTCCTTCCATTTTATGAAATGTTAAACTTCAGGAAGGAAACCAACTGAGTTAAAATTGGAAAGTTAATTATTTGTTTTTCCTTTCATATGAGAAAAAGCTTACTAATGTGATTTTTCTGGATCAGTTAATCCTTCCATACAGTGAAGTGTTGTCTTTTCCTTTCTTAGCCATTGTTATTTAACTAACTCTATTTCTTAGGTTATTAAATATGCTGTAATATTTGATCAGTGACTTTTTTTCTTACTTTTCCTGTGTAAATTGTCTGCACTAGCTAAGTAAGATTCTTAAATTTCTATCCATATTGAAGAAAAGCCCAACTCATGTTTTCCACCCGTGATCAGGTTTCTGTTTTTTTGCAAATGAAGGCCCTTCGTTAAGCAGTATGTCTTGCACTTGCTGCCAGTGCCTCCAGTGAATTTACCAAGGTGGGTAAGGGCTGGCACTCTAAATAGGAGTCTTCAGATTCTTCCATGGATATTCGCTATACACACAACCTGATTTAGTTTCTGGGGCTAGAATACCTGGTTTTTACAACCAGACCACATCCAGGAAAAAGCTACACAGCCACCTGGCTTGTCACAACAGATAAAAGTCATTTCTCACTACAGTTTCTGCTAGCAATGAGTTGTGAAGAGTTAAGAACTGAAACAGAACATCACATTTATAAGCCAAGTCTGTGATTAAATACCATCACCTCTATATTGCTATTTTATTTTTGCCACCTGTGGATAATTAGGTCGACACAGTCTGAGATTAACTTCGTTTCTGTGCCACGGGTAAAATTATGACTATTTCAACTGTATAATACATTTTATGCAACAGAATAATCTTTAAAAATTAGAAACCTAAATCTTTTTACATACTTAGATTTTGGCAGCAGTGCCAGTGACCTCCTATAAATATGACAGGTCTCACACCTCTAACGTGTATCTTGTACTGCTTAAAATCTGCCCCTATATTCCTTAAGAGTTTGCTCAGTTGGCTGGAACACAGTTTGGAAGAGAAGGACCTGGACTCCTGGTGGATGATGAAGGGACTATCAGCAAAGATAATTAAGGTACTGTAGCCTCTCTCCTATGAGAAAACACTGAGAGATCTAGGACTGTTCAGCCTGGAGAAGGCTCAGGGGAAATATTGTTAATGTAATTAACAAGGGAAAGTGCAAAGAAGATGGAGCCAGGCTCTTTTCAGTGGTGGCCAGTGACAGGACATAAAGCAATGGATGCAAACTGAAACAAAGGGGAGTCCATCTGGCCTTAACAAAATATTTTCTTACTGTCAAGCTGGTCAAGCACTAGCACAGGTTTCCCAAGGAGGGTGTAGAATCTCCATTCCTGGAGATCATTAAAAGCCATCCAAGATTCTAGATGACCCTTCTTCAGCAATGAATTTGGACCAGACGACTTTCAGAGATTCCTTCCAACCTCAACCATTCTGCGATTCTGTGAAGAGGTCAAAAAAAGAGGGACTAAAAATATAAGGCAAAGATGCACCATTTAACACTCCTCATACTCATCCAGCTTTCAATAGAGACAGGAAAATGGGAACATCCAGAGCATGGTCAGGCTCATCTGCTCCCTAAACATCATCTGCTTGCTGACACTGCTAGAGACGATTCTCTACTAGATTGAATCAATAGAATCAATAGAATAGTGCCAATCCACTCACCATCATATTTGAAAATTTGTGGCTGTCCCCAGTGACTGGAACATGGAAAACATCATGCTTATTTTTAAAAAAGATAGAAAGAAGGATCCTGGGCACTACCAGCCAGTCTGCTTCTCCTCCATGCCCAGTAAGATCATGAAGCAAACTCTCCTTCTAATCCAGACTATTCTAGGTTATTTGTAGCCAGAGATTATGAGATTGTATGATAGAATGTATATATGTACTTATTCTATACATTTATATAAGCATATACTCATTTATATATTTAATATGTGTATCTATTTCTGTTTGTTTCTCAAGGAAGAGATTTTTCTACCAGAGGGCTAAGGTTTTCACTTTTCATTACTGATTATTCCATTATTCATCAGATTCATTAATATTGAAATATCTGACCTCCATAGTGCAAGAACATCATTGCAGAATTAATGTTCTTACTACAGAACTGATTGTCTCAACCATACTCCCAGAAGTCTTCCCTATTTCAATAAAAAGGAACTCTCCATTCCTCACAGCTGTTTCGATTAACCCTTTCAGAGAACCCTTTGAGAACCTTTGATTTCTCTCAGGTGACCAGTGGTAGGGCATGGACTTAAGCTTCATCAGGGAAAGTTTAGGCTTGATGTGAGGAAAAAGTTCCTCACTGAAAGGGTGATCAGCCATTGGAATGGGCTGCCTAGGGAGGTGGTGGAGTCACCATCCCTGGAGGTGTTTAAGGGGAGACTGGATGAGGCACTGAGTGCCATGGTTTAGATGATGGGTTGGCGTTAGTGTTGGTGTTAGTGTTGGGTTATAGGTTGGACTTGATGATCTCAGAGGTCCTTTCCAACCTTGTGATACTGTGATACTGTGATAATACAGAGAATTCATTTTTGTATCTCTTTTGGGGCATATACCACCCTCTTCTTTATTACTGTATTGCCTTAGAAATCACAGTCAAGAAAGTGAAGCCAATAACTTTAGCTAAACGTTTAGGGTTTTCCCAGTCTTAGTAATTCCACTTTCCCTCAGTGGACTTTTCGCAGTGTATGCAATAACGACATCTCTAAATTAGAATTTGAAAGATTACTACGATTATCATTTAAAATGTAAAAGCACCTCAGAGTACTAAACATGTACACGTCATTGTACTAGATGCTGTAATAACAGAGATTAAAAAAGATGGTTCTTGCCCTAGTATTTAATTCTCTTGTTGAGGAACAATGAGATTAATTCTTGTGTCAGTTATTTTGAACTAGTATTCCATGTGTCCCAATACAGTATCTAAACCCTAATGTACTCAAAGTGTCCATTAAATGCTCACTTCATCTATTTACCATTTATGATGAATAATCAGTCATTAGGGTCACATGTAAGCTCTTGTACTTCTTAGTTCTGAGGATTCAAATTTCTCTTTAAATAGTTGGAAAAAACAGGAAATACACCTATTTACAAACAGATAAAGTCGTTGAGATTAGATGTAGTTATCGACAAATTAACAAGCTGTTATGTTCCTAACTGTTGTAGAAATAAAAATTCATTTGCTCAAATATTTCTGAACCAGAAATAAATAGGCCTCTCAGCTTAATGAACACATATAGAAAAGCACATATAGTTTGGCTATATCTTTGTCAACCTCTTGAGAGCCTAATGGTCAGAATATCCACATTTTCCAACTTTTCTTATTCCACATTCTTTCTGAAATAAAATACCTTAAGCAATGTAACAATATCTACACCCCAGGGAAAAATTTGGAGTTGCAATGATGCGTTATGGGGACTCCAGACAAAGTGTCATTGAGCATCCCTCTTTAGACTGGTTATTGTGAGATTAGCTTGTATAACTTATAAATGGAAAATTACTTTTATAATGTCAAGGACTCCTTAAAAAATATCATATTGAGCTATACCCTGTAAAAAAAAAAATAAACTGTTTTGTAAAATTTGTGATTTGTTAAAATCACAAGAAGATATCAAGGCAACTCCATATTAGACCAATATGTCCAACTGTCTCATGAAAAACCTAATGCCAGTGTGGTGTAACATAAGGAGAGGGAAGAGACTTTGCACGCTTGAATTTTCTAAGTTTCACTGATGCTTCAACAAGGCTTTCAAGTCATTGTTTGATATTGTAAACCAAAAAGATCTACAAAAGAAATATAAAAATAATTTCAAAAGGCATAAAATTCAAAACTTATTGGATATTCTTCCTTTTTAATGCACCAGTAGAAGGCAAATACTTGGGATGGAATTTACAGCCTAAATTTAAATTTGCCAGCTTTGTTCTGCAAACCTCAATATGTCTGTGCTACCAGAGGTAGCAACCCACGTCTGTAGAACTGACTATTTCTATATATCTGAAGAGCTTTTCAGTGATCTAGGATACTCATTTGCAGTCATACTGGAACAGGAGAAGGCTTTAGTTCTCAGCTGGGTGTCCAAACTGAAGTGAAACAATAGTTAGGTTGCAATCTGGATAAGGACTAAAGTCCACAGAGCTTGAGGTCAGATAAACAAGCCCAAACACCTAGTGTAAATTCTGAAGACCTACAGTGTTATAAACCCACCATCATACCACAGAGCCACAATGATGTGACACATCTGTAAACCCCGTGGGAGTGAATCACTCTCCATCAGTGACTCTAGAATTTAAAAACCTAATGCTGGATCTTGCAATAATGTGAAGATCAACAGAACTGGTCCTAGCAGATAATACATAAAGTTTAGCTATGGTTAGTGTTAGGATTAGGGTTAACATATAGGAAAACAAAGGCTTAAAATTATTCATTACTTTCTCATGCCTTGAGACAGATGTGTTAAATGCCAAACAAAGAAAATGGTTATTATATTGTTCTAAAGTCAGACAGGATCACTATATCTCTCTGTTAAACTGTTAGCTTTCATAATCATAAGATTTATAGAAATAAAGGCTATAATTTGGGTTCTTGCAAGTCCTTTTAACAGAAGACTGCTCCCAGTATTGTAAAGAGAAATAGCTTAAAATTTATTTTGGCATGCATTTTTATTAAGTTAGGGTTTTGCTTACTATTTAGAAGACTCATAACTCTTTCTGTAGAAGATCACTTCTCTTTAGACACGTTAACTGTGTAAAAGAAGAGGATTTGGAAGTAGGATTACACAAAACTAATAAGTGCAGAACAATTATCTTCTATAAATGGAAAATAACTGGAACTAAGGGTAATGCTCACTGTCTTGATGCAGGCACTCAATGGCTCTCTGCTGACCAGCAGTCAACAGCCACCTAGGAAGTATCCATTTTAGTTACTGCCTAGAGCAGGATGATCCTTGTTCTTTCTAAATTGCCATTCTCCTCCTGTCTGTATTTTCTCTCAAAATTTTGTGTCTTTCCTTTAGGCCAATATTTTCCTCTTGAACTACCACTATTATTGATTCGAGTGATTTCTCTTCTGCCTTAGTTTTTGTTTTTCTTACCTTGCAGAACTAACAGACTCTCTCAAACTTATTTTTTTTTCAATAAAATTGAGCCAAGATCACACAACTGCATTTCTCAAAACTGGTCACACACAGCCAAATTTTGCAAAAATTATCTATTACTATTAACTATTATTATGAAGTGATATTATTACGTGGAAGCTTGAGCTGTGGCACAATACCAAGTTATGGAAGGTAGATGCTGCACAGTTAGTCTCAGCACTGCATTGCACAATATCCAGACATGAACTATACAAATGCTGAAAGGTAATATTTTTTATTTTCTTCTTTTCAGGCTAAGTTGCTGTAAACTAAGAGTAGAGTGTAGAGGAAGATCAGGCAGAAAAGTAGCGGAGAACAGAGGAAGACCCAGAAAACTACAGGTCGGTTAGTATCACCTCTGTACCCTGCAAGATCATGGAGCAGATCCTCCTGGAAACTCTGCTGAGGCACAATGAATATAAGGAGGTGATTAGTGACAGTCAACATGGTTTCACTAAAGGCAAATTGTGGCAGATGAATTTGGTGGCCTTGTACGATGGGGCTGTGCCTGGTGGATAGGGGAAAAGTAACTGATATCTTCTACCTGGACTCGTACAAAACATTCAGCACTGGCTTCTACAGCATCCTTGTCTCCAAACTGAAGAGATTCAGATTTGATGGATGGACCACTCAGTGGATAAAAGCTGGATGCTCAAACTGAAAGAGCTGTAGTCAATGACTCAATGTCCAAATGGAGACCAGTGATGAATGGCATTCTGCAGGGGCTGGTATTGGGACTGGTATTGCTTAGCATCTCTATTGAAAATGTGGGCAGCTGGATTTAGGGCACCCTCAGCAACTTTGCTACTGCATGAAGTCATGAGGTGCAGTCAACACTCAGCAGGCAAGGGTTGCCATCTGGAAGGACATGGAAAGGCTTGAGAGGTGGGCCTCTGTGAACCTCAAGAGGTTCAATAAGGCCAAGTGTAAGGTCCTGCACCTGGATCATGGCAATCCCAAATACAAATATAGCCTGGGCCGAGAATGGGTTGAGAGCCCTGAAAAGAAAGACACGGAGATGCTGATGGATGAGAAGTTCAACATGAGCTGGCAATGTGTGTCTGTAGCCAAGAAAGTCAAACGTATCCTGGGCTGCATCAAAAGAAATGTGACCAGCAGGCTGAGAGAGGTGGTTCTTCCCTCGTACTCCGTTTCTGTGAGAACTCACCTGGAGTGCTGTCTTCTGTTCTGGAGGTCTCAACACAGGGGCAACATAGATCTGTTACACCGAGTCCAGAGGAGAGTCATGAAGATGATCAGAGGGCTGGAACCCCTCCCATATGAGGACAGGCTGAGAGAGTTATGACCTTGTAACAGCCATCTGGTATTTAAAGGGGACCTACAGAAAAGATGGGAGCAACTCTTTGTCAGGGAGTGTAGTGACAGGATGAGGGGCAACAGTTTTAAGCTGAAAGAGGGGAGATTTAGATTAGATATTTGAAGAACTTTTTTTACTGTGAAGGTGGTGAGGTACTGGAACAGGTTGCCAAGAAAAGCCATGGATGCCCCATTGCTGGAGTTGTTCAAGGCTCGACTATATGAGGCTTTGAGCAAGAGATTTAGTGGAAGGTGTACCTGCCCGTGGCAGGAGGGTTGGATCTAGATGAATTTTAATATCCCTTCCAACCCTGACCATGCTATGATTCTATGATTCTATGGTTCCTGTTAGGATGACAGGCATGGTAACCAAGGACATCAGTTTCCCTAATGTCCTGCTAGTCTCAGATGTAGACTATTGCTACAAGTGCACAGTTTACAAGGTTTCTGTGACCTAGGATTAGACGGCATGCCAGACGTAAAGAATTGCCTGATTTTTGTAACTCAAATCTTAGGATTGTTTATAAACTCCAGTACTGGTAGGGCAGAAAACAAGAGTGCATATTCCTTCACTGAGCTATGAAAAAAATCAGTGACAGAAAATTACCCTCTAGTCCCATAAATTTATAAACTCCCTAACTGTTCTCATGATTGGTTCTCATTAAGATGAAGACCCAGTCTTTTTGTTGATCTTTAAAGGTTCAGCCATCTATTTTGAGGAATTATTTCTGTTTGCCTTAAATAGAGTAGGTAGAGGTGAATCCTACTGTGCTCTACTTGTTTGAGTTCTGTTTAAGTTTCTGAGAGCAAAGCATGGAGAGATTTACTGAGGGATACTCCAGTACCTGACTCATAAATCAACAGCTTCTGTTTTGCTTTTCTTCACACATGGGTCTGCCAGAGTGAAGCATAATCTTAGGATGCTGACTCCACTGAGGTTTACTGAAGCAGCAGGCCCCGGGGTGGGGGGAGCCAACCTAGAAGAAAACTTCTTTTCATGTTGGAAGATTCTTTTGTTGGTGTTTTGTTTTGTTCTTGTAAACATGCCAAAGCTATTAGCATATGAGTAGAGCTGTAGTTCATGTTAGCTTTCCTGGGAGCAAGACCTGAAGCCATGAATGTAAATTCCTGTTTCTTTATCCTTCAGGACTCACTGAGACATTTTATTCCACTGTGGAGAAAATAAATACCTTAATATCTGTTTCCACACACACATCCTCCCCCTGCAACTACCCTGTACATCTCTCAGTTCTATTTGAGACCCTAGGAATGGGGTCATAATAATGGCATAATAATAAGACAAGTTGTTAGATTTGCTCCAGATTTTGTAAAGCTCAAGACCCTATGGACAGATGTTCATTCCTTAGTGATCTGCGATTTCTTAATACAAAGAGCAGAACTTGAAGACCTAGTTCCAGTGTTTGGTTCTGCAAATGATACCAGTCTAGAATGAAAGTTTCAGGGGGAAAATAGGGTCTTTTAAATTTTCTTCTTCTGTAGGCTGATTAGAGTTTAGACCTTAGAGTACGAGAAGTTGAAAAAGAACATCAGTTTTATGCATTCCATAGGGCTCTGGATAAGGAAGAAAGTTTCTGGAAAGGAAACAGTTCGCTGTTTAATCTAATCCATAAACAAACTTCTAGTTGAATTTATAATAAATATTTTGCAGTACAGTAACTGAACAACTCTGTTACTGAGACCTCCTTCTACCAGGCCCACCATTACAAGGAGAAAGGCTCATTCCAGAAGACAAACACCTTTCTTTTCTGTTGTCCAGGGGCTGGTTCTCTGGAAGCCAATATTTATGAATAGTGAAGTCTTGGATAATAGTTCAGTCAGAGAATACAGAAACTGCAGGACTAGACACAGTCTACTGGGTGACTAAAACTTGTCAGTTTAGTTAGAGAGGCTGTATTGAAGACGAGAAAAGCAAATCTGTGGTTTCTGTTTATTGGTTTTGTCTGGGCTAGTTTGGTATTGCAAGTATGATTTGGAAAGGTAGCAAATAAGGAAGGTTAGATTAGTACAGAATGCTGATGTAAAATGAGGGGACAGTTTCATTCTGTTCTGATATGGGTAGATCTTATGAGGGTTGATAGTTCAAAGTAAAGAGTAGTTCCAGAAGGAAATAGTAATTTACATTTTTTTTTCTATTTGGCAGATGGTTTTGACTATGGTTAGGATTCCATTAGAGTAGGTACAGGATCAGGAAACTCACAAAAAATAAGTTTAATATTTAAGGTGTCAGAATTCCCTGGACTGCGCAGGGAAATGGTTTTAAGGCCAAAGTGGTCTTCTCCCAACAGAAGTCCCCACTGAGCACAGGCATAAAATTAGATATACAAGTGAGAAGGCCTCTCTAGCATGACAGCTAGTAATGACCATAAAAGAGACATACTTCTCTGGTGTCAATGGTCTCTGACTTGCTTTTATGTTTCAGTCTACCCATTTTGTTTAAGTTTAGGACTGCACATAGCAGGTTCAAAGTTTAGGATCACATTTTTTTCATCTTGTAAAACTCCAGAGGAAATTAAGCACTAGTGTATGTATCACCATATGAGATCATAGATTTTTTGAGGCCTTGTTAGATATAGGATAAGGTCAGAAATGCTTTTGACCACAGAAAATAAAGGTTAAAACTTGCCTAACCTTCTTTCTGAGCATTACACATTTATTAAATCCAGGTCATTTGTTTGGTTTTGTAACTTCTAATATTTCACAGTTTCCAAGGTAAAAACAATATTAATTGCTTAACTTTGGACTCTTGAGAAGATGATCTTGCCAAGGTGAGTTAGTGGCATTAAAATACCAGATCAGATGAAAAGGTCAGAAAATTCTGGTAATTTAAGGACATTTGTGCTTTGAAAAAAGTGAAAAGAAGAAAAAAATATTATTTTATAAAAAAATAAAAATTAGACATAAAATATCTAGGGGTTAACCAATAAGGCAAATTTTATTTTAAATTATCGCTTTCTTTTCTATATTTTCACAAGCAATACCACACAACAGTTTTTCCTTAAAACAGAAAATATTTTCATATAAAAAAAACAAATCCAAAGGAGCCAACTTAAAACCAATTAAAACTGCAAACAATCCCTATTTATTGCTGGTATGGTTTTGTCACACTCCTCAAACTGTCTATCTAACACTATTCTTCCACGTAAAAACTAAGTGTGCAGTGTATTACAGATAATGATGCATCAACAGTTGTGACTTTTTTATCTTAGAAAATTAAGACTAATTTTCAAGAGTAATGCTGCAAAGAAGTACATTTAAAGCAACATTGCTGTTTTAAACTTGCTTGAAATATGTACTGCTGCAGAATTTTAATCCTTAAAGTGCATTCAACAGAAAAAACTAAACGCTAACATCATGCTCCTAAGCAATTTTAATAAATAAATCTCTGGCACTTGCTCAGACTTCTTATATCATCATTCAGGGAGTTATCCAGTTAATCAGCAGTCCCACTTTTAATCTTACATGCATTCTGTCTGCTGGAGTACTGTCATTTATAATTTGTCTTTTCTTATTGTGGATTATGGAGGTGGAAAGAATGTGTCCCTGGCTACTTTTCATACCAGTTCCTAAGCATACTCAAACAAGATTTCTGCTTTGATTTTTTGGTCTCACCTCTTAATCATTGTAAGGAAAAAAATCAAAGCAATAAAAAGCAAACAGTCACTGAAAAAGCCACAGGAAGCCTGAGATTCAAAAATCTGTTCATGTGGCTGTAGGCATTTAAATCACTCTAAATGCCAATAGAATGAAGCATGTACATGAAATGGCAAAGGCAAATGCTACTGCTAAATAGGTACAGATTCAGGCTGATGTGTAAAGTTACATAAAAATTTCAAAATTAATTAACTGCCTATACTTTATGTTTCTCCTCTCACAGTCATCTGCATAGATTCATTGCTGCAGTAAGTCATCATCCTAGGTCTCATGGTTCTGAAATATGTTAAATTTTAGCATAAAAGAAACATAAATCTTGCAAAGAAGAAAGAATAAATCCCATTAGGTAGAAAAGCCCAAAAGATTGCGAAATATCATGGCAATATCAATTTTCTCAACTTCATAGAACCAGTGTTTTTTCCCTCCTCATTTTGCAAAGTCCAGAAGCCAGGGCAGCTGTTTCTGTGAAGATCACTCCATTACTTAAGAACACTGTCTAAAAGCAATAAGCTTAGCAAAGGCTCCTATGTCACTCCTCCTATGGGCTTCTGGTAACATGCAGTTATATAGTTGAATAAAACATAGCTGATGCTGTCACATTTCAACTATAGCACAACTAACATAAATAAATATTTCCCATAGTAAATAGAAGTACTCTCACCAATGACAACAGTATGCTTTTTGTTTAGCTCTTCAATATGTCTTTGATGCAGAAATGAGCTTAAATCAGAAAGCAAGATCAAAGTTCTCAGAATGAGCCCGGTCCTTACTGGACAAATCTGAGCTCGCATTTTGAAAACACAACCCACACAGTTGCTTGCAAGTGGTTTTTTATTTGGCAAGGTTTCAGAGGCACCATTTTGAACTGATTTGTAAAGTTCAGCTCAACTAAGGTTCCTGTATTTTTTTTTCGTCAAGTGATACACTGAAGTTACAATCCAAAAAAGAAAATGCATATTGCTTTTTGGGTTGCTACCTCACCTCAGTTTTCAGTCTAAATTTGAGACAGCTCTAATTTGCTCCCAACTTCTGTCATCTTCAGCAAGGAAAAGAGTTCTATCCAGGATCCTTCTCCAAAAGAAAATTACTTTCCTTGTATCTGATTTCATCAATAACACATTTTCTACTGATTTCAACTACATTTTCACCATTTCTTACAGTGTTTGCCTCTTACACTCTTTTTTCCACTTTTTTATTAGATCCACAATTTTGGCTAATTTGGCTAATTTGAGGATTATCATACACATATGTTTTTTCCTTACCTCTCTGTCTTTCAAACACATTTAGCAGAGTCAGCAGAAGATACTTATCTTGGCCTGTTTATCCAGTATAGGAGGAATACTCAAACTATTCCTTTCGGGCATTCATAGATTCAGCTTCAGCCTGATGACCTACTAATCAGCATTTCACTAATATTTAGCTCATAGTCTGCCACAAATAAAAAAAAAAAAAAAAGAAAAGAAAGAACAAATCAGCTGCATCAATATCTGCTTCTCTTCTTTCTGCTGAGGGCATGCTTTCTTCTCCTTATCCCTTTCCTGGAAAGGCTTCCACCTCTGTTTGTTACAGCACTGGTTGAGATTTCAGGGGACATTTGAACTTCCTTCAAGTTGGCCTTCTCATCTCTTGTAAATCACCAGTTATATGGAGGGTTTGAGGGACACGTACTCCTTTTTTTTCTTTTTTAATAAATCTGAAGTGATTTACCAGAACTGGAAGAAAAAGTAATAACACTTAATAGTACCTAAATAAATGGTAAGGGTGTTTTTAACGTTTTGCGTTTCCCATGACTGACATTATTTAAGTTTGATTTGCTTGCTTTTTAAACTATTTCTTTTCCTCTCCTGGTTTAGACTGGATATGCTATAAGCAGTGCTAGAAGCATAACCTACTGTTACAGTTGTTCAATATTACCCAGTATACAACCCTGTTTTGAGATGCTCAGAACTTTGACCAAACCGTTCAGATCTGACTAACATTCTTTTCCGGACTAGGTCCCAGGATAACTTTTTCTCTTCAAAAAATCCAAGCTCATCATTCAGTTTTTCTGTGGTGGAAAAGTACAGAAAAAAATTGGAAAATGAGGACAGAAAATTTAATTAGAGTAATCAGGGGTGTAGGAATTCAAATACAAGACAAAAGAGCAGCTCTGAGGAAAAAAATTATATTTGATCTGCTGATTTTAAAGGGTATAATCAAGTGCATGGACAAAGCACACAAATTAAAGTTGAATAGGCAATCAGACTGCTCGAATTCTTTTATTTTTAATATTTCCTTCCCTCTTATGGTAAATATGTATTTAAAATATAGAAAACTCTTTGCATTCCATTCTATTTTGTGTAGATTCAGCCTGACTACACATGCATGAGAACCTTTCTGCCTTTTAGCTGTATTTAGGTATTGTCTGTTTTCATCTATTGACATTTAGCTGTATTCAGGTATTGTCTGCTTTCATTTACTGAGTGTCTTTTTTTGCCATTCAGCGAGACCAGTGGACTTCAGTTCTGGTCCTGCATGCGCATTATTTAGAAGTAGGTCGTGATGCAACAACTCTGCCAGATAGACATGGTAACTTTTAGCATAAAAGTAAGGGCTAGAATGCCTTCGTTCCAGTATGGACAGAAAGAATTTGGACCTGTATATGCTATCCTAAGTAGAGGGAATAGGATGTGAGGTACCCACAGCAGGCTGTTTGCCACCCACTTTTTGGTTGTTATCACATCTACAGAGGAATGCTCAATGGGAATACCAGGCTACTTGCAAGGTAACCTATGACCTAAGTGCAGCACTTTCTATACATTTATCATAATCAACTTCCGTGGAGCAAAAGTCCATTTTACTGAAATAATTTTTCAGTCAGGAAAAAAGATATCTATTTTGAAAGTAACACACTGGACAATCAGAATGTTGTGCATGCCATGAAGTATTTGTCTCTTGAGAAACACGTTTACATATATAACTGTAAAAAAATGTGTCCACTTCTCTTGATTATGTATTCTTGTGTAAAAACATGTAATTCTGAGCAGTCTGCATTTACACGCACACACAGAGAAGTGTCTACCTAGATTCCCAGGCACACTGTTTTGGTGAGCATAATATGTCCATTACGGCAGTAACTACTGAAATGCAGTATTGAACACAGCAGGCTGTAAGTAATATGGTTTCTGCCACAGAATTATAGAAAACACTAGGAGGCACACTGCAGCAACGATACACGTTTACAGATGTTATTGCAGCAAGAATCATGCTAAACTGCTGGAGGCCTAGATGCTTGCAGTGAAATTGGTCATCCTTTAAATGGTTTCTTCTAAAATGTGATTGCTTGGTTCTGGATAAGAAGTAGAGAGGAGGGGTAACATGTATCCTTTTCCCTTTTGCAGCTGTGTGAGCCAGAGGAGTTACAGTCAAAATTATGAGTCAAGATAAATTATGATGTTATTGTGCTTTTAACTGAATGCCAAACACAATTTATTCTGCTAGTTTTTAGACAAGATTCATTTACTACAGTAATCTCTTTTACACCTAAATACTGCTATGGTCACCATTCAGGTCTGCAATATAAGACAATTACCTAGGTGCAAATAAATCAAAGCCTTCCGAAACTCCAAGATACAGCAGGTTATTATTTAAAAAAAAAAAAAAAATTGCAGCGTATGCATATAAATTGATCATCCTTCAACTGAAATTGCAAATGTAGATATGCATTTTTTGCCTACTACAAAACTATAGAACATTTCAGATTAAGTGTGTGGTTCCATCTTTTGCATATGAAATTTGTGCACCAATTTTAAATCTGTTGTACTACCTGCCAATAATCTATACAAAGCATGTTCTTTGTCTATGTAAATCAAAGTATATTTTTGAAAGGTAGCTATCATTAAGTTAATGCATAACTCGATGCCAAGGCTGCATATAGTAATATTTGTGCCAGTAATCTACCCACAGAATCACAGAATCTTTTAGGTTGGAAAAGATATTTAAGACCATTGACTACAACTGTAAACCTAACTCAAAAATAAATAAAACCAAGTTATGAAAGAACTTGTAAATAAAGAGTTTTTAAGCTTTGGAATGTAATGAAAACAGTCAAGCAGAAGCTACAGTGAAGCTAATGAAATAAGGAAATGGACTCTCAAAAGAGGAACCGGAGATAGGTAATAGTGAGAGACTGAAGCCCAAAGAGAAATATGAAGGATATGCAGACTTTGCAAGGGAAAAGATGTGATAAAACAGTGGAGAGAGTACCTGAGATTCATGAGAACTGTCAAATCTATGCAACGGAGGACTAATTATGAAGGGGAATTAATAAATCTGTCACCAGTGCAGATCAAGAAACAACCAGAGTAAAGATGTAAAATATGGTTCTGAAGTTGATTGAAGGTAAGAAAAGTTCTATAATTATCCTTTATCTATAATTATCCTTAATTATCCTAATTAATCTTGATTACCTTACATGATGAAATGACTGGCTATGCAGACAAAGGGGAAGAAATGAGTGTTATTTAGCTTGACTTTAGCAAGGCTTTGGACACAGTCTCCCATAATATTCTTGGAGGCATGCTAAATGGATATAGCCAGGTTGGGCAAACTTCAAGGAAAGAGAAAAATTGGCTGGATAATGACACTCAAAGGATTGTCGTATACAGTTCAGAACCTAACAGGCATCCAGTTACAAGTGGCTCTCCTCGGAGCTCAGTACAAGGACTGATTCTACTAAACACGTTTGGGATCAATTAGTTCACAAACAACACCGAACAGAGGGGAAGCAGGGGACTTTGACAGATGGAAAAAGAGCCGACCCACAAAGCTGGAGAAAAGCAAACACTAAGTCCTGTGCATGGCATGGTATCAACCCCAACTAACAGCAAGGCTGGAGGTGAGTGGTTAGAAATATCTCTGCAGATAACGGCGCGGGTGAACAGCAAGTGGAATATGAGGCAGCAGTGCACCCTTATGGCAGTGAAGGACAACAGCATACTGGAAAGCATAGCCAGGAGATATGAGACAGTGGTTGTTTCCTTTTGGTTTGCCCTTGTGAAGCTCCATCCAAAACTGTCTAACTTTGAATGCTCCCAATAGCGAGTGATGACTAAGATGGTTAGGAGAATACAGCACATGATATACAGAAAACAAGAGAAATTTATTTGTTCAGCTTGGAGAAAAGGAGGTCAAGGTGGGTTCAGATTGCTGCCTTGAAATAACTAAGATTGATCTATGGAAAAGAAAGAGCCTGGCTTTTCTCTGAGCTGACAACCAAAAGCATGAGAGGGAATGATCACGAGATGTAGCAAGGGAAATTTGCCTGGACCAAGAGAAAGCTATGTTCATGGTGAGAGTGATTAGGCACTGTAACAGGTTTCCAGAGAAGTCTTGGAGTCCTCATCTTTAGAGATTTTCACACTTATTTCAACATGGTTGTGGGAATATATCAGAAGATTTATGGAGGAGGAACTATAAACAAGCTCAGGTCATCTTGCAGCTGAGATGTAAAAAAAACATAAATCATGCTAGTCATTGCCTGGTCTTGTGTGTTTAACAAGTACAACCCTTTGAGTTTAGGTAACACAGGCCTGTGATAAACTCAGGACCATCCTAGAATACATACTTGAAATTCCAGCTTTCTGTGAGAAAGATAAAAGCACAGTGGAAAACTGCTTTGCTTTCCCATAATAACTACAGGTAAAGTGGCAAACTACACACATATTTTTTCTAATAAGACCGAGTTCTGTGTACCCACTTGCATTTGCTTTGCCTGGGTTTTCAGAATTGCTCTAGATCATGAGGTAACAGAAATAATTTATTCTTTCATTTTAACTATGTATTTACTGTTTTTTTCCTATGTTCTGCCTGCATTTGGCTCACACAATAGTCTTGGTCAAAATTTGAAACTGAACTTGCTTTGAGCTCCAGAGATCCTTTCCAAACAAAATGATTCAATAATACTACATTTGAGGATATTAAAAGAAGTAGGCTCTGAAGTGACTTTTAGGGGAATATTTACATTCTAGTGAAGGACAGGTGTAAGCAAAAAGAGTAAGAAGAATTATAGCTTGTCTTAGAAAGAAATCTGGAGACTTGATATAATGATAATGTCTTGCTTGTTGATTCACACTTACCCTGGGGGAAAAGAGTATTTTCCTAGTGATTTCTCTATTTGTGGTTAGTTATGAAATGGAATAGTCAGCCTAACTCCTAGATAATCGGTGCCTTTAAAAACTATACTCTAAGAGCATCAGTCTTTCTGAAAACTAATTAGCCCAGTAGGTCATTTTCACCAGTTTATCCAGACAAGGATTCAAGTCAAGTTAGATTCCACTTGAGTTCTTCACAGCTGATTCTGCATTCTGAAGGTATGAATCTGAAGAGAAACTTTGAGAGAACTGATGGCATATAAGGTACTATATCCCCAAAATAAAAACTCTCTTCAGTGAAAGCAATAATGCTGGAGAAAGATTCTGTGTAAAACGTCCTTGTGTGTGCAAGTTTGTCTATCTTGACAGCTTATCTGATGAAAGAAGGAAAGAAATCTTTTGGAGATGATCTAACATACAGATTTACTTTATGTATGTGCTCCTTTCTCTAAACATAGTAATAGAGCTGTTAATATTTGGAATTTATAAATACTTAATTCATCCTGTCTTAACATTTCTTATTTATAGGGTTAACTGTGGGGAACTGGCAAGTAATGTATTTCTCACATCTGATTATTATTAAAATCAGATTGCCACCTATTCCACTGAGGTAATGCTAAGAATACTTAAGAGGTAGGGAAGATCTTTAAGAAAAACTCACAGAATAGATTAGGAAGCGACAAAGCAATGAGCAACCTTGCCAGAAGTTTTTGGGAATGCAACAGGATGTAAGTAGGTCCCTGAAAGGCCTGAGTCCTAAAGGTCTATCAGGGACATTGCAACAGAAAAGGTGTCTCTACGTGTTCTTGTTAAACTGACTTCTGCTAAATCTTTGACATATCCAGATTCTGTGATGAGTGTAGAAAGACCTTATGAAAAAAACATGGAAATTAAGCATATTTTGGAGAGAAAATTCACAATTGTTTTCAGTACACAGAGAAAAGAAAAGCCAGGAGAAACAAATCAAAGAAAAGCAAGACTGCAGCAATGGATAAGAAGGCATGGAAGGTAGGAAGATGAATACTAAAAAAATAATCCCCCACACAAAATGAAAAATCAACAACAAAAAATAGAATCGTAATATGAAAATAAACAAAAGTAGAAGCTAATACAGTTAATGAAAGTTACATAAGAAACTGGATGAGTTTTGAAAGAAACTATTTAAGTGTTCCTAGGTTAATACAAAAATCCTGGACAATAAAGTGAAGAAAATGGAGCCACCAGTACAGGATATTAAAATGCTCCAACAGTCATAAAATAAAAATGAAGGAATAGCAATCCCGATGGGAAGTACGTAGTGCTTTTCTTCAGCAAGTCATAAACAGGCAGTGCAGTTACATTGCACATTGGCAGTGCGGCAGAGAGTAAAGAAAAAAAAAAAGTAATAGCACAGATAAAGTGGAACTAGTTTATAACAAAAATTACTTTAAGGAAAGACTAGTATCAAGTCAGATTTTTCTAAAACCCCTGGGTCAGATTTGTATGCAGATGGAGACTTCATTTTATTAATATAGAGAATAAAATATACCTGGAATTACATAAAGAAACAAAAACATAGATATTTCTGGGTATTGTATTTGACAAGTTTCCTCAGCAACAAGCTTTGGAGCCAAAAATGTTAAGACATCTTTGGACTGGCAGTGAAGAGCTTATCAGACAAATTATTATTGAAAGAAGTTATCACATCTGCCTTAAATGATGTCAAAAATATACACAAAATATACATTTGTAACTGGTTTCAAATTTCAAAATCTTGAACAAGAAGAATTTCTGGGAGCTACCAGATTAAATACCATTGTCAAGAAGGATCAAGGAAGTTTCCTCTATGTCAATGTCCTCTGAAACCAGTACTATATAATTGTATTTAGCTTGTATCACACGCACTATGAAAATCTCTTGTAGAAAGTTCCTGCTCTAATGGATCAAATTGTTGTCTTGGAAAGGTTATTAGAAGTCAGTGGAGAGCTAACAAGCAAGGGGACAGACTGACAGTTCACTGAAGAATGATGTAAAGACCTTGCTAAAATTCAGAGCTCTCAGGACCTTCATTTCTGCGACTGAGTAAAAATATCACTCAGGGAAGGTGAAATGCACATGACTTTCTGCTCTACTTTGATACCCTCAGTCCTGAGAAGGCTGCCTTGTATCCAGAAGAAGCATCCACTAAGGAAAGATGAGAGCCTTTGGTCCTGATTAGTGAAGCCTAATGAGATGAGTGAGACTATTTGGAATATTTGCCTGGGCATAGACTGTGGAGGTGCAGGGCTGAGGGAAGATGTGTTTTGCCTACTACCCAAGTGTAAGCCATACCACATGGTTGTGACTGACTTTCTAGCCTTCCAAGAAGCCAAAAAAGTTCCACACATAGGAAAGATGCAGTTAGGAACTATGGTATTTAGATTTTCATACTGTAGTGTTTGCCCTCAAGATAGGATAATGCCTAGAGCAGGAGTATCAAACTCACGGGCCGCAGGCTGAATCTGGCCCTCCACATTGTTTTATCCATCCTGGCACCTTGTTTCTACCCAGCAGCAGCTCTGAGCTCCTTGCCCGTGTCAGCGCTGGTTACGTGTGCAGCGCGTGACGCGCATAACGCTGCAGGAGTAGGAGAACAGAGGAAGCTGTGAGTTTGATTCCTCTGACCTAGAGTATCAAAAGTCATCCTGAATATCAAATAATTTTTAGTCCTAAATGCCCTTGGTTTGGGCACCTAACTGTTGTTGTCAAAGTTAATTTTATTACTCCTTTGACTAAGTAAACTAGGGCCATTTAGATGACGCCAAGTGGAATACTTTCTTTAAGGAAAGTGCGAATGTTGCTACTGATCAAATCAGTGTTTTTTCCCTATAATTTAGAAATAATAGCCCTATATATACAACAGGAACTTTCCAAATGTATTTCCATTTATGCCAGTTCAGCTGTGTCACAGTAGAAGAGTAGCTATGAGGAGCTCAGGAATCTGACTGTGTCAATATTGTATATTCATCTGCATCAGTATTTATCTGTTTGTTTGCTGTAACTTCTTAGTTAGAAAATCTGCATTCCCATCGCGGAAAAATGGCAAGAAACTGAAGCTGTAAAACTGTCCTTTTTGATTTCTTCATCAATTTGGTTTATTTTTTAAGAACCTGCAGCCAATACTTTTGCAGTGTGCATCAGTAAGAACTTCTCCCTTCCATGTTCCTTCTCCCTCTTCACTGCACATTGGTTTTTTTCTTTCTCCGCTTTGATGATGATTTTATGTGCGAGTGGACAAAAATGGTAAGTCAGCAAGTGACCTGCCCTCAGTATCATGGTCCTTATGCAACACTTGCCAGACTTGAGCATCCTTTGATGTCTGAGCTCTCTGTGTTTTGGTCTGATTTGAAACAGGTCATTTTCTCTAGCGGACCTTAAGAATATAACTCAAAAGCAAAAGTTGTCTAAACTTTTGATTTATGGGATTTGCAGCTGCTCTGCAAGAGTTTGTATAAAAGTGACATACAGCAATCTCAAAAGAGTTTAGGAAAGAGAGCTTTAAGCACAATGTATTTTCAAATAGAGAAGCTGGGAGTTGTCTTTTGTGACAATTGTCTTGTTTCACTATCTGTATAACATTAATGGAAAATGTACATGCTGACATACAACTTGTAAGCATTTCCCTCACTAATTATGTATTTACAACCTTGAGTAGTTTTGCCAACTGTAAAATAACAAGCAAGAATACCTATTTTTATAACAATTACTTTAAAACCACGCTATTTGTGACAACAACCCTGACAGCAGTTTTGCACCATTGAAATCAACAACTGGGTTACATAACCTTATTCTCTGTGATATGCAAATTCCTTGGCTTGGGGAACAAACATTGCAAAAGAAATTATGCTAGTATTAGCATGGTATGAATTGAAGGCTGGATAATAGCACAAAGATCAGCTCTGTTCTCTGCATTCAAGTTTGGGGATCAGAGAAAATGGATGCAAGTCATTAATCACATCATTGTAAGGTTCTTTCATTGTTTCACAAGAAAATATCAAGCTGCATGGCTGGCAGACTTGCCCTTTCTGTCAGTTAGAAAATGATAAAAGTGTTTCTTAAAATAATCTCAGTCTAATACTGTGACTTTCACGTACAATATAAAATCGCCAGGTCTCTACCATACTTCAAAGAAGATGATTAGCGATGAATGCACTCTTTTTCTTTTGCTCTCATTTTGCAGAGACACTTGAAAATGGTAAATCTACTCAATGTTAGTAGCACTTGGCTGGGATTTTTTCTTTGTGAGCTGTTAGGGTGTTTAATCATCTAGTTAAAGGCAGCAATCATTTGCCTAAACCAGGAAATAATTCAAGTAATGAGATATGCAAAACAGACACATATGCACACAAAAAAATCTTCATTTCCATAAGACTCGCTTTCTGAATTGGCAAAAAATAATGAATCTTTATGTCTACAGTGATAAAGCAGGACTCCTCACTCTTCAGTATCTCCATCTTCAGTTAGATTGCTTGCAGATCCACTGAAATTAGATGTCAGTGTAAATTATGGTGTAGGCCAAGTTACTAGCTAAGGCTATGAAGGGTAGACACATAAAAACAAGGTGCTATTGAAGGTAATTGCTTCTGATCTTAAAGTTCTTAAGTGACAAAATTGGTGCTGATGTGGCATTTGCATCAGAGGCACCCTTATAATTGACACTGACTAGATCGAGGGCTTGCTTTTTTTCATAGAGGTTTTATTTTTTTCTTCTTAATTCTTAAAATCCACCTTGCAAAATAGTGGCAGACTGCAGAACACAATTCAGCTTAACAGGAAAAGGATATTTTCTTTATCCCCTAGGATTCAAGGAGACCCTTATCAAGATTTTATGTGTCTGTGCATGTATATATGTCCAGGTACATGTGTCTGTCTGTATGCATGTCTCCATGGGTGCATGTGTTTTACACAAAGAGAGGAAAAGATTAATTTTAAATTCATCAGCAAAACTTGTAGATAAAAGGTTAAATCTGAAAAAAATTATGTCCAAACTTATCGCTGCAGTGCTTACCTCTCTGTCAAGCCACTATCTAGTGTAGCACTTGGTTGGATTTAGTTCACCAGACTCACTGTGGTATCTGTAAACAAAGCCTCTAGAATTCATTGAAGCCATCAGGTCAAAGAAGGCACCACCTGAGCTAGCCAGGAGCAAGTGACAGAAAAATGGCAAAAGTTAGGCTTCATATATATAGTGATTTAAAGAGCATTAAGGCAGAGAAATGGAGAAATCAAGCTTTTCAGTTTTCCAGCTAAACTTTTCTCAGAAGGGTTCCTCTAACGGAGCAATGTCTTCAAAATGCAGAAGGCATATACCTACCCCTCACTAGGTTTCCTTCACCCAGTTCTCAAAAGACTTGCATGATGTCCTGGTTGTTTGTCCGCACATGCACAAGCCCTTGCTGATAAAATTAGTTCATCTAATGAAACACTAAGCTTGCATCATGGGAAGATGATAGTAGGGTACAGAAATAGCTGTGGATGTCAGATGCAGGCGTATAAACCACTCATCATGTCTCACCATCTTGTGCTTCCCTCCAGACCTTACCACAGAATTTCTGCTGATCACTTACATCATCCTTTCAAAGGAGGCAGAACTGAGGTGGGATTCATCACAGTTTATTTTACCCATCTAAAAGGCACCTGGACTAAGCTGCCTGTCTTTGAGACAAACACTTCAAAATGACCACTGCTTTCTGGAGCTGACATCTATTTCACACTGCAGGCAAAACCTGTTGAAACAATAGTTACTGGAATTGAGTAGCCTATTCTCTGCCATCCTTTCTCTGACGGAGAATGGAAGCATAGCACTCTTTAGTTAGACAACCATATCCCTTTTCATTACCTGAAGGAAAATGCTACCTGCAAATGTTGGTTCACTACCACTTCTATGCTAACTTGCAAAGCATCAAGACAAAGTAGCTGAGTTCGCTTTCAATGAGAACATTACCCAGAGGGAGTGTTTGCTAACTTGCAAACTTTGTACTGCCTACATAGTCCCTTTAGACTGAGAGAAACCACAGCAGTCTGCTCTGAATATCCCTCTGGAGAAGTCCATCTCCTGCCTATTTAGGAGACTAACTACTTAAATTCACCCAGTGATCTCCTGAAAGTGGTTCAGCCCAGGTCTGGACATTAAAAACTGGACCCACAAACCTGGCTCACTTCTGTCGTCCTAGCTATGTCCCGCTGCGAACCACACCATCTCCACAGCTCCACAGGCACTTTACCATCTTATCTCTTCTCACATTCAAGCCAGCCCCCAGGAGCATTCTGCTGCCCAACAAGCAACCCTAGTTACAGCTCCTGGCCTTATTTTTCCACCCTATAGCAAACAGAATTTCAACACAGTTCAGCATCAGGCACCTGAGATAACTCTCTGACAGCACATGTTAAGACACCCCTAACACCTCCACCATCTCCATACAGCTTCATATTACTTGGAGACTCTTGGTAGTATCACTCGCGTCAGGGGCTGATAATAAAATGTGTATGTGCTGATGAGGAAGAGACAATGATGTTTGGGCACAAAAGAAAATTACAGCAAAGTTTAGGGACCTTTCTGAACCATTATGAACATGGATAACTTACAAGACATCAAAAACTGCTTCAGTGAGCACAGATACTCCTGAGGCACTCAGGACTTTGTGATCTTATACTGATTCTGTATATATATCCAGGAGAAACACTGTTATATGACACCTATTTTGGGCATATTAAAAAACTTAGTTTACCACATATTTTTTTTCCCACAGCTTCTTTTTGCCTTCAAAGAAGTAAATAATAATACTTCCAAAACACCACATTTAGCAGCTTAAACTGAGAAACTGTCAACACCTACACAGTTTCTCTTAAGGCTTTGTTGAAATGAAAAAAATGCAACAATTTCTACTTTCACATCTTCTATGGTCATCCCTTCTCATCAATATGCTCACATAATAATTGACTAACAGAATGCTAAAACCCATGTGTATTATAGAAAATCCATACTAGGAAGGAATGTTATGATCATGTAATTCAAGAACAGAAAGAGGAAATTGACACCTCTGGATTTCAGTCAAATAAACTAATTCAACCCATTTTTACTATGCATCCAAATTACCATATTCACCTTTCAAAAAAACTGAAAAAGGAAGAAAATAAGGGAATTCCCTCACAGACTGTGAAAGTGTATATTTTTTCCTTAGATCTTCATTAGATATATGGTAAAGGTATTAACAGCAAAAGTTAATCCATTTTACTTCGGACACTTTTAACACTAAGGTAGTGGAATTTCCCTTTATGTACTTGGGTACGAGTTTAAGGTGTAGTTGGAGCCAAATCTGTCCTTATGTCTTACCTTTAGAAAACCTATATCTTTTCTGTCTTCCAGTTTTTCTTCCTCCAAACACCTGCCTTACTCTCACCCTAGGAGTTTATTCAAGAGGTGTAACAAACATATTTTCATTTTAAAAAATGAAAACTAAGTGATATAAAAGGCACAGTGAAAAAATATTTCTACAGATTACACAAAGCCTTTGGCAATAGCTAATCAGTTAGTGTTCACACACTGCTACTTAACATACCCAGTGTAATGGCTTTCTTGATAGCTTCGCCTCCATCCCTCCCCTGCAATTGTTTGTTCTCTTTTACTGTTGTGCCTTGTCATATGTCAAGATCGTAAGCTCTTTGTAGCAGAGATGGTTTTATTATGCACATAGATGGTGCCTAGAATAATAGGGTCTTGAACCCTATTTGGTATCCTTAGATGTTACTGCAATAAAGAACAATTATTATTATAATAAAATGAATTGGGTTGAGAATGGTTGGCATAGTATAAATGCATGGACTAGAGGCCGTTAGAAAGAAAAACCCTCTTCCACTGTCAGAAGGAGAAGGTTTGTTCAGCCATTTTTTAAATCAGTGTCTTGCTTTTTTTCCCCTTCAGAATACATAGATATAAGCTACTTACTTGTTTGTATTCTGAAAACAAAGCTCGTGCTAGTTAAAGATGGAAAGACCACATCTGGATGTGGCTAGCAGATAAGCCAGGAGAGTACGTGGTTTCCCATATTAATTTTATTTTTATGTCTTCTGAGTTGTTCTATTATGTCTCTGAATGACAAAGAAAAATGCACCGTAGTCTTACATTTTCTCTCTTTCCATTCCACATTTAAATAATGTATTTCCTTTAAGTGCTTTAGCTGTAATAGAAGCATGTCCTGATAAAACTATTACGAAAGAAAATACAAAAAAGCTGCAAAGTAACCTTCAAAGCCACCATAAAAATCACAACAAAGGAATTAGATTTTAAAACATCAAAGTATCCAAAGTACTTTAATCGCTGAAATGGAGGGGAAGGGGGAAGGAGGGAGGGGCTGCATTTCCTACATTGTTGTATTTTTGCAATTTAAAGATCCACATACTTCAGTAATAACCTAATAATAAAGCAACTGTATTTTAAAAAAAGACAAACAAATGTAAATAGAGCATGCCATTTTTATTTCTTTCTGTCTTTATGCCATTGTTTCCCTTAGCATGATATTCAGTGTTCATCTAATGCCAGAAGAGCTTGTACACGCCTCCATTCTTTCTCAGCTATTGTGATTTGCCTCTATTTTCTTGTTTAAAGTAGAGCTTGCAATTTGCTACCTAAGGTGCTTCAAGTGCAGTGTGGAAGACTGAACATTCAGTGACCTTAGCTCAGTGCCCTCTCACTGCAACGAATAATGCTGTTCCTTCCAATTGTCACAAGAAGGCAATCACATTAAAACCTTAATCTTGCTCAAAAATTCTCCCTGGATAAAAACATATAATTTGTACACTCCAATGTATCTAGCTGTCAGACATGGATTTATTAGCTTCACCTAGGACCACTTTCCTTTTCTTCTGCT